>CM070774.1:176060501-177260501 GCA_036346955.1 Dipus sagitta | reverse complement strand
CTGCGTGCTTGCAGAGGCAAAGGTGAGAAAGCAGCTAATCTGGTTCAAAGAGCACAAGAAAGTCTGGAGTCTGACTTCCTGCTGGTTCCATGGCCTCCTAAAGCTTGCGTTTTGTATGCATGAAGGCCCAGTCTCACAGGGATAACGGGTGCGCCCCCAGCGAGAGCAAAGCTGGGGTCCCTTGGGCAGCTGAGCACAATGAATGAACCCGGGGCAAGCAACTTTCTCTAGGGGCTGTCCAAGCAGAGAACCCAGGGCAAGTCCTTCAAACGCTTCCCAAAACCCTTGAAAATGGAAAGGGTAGGTAGCGACTACCTAATATCTGAGATGCACTTGAGAAAACTTTCCTCCTACATGAGTACAAAATACTTGGTTTTCTCTTTTCTTTTTTTCAATAAATACCATGTCTTCCTTAGTACCAACTTTATAGACCAAACTGTAAGTTTTTCTTTTTTCAGATTTTTCTGCTTTGCTTTTCACTATAAACCTGGCTAAAGCCATCTAGTAAAACCCACACCACTGGCTGAGTGATGGATGGCCTTTAAGTTTTCTCCACCACATTAGCCCACTTCCTCAGGACACAGGCTAAATACAGACAAGTTCTTATCAGAATGTACCATGAACGACTTCTAGTTCAATTGTCAATAGTCTCTGTCCCTATCTGAAACTATCAGGCTCTGCTTACAGCATCCTGGCCTTTCTTTAGCTGGCTTCTCCAAGAGCTGCTAAAATGCTCCCAGAAACCAGTTCCAAACACTCAGCCACTTCATGCTGGGTCACATGAAGGACTTCGCTTCCCTGCTTCTAATTTTCTGTTGGTTGGCTTTTCACTGCCATGACCACAGACAATCTTACAGAAAGGTTTTATGTGGGTTCCAGGCTTCAGTCCAATATGGTGAGGAGGGCATGGTGGAAGAGAGCAGCTCACATTGCAGCAGCCAGAACTGGCAGGGAAGGGAAAGGAAATACGGAAGTGGGACACTGGAGGATGGCTCAGCGGATCAACACTTGCTTCTGAAGCGAGAGGAACACTGTTCAGATCCCTAGCGTCATGCTTGCTGTGTTGCGTCAGCTGGTCACCTGTACTCTAGGTGCTTGGGAGGCAGACACAGCAAATGGTCTAGCTAGAGAAGCCCAATCAGGGAGCTCTGGGTTCAAGGGGACCCCGAAGAACCTGACAACAACCTCTGGCTTCTACATGCACACGGACACACACCCACCCAAATAAATAAGTACAGGCATGTAACACACACACACGTGCACCGACACCACAGATGAAAATAACTGCATTATCTCTGGGGAAAAGAGACTGTACTTCTATCAAATAAATAATGATTTTTATGAAAATAAACAGGAAATGAACACTGCCCCCCTTTTTTTTCAAGGTAGGGTCTCACTCTAGTCTAGGCTGACCTGGAATTCACTCTGTATTCTCAGGGTGGCCTTGAATTCACGGCGATCCTCCTACCTCTGCCTCCTGAGTGCTGGGATTACTGAATAGGCTCACTGCCTATTTTTTAATGCATTGTCAGTGTAAATTGTTTGAACCAAGAAAATATTCTATTAATAACAGCAATGCTGACAGAAAGAGATGGAAGGGTACTTATTATTCAATAAATGTGAGGTGCATGAAGTGTAAACAGAAAGAAAAAGGAGAAATGTGAATGAAAACCTTAACAACTGATCAGAAGTTTAGATATAGGGCATCAAGGAGGTATAGATGGAAAACTGCATAAATGCAGACAATCACTGTCCGTAAGGAAACAAACTGCATACAAAAGAAGACAGAATTCTGCTACACTATTCAGCTCCTAGTAAACGTTAACTTTATGTGTCATGAAGAAGCAAATGTTAACTACAGAGTTAGACCAAAGGTAATTTAACTTAATTCAGTCAACAAAGGATAAAAATGTGCACAATGAGGTGTGGTTGAGATGGTTCAGCAGTTTATGTTGTTTGCGGCCAGCCTGGGTCTGATTACCCAGCACCCACACAAGCCGTACGTGCAAAGCTGCACATGTATCTGTTTGCAGCCACGAGAGGCCCTGGCATGTCCATACTCACTCACTCTCTCTTTTCACAAACAAGTAAATACATAAATTAATTAATCGCATTTTTAAAAGGATGTGTACAATGATATTTTTTGAAGATAAAGGGTTGAACATAAAAAATTAACTCTTGTTAAGAAATGAACAGCGTTAAAAGTGGTAAATCAGGCAGACGTGGTGGCGCACGCCTTTAATCCCAGCACTCGGGAGGCAGAGGTCGAAGGATCACAGTGAGTTTGAGGCCACCCTGAGACTACACAGTGAATTCCATGCCAGCTTGGGTTAGGGAAGGATCCTACCTCGAAAACCCAACCAACCAACCAAAAAAAAAGGTACACCAAGAAGCAGCACTTTAAGACCTTCGGCAGTAATTACCAGGGGAAATGCTAACCTTGCAAACATAGCTGCTAGTAAGGAGGAGAAGAGCGATGGAGCGGGAAGGCTGGCGCAGGAGGGGCAGGAGAACACCTAAAACCTTCCCCTTAAATCCCTTAGCTGATATTATAATCTTACAATGCACTGATTAAAAACATTTTTTCAATATGCATTTAAGAATACTTTTCACTTTCAAATAATTTATCTTTGGAAGTAGGACATTACCTGCTCCACACAGATTTGAAGGGTGGTGGATTTGCATCAGCATTGCACTTAAGATTCACACCTTTTCTTCCTACAAACCAGTTTCCGTCATATCCTGTTACTGAAACTTCAGGAGCATCTACAGTCAATATATGACAGGACAAAGGCATTGCTTGTTAAGTGAATTCAATACGCAGAGGTAAAACACTGACACAACAGATAAGCTTTAGCAGAGCAGAAATTCTTTCCTATTACTCTCAACACATATAATCAATGTTGAAGACAGTGCTTAGTGCAGAGTATTTGGCTAGCGGGAGGGAGGAGAATGAGTGCTTGGGACATTAGGAATCCATAATCACACTAATTCTATTCAGTGGTGGTGAATGTGAGAACATTCGTAAACCCAATAACCAAAAGCAAAATAAGTAAGTTCTATTATGAAAGACACAGGGGTGTATGAACAAAAATGCATTGTATCAGTTAAGTAAACAGTGAGATTGCATTTAAGTACTCTATCATACCAAGTATGATATAGTAAAACCATTTTTAAAAAAGTACTGAATCTAAAATGAAATACTGCCTCAGAGATAAAGGAAATTACAAAAACAATATTCCTATAGTCCAATTAAGTTATATTAATGGCTATGTACACTTGTGACACACTTTTTTAGACCACACGAGTATAGTGCATTACCTAGGGCTACAACAGTACTGAAATTAAGCTTTACTCAGTTGACCCAAGGACTTCTTAGCATGCATACAGCATTAACTAACTTACTGAGCATTTACCCATATCTATCAGCAGCACAGATGTGTACGTACAAAGTATAAACTCCCAAGCATGTCATCACTCCACATCACTAGTGTATCTCCTAGCAAAGGTCGGAGCCTAGATCTTCAGTGCACATACAGACAGCAGATTCCTCAAAGTTACATTCTAGTAGTTACGGAGAAGATTGCCTGTGGCGGTTTGATTCAGGTGACCCCATAAACTTGTGTTCTGAACACTAGGTTCCCAGCTGATGGCAATTTGGAAATTAAAGCCTCCTGGAAGCAGCGTTTTGTTAGAGACAGGCTTATGGGTGTTATAGCCAGTGTTTGGCACACCCTCCTGTTGCTATTGTCCATCTGATGCTGGCCAGGAGGTGATGTCCGCCCTCTGATCATGTCATCATTTTCCCGTGCCATCATGGAGCTTCCCCTCCAAGTCTGTAAGCCAAAATAAACCCTTTCCTCCCACAAGCTGCTCTTGGTCTGGTGTTTTCTGACAGCAATGCAAAGCTGACTACAACAATGGCATTTTAAAATATTTAGCTAGATTCTACTATGAGGGTCAGAGGGAAAAGGATAGGATTGCTGAAAGAGGAGAAAAGAAACAACTGGCCTTGGGGGTTGGAAAGGCTATAAAACACCTCCTTAAAGGAGACCAACTCATCATTTCGTGAGCTACACAGAAAACCAGACAAATAGCTCAGGACTGCTGAGGAGCTAGGAAGAGGCTAACAGTATCAGAGAAGCCAGAACTAGTAAAAGTATTTTCCCCCCAAAAGTTGTAAAAGTAAAATTCACACTAACTTGTAAGAACTTAGTTAGTAAATGGGGGGAAAAAGCATTAAACATGTCCTTAAACCTTAAAGAACACCTCCAAATTGTGAAGTCATGAGTATTCTGAGAACATTTCAGGATCAAGCTACTAAGAGAAAATCATAATTATACAGACTTATATTTGAAGAATATTTGTGTATCTAGGATTGCATTCAAGCAAATGAAAATAACAATTATAAGTACTAATTCAAGAAAATTCCATAATGATTTAGCCAAAGAACATGCATACATACTAAAATGCCTACAAGCGGGGTCTGAGTTCTATGGGAAAAGAGAAGCTGGGTCAGTGGCAGCAGAGGAGGAAGAGCAGCACACTGGGGGTCTACGGCAGTGAGGAGCAGGTGGGTCTCCACCCCGAGAATGTGGCGCTGCTAACATCTGTGCAGCTGCTGCTTCTCAAGTCACTGTGCACGTGCCGAGCCGTGCCTGGGCTTCATCTCAGAAGCTGTTACAAGCGTGACGGCTAAATGTAAGCCCAAGTCCCAAGCACGGCATATCCACACACAAAACAACAGAACGACAACAACTCCTTCAAAATTCTAGCTAATTCTCTAACCTAGTCTCTCTTTCGCATAAGACATAAATGACCATCACCTTTCTTGTTACACAAAACTTAAAATGTCAAACAAATCATAGTGTACCAAAAACTGAAAAGGCACTAAAAAGCAAAATGTACCAACACACGCAGACAAACACATGGGGAGCCCCTGAAGAATTTTAAGTACAAAGTAGAAGACTTTGAGCCATAGCTATACTTCTTACTATGCTATCTTAAAATGGTTTTACCTACATTAGAATCTTAACAATTATCATCAGTAAGAAAAAATAAGAAACAACAATGAGACCAGACCTTCAAACTAGCTAAAACTTAGGTAGGGAAGCACAAGATTCTTGTAGAACACACTATTAGTAAGACTCATGGGAGGAAAACAGCTCAAGTAGATTGTAGGTGTTTCCTCTCAGCACACAATGCCCTAAAGCAGTCTACTTTAAAGTCATAAAAGAACAAAGTTAAGTAATTTTAGGTTATACAGCTTTTAAGTCATCTGTTTTTTTTGATAAAAAGTTTTTGATCAAATAATATTTACATGAAAATATTTTTAAAATCAAGAAAAAGAAATATAAGCAAATGTGAAAGGCAGAAAATTGATAGGCATAGCTTAAGACGTAAGCAAACGCTGCCATTTTCTTTACTTACACTGGATGTCTAATATGAAAGAATACCGGATGTCCTTTTCTAAGGCTGGATGTCTTACAACACAGGTAATTCGCCTTCCTCTAGCAAACCTGGTTGGAAACAGCTTGTACTGGCTGATGATTGTTGCTGTTTCGTTGGGGAAAGTTGTTGTAGTGGATTCCATTTCACCGAGATCTCCTTCCCAGTCAATACGTGCCACTGGTTTCCCAGTGGCTGCAATACAAATGGCTGCTACTGTTTCATTTCCTCCATCAATTAAAGAATCCGGCCCTTTAATCAGACTCACAGTAGGTTCAACTGTTTAAAAATAAAGATTAGAAAAAAGTTTTATCTCTATCAGGAAAACATCTACATTTGTTCAATGTACTATCATGCAGACATCTCATAATCTTAAGGACAACTGCATATAAAATCTATACACACATTTTTTGGGGTAATGCCAACATCTACTGCATTCTTGGAACAAGAGAAGGTCATTAGGTAGGCAAACAAGAAGCCAAGATGTTCTAGAATGTTCATAAAGACGGCCCTCCCTGGACAGACACACGCCGCATATGGAGAGGGAAAGTCTCTCCCAACCAGCACCCGGCTTTAGCTTATTATTTTTTTTAATTCATTTAACATTTTCACTTTGAGATGATTTAGATCCACAAGGAATTGTAAAGATTATCAGTTTAAGGGTTGCACAGCTTGTTTTCACCGTTGGAGAGCAGGGTTATTTCCTGTCTTTCTAAAGTCTTATATGAAACAGCCATCTATTTTACACAAGCTTCTCTAGTTTGACTCAGGTTATTAGAACAGCTTCTATTGTACTTATTTTTAATTTTACCAGGTAATATCTAAAACATTTTCAAAGTATCATTTCTTAGATTCTCAAATCATTTGTTGATCCACACACTCATGAGCTGCTGTTTTTAGACCCTCCAATATTTGTCAATCTTATACACAATGTGATGACAGGTAACGAAGAGTTTCCTAGAATACAAATGAATATATAAAGCTTTTGTTTAGGGGTCACTTGCAGTTTCTACCTCTGCCAAATCCATAGAGTAAGAGGTAACTTTTCTTACAAATGTATAGATCATTTGAGAAAATAGTCCCTTTTAAATAACATGTGGGACAGATATTTTCTACTAGTTTAAAGTTATCTGTCCATTTTTTTCCCTCATCTTTGTTTTGTGGTACTTGGGACTGAATCAAGGGCCTTGTGAATGATAGCCCAGAATCCACTCCTGAGCTACATTTTCAACCTTTGTATGTTTTAATGAAAAAAAAATTAATTCAAATGTACTAAAATATATCAGTTTTTATTTTAATGGTTAATCAACAATTTAGGTGGTATACACCCGGCTTACAAGTCTTCAGACTTGTGGCTTTTGGCTCACTGCACACCCTAGCGCATTTATTATCTCCCCCTGGTCCCCCGCTCTTTATTTTTCTCTCTCTCTACCAGGAGTGCTGGTACATGACTTTAAACCCAGCACTAGGAGGCAGAGGTAGGAGGATCACTGTGAGTTTGAGGCTACCCTGAGACTGCATAGTGAATTCCAGGTCAGCCTGGGCTATAGCAAGACCCTACCTTGAAAAACTAAATTTGCAGGAAATGTCAAACATTTTCAATTCCTGAAAATACTTTATCATCTTTATTGTCGCTAAAATACACAACTCAAGCATACCTACCCAGCACAGTCACAGCTGTAGAGGACTGGGCGTTGCCAAGGGGGAATGTAACAGCTTTGCATATGTATTTTCCAGAATCGGAGAATCCTATGTTGTGTAGTGTAATTGTTGCATCATGAAGTGAGTAGTTTTTGAACAAGACTCTTCCTTGATACTCTCCTTGAACAGAAAATCCGTACTGAGGATGATGAACCGCGACAGTCTGTGTAGTTTTGCCGTGGACCTTCTCCCAAGAAACTTGTGTTATAGTTTCATTTACTTCAATTAAACACTTCAGAGAAACATTCTTCCCCCATACTGCTGTGACATGTGGCTCCACGATAATTGGTCCAGCTAAGGCACCTATGGGGAAAACAAGCACATCATAGTTGTTAAAATGGAAAACTTGTGATAGCCTAAGATCATTCCCCCCCCCCTCTCATTTCCCACCCCCACCTATCTATATACACATACACCCCATAAAGGACTGAAAAAGCTAGATGTTTCTGGGTTGGATTCGACATCCAAAGAGGGACTAGCAAATCAAATGCTTGCCATTATGTGCCGCACCAGAAAAAGCACTCCGTTGGCACAAAGCCTGGAGCAGAACGTTCCGGCATCAGGCCTGCAGAGGTGATCCCGGCCCTGACAGTGACTGCAGCACTGAGGGACACTGATGCAGAAGATAGCTGAGTCATGACGACATGCTAACCCAAAGACACCGAGCGAATACACTGGTGTGATAACAAAGTTTTGGGGGACAACTTATTCATGTGAGATTTTCAAACCTAATATTAAAGTACCCTCCTGTAGAATGACTCCACATTAAAAGTCTCTACTAAAATTACTGCATAACAGATTGGCGGGAGAGATGGTTAAAGGGTTCAAGGCACTTGTTTTTAAGAGCTGACTGTGTGGGTTTGATTCCCCAGGACCCACATGATACTAGATGCAAAATTTACCACTCAAGATCTGACTAAGGACACTAAAAAAGAAGCCAATAACGTGCCCTGACTACGCACAGCATCCAGGACGAACAAGTCTATCAGGTATCCCAGACTGTCCTTTACACTTTATCTCCCTTTCAGGTACTGATATTGACAGACAAAAGTAACCCAATACATGATACACGACCTAAGCCTGGCAATAAAACGGAAAATATGCAAGTCCATAAAACACCCATGGGTAAAATTCTAAAGAATCTGTAAACCTCAATAGTTTACATGAATAAACAGTCTTCTGGCACACGGATCTCAGGGCTTCCTAGACTGTCAAACTGTGGCAAATGAACGGTGCACTGTCTAAGCGACCTAGTGTAGTGTACCGGCATGCCCTTACGGCAGCTCAAACTGACCAAGACACACAGATGAGAATAAAGTGGGAAGGAGTGATTACTGTATATACACCCTCACCACCCAGAAGAACCAAGGCTCAGAGTATCACCCCGTTACTAAGAGAATATCTGAAAAGAAGGAAAGGAGGAGGAGAGAAAGGTTAGAAGGGGGAGAGAGGACAGGAGGAAGACAGAGAAGGAGGGGAAAAGAAGACAAAATGGTCCGTTGATTCAAAAATATGATTTAGAAATTGTACATTAAAAGGAAAACCTCTCATCTTGATAGTAAAGAAAGGAAAACACCAAGAAAAAAGCTAATACCCTTAACTAGATAAAGGAATCTTTTAATGAAATATAAGAGGATATATAGTTTAGTTTAAAAGGCTATGTTTTTTTTAAAAAGTTACATTTTAGAAAGTGGTCTTACCAGTAAAAAGTATTAATCTAACTCTTTTTCCAATGTTTATTTTCATTTCAAGGGAGCAATTAGTGACTTTTACTTTCCATTTTTCCTATCAAAGTATCCAGAGTATTTTTTTTTTTTTTTTTTTTTTTGGTGGTTACACAAGAAAATTCTGGCATATATTTCTTTGCTTAAAGCCTTAAACCTTTGAGCAAGGCTTTGTATTGGTCAAGTACTGATAATTTTGTTCTTCCTTAGACTCCATGAGCTTCTAATTATATTCTTTTGTGTTTTAATTAGGGTTCTTACTTCCAACTAAGAGTCCAATACCTTTCTATTTTGGACTAGGCCCAGAAAGTAAATACCAGTTCTAAATGAGGTTCTCTCCCACGGAATCTAGAAATTACAGAGAAACAGATTTTCTGTTGGGGTTCTTAAACCACACTACCATCAGAATGCTGTACTTTTGGGGTCACTGCACTTACTCCCTCCTACTACGCCGACTCTCACAGGAAGCAGACCGTGGTGAGGGAAAAGCAATGGATCTATTACACCCACCTAGAACTCAGAGCTCATGACTAAATGTCCCGCCCGGCCACTGCTCCTCTGGAAAGCAAGGAAAACCATGCTAACTATTCTGCTTCTGCTCTGCTTGCTTTCATGACTTACTTACAAGGTAAGTTTTGGATTATTCACTAATTAATTAAATTAAATGTGATTCTTTCAGAACAATACAATAACAAAACTTTAACTCTGTAGTCTTCTAGAATATCTAATTAGTCATTCAGTCACTATTTAAAATGTGTCCAGAAGATACAAAGCATTTGGAAATAAGACATTTACAATGGAAGAGAAAAGAAAATGGCATATGCTATTACTGTGGATTATGTTTTCATGTGTATGATGTGCATGCATGTTCATGGATGTGTGGGTGCACATGTGTAGGCCAGAGGTCAATGTTGGGTGACTTCTATACGTGGCTTTCGGGTGAGTGGTGGAAATCTGAATAAAGATCCCTCTGTTTACATGACAAGCACTTTACGGAATTGAGCCATCTCCCCAGCCCCACTATGGGGGTGGGTGGGTGGGTGTGGGTGTGTGTGCGCGCGCGCGCACCCCCTTAGCTGCAATCCATCGTATTGTTTTGAGGCCGAGTCGTCCACTGAACCCACAGCTCACTGACGCGGCTCGTCAGACCCGGGCTCTGGCCGTCGGCTCTGCCAGCACTGGGATGAACAGCGTGCATGGACTGCCATGGCCGACACGTCGGTACTGACACCAGCACCTAACCTGCTGCATTTTAACTTGGGAAGCCCCCAAGGCTTATTGTTTTCGCAAGCAGAAAGACTGAGCACTGTCTGAGGACAATACTCAAGCATCTGAAACAGTCGTAGGAATGCAGGAGCTGCACCCTTCGCTCTCAGCAGCAGGGCAGACGTACGGGAGTCACAGGCTCATTTTGCATATGACCTTGTGTCACAGCTCACTTTGATCACCAATGATAGGTGTCTGACACATTTCAGGTCACTGTCTGTTTTCAATGTCAGCGTCCGCAAAGTAAGTACATGCATATATTTTATAAATGAGAAACTTTTTTAGACTGTGTCCAAATTAACTCTTATAAGGATCTTTAAAGAAGTACTCAGAATTCTCAAAATATAGAATCAAATTTAAGAAAATTATTAAAGTAAGTGCACATTTTCAAAAACCACTAACAAACCAACATCTAAGCACCCTCACCAACTCTGGCAGGCTTCAACAAGCACATTTTGAAAGAATAATTAATCCAAATTCAAATTGCTAGAAACTGGGCTGGAGAGATGATTTTAGTGGTTAAGGCCTGCAAATTCAAAGGAGCCAGGTTCAAATCCCCTATTCCCACATAAAGCCAGGTGCACAAAGTGGCACATGCATCTACAATTCATTTATAGTGGCTAGAGGCCCTGGAGTGCCCATTCTCTATCTGCCTTTTTCTCTCTCTCTTTCTCCCTCTAGTAAATAAAATAAAAAATGCTATTCACAAAAATCCGCAGACAACATTCAGAAATAAAAACCGAAGAACAGAGTCAAATAAAAAATACCTTGTAAAAGCTATACTGTAAAATAAAGTATTAATTCAAATACAGAAGAACCTTTCCCCATGCCATTACTAGAGAAGATAAACTCTGGGATTATAGGAGATTTTATTGCATACTGAAGGAGAAGCCTGACTCAATACCAAAATAGGCTGAGAGAACCAACCCTCATTCATCAGTACACAGAAAGAATGTACTTTGGGGTAGAAACTTTTATAAGTAGTGAAAATAGTGCTGAACTATCATCCCTTAAGAAGCTTACATTTTAATCCAGAAATAAGGTTAACAAAATGTGTGTGTGTGTATGTGTGTGTACACCCAGCAACAAGAGAAAGAACGTTGGTGAAAATAAAACAAGGCACAGTGGCTTAGCTCTGGGTGGACACTGGGTACTTTTTGCCGGACAAAACCATTTGAAAAGGTGGGGGGGGGGCATGAAAGAACATTCTGTTTCCTTGGAGGGAAGTGAGCCGAAGAACAGCAGATGTGCCACAAAGGTAATGGGACCAGAACATGCAGGAGCTTGTAAGAGCAGGCTTCCAGTCTAAGCACGATGCGACGGCAGGTGTTCGGTGGTTTCTAGTAGAGACATGATACGGTTTTACTCATGTTTTAACTGATCACTCTGCTCAGCTGGGAGCAGCAAAAACTAAACCACATATGAGTTACTGTGTTAGGATGGAAGAGACGAGAGCGAACAGAGCAATCTTAAAAATCACCACAAAGAGATTCTTGATATACTACATTTTGAAAAGCATGGCAAATAAGAATTTCTGACAAAATGAACAGCAGTTTCTGTAAAAGAAACAAAGAAGGCAACATAACTCCAAAGCTTTTTGGCAGAACGTGTAGCAGGATGGAGCTTCATTTCCCAAAGTGAGAACTGGCAAGCACATTCCTCTGAGATTTCAGAGCGCAGCTCTAGACCTCACATGTCAGGTGCCTACTTTACAACAAACTGGACATGCTGAACAAGCAGAGAGGGAAGTCAAAGAAAGTATGATGCTCCAGATATAGTGATAAACTGGAGACATAAACTTTGAGTATCAACATATGAAAGGTTTATAAAGTCATGAGTCCATTGTTTCTGGATTAAAATGTAAGAAAAGTGAAATTTTTCAACTCAAGTATCTGTGGTAGGTTAAAACCTTTAAAGGTTTGGAAGTAAAATAAAATTCAGCAAAAGAGTGGGCAGAGGAGGAGAACCATGAAGATATTCTATAACTACCTAAAGACACACTACCAACAGAGTGAGACATGTTTCCAAATGTTACCAAACAGATCAAAAGTAAAACTGACCAAAAAAAGAAGAAAAAACCTTTTAATAATAAGAAAAGGAATAAACCATACTAAGAGTAAAGAACTTCAACTTGATAAGGAACATCAACAAAGGGCTCACATTTGACAGCGTATTTAATGATAAAATGTGCAACTTTTCCCTTAAGAGGAACAACAAGTTAAGGATATTCATCTGTGGCTGGTTTGAATGTATGGCCCATAGACAGGTGTTTTGTTTTTTAATATTTAGTTGCAAACAGAGACAGAGAGAGATGGGCATTGAATGGGTACACCAGGTCCTCTAGCCACTGCAAATGAACTCCAAATACATACGTCACTTTGTGCATCTGGCTTAATGTGGGCACTGAGAAATCAAACCAGGGTCGTCAGGCTTTGCAGGCAAGTGCTTAGCCACATCTCCGGCCTGACAGATGTTCTGATTAGGAATTGAGCTTACAACTTCAGTTCCGGGTCAGTGGCGCAGAGTCAGTCCAGCCCTGTCAGCTGTATAGAAGGCAGCTTGGAGCTCTGGCTGCTGGTCCTGCTTTCTCTAAGGTGACCCCCCACCCCCCGGATTCAGAAAGCCTGGAATAAGTCCTCTCCTCCTGTAACCTGCTTCTGGTTGGGTGTCTGTCCCAACAACAAAAAAGTAACTGCGACACCATCTTTTTCATCCAAATACTGAGAGGCCCACATAATGTATGAAGAAAGGTATGCACTGATTTAGAGAGTGGTTACCACTCATAGAAGACAAAAACCCCTGTCATAATATGCAAACAGAAGGCTGCAAGATGCAAAGGAAGTAAAAGTCAATCACGTTCCCTAGAAACAAGCAATGAACATGTTGAATTTGAAATTAAAACCATGGTTCCAGTTAAAAATTCAATGCTGAGCTACAAATCTAATAGTACTTGCATGCACAAGGCCTATATGCAGAAAACAGTAAAACTCCAATGAAAGCATGGAACTGAATAAAAGGATAGGTATTTCAAGTTCATGAGTAAGAAGACATGACACTGTCAGGATATCAGTTCTTTGCACTGATGTAAACATTCAATGTAATCCCAATCAATACCACAGCAAGTTATACTATGAATACCAACAAATCGTTCTATAGTTATATGTGGAGGGGCAAAAAAGACCCAGAACAATCCATACAATTTTGAAGGAACCATACATTACCTAACCTACAGATGCACTGTGAAACTACAAATCAAGAGACTATGGCACTGGCATAGGAAAAGACAAATAGGGCAGTGGAAGACCGGAACCCAGAAAGAGATCCAACAGTCAACTGACCTGGTACAAAGAAGCAAAGGTACAAGTGCAACAGACATAAGATATTCCTTTGAACAAATGGTGCTGAGACAACTACACATCCAGATACAACCCTCAAACTCTACAGGAAAGTTATCTCAAAAATGAACTATCAGCCTAAATGTAACTGGCAAAACTAAAGCCCTCCAAGGACACATTGAAAGTCTATAGATGACTTTGGCACGGTGATGACCTTTTACATGCAACACCAAAGGAACAACAATCTCGGAAAAGCAGTAACTTACCTCATTAGCATTAAAATGCAATGACAAGATAATGAGGAAACTAGCTACAGAACAACATAAAATGTCTGCAAAAAATGAGAGAAATAGGGAATGCTATCTAAAACACAGAACATCTCTTAAAACTCAACAATAAGTAAACAGAAAGAGTGAGCTAGGGAGACGGCTCCGTGGCTAAAGGAGCCTGTTTCCAAAGTCGGATGGACCAGCTTTGATTCCCCATCACCCACGTAAAGCCAGACGCACAAAGTGGCATGTGCATCTGCGGCTAATTTCCAGCAGCAAGAGACCCTGGCTTCCCCATACATGAGCTCAAATACAGACTTAAAAAAAAAAAAAAAAAAACCAACAAGAGTAAGAAATGCACAAAAGACTTAAATGGATACTTCTAAAAAAAGACACAAAGATGATGAGAAAACTGGTGAAAAGATTCCAACCTCCTGCAGGACACTGCACCCATGGGTGCTCAGCTCCACACTGACACCAAGCAGTAATGAGGATGGGGACGGAGCAACAGGAATGTGTACTCACAGGCTCTGAGGCTAAATGGCTCACCTACGCTTTCTTTAAAAAAAATCTCAGCTTGCTCTTACCATATGGCCTAGCAATCAAATGTCTTACTTCCTAAAATGAATACAAATTTATAATCACACAATACCATGTGTACGTGGACATAAACAGTGACTTTATTCGTAACTGCCAAAATCTGAAACAAACAGTATCTTCCAGAAGATGACTGGACAAGCTGTGGTACAACCAAAAAATGGAATATTAATTGTGCTACAAAAAACTATCAAGTCACAAAGCAGGGGAACACTAAATACATGTAACCACGCAAAAGAAGCCAATCTAAAAGATAATCCTGTGCTCTATGCATTCTGCAAAAGCAAAACTATTAACAAAAAAATCAGTAACTGCCAGTGGTTAGGAGGTAAGCAGATATGAAAATGGAATTTAAGACAAAAACATGCTATCTGGCACTATAACAGTGAGTTAAAGCACACCCCTAACACCCACCACAGTGGAAATTATGGACTGCAGGCGACGGTGCTGGGCCAGTGTAGGTCCCTCAGCTGTAACACATGAACACTCCTGAACAGGTCAGCGGTACTGGGGAGAGAGGTGCAGCAAAGAAAGAGAGGAAATGTGGGAACACTACTACCTTCCGTCCTAAACTAAAACAGCTCTTAAAAACAAACAATCCAATGCCATAAGACACCACACAGCAATAAAATGAACTAGACAAATAGTGTCCTGACGCAGATGAACTTCATACTCATGCTGAAGCAGGCAGAATGAAGTCATACGGTGTGGTTCCATCCACATGAACTCCGGAGTGGAGGAAGGCAGTAAGTGCACGCTGGGCCAGGAACAGGAAAGGATGCGTGAACCAGAGGGCACAAGCAGATCTGCAGCTGTGACGTGTAGCAGTGACCATGGTGATGCTTTCACAGGTGCACACTTCTACGCAAATATGCACAGTTTATGAGATTTATACTCCTACAGAGCTGGACTTTTAAAAGGAAAATTGGAAAAATATTAGCTATACGTAAAGTGTGAGAATTTTTATTATAAAAGGAGGCAAACAGAACACTATCTCAAAGATTATGAGGAGACCATGAGAATGGGAGGGTGTTTTTGTTGTTTGACTTTTTTGAGGTTCCCCCTCTCCATATGACTGATCAAGATCCAAGACTTATCCTAGATTATATAGATAATAATAAAAAGCAATGCTATCACCATAATCCAAAGCATCAGAGAAGCTTTGCATGGATTTAAAGTGCAGCGAGGAGGCTAAGGGTTTCACTGGCTGAGAAGCCGTGCTTACGGTAAGCAAGGACCACGTACACGTACAAGGATGAGCAAAGCAGTACAAGTGGCCTGGTAAGGACGGGACTCCAGGATGAAGGGCGCCGCACTGCACAACTGACGCCTTAGGACTGCGGCAGTGCAGTGCACGCGCCTCACGACTCACCACGTGCGCTTACTTACATGTAAATTAAAGGCAATTAAATACTATCTTCAGGATTTCAGTTACATGAGTCAACTGTCACATAGGGCTAGTGGCACCAGCACGTTAGAACTAAAGAGTATAGTTATGGCACACTGGTTATAGAAAGTTCTAGACAGCACAATCCTAGAAGTTCAATCCAGTTAACTTCCTATAGTTTTCTACAAAGCATTTAAAAAGTCAGCCTCAAGGTGGGCGTGGTGGCGCACGCCTTTAATCCCAGCACTGGGGAGGTAGAGGTACAAGGATTGTTGTGAGTTCAAGGCCACCCTGAGACAACATAGTGAATTCCAGGTCAGCCTGGGATAGAGGGAGACCTTATCTCAAAAAAAAAAAAAAAAAAAAAGCCAGCTTCAATGAGTTGAGTTTTTAAAATTTACATCTCAGGAACAACAATCTCTGTGTACCAAAGGGAAGTAAGAAGAAACAGTAAACTTGCACAAAAGCATACAAAGCTAGAGTTCAGGTGCTGCTGCACGCCCAGGACTCACACGCGGGAAACCTGGAGTGCGCCTACACTAGGTGGTACGGAGGATTACTGGGAGGGGCCAGTGAGAGCATTAGTGGGAGACGTGCACTAGCTGAGGAGGAACTGTGGGACTGCAGGTGCTCCAGGCTTTCTGTTTCACAGCAGGTCTCCCTCACAAACGTACGCCCACCATGACATGCAAAAGAACCGGCACGGCCTGGGAGCGGAACCAATCCCAAATAAGCTGAGTGTCTTTTGTCAAATATTCCATTTCTACTTACTAGAAAGAGAGAAAAATGGGCATACAGCCTCCAGCCATTGCAAAAGAACTCCAGATGCATGTGCCACCATGTGCATCAGGCCAATGTGGGTGTTGGGGAATTGAACCTGGGTCCTTAGGCTTCACAGGCAAGCACCTTAACTGCTAAGCCATCTCTCTAGCCCCTAGCTAGATGTCTTTTATTTCAAGTGAGCCTTCCTTGAGTATTTAGTTACTATAATGAAATATATTTATATATATAATGTCTTTAAGTATTAAATTTAGGTTTTTTTTTTCCAAAAATGTGCTTTATATCACCTATTCTCAATCACTACCTTAGAATTTTAAATAAGGTCATCATCTTGACTTAAAGCTACCATAAAGGTTTTTCTTTAGCTAAACTTGGTTTATGCCTAAAAGCTTTATTTTCAGGATAAACACACCAAAGAGCAGAAGAAAATGTAGAGAGCCCAGGGAGTCCACCTCTGGTGGCACCTACAGGAGACAAGGGCTTGGGGATAAGCCACATTCTTCCCAATGACTCCTGACAGCTGTCACCAAGGTATTCCCTACTTCACTTAGGCTTTTGTAGTAAGTGTTGTCTCACCGTGTCTTGCTTAGATAGCCTTCTACGGCTATCCTTTCTGGCACACCTGTAGTACTCTACCACTTCTCATACAGTCCAGTCTTTCTTATTTGTAGTCTACTTTCTTTTCTCCTTTTTCTCCATCTCCTCCAACTTTTAACCTTTACTTCTTCCCTTTTTTTTATTTTATTTATTTATTTATTTATTTTAGGTAGGGTCTCACTCGAGCTCAGGCTGACCTGGAATTCAGTATGTAGTCTCAGGGTGGCCTTGAACTCATGGCAATTCTACCTCTGTCTCCCCAGTGCTAGGATTAAAGGTGTGCGCCACCACGCCCGGATTTTTTGTTTAGCACGTGGAGGCCAGAGGCTGAAGTCAGGTGTCTTCATTGGTGGGACTCCACTTTACTTACTGAGGCACTTGGGCCTGGGGCTCCCTGATTTGGCTCATGGAGCTAGCTTGCCCTGGGGAATCCCATCTCCCCCTCTCAGGCAACATACCCGCCCTTAGCTCACGTGGGCACTGCAGATCCAGACGCCGGTCTTAATGCTTGTGCGGCAGGCTTCTATCCACTGGGCCATCTCCCTGCTCCCTCTGCTCTACTGATTATAAACTACATTTTTCTCAACAACAACCTAGCATGTGCCTCCTGACCTGCGGTGCGCGTGTGGCGGAAGGCTCGTGAGTTTGTGTTGCTGCAGGTTAACCGTGGACTTGCTGGCAAACCACGGTTGTCACTCAGTCTGTGGCCGCCAGGAACAGTAGTGGGAACTTCAAGAGCAAGCGAAGCCAACTGAGCAAGAAGACTCACATAAAACAAAGAGACTGGTAAAAAGCAAAATCACAAACTGCGTAACATAGCCATCCAAACCATTCTGCAGAACAGGGCAATAAAAAAAAGAAAGAAAAGAAGCTGCAAACTACCAAGTTCTCAAATTACCTAACCACAAAGATAATACAACAACTAACATATCAAAGACTTTCGAATTCTACTTTTTAACCAATAATCACACAGAGGATTCAAACGACCAGACGAATAAAAGTAAGGAAATCAATTCTGGACCCAGTCATGAAAGCCAAGTAGGTGAAAGGGTTGAGAGCACGGAAGAAAAATTTGCAAGAAATCTCATATTTTGGAAAAAACTTGTGGAAATGAAAGAATTAAGTAAAGCACAGTAAAAGCCTCAACAGACACAATGAAGCCCGGGGAAGAAAGAATGCCACAGATGGAGGACAAGGCTGGAGCATCGGGGTCTGGATACCTAGAAAGCAAAAACATAAACAAACAAACAACCTCACATAGTCAAAACTAACACGAACTCTGAGATAAATATAAGAGACTAAACCTAAGAATCCACAGGGCAGGGGAAGGAGCTGAGATTAAAATAAATGAAAAAACTCAAAGTATTTATTTGATAAAATTATAGCAATTAACTTTCCAAATCTAAAGTAATAGCTATAGGGGGAAAAAAAGGAATTTGGGACCAGGGAGACGGCTTAGTGGTTAAGGCACTTGCCTGTAAAGCCTAAGGACCCGTGTTCAACTCCCCAGGCCCCACATAAACCAGCCACACAAGGCAATGCATGTGTAAGGTCGCACATGCACACAATGTGGCATACACATCTGGAGTTTGATCACAGTGGCTGGAAGCCCTCATGCGCCAACTCTCTGTCTCTCTCGCTCATAAAAAACAAACAAATGAAAAAAAAAAATGGCATTTCGAATCCCAAATACACACGAGCGAGAAGAACCTCTCCATGACATACAGTGAAACTGTCAGAAATACACAGCAAAGAGACAACATTAAAAGCTGTAAGTAAAAACACACTAACTCACCTACAAAGAAAGAAAGCTAAGAGCAATCCTAATCACCATGTCAAAGACCTCTGACACGGAAACTCAGAATGTGGACAAGACGAAAGACTCTCATGTCCATGGCCTGGCCAGACTAATATTCAAAGAATGGCGACATTACCAAAACAATCATCCACATAATCCCTGTCACACTTCAAATGTTAAGTCTTCACGCACTAGACAAAAATCCTGAAGGTCACATGCAGTACAGAAGACTCAAACTAGCCAGAGGTCATAAGCATGAAGACAACACTAGACCTGAGAAGTCGCTACAGGACAAGTCAAAGTGACACAAGGAGCAGGGTACAGGCACAGAGCAGAAACTTCAATCAATGGAACAGAGGACCTGGGGCTGGAGCGTATGCATTTGGAAGAAAAAAAAAACTTCTTTGGCAAATGGTTCTCAGAAAGCTGGCTATTTACATGTAAAAATAATGAAATTAAGTCCATATTTCCTGACACACACACACATCAATTCAAAAGACCTGAGACTTTGAAACTACTAGAGGAAAACAAGAAAAACACTTCAAGACACAGGAACAGGGAAGAATTTTCTGAAAAGGACTCCAATAATAAGGAAATAATCCCAATAACTGACATGTAGGATTACATATTAAATTTTTTGTTAGGTACGCATTAGCTGTGATTAATATCCATAGCCAAAACGACTCCAAAACTTAAAGACAAAATCATCCAATCAATAAAGTGGTTAATAATGAATCAGTTCTCAAAGTAAGAAATACAAATGATCAATAAATATTTGAAAGAGTGTTGAACATCCTTAGCCATCAAGGGAAGGTAAATTAAAATTGCTTTGAGATGCCATCTTACTCCAACTAGAATGGCAATCATGAAGACAACCAGTGACAGCAAATGCTGGCCAGTATGCGGGCAGAGAAGACACACAAGCAGAAAGGAGACTGTGGCCGGGAAAGAGGCAATATAAAGGGACCGAAAGGGAGGAGGAATACGAGGAAGGCAACGGGAGACATGTGACATGAAAGCGGAAGGAGTCACCTGCCCAGGATGGAGGAATGTCTTCTGAAGAGACACTTGTACCCCTTCCCTCTGGCTATCACACTACTGAGACAAGAGACTCCAACAGACTGTAATTACACCAATGACCACACACCGGGGAAAAGGCTGGGACATGGGTGTCTCCTATAAAGCAAAGGGACTTCCCACAGTGCTGACAACCTGTCAGCCTTGCCAGAGAGACAGTCAGCAGAGACAGGACTAATCCTGCTCAGGACACACAGGTATGCACACCTCTGGCCTTCTGTTTAAACCCAGCCTCATGTCAGGTCCCCAGAAGATGGACTTGGGTGCAGGGGCGCGGGGGAGGTCACTGAATGACTTTTGTCCCTCTTTCCAATGCGACCACATTGAATAAACCTTCCGCTTTCCCTACCCCCTCTCAGTTGAGGGAAGCCGCACCTCGCTTGTGAGGGCGCTGGCTGCCACGCTCAGAACTCCTCCCAGGGCCCACTGGGACAAGAGAGGCCGAACCAGGGGAAGAGAGATGGGAACGGGCAGAGGGTGTGATATGAATAAAGTATACTACTCATAAAACCAGAACTGTGTATGCTAAATAAAAAGTCAGTACAAACAAAAACGAATAAACACAAAATATAAATGAAGCATAGATATTATATGTTTCATCCCCAAGTAACAAACCTTTTGGACTTTAGCCATAATTTAATGCCTGAATGTTCAAGTTTAGACTCTTCCACTTCATTAATGGAACAAGAGAACCAAGCAGAAAGCAACGGCCAGATGTATATATAACTGAAATTATTTCACCTGTTGCCTTTGAACTACAGGACATTTATATGAAAACATTTCTGTATTTTTCAGTGTGTGTGTGTACATATTATATGTATATATATACACATATACACATACATATATGTGTATATATATGATGCATATATATTTATAATAACTTTGCTTAAATGACAAAATTGGTTTCCTAAAAAGTAAACAGTTAATGTTAAAAAGAAGGGGGTTAGAGTGATGCTCATGACTGATCGCTTCCGCCACAAGCACAAGGGCCTGAGGGAGCCGAGCGTGCTGGTTCCGAATCCCCAGGCCCACAGTTAATACCCGGGCTGGCTGCACAGGCCCATAGCCTCAGTCCTTTGAGGAACAGAGACCTCAGAGGCGCTGGGGCTCATGAGAACGGCAAGCTCCAGGACCGGGAAACAAGGGCATGAGCAGCAGTGGAAGACTGCACGCACCCTGCTCTGGCTTCTGGACTCGTGCATGCACCGCGCGCACACGCCCCTTACACCTACTACCCATGTACATGCAAAAGAAGTGTAAGAAAATTTCTAGTGTATCTTAACTTATTTCACAGTGAAGTAATGCGCCCTTTACATATGACTACAGGCAAAACATGAAAAAAAAAAAACTTCCTGGATTAGAAATGAATTTTTTTTCAAATTTCATAATGCTGAGAGCTCAGTATGAGTAAAATGTGAATGTTTGGCAGAAAGAAAAACTAGGTTAGTAATCTGGTCACTCCAAACTCAGTGACTTCCAAGATAAAAGATGGAGGAGGGTCTGCAGCTCCCCAGTCCGCTAGCACTATCTCTACCACAGGCCTGAAGGTGTGCGAAAGAGTTTTCATAGGAACTGCTAAGAATCTGTTCTTTTGATTCCCATTTCAAGTACTATTAAGTACTAGTGAAATTAAAAATAGAAAATTTTCCTCAAGATTTATATCTGAAAATATAGTAACTACAAACAGTAATTTTTAGCCAAATAAACTATTTCTTCAACCACACTTACAAATTTACTTTTGCTCCTTCACTTCTGATTATAAACTTGTGGAAGACACCTCGAAGCAAATGCATGGTTTTTATAGTTCAGTATTACAATTTTTAGAGACACAATGTGATAAAACACAACTGTGGGGGATCAAGAGTGGAACCAAAGCACCGTGAATGCTCGAGCCAGACTGAGCCACACTGAAGAACGCTGACGGCTACGGTCACCAGTGCGCACCAGGCATTCAACCCATCATGCCTCTTACAGGCAGGACTGTCATCACCTAGATAACACCGCCTCAGTAAGACGACGATGTTAAGAGAAAACAAACACTGGAGCAGACACTAATTAAGCATCCAAAAGAACTGGGAAGTTCAGATGAAACTGGCCCGAATTTGTAGGCACCCACCATGTTCCTTCCCCCAGAGTCTGGAATGTGGGTATCTGCTAGGCTACGCATGGCACGCATGGGCACGGAATCTAATGACCCTCAGGGGTTAACAAAATTCACATGTGTTGTCACAACTTTCCCCTGAGGGCATCAGTGCATCCTGTGTGACTATGGGAAAGGACTCCAGCAGCCTGTGCGTGGTTTTCCTCACTGTCCAGTGACGCCCACTGTGGGGACAACACCTGCATCCTTTTGCTGTAGTAAATCGTGGTTTTGAGTATGACAGTATGTGGAGTCCCAAAGAGCTACTTAATCTGAGGATAAGACCTTCTCAGTCTACCTTTTTAGAAGAACACACAAGAGCTCTTCACAGCAGCAGGAGAAACAGTGTCACAGGCAAAAAGTAATTCAAGAAAAAAAAGACTCAATGTAAGTACAACTTAACATTTCCCATTTGAATTTTCTTCTCAGGAATTCACACAGATGTGATGCTTTTTAAAAATGCTAAGCTTATGAGTAGAAGATTCATAAGTATAAATGTCTGGTAAATAAAAGTTAGCAGTTATGAGATAAAAATCCCAGTGATAAGAAAACATTGATATGATTTATTTGGTTTGGTTCTTCTTTTCTAAGAAAATTTTATTTATTTATTTATTTATTTATTTACTTATTTATCTGAGAGACAGAAACAGAGAGAGTGAGGATGGCAGTGCCAGGGCCTCTTGTCATTGGAAATTAACTCCAGATGCATGTGCCACGTTTGCCAGCTGGCTTTATGTGGGTGCTGGAGAATCCGTCCCAGGCAGTCAGTCAGGCTTGGTAAGCCAGCACCTTTAATTGCTGAGCCATCTTTCTAGCCCTGGTTTTCATCTTCTTAATGGTGTATGAGGAAGAGATGGAACACAGTATGTCTTAATCGACAGCAGTTTATATTCAGTGACACACGGTAATTGCCACAATGTGAACTGCTAAGGTGCTATCTACAGACAGCTCATGTACGTGAGAAGGCGAGGCTACATATGACACTAAAAAACAGTGACAACAGAAAAAGAACTGCTCATTTTGTTTCTATCCTCACACTTCAATATTTAAACTAAAATGTTTTATTTACATAAATGAAGATTTGTAATCCCCAAAGTCTCTAGAAAAGCACTAACATACACATTTTTTTTTCAATTTGGTTTGCGATACATTAATACTTAGCTTCTAATCATGTGTGAGAATAACTTTAAAATACCTTACTATGGAGATGTGCACATTATCAACTTACTACTTCTCTGCCCCAAATGTTCCCTTCAACATATGCTCTGTGGTAAATGGAGTTATTTTTAAGTATTTCTTCTTTAATGTGAGCATGATATAATACTTTCTCAAGAAATGGTGGTGAGTATACCAAGGTTTCAAAATTATAAAATCTATACCAAATTCAGTTTCATGTCTATAAACAAGGAAGAATCAGAAAATGAAATTAAGATAATTCCAGTGACACAAATAAAGTAAAACATACCAAAAATTTCAAAATATGTTAAAAAGAAGTTAAGAAAAATGAAATAAAAAGTATTCCATGTTCGTCTATGGCAAGACGTAATAGTATTAAAATGGCAAGACTCCCCAAACTCATCTACAGGTCTGGGGCGTTTTTGTTACACAGTAATTTCCTCCAAGTTGAAACTTTTCATCAGAGCTAGTTATGAAGCTCCAAACTGAAGCACAGGGTCTGTAAGACGCAGGAAGGAGTCTCCTGAAATCCACCTGATTCAGAGGCTCTCCTCAGGGAGTAAGACCTCCATGAGGTGAGCCGCTGCCCACAGCGAGCTCAGGCGCCCAGAGCTGCCAGCCCGCCCCTGCGCCTGCAGGCAAGCCCTCACCCCACCACTGCGAGTGACCCCGTAACCTCATTTGCTCACCAAGCTGCCCTTTGGTATAATAATTACTTTGGTCTGCTGTAGGTGCCCTCTCTGGATTGAACAGAGGCTGGTTCAGGTCTCTCCAAGGAAAGTTATAACACTTCTCTATTAAATTCAACCTTAAATTCATATGTAAAATAAAGGATAACTAACAACTGCCAAATCTGGAATAATAATAAAACAATGAACAACGTAAGGTTCCCAGTTCAAGACACTTTGCAAAACTACAATAATCAATATACGGCGGTAAAAATACAGTAACCAGGGCTGAAGAGAAACCTCAGCAGTTACGAGCACTGGCTTACAAAACCTGACTTCCTGGGTTCGATCCCCCAGTACTCATGTGAAGCCAGGTGCACAAAGTGGCACGTGTGTCTGAAGTTCGTTTGCATCAGCAGGAGGTCCTCGTGTACTCATTCTCTCTTTCTCTTTGTCTCTCTCAAATAAACATATTTTTATAAAACATAGTAATCAAAAAGCTGGACACTAAGATAATCATGACATATGGACCAGTACTAACAATAGTGAAACAATCACACTACGACCTAATGGCCTTCAATAGGAGTATCAAGTCCATTCAGTTGGGGAAGACAGACAACAAATGGTCCTGCCACAACCAGATACACACCCTGGAAAGAAAATGCGGTTGGACTCTTCCTCATATAGCAATAATATAAACTCTGGGCTACACAGACGGCTCTGCAGTTAAAGGCACTTGCTTGTAAAGCCTGATGGCCTTGATTCAGGTTTAACTGCCAGCACCCGTGTAAACCAGATGCAAAAAGTGGCACATGTGCCTTGGTGGGCCTTTCCAAGAGACCTTGGTGTGCCTATACACACACACCAGTACAGGTAAACAAATAAAATTACCTTTAAAACACCAGTAAATGTACATTTAAGTAATGCACTCTGTGGCCTATATTAATAAGCAGCCCAATACTTTTAAAAAAAGATAAACAATTTTCAGGCAAAAAGGTTTTAATATTTATTAACTTCATTGTATTTTATTTGAGACAAAGGTCCCTTATGTAGCCTAGGTTTGCCCGCCTCAAATGCGCCATGCAGCCCAGGATAGTGTTGAACTCACAATAATCAGCCAATGTCAGCCTCCCAAGTGCTGAGATTGTCCTTGTAAGTGTACACCACCATAACCAGTAAAAAGAAAACAAACTTCCAATACAAACTAGAGAGCATCCACAACAAGTCAAAATGGGTTCTTTGGAAGCTCAAATGTAGGCGATAAACTAGAAAGACTGATCCAAGAGAAGAAATAAAATAAAACATGAGGCATAAAAAGATAAAGCTTGACTAGAGAGTCTCTAGGCATTAAAAATAGGATATTATGAACAATTTAATGTGAAATTGGAAAAGTCCTATAAACAATGTGCCAAAACTGACACAGTATAAGAAACCTGACTAGTACTACAATAAAGATTGAATCTGTAACATGAGTTTTTATTTTATATAATGAAACAAACAAAAATCCCTGGGCCAGATGGTTCTGCCTGTGAATCTTACTAAACACTTAAAAAAAAAAAGAAATAACCATCTTAAATTCTTACACAAGATAGAAAAAGATACAATGCTTTCACATTATTTAATGAGCCCTACGTAACCTGAAAACCAAACTTGGCAAATGCATTATATGAAAGGAAAAAAATTGTAGGTGAATTCATCAAGTAAAAATAAAAAAATAGAAAATTGGCTCCTGTAATGTAATAAAGAGTATGTTCATCAATATCAAAGTGTGATTTCAGAAACACGAAGACGATTTAATATTTTTATGATTTACCTCATTATAAAAATGGAAAAGAGGGAAGTCACATGACCAATTTTAAAATAAGGTATCTGGTAAAATTAAGTACCCATTCATGATATTCATGATTAAAAAAAAATTCCTAGCCAACTATGCATGATGGTTAATCTCTGGTTGCCAACTAGACAAGGTTTAAAATCACCATGGAAACAAATCTCATAGTATGCTGGTGATTTTCTATACTAGAGTAATTAGGGTGAGAAGCTCCACTCCATGGGTTAGGACCCTGGACTGTACAAACAGGAGAAAGTGGGGGAGGCGGTGCAGGGGCAGGAGAGATGGTTTAGCAGTTAAGGGCACCTGCTTGTAAAGCCTGGCAGCAGGGCTGAATTCCCCAGTGCCCGCCTAAGCCAGATGCCTATCGTAGAGCACACACCTGGCGTTGGCTTGCAGTGGCAAGAGACCCTGGGATGCCCTATTCTCTTTCTCCCCTCCCTCCCTCTCTCTGCTTACAAATTAATTAATTAATTCCTAGAGAGAGGGCTCAGCAATTAAAGACATTTGCAAAGCCTGATGGCCCTGGATTTGATTCCCCAGATCCTCATGTAAAGCCAGCAGCACACAGGGCCACATGCATTTGTAGTTCTTTTGCAATGGCAGGAAGCCCATGTGTGCCCATACTCTCTCTGACTTGTCTCGTCTCTTCTCTCCCCCTCCTTCTCAAATAAATAAATAAATATTTAAATTAAAAACAGAGAAAGCTAGCCAAGCACCAGCATACATTGCTTTCTTCTTCCTCCCCATGGATGAACAGGACCCGCGGCTTCAAGAAAATGCACCTTCCCTACCGTGACCTATAAACTTGGAACTGCAAGCTAAAAAATGTCCTTCCTTCCTTAAGTTACCTTTGGCAAATCGTCTGTCCCAGCAAGAAGCTGACTGATGCACCAAGGACAGAAAATTTCCCTAACATAAAAGCCATAAAGAGGAAAGGGTCTATTTAAAAGCCTCTATAGAAAGCATCATACTTTCAAAACATTGAGCTATTTTTCTCTGAGATTGTGAATGATACAATGATGCTTAAACCTCACTGCTTTAATTCAACACTGTATTGCAGGCTTTAGTCAGTACAATAAGGTAAAGGACAAGAAAAAACTGCAAAACTTAAACAGGAATGGTTTTCCTTATTCAATAATGGCATGGTTTTATCAATGAAAAATAAAAAAGTTTGCATAAAATATCAGAAATTAGTAAAGTCCTTGGATTTGAGGTCATAATGCAAATACTACCCCTTTATATGCCTACAAACAAAAATTTTTAAATATAATTCACAATAATATAAAAATTAATGTATACTTCAAGCCGGGCGTGGTGGCGCACGCCTTTAATCCCAGCACTCGGGAGGCAGAGGTAGGAGAATCGCCGAGAGTTCGAGGCCACCCTGAGACTACATAGTGAATTCCAGGTCAGCCTGAGCCAGAGTGAGACCCTACCTCAAAAAACCAAAAAAAAAAAAAAAATTAATGTATACTTCAAATGATTTAGATTAAATTATATCTAAAATTTAAAGTTATACAAGACTTTTTTTATACAAGTCTAGAGTTTTAAAGTAAATTCTAAAAAACCACAGTGACATGGGAGAGATGAAGCAGGGTCATGGATTGGAAAACTCAGCGTTAGAAAGATGTCAATTTAGTCTGAAATTAACCCAAATAGATTTAATGTATTTCTAATAAAAACATCCTGTGGGCCCTTTGTGGAAATTGATAAAAACTATTGCGAAAGTTTACATGGAAAGGAAAAGGGCTCAAGAAATGAGCACAATAAACTCAAATGGGTGCAAGTACTCTATCCATACTAGGATAGAGCGGGGTCTGTGAACTGGCGACATCAGTGAAAAGACAGAAGAGGACAAGCTGCCATTCCTCAACAGGCTCTGCAATGGTGTAGCCCCCCCCCAGCCAACAGAGAAGCACAGGGAATCACAAGGTTCCCTCGAGACGCATCCTACTAATGACAAACTTCACAACAGTGTACTACTGAAAAAATATTTGTAAACATGACAATATGAAAACCAGTAGTAGTGGCAAAAAGCTGTAATCCTAGGCTAAGGCAGAAAGATCTAGAGTTCGAGGCTGCACACTGGGAGACCCTCTCCCACTCCCCAAGGCTGGGACAGCTTTGAAATGCCTGAGTGACTATTAAAGTAATTAATATATACAAATATACATTATAATTCATGAAGATAGACCTAAGAATGAGAGGTACAATGGGAGAAACATTTGTATATAAATAAATATTAACAGAGGAGTCATATCTGGCATACATACAAAGTTTCTACAAATCCATAAAAAGACAAAGATAACCCAACAGAATAAAGAAGGAAGAAAATGAACAAGTATTTCCCCAAAGAGGATATCCAAATGGTCCATAATCTTTTGGTCCAGACCTCAGCCACTAGCAAAATACAAATTAAAAGCACAACATTTTAACGTTATACAATGATCATAATGGTTAAAAGAAAAATCTGCTTGAAAGGTCTGGTGAGGCCACAGAGCAACTGAAACCTGTACTCTACTGGTGAGAGTTATCAACCACTATAAAGACTACTGAAGAAAAAATTGTATCAAGTGACCAGGATGTGCACAGCAGTATTATTCATAAAAACTAAAAAGTAAAAACCCAAACAAATGAACATCCAACATTAAAAACCATGAAACGCTGCAATAGTCATAGAACGGTTATTTAAAGACACACTGCTACACGGAACAATGTGGATAAAATCTACACTATCAGCAAAGAAGTAAAAAGCAAAACTAATTCATAATGTTAAAGAAAGAATTGGGCTTATTTCTGAAAAGCATTTTTAGGACTGAAAAGTGTAAGAGAGGAACTTCTGGAACACTGGTCATGTTTTATTCCTTATAGTTTCATGGATCTACCCATTTTCATGTGGACTAATATAATAGTCCATATATACACACACACACACACACACACACACATATATATATATATATATATATACACACATATATATATAATAATAGTTCATTCAACAGCACACTTATCTGTATGTAAGTAACTTTTCACATCATCAGTCCATCCAACATTATGTCCAAACCAGCACTCACTTCGTATCTTCGAGATGTTGTCTTTATCTGGCACTTGGACTTGAGAGTCAGCGCCAAATATCGACACAATCAAAACAAAATTCATCCCTCTTTTACAGTGGGCTTAGTTGTGGTCCAGAAAAAAAGATCTGCTGAAAACCTAACCACTTAGAACCTGTTATGTGACCTTATTTGAAAATAGGGTATCTGCACATGTAATTAAGATAGAACTCATGCTCAATTACCTATCTGTAGCCATCAACATAAAATTACTGTACCATCATCATTTACATTTTACAAATTCAGCTTATGCCAACTCATGATTCCTTATTTAATTTATCCTTGACATTTATTCCATATTTCTAGCCTAAGTGCCACCATCATTACTACTGACTCTCTCTCAAAGACCATTCAAGACCAAAGCCTCCCTTTTCCTCTCCCACACCGACCCTCCAATTTTCCCTATCACCAAGGGCCTCTTACTCCCAAAACTAGTCTCTTTTTATGTCCTAGATCTTGCAATACCAATGTGCTTCTCCCATTCGTTGCCTATAGCTATAAAAGCCTCTTCATAAAAACTAAGCTGAAGAGTAAAATGTTTTCTCCAGCTGCAGAGAACAGAGACGAACTTTTGAGGGGGAAGGGTTGGGGGCTTAGGGAGTTGGTGGTACTAGGGATTTAATTTTGGGCCTCACATATGCTGGACCTGCCACTCTCCTACTGAACTACACAAAGACTGCTTTTGACTTTGTAAGGTATGGTCACACCAAGTGAACCAAGCTTAGCCCCAACAGCCTTGAGCATACGATCCTGTCTCAGCCTCTCAAGCAGCTGGGATTATAATCTTATTCCACCAAGCCTGGCTAATGTCCACTTTCTGAGTTCAGTATCACTATCAGAGGCAAAGGTAAAATAGCCAGTCTTGGGTCAGCATCACTTGGATATAGTTCTAGATGCCTCTCCAGCCTCCTCTGATGCTTGATTTCCACATCTGAGCCACCCGATAGGCTTTAACAAATTTTCTTTTAACCACAGTCAAGTTTCTGACTTTTGTTAACTAAGAACCTTGACAACTGATTTTAGGCTTCTATAATGTAATACAGTGAGAAGGTGACTTAAACAAGGCTTTCATCTTTAGCTTGGGCGGCTGAACACCTGGTAAGGGTGCCAGCATGGGCCAGCTCCTGGCGCAAGCACTTTCTACCAGACAGATGATCGGGCTCTTGCTACACTGCCTCCCGAGCTCATCCAAACTCAGTTAACTCACCAAGGTTTCAACTGCTGGTCTAGCTGCACTGGGGATTAGGAGGTCAGCAAATGAATGGAGGAGAGATACATACATTTAGTTCTTAAGAAATGATCAATTCTCCCCCATCAATTTTCTCATCTTTCCCAACAGTAGGCCCTGGTATACTCCTTCTCTAGCTCCCCATTTAATTCCTAGGGATTTGACTTTTTTTTTTCTCCAAATCATTTTTACTAAAATTACTGAGTCTTCAATGTTCTCCCCATAACTACTAAATTTATTTGCCTTCTTATTAAGCTTTTATTTCCTTTCCTTTTTTTCTTTTTTTCTTTTCTTTTTTTCTGAGGCAAGATCTCACATAGCCCAGGTTGGTCTCAAAGTAGCTTTGAAGCCAAGAATAACCTGGAATCTCTGGTCCCGTCTTCCAGAGTCCTGGGACTGCGGGTGTGTGCTAGCACACCCTGCTCACGCAGTGCTGGGGATCAAAGTCTCTGACTACTGAGCTAGCAACCATCGACCCCTCCAGGTTTGGTCCCCTCCTCTTCCCTCTAACAGCCTATCTAAGCAAAACGACTCCATCGTTAAAGTTTTCCCCATCACTTCTTTTTTTTTGGTTTTTCAGTTTTTCGAGGTAGGGTCTCACTCTAGCCCAGGCTGACCTGGAATTCACTATGGAGTCTCAAGGTGGCCTCGAACTCACGGCGATCCTCCTACCACTGCCTCCTGAGTGCTGGGATTAAAGGCGTGCGCCACCACGCCCGGCCCCCTTTTTCACCCTTTCTCCTCCCAATGCCCACCAGTCTCAACTCCTTAGATCCAAGTCCATAATGCTGGTTAATCCCAGCTTTACATCCTAACTCCACCTTGCTTCAAGTACAACACAGAGACAATTAGCCTCCAAAAACTTACTAGGCTAAGATTAATTAATGCCAAAGCAGAAATTTAAATTACTTCATAGCTACCTCCTTCCACACAATGACACCCTCATACTCTACTCATTCCTCTTTTATTTCTATCATACTGTCCTCCACCATACTGTCATTTATTCCAAATCCTCTCTTCTCGTGAACCCCTTTAGCCTGCTTCTCACAGTACAACTACTATTGTTTACATATTCTCAAGTCAGACAGCTATCTTTCTTCAAAAGCTCCTCACTGCCTACCAGCCCAATCTCCTCAGCAGTGTGTATAAGTCATTCCTGAACACCATGGGAATTCCTTCTGAAGTCCTCCAAACAGTGGTCTTCTTATCTTTTCACTAACTTCTCTTACAGAAGAAAATCAACTTTCCCTTCAAACTTTAGCTAGAAAATTCAGCTCTTCATTAAATTATCTTCATCATGAGTGAAAATAATCCCACAGCACTTACTTTTGTGACACTGGGAACTGAAGCTCTATTCTCCATGCGCTCTATCACTGAGCTACGTTTATAGATACACTTCTACTTTATTGCGAAACAGGGTCTCACTAAGCTGACCAGGCTAGCCTTGAACTTGTCTCTGTAGCCCAAGAAGGTCTAGAAGTGCAGTCCTGCCTCGGCCTCCAGTCCTGCTGCACAGCACTGAACTCCGGGCTTTGATCACTTATTCCGTTACATGAAAGGAGGGGAGGGGGGATGGCTTGCTTTGTTTGTTGTTTGTTTTTCAAATAGAGAGCTACAATGCAATTTCCATAGCAAGTCTATAAAGGAAGTATCATTTAGCCAATTTTACAGATGGTGAAATAGGCAGAAACATAACTATTTAAAACATGCACATAGGGCTAGGGAGGTGACTCCGCAGTTACAGGCACTTACTCAAGTACCCACATAAAGCCAGATGTACCAACTGTCACATGCATTTGGAGATCGTTTGCAGTGGCAAGAAGCCCTAGAGTGCCTTTACTCTCACACACTGCCCCAAGTAAATAAAAGTACTTTCTGCAGGGCATGGTGGTGCATGCCCACACCTTTAATAGTACCAGCACTTGGGAGGCAGAGACAGGAGGATGGCTGTGAGTTCCAGGCCAGCCTGAGACATAATGAATTCCAGGTCAGCCTGGCCCGGAGTGAGATGCTACCTTGGAAAACCAAAAAAGTAAAATAAAATAAAATAAAAATACATTCTAAACACACACACTTTCTGACAATTAAATTTTACATTTCTTTGGCACAGGGTATACAGTACAGTGGAAGAGTACTGGCCTAGCATGTGCAAGGCCTGAGTTTGATTCCCCAACACAGTGAAGAAATAATTTTTACATGTCTTAAGGACAAACATTCCAAGAAAACACTGCGTTTAGCCCCCCTCCCCAAAAAAACTCTCTTCTCCTGAAACGGAAAGCTTGCAGGGCAAGTACGATTCGAGTCATCTCAGCTGATGGGAGGAAAACTCCACAGACAGAGAGACTACCTCCAATGACTGCAGGGGGCAGCAAAGCAACAGCACTGCCCTCAAAGAAAACCAAGTGTTGTTCTTAAGAAACTTCGGGTTTATTTTCACATTTTATCAAGTGCTGTCAGGATTAAGGCTGGGGACACAAGATTTTTGAGGAGACAGTGTAATAAATTTCACCAACCATATTACATATTTAATCACTGTCATTATTAACTATAAATACCAAAAATTAACACCCAGATCCACTGATGTACATAGGAAACACATTTGCTCAGCAATGCAGTTTTAAAACAGTTGTCATTACTTCTTCCTTCAAAAACCTCACATACACACATGTACACAGGCACTAAAAATGTTTCCCTCTGAATTAAGTGGTTAGAAGAGTGTAACACACTTGTGTGTTCGTGTATGTGCATGGGATTCGCTGTATCCAGGCCGACCTGGAATTCACTACGTAGCCTCAGGCTAGCCTCAACTCACTGCAATCCTCCTACCTTTGCCTCCCTAGCTGGGATTAAAGGTGTGCACCACCACCGAAGCCCACCTTTTACTTATTTATTTATCTTTTGAGTCAGGTCTCTCCTTAGTCTGGAGCTCACCAGTTAGCTGGTCAGTGAACTCCAGAGAGCCACCTGCCTTTTCCTCCCAGCACTGGTATTACAAGCTGGCACCACAACGCCTGGCATTTTCATATGCAGGTTTTGGGGGTCCAACTCAGGTCCTCACACTTGCAAGGCAAGGACTTCACTAAGCTCTCTCTCCAGCCCCAAAAATGTAGCACAGTCCCAGCCGTCCTCCCACCTCTGCCTCCCAAGTGCTGGGACGAAAGGCGTGCACCGCCACACCAGGCCCTAACCACCATACTTTCTTCCACAAATAGTGTTGCATAGAAATACTTTAGACAGGGGATGGAGAGATGGCTCAGTGGTTAAAGGTGCTTTCTTGCAAAGCCTGCTGGCTCAGGTTCAGTTCCCCAGTACCCATGTAAGCCAGATGCACAAAATGGAACATGCATCTTCAGCTCATTTGCAGTGGGGACAGGCTGGTGTGCCCTTTCTCTCTCTCGATCTCTTTGCTTGCAAATAAAAAAAAAAAATTTTTCAAATAAGAGATACTCTGACAAACATTATTCTAAACCCAAAAGCATGGAGAAAGGAATAGAATTTGCAAGCTCACTATACGCAAGAAGTGGTGAGGGAGGTCGTCAATGAGGAGAAAGTCATTCTGACACCAAGTACTTTAGAGTCCGAGTAGACTGGAGAAATCAGGATCATTATAGGCCTTAGGAGCAAGAGCATAACCAAATTCAGAGATAGTGAATGGCTTAGTGGTAGCCACCAGCCATGACATATTTGACCAACAAGGGCATTAGGCACGGCTAGTCCAAACTGAAAGGGTCAGAAAGTACTAATTACTAACAGGTATCTTGTGTTAAACATATTAGCTTGGGTGGATTTTTACTTTTTCATGTAGTATTAGGAAAACAAGCTCTGTACTTCTTATATCATACTTCTACTGTACAGCGCTTCTCAGTGGATGTTCCTACACGGCAAGCACATGAGAACACATATATGCTGGAGTTTATTTCTTCCGGAAGAGTGGTCCCATCTGATCAAGTCAAATAAAACCTCTGTAAAAGAAAAACTGGTCAGGAAGAATCACCTAACGATGTCTCTCAAAACACGCGGGCCAGAACCTCAGGCGCTCCCCTCCAGCCCTGTACACAAGTTGTGGGTCTCATAAGTGCACAGTGGAGGCCAGAGCCACTCTTTTCCCTAATAACTACGACTTGAAACCACCATGCTCTGCTTTTACTGACCCTGACTATCTGAGGACAGGGAGTTTATAGGCCCTACTTCCTTACTCCTTCCACTTCTTCAGAAGAAACCTAGCTGTTAGTCTAAAGAACCTCTATTGGATGCAACCAGGCAATCTAATTAAAATAAAAATACGTTTGACTATTTATACCTTCTTAAAGAAGATCAAGTAAAATTTAAAATATTATCTTTCTTATCTACATAGTCACACGCAGAAATTATTTTAAGCCAACTAAATACAAAGTGCTGAAAACTAGACTACTATTTCTTAGCTAGTCAATCAAATTATGTGCTAGTATGTCTTCAGACACAGGCTCCAAGTCCAGTTTGTGAAGATTTACTCCTAATACGAAAGCTCTTCCTTACTGATCTTAATTAGGAGACTGACTGATAGGCAATCAACAGGCCTGCAAAGAACAATCGCCTCCTAGATGCTATGTTAAACTGAATATGCAAAATCCACAAATAGGTATAAATTAATATTCTTTCTAAGTTAACTACAGGATCTGCAATATGAATATACCTAGAAAAACAGGCAGCTCTCACTAAAGTTTTAAGTGGACAGCCTGTATTATCAATGAGGAGAAAACCTGAAGTCCATCCTCAAAAGGCTAGAAATAAACTAAGGACTAAATGACGTCAGAACCTACTAGAAGAATAAAAACCACAAGTTGAACGAAACTCAGGAAAGCAAATGTATACAAGAGTTTAAAACTAACTGCAACCAAAAGCATATAAGGAATTCAGAAGTGGAATGAATTAATGGTGCTCAGGTATTCAGAGAATTTTCTGAATGCTTGACCTACAAAACTAAGTTGAAAAGTCCACTACTAAAGGCATAAGGGTATTGGATTTTACCCTACCTACATTTACATATTGTCAGTAATTATTAATTAAAAGTCTCGTGTTTGGAAAATCATACACTGCTTATTGTCAGTTTTTATAAAGACTTTTACACATTACCAAATATGCTACACAAAATATATCACAGAATGTCAGAATACTATTTTTCTTTTTGTTTTTAATTTTTTAAACTTATTTATTTGCAAGCAGAGAGGGACAGAAGAGAGAGAGGTAGAGAGAATGGGCACACCAGGGACTCCAGCTACTGTAAACGAACTCCGGATGCATGTGCCACTTTGTGCATCTGGCTTTATGTGGGTACTGAGGAATCGAATCCAGGTCATCAGGCTTTGAAGGCAAGTGCCGTAATGGCTGAGCCATCTCTCCAGCTCAGAATGCTACTTCTCTTCACAAGGACATTACAACCAACCTAACAAGAACACAGCCAGTTTCAAACAGCTGGCAATAGCTACTATGTTTTATTTCTTAACATTCAGATAACAAGATACACATGAGAGTTGCTAAGTCACTAAATCATAAATTGGTAAATACTAGTGAGACTAATTCAAAAAGCTGAAATCCAAAATGCTCAAAATAAAAAACCTTTTGAGCAACATGTCACAAGCAGAAACTTCCAAATCATTAAATGGTTTCACAAACAAAATTATTTAAAATACTATATAGGAGCTGGAGACATGGCTCAGTGGGTAAGCACCCACATAAAAGGCTAGGTGTGGCCACACATGCCTGTAACCCCAACATTGGGGGGGCGGTGGGGAGGGGCAGAGACAGGAGGAGGATCACTGGGGCTTCCTGGTCAGCTAGTCCAAGCAAAAAGCAGTGGGCTTCAGGGACAGCGAGAGAGCCTCAAGGAAACACGGAAGACTGACAGAGGACACCCACGACTGACCTCCTCCAGTATCTGCACACGTCTGCACAGTGCACATGCAACACACGCAAATACTATGTACACACCAAAAATCGTACAAAATTACCTTTCTACTAAGTGAATAACAAGTATATGAAACAATAAATTTCATGATTAAAAATTTGGGTCTCATCCCCAAGGTATCCCATTATATATGTGCAAATATCTCAATATTCAAAAATTCCCAAATCTGAAACATATCTTGTCCTAAGCATTTCAGATATGAGCCATTTGTCAAAAATAAACAAGGTACCAGTAGGTACTCTTTGCATATTCATACATATAACTGCCTAGCTTTTGCAATTCTCATTTCTGGTGCTGTAGATGTAATTGCAAGAAAGATTTTATTCTTTCCTGCTTGCTTCTAAATTTGGCTGACATTCCAATAATTCATGTTAACAACGTGGGCAGACTTGTATAGGCACTAACCCAATGCTGTGGGTAAACAGAGTCCAAATTATGTCTTCTTTCTCCAATCCTCCATTTTCAATATAAACACTAATATTCTGAGCGACCTTGTGGGAAACTGCCAAATTTAAAAACACGTTCACTACCACCGAGGGAGGCTTAAGCTAGTTTTCATACTAATACAGGGTCAGCATGACTTTTTCCAATATTCTGGAACATCTATCATCTAACAATATTCATGTATACATCTATCAAAAGCATATCTTGCAAATACTTCTTGACTACTAGTTGTACTGTGTATTCAGTATGAAGATGTAAAGTGTAAACAGAGCAAGCCAATTAATTTGAAATTTCTTCAGGGCATCAGAGTAGACTTTAAGAATCACCAATACCAAGATGGACAGCTTATAATGAATGGACACTGTAACAAATGATAACAACTGAGTGCTACTATATTCCATGTGCTCTGTTTTCCTTTTCATTTAATGTTCACAAGAATTCAACTAGCCAGGTGTCTCCAGCCAGGAAGTGATCTGCTCCCTCCTTAGGTATGCTTTTATACCTCATGAGTTAGGTTTCCCTTTCCCAGGAAACTCACCAGATAGCAAACATCCCTACATAACCACCCAACAGTCCTGTAACCAGGACCGTCTATTTCCGTTCTGTCCTGTAAGCAGGCTGAGGGCAGGGCACTGCCATGTGCAAGTCTAACAAGTACCTACAGGTCCTTCACAGTGCTTTTAAAGATGTGCTGTGATATTAGATCTTTCACACTATCCTGTAAACATCCAGGGGGAAAGAAAGCCTTGTTAAAAAAAGCTAAGTGGTGGAATGCCTGGGGCAACAGGGCCTTACAAAGGCAAATAGCCTACCTTCTAGATCATCAACACCACAATCCTGCTAATAGTCTCAGAGTCTCCCACGGAAAATATGCAAAGAAAAAATAAATATATAAACCTGCATATCCATTAGCTGTCATCACTAAGGAATAGGGAATTTCAGAAACAAATAAACGAGGCCTGTCAAGTCCGATGCTATAAAAACCTACTCTCCTTGACTTCGAACCTAGGAATTTCTGAGATATATATAACCCATAAGCGGCAGTTCCTCAGCCTCTAAAGTGCTCATTTTAAAAGTTCAGTTCTTTAACCAGGCATGGGGGGGGGGACCCATCTACATCACCGCACTGAGGAGGCCAATATGAGTTACAGAGCCACATACAGTGAGTGACCCAGTCTCTCCTTCCCAGGGGGAATTTAGTTCTTCAAAGGAGACAGTGCTTACATACACACAGCAGCACTTACATCATTTCTTACAGCTTTCAAAATGTGAGGTCTACCAGTTGTGGAAGATATTTTTAACAGTCAAATGAGCATGATGAAGTTAATCATAATAGGTAAGACAATGCGAAATGTAAACATATTTTCAAAAAGAGCAGCAAAAAAAAAAGCTATGTATGATAAAACATTCCAGTTACCCATCATCAGCTACAATCACCTTAAAACCTCTTCAATTTGAAATTTGCGTCTACTCAGTCAAAGCATTTAAGTACAAGCCAAATCTTATAAGTAGTACTACGGAATGTTAATATTAATAACATTAAAAGATCAACAAGTTGTTAGAGTGCAAAAAAAAAGGGGGGGTTATATGAGGAAAACTCTGTTTCAATACTTATCATCCCTAAGTCAAGACCACAGTGCCCTACTCAAAGACTGCATTCCAAAATAGAGGTTAATGGAAAAAACTTATCGTAAGAGTTCACAAATTAGGGTGTTATAACACTATGACAAGAAAGGAACCTTTTTAATAAAGCAGTGCACAGTACCACCACGAGCTAGTGTCTATATCTACAACTACGTGCAGAGTTGACTCTAAAAACCCCAATTTACACCTCGTCTAAATCACAGTCTATCTGTCTATCCTGCTGCAGTTGTATCAAACTCTTCCAATGGACCATTATAAGAGAGATCTTAAAAACTCTATTTTCTTCTTCCATGTAAAAAGTAATGTGTTTCTTCAAAAGTGTAATTAACAACTCATTTACATAGCAACTACGGAATTACTAACGCAAACTCTACCAAGCTTCAGTGTTCCGGGGAGCTCTAAGGAGACCTATCCATGGCGCCCTGAAGGGGCGTATATTCCTCCAGTCCCTAACGTAAACCTCAGTGTGTACCCCCTTCCAACCACCCTGGAACTCAAACTGGAAGTACCATCTACAGTCCTGCTCTATGGGGCCTCAGAACAGCCAATTCCCTCTAGATCTTGCATCAATTTAAAGGGGGTAGGAAGATTAAGAGCCATGTCTTGCTAGAAAGCATCTGGGGAGGGGGGGATACAGAAACACCGTGGACTAGATAACATCCCACTGAGCACACTACACTCCGAGTAAATCAGAAAGTGCCAACATAGTACTGAAAAAGTAGGAAACTGGTACAGCAAGTTCCCCACCTGTTATTAAGGGGCACTCAATCTCATCCTAACTTTTCTTAATTAAAAAGAAAAAAAAAACACTGCTCGACTCACCTACATGTAACACGACTCTTAGTCGCACACATCGCACCTTGAAATAAATATTGACAAAACTCTAGCTTTTAATATCTCACGAAATCAGGAAGAAGCCATCGTTAAGCAAGTGTTAAGTATTAGCCCTCTGCCTTTCTCAGCCATTAAGAACCCTTACAGGAACAACCGTCCTGGGGGCACTGTGACGTTACCCAGACATTTAAACTTTAAAGACTGGCGATTTCCCCAAACCACTGCAGTGCACCGATTAGTAGTACGTCTTATTTCTCGTGCAGATTTTTAATTTTTTCTTTAAAAAGGAAAAAAAAAAAAAACAGTCCTTAGAAGTAGGTCTCTACTCTCACATCTCTGGGAACAGAACTTACAAAGGGATTAAAGCTCCCAAATGTACCAAACATGGAGTATTAAAGACATATTGGGGGAAGGGGGTGGGAGCCGAAACACTGGATTATTTTGATTTACAACAGCCAGGGCTCGGGCGAGCAGTCGTGTATTCTAAGCCTGCACCTGGGATCGAACCCGGTTAGGTTGAAATGAGACCAGGGGACGTCCCACAAGTGCCGGGCGAAGATGCCAAGGGAAGGGGAGGCGGGTGCAGGCCGTGCCAAGAGGGATGCTGCCCGGACGGAGGGTGAAGCGGACATGGAGCCTTCTCGGGGTGCAAGGCCGGGGAGGAGGCGTGGACCCCTCCCTCCCAAGGCTCTCAAGCACGGGGTTCCACCGGTCCCTCGGCTTTCTTCCGGGCTCGCAGCTCAAGTTTCACCGGAGGGTAGAAAAGAAAAGAAAAGAAAGGAAAAGGAGGCGGCGGTAAACGTGCATCCGTGCATGCGAAGCTCAGCTGCCCAGGTCGGGGCTGGGAAGTTAACGGTCCCGGGGTGGACGGGGAGAGGCTGGGGGACTGGATCGGGGGTCCCCCACACACACATACACCCCGAGAGCCGCAGCGGGGACACGGGGCAGCCGGGAGGGAGCACGGAGCCTCCCGCCCGGCCCGGGGCGCGGCGGAGAGATTAAAAAAAAAAAAGTTTTTTTTTTTTTTGCTGTTGTTTGTTTTTGTTTCTTTTTTTCTTCCTCCATCCAAAGTCCACGGCGCCCGTCCTCCCGCCGGCTCGCGCGGCCCAACCGCCTCCAGCTAACCGCCCCGGCCTCCGGGACAGCGGCCCGGCCCGGGCGCCCCGGACCCTCCCCGGGCCCCGCACCTACCGCCGGGCCGCGAGCACAGCAGCAGCGGGCACAGCAGCAGCAGCAGCAGCAGCAGCAGCAGCCCGGGCGGCGGCGGGCACGACGACGGCGGCGGCAGCAGCAGCAGCAGCCCGGCGCCGGGCGGGGACGCGGAGCAAAGTTGAGCCCGAGCGCCGGCTGCACACGCCGGGCTCCGCGCCATGCCCCGGCCGCCGCCGCCGCCGCCGCCGCCGCCCCCGGCCGCTCGGGCTCGGGCTCGGGGGGACGCCTCCGCGGCTCCGGGAGGAGGAGGAGGAGGAGGCGGCGGTGGAGGTGGCGGTGGAGGTGGAGGAAGCGACGACGACGGGCCTCCGACTCGCAGCCGTGTCGCCGCCGTGGCCGCCGGCCCACACCGACCCCGCGCGCGCTCGCGGGCTGCGTCCACTGCGCCGCCGCCGACGCCACTGGCGAGTCTGAAGCCGGGAGCCGCCCGCCCGCCCGCCCGCCTCCCTCCCTCCCTCCCTCCCTCCTCCCCGCGCCCGCCCGCCTCGAACTCCTGGGAACTCGGGACGCACCACCCCGCCCTCGCGGGAGGGGGAGCCGCGCGACCCTGCGCCCGACCCTCGGGGCTGCCCGCCGGGTCCCGCCCCGCCCCCCGCGCCCCGCCCCCGGGGCAGGGAAGGAAAAATTAAAAAAAAAGAAAGAACAAGTCTCCCTCCACTTGGAGAGAACCGGCTGGGGTTTCTCCTCCGGGCGCAGCTTTCCCGGGGGGTGGGGGGGGGACCCTCAACGTGCTGGAGGTTAGGCGGCCCCGCCCCTCGTTCCGGCTCGGCCACACCCACCCGCCCCCCTCCCCAGCCGGCCCGATGGTCTCGCCCACTCCGCCCCTCGCGGGTCGCCGGCCGCCCGGGCGCGCTCGGAGCCGGAGCTGCTGGAGGGAGGGCGCGGGACCCCCGCCGCTTGCCTGCCCTCTCTCCTCTCTCTCTCTCCTTTTCTCTCTCCTTCTCTCCTCTCTCTCTCTCTCTCTCTTTCCTTTTCTCTCTCCTCTTCCTCTTTCCTCTGTCTGTGTCCTTTTTTCTCTCCTCTTCCTCTCTCTCTCTCTCTCTCTTTTTCTCTCCTCTTCGTTTCTCTTTCCTCTCTCTCTCTCTCCTTTTTTCTGTCCTCTTCCTCCCTCTCTCTCTCCTTTTTTCTCTCCCCTTCCTCTCTCTTTCCTCTCTCTCTCTCCTTTTTTCTCTCCTCTTCCTCCCTCTCTCCTTTTTTCTCTCCTCTTCCTCTCTCTTTCCTCTCTCTCTCTCCTTTTTTCTCTCCTCTTCCTCTCTCTTTCCTCTCTCTCTCTCTCTCCTCCCCCCCACTCTTCTCCCCTGTCTCTGTATCTCCCTCCCTCTCTTCTCCCCCTCCCCCTCCCTCTCTCCCTCTCTCCCCCTCTCCCCTCTCTTGTGCCCCCCCGCCGTCCCCCGGGGGTGATGGAGAGGAAGGAGGCGGCCCCTCCGCGGTCCGAGCTGGACGCGGGCTGCAGGACGGCCGGCGTCCGTCGCTCCCGCGGGGCCCTGGGCGCGGACCGCGATCCTCCTTCCCCGCGGTGCTCGCGGGCGGTCCGGCCCGGGCGGGCTGCTGGGCGGCGCGGGGCGAAGACGGGGGTGCGGGGAGGGACCCCCGGAGGCTCGCGCACTTTCTCCATGCCGGCAACGGCAGGTCACGGGCCGCGTCCCTCCCGAGCGCGGCGGCGCTTTCTCTGGGGTCCTTTGCATGTTCGCACGTGGGGGAAAAAAAAATCTCTTTTTTTTTTCTTTTTTTTTTTTTTGTGTGTTTTCTTTGCTTGTTTTCTCTTTGGACTGATGGTAGGAAAGTGACCTCGAGAAGTATTTGGATATATTTTTAAAAAAGCACACCCTGGGTGGAATGTCTGCGGTTCACCGTGAACCCGCTCCCACCCCGCCCACCCAGCTGCATGTCCGGCCTGTCCTCCTCGTCCATCTGTCTCGCTGACTTGACCTTGAAACCCGTTATCCGTGGTGGGGGGGGGGGGACGAGGGTGGACAGTACGGGCCGTGGGCGGCGAGGGGGCGGACAGCAGTCCTGAAGGCTGACTCCGATCGTTTCTACGTGGCTCCTGCAGCCTCTCCACCCGAGAGCCACTGTTGTGCTCCGATAAAAAGACCATCTGGGAGCAGCCACCCAGACGCGAGCCCGGGGGCAACTGAATGTGGCGTGGGCTCCGGGCTTCCATAGGGTCTCCCCGCCTTCAAGCCGCTGGCTTTAGCATGGTCACCCCCTCCCAGCCCGGCCCGGCCCGGCCCGCCTGCCTCATTTTTCTTTCTTAACTTCTCCCTTGCCTGGCTTCTTAGTCTGGCCGTGTTTAGTCTAATACCTCCTCTCCCTCCCTCTGCCCGCCCGTGAAGCCTGTCTCCTCCATCCAGCCACTGCTCTTTTAACCTTTTAGGATGGACTTTTGAATAAACCCTGTCCTGCCGTGCCAGGTGATGCCCCGGTGATGCCCATAATTGACGCAATGTAGCTATTGTGACATTCCTCGACTGTGCTGACACCCCAGTTTCCCTTGAGAACACTTCTTTCTCCCCCCGTTTTCGCATTCCCTAAACCTAATTTCACTGCTAAATATAGACTGAGCCCACTGCTGCAACTACTAATTATCTGTTTAGATGGCACTTTTAACACGTTGTTGAGAAACAGTTAAATGTTAAACAACCAAAATTTCAATACTGTCAGCCAATTTCATTCCGCTAGACTTCCCCCACACACACACACCACCATGGTTCCAGTCTCCAGGAAAAGTAATTTTGCTAATATTTTTAAAGGTACCAAAGGCTTACGATGGGGAGGAGGGCTGGCTATCGAGCAACATGCTAGAAAGGTCCATAAGGAATTTGCAGGTTTAGTGTTTCTCAAAAGGATGGCAGAGCAGCTTTAGTAGTATTTCCTCCATATTTGGGGATATTGAATCGTGACATGCTATGATTATATTCTCTCACCTAAAGTGAAGAGAGAGCATGGAATAATAGTCTTTGTAGACGTGATATGATTATTAAGAGCACCGTGCCGGTGCTTCGTGTGCATACATGCATTATGTTCTAATAATAATAATTTGTGTTGATATGGCATCTGCAGCCAGAGATGTCAAAGCACACTCTTTAAGTTTGTAGGGAAGGTGGCAATTATTACTGTTACCCCTTGACAGCTGGAGGGACCCAGGCACAAAGGTTAACTGCTCCCCACTTCCGGCCAGAAACCAATAACGCCTTCTAGTGGGCACCACTGACCCCTCAAGATTCATTCCTCCTTAAGTTTGAAACATTAAGTAAGGCAACACAACTTTTTACTTACTACATGTCCAATCCTAATCCATAGTCTCCTTACCTAACAACGCAAGCTTTCGTGTTAGAAATTACTGCTGGGCACACACGCTCATAAAAAGACACTGTTATGTAGTAAAAATTCATTTTTCAGGGACCGGATTGCTGATTTAATTTTTATTTGTGAGAGAGAGAGGAAGTATGGGTGCACCAGGGCCTCTAGCCAATGCAAATGAACTCCATGCACCACTTAGTATATCTAGTTTTAGGTGGGAATTAAGGAATTGAACCCAGGCCATTAGAATTTACAAGTACCTTTAACTACTGAACCATCTCTCCAGCCCCAGATTTTTTTTTTCATTTTATTTGTAAGCAGAAAGAAAGATTGGAGAGAAAAATGAACTCCAGACACATGCCACTTTGTGCATCTGGCTTTACCTGAGTACTGGGGAATCAAACTCAGGTCATTAGGGTTTACAGGCAAGCACCTTAACCAGTGAACCATCTCTTCAGTCCAGGATTGTTCATTTTTAAAACCTTTAACATGAGAACATAACTGGGATTTAGGCCACTTTTCGTTTTCTAACTTTATGTATAAATTTACATTAAATAAAAATCTGGTTGAAGGAAAACTTCACTGTATTGTATTAAGGTTTTGACATCAGTGGATACTAAAATTGTATATTTAATTTTCAAGGAAGCATTATCTAAACAAAAAGCAACCTGATCCTAACACCAACAATAATTTCCTTGTTTGGAATTGAATACTGACGGTGTTCCACTTTCTGCTTTAGAGACTGTTTGCCAGTTACCAAGATTCATTAACTCCTAGCTAAAAAATAAAGGGTGTCATCTCAACAAAGAAGTGATTAAGCACAGTGCTGGGCATTGTACATTCACTCACAAGTTTGAGACTATTAACATTTCACAGCAAAGGAAGCTGTTTGTGGTACAAGTTTTTATAACCTGGATAAAGAAGCTTAGCTTTGTCCTAGTGGAAGAGATGAACTGTACACTGTGTAGAAAGCTTGATACCATATTTGACAAGCTGATGTTATCCACCATGAACTTACAAAATTCTAAAATTAATTATGCAAATATTTGAAAACAAACTGCAAACCGCCAAAAGCCTACCACATGCAAAATTTTTCTGTTTTTACTATTTTAAAAAATATTTATTTGGGCTGGAGAGATGGCTTAGCGGTTCAGCACTTGCCTGTGAAGCCTGAGGACCCTGGTTCAAGGCTCGATTCCCCAGGACCCACGTTAGCCAGATGCACAAGGGGGCACACATGTCTGGAGTTTGTTTGCAGTGGCTGGAGGCCCTGGTGCACCCATTCTCTCTATCTGCCTCTTTCTCTCTCTCTCTCTCTCTCTCTGTCACTCTCAAATAAATAAAAATAAACAATTATTTTAAAAAATATTTATTTGCAAGCAGAAAGACAGAAAGATTGGGTGTGCCAGGGCCTCTAGCCATTGCAAATGAACTCCAGACGCATGCACCACTTTGTGTATGTGGCTTGACATAGGTACTGGGGAATTGAACCCAGGTGGTTAGGCTTTGCAGGCAAGTGCTTAACCGCTGAGCCATCTCTCCAGCCTCCCAAAACTTTTGATGTTGCTTCTATAAGATGCAACTCCAAAAATCTTCCACTATATAATCATTTTGGCATTTCCCTCATAGTTCCTTTGGGTCTTCACTCAAATTTCACATGATATGAAGCTTCCTGTCTGATGGTAAAAACAACAGGATTTTATCCCTTGAGCACATGATTGGCCGTGTTGAATAGTGCAGGCCAGAAGATGGTTTCTCTGCCCACCGCTAAAGCTTGGTTGCTCCAGCGCTGCTCCGCCCACTGTTCTCCCTCCATTCCATACTTAGGTTTCACACGCTGTTTGGAATGCTAGGGTTAGGACTCTGCAAACTATGCGTCTCCTTTACCAACTGGCTTCCTGCCCGGTTTGATTAATAAATGTGACTGGAAAGAGTCCCTCAAAGGCACCACACCCATCTAAGCTGTTCCCATCTCTCCAAAGAACCAGTCTTGAGCTCAAGATAGTCCCTCTGAGCTTCCAACTTTTATAGTCCCCCAGCAGGCCAGCTTTGTCCCCCCAGCGCTAAGAGTAATTAATAATAACAACCTTCCTTGCAGATAGACTCCGGCTTCTGGATCATCCCAGCATTCCCGTTTATGACCTGGAAACTCCCTCCAGCCCCTATGTGACATTTCCGTAGACTAATTTCTTTCAACTGAATAGTATTATTTTTGTACTTCTTGTTGGACTCCAACTGATGCTCAATTTTCAATGATTACTTCCCCAAACTTTCCATTATAGCAGTTAATTTTCTTTACCTCAAACTGAAAATTTCAGAGCCCACATGAATCCATTAATGTAAATAAAAGCACAAGTCAAAGGAGTAAAACCATTTGGAGTCCCTTGGCAGTAATCTAGGATAAGCAGAGTTGGGTTTGAAGCTAGTTTAACTGGAGGGAGTTATATTGATGTTTCACATGTATACACAGGACTTAGTTTTTTGTTTCTTTTCTGGATCATGTCAAAAATAAACACAAACTTCTCATTTTAGATGGTTTAGGTGGTTTCTTTCTTTGAACGCCTTTGCACTTGAGACTCATCATGGAACTAATAATTTGGAAAAGAAGAATTGGACTTTTCTCTCAAATCAACATTGAACGCAAGCATGCATTTCACGTAATTATCTGCAGTCTAACTACCATTATAATATGCAACTCTTTCATAGTAATGCTGGAATTCCAAAGAATATAGTTTGGAAAAAAAAAAACAAACTGATATTTAGGAAGAAAGGAGAACTAGGATACAGGATTATGGTTGGTTAAATAATACGGTAGGTTAAATTAACATATGTTTAACCACCTCAAATAATAACAATATTCCTGCACTGATTCACACTATAAGAGAACAGAGAAGGAATTTAAGTCCTGCCATAAAAGATTGGGAGGCCTCACAGCATAAATATTTGAACACTTTTTGTTTTGTTGGTTTTGTGTTGTTGGTTTTCAAGGCAGGTTCTCACTCTAGCCCCAGGTGACCCGGAACTCATGGCGATCCTCCTACCTCAGCCTCCCAAGTGCTGGGATTAAAGGCGTGCGCCACCATGGGCAGCTATTTTAACACTCTAAGTATGACTAGGTCTTCCATGAGGATGAAAGAAAGTAACAGAAGGAGTAGGGGCCTGACAAGACTGAAGAGGCATGACACAGTATTACATGTTCTAGAAATTACAGACACGTCTACCACTATAGGGAAGCCTATATAGGATCAGGGGTCAAATGAAGTTAGAGAGGAAGCCAGAGACTTTGTACTGCTACCATTTGTTTTTGTTTTTGTTGTTGTTGTTGTTTGTTTGTTTGTTATTTGTCTTGAGAAAGGGTCTGGCTCTGTAGGCCAAACTGACTTCTCAAGAGATGGGACTGCAGGAATGGGCCACCTCACCTGGTTGAACTCGTCTAAACGTTGTAAAGAAGTGTGGATTTTATCTGATAGATGAGAAGATTTTCAGAATTTTGAGTAAGAATGATAAGATTATATCATCAAAGAGAGAAAAAATGTGAAGATGGATGGATTATCTGAAGGCCTGGGAGAAGTAAGCAGGAATTCCATAAGGAAGTTGTAAGAACACAGCAAGGGGAGAGCTGAAAGACTCGTGAGTACAAGAAAGTGGTTAAGTGCATGTATGGAAGAAACGGCTTCAGGGGAGTTTTAGCACTGCAGACAGCGGCACGTGACACGGCGTAGAGAAGATAATATAGGAGCTGAGAGAAACGGGGTGAAAGGCCCAAGAGAAAAGTGATGGGAAAGGAACATTCAAAGAAGGTAAATGAGACCAAAGACACGGGTAGAGGAAGAGGAATATTAACAATTGGGAGCTGTGCGTGGTGGCACACGCCTTTAATTCCGGCACTCTGGAGGCTTAGGTAGAATCACTGTGAGTTCAAGGACAGCTTGAGATGGAATTCCAGGTCAGCCTGGGATAGAAAAAGAAAACCCCAAAATAAAAATAAAGGGAATGCGGGGCAGAAAATTGGAAGAACACATGACAAAAGCGACAACAACGCAACTGGTGATTTTATAAATGAGGCAAACCTTTAGGGCAAATTTTGTCACTGACTTAAACTGGCATGTTCCTTTCAGCCTTGTGTCTCAATTTACTCAGCTCATGTCCTTCTCAGTGGAAGGGAGGAAGACAGGGAAAAGATAGACTCACCAGTGTTTTAGCTGTTGTATTAGATCCACACTGAACTAGCAAAACCTGTCTGCCTTTGGGTAGGTTCAATGAACCTACAGTGAAAAGCCCTTTTCCCTCCCATAGGGAAACCCACAGTTCTTGCTATAGCTAAGTATGACAGTATTGTAACTTGGCCTTTGATATCTCTCCAGCCCCATTTTTTTTTTTTCGTTTTATTTGTAAGCAGAAAGATTGGAGAGAAAAATGAACTCCAGACACATGCCACTTTGTGCATCTGGCTTTACATGAGTACTGGGGAATCAAACTTAGGTCATTAGGGTTTGCGCCTTAACCACTAAGCCATCCCTCCGGCCTTCGAGCCCACTCTTAAGGCCATACTTGAGCTGAAGAACCCTTTAATACTTTGAAGCAGGAATAACCATTTCCTCTATTTTTACATAACAAAAGTAAAGGAGAACCAGTAACTTATCCAAGCTCACAAAGTAGAAGATTTGGGATAAACTCCAGCAGTGTGTTTTGAACGTTAATTACAGCCTACAACCCCTGCACTCCCATGCACATCCAGCAGCTACTCCTGGGCCGGAACTCGGGGTGCACTACTTTATTCTGCTTCTAATTGAAACACTTAATTTTAATGCTTCAAACTTTTTCACCTTTTATAAACCTTTGGCCTTAGTGGGAATTTCTGATTTAAGATCTTTTTCTAACTTAGCTCCTGTTTTCCTATCATCACTGTTTGATTCTTCTTTGTCTTCGGATTTTTGTCTTCTTTTTCTTTTTCTTTTTCTTTCTTTCTTTTTTTTTTTTTTCTGCTTTGGTTTTTCAAGGTAGGGTCCCACTCTAGCCAGGCTGACCTGGAATTCACTATGTAGTCTCAGGGCGGCCTTGAACTCACAGCGATCCTCCTACCTCTGCCTCCCAAGTGCTAGGATTAAAGGCGTGTGCCACCATGCCCAGCGCCAATTTTTATTTTCTAATACATCTCCAAATCCATTGTTCTCACTCTTGGTTTTCTGATGTCCTATCCAGAATTGATTTCATGGTGAAATTTTCAGCCCTTATCTGCTTTGCTATCCCTCACTAGTGATATTCAACATTCCTGCCTTGGGTCAAGTAGGCCGAAAGTTGCATGATAAAATCTCAACAAGATGCCAGCTGCAATTCTTGAAATATCATGTGATCAACCTTCCCTTCAGGGTCATAAAGCCATGCAATGATCTTTCCAGTCATTCCACTTGAGGCTCCTGCAATGATTGCCCGAATTTTCCCCTTTCTCCTCCAATTTCCATGTACTCGCATTAGTTCATCCTACTTCTAATTTCCCCAGCAAAAAAACAAAACAAAACAAAACAAAACAAAAAAACCTGAAGCCCTTCTAATTTAACATGTCACCCTGCAATAATTTAAAAGTTCATTACCAGCCTCCCTCGCAAATCACAACTTAGGGATGGTCATTATCTCCACAGCTGAGGATGGAATCACATAGACACAACTCCTTAAGAACAGATCAAACTCTTTGAATATTACCATTCTTAAAAATGCAAGCTTAGATTCAGGAGCACAGTTCACAGATAATGGAGCCTGCTAGTTCAGCTGCCCTGTGGTGTGCTCTAGGGTCTTGCAGTTATGGGAATTAATGAGCCAAAAGATACTAAAGGATAAACCAAATTGAAGAGGTACTAGCCAGCTTGACAAGAAAGTTCTAGCTCTTTCATAAGTAAAGACCTTGATCTTTATCTGTTACCATTCTGTGCGTCATTTTTTTTGTGTGTGTGTAAAATGTATGTAAATATTTTGGCAAACAAGCAGATTTTTGTTTTATATGATTCTATGATAAATAAATGTGCTTAAAATTTTTCAGAATTAGGACTGGAGAGAAGGCTTAGTGGTTAAGGTGCTTGCCTGTGCAGCCTAAGGACCCAGGTTTGATTCTCCAGTACCCACATAAGCCAGATGTACAAGGTGGTGCATGCCCATTCTCTCTCTCTCTCAGATAAATACTTTTTTTTTCTAGGTAAGGTCTCACTGTAGCTCAGATTGACCAGAAATTCACCATGTATTCTCAGGCTGACCTCGAACTCACAGAGGTCTTCCTATCTTGGCCTCCCAAATTCTGGGATTAAAGGCATGCACCACCATGCCCAGCAATAATTATTTTTTTAATCTCAGGATTGAAGTCTTAGCTTTTAATTTTCTTTGTCTTTTGTCATTTCTCTTCATACTTTTCATAAAATTTTCATGTATTTAAATCTTTGAATTTGTCTTTTCCTATATTTTTCTATAACCATCTCCACAATTACTAAATTACTATGAGGCAGATTATTGAAAAATCTATAGGTATTTATTCTTTCAGTACAATTTACCCATAAAAACTATCCTGTCATTTCTGTCACTCTTTGAGGAGAATCCCCAAGAATCTGACCCTTTTGTTTATGATCGAATAACTGTTCAGAACTAGTAAATGTTTTGTCCCGGGAGAGATCATTGGCAATTAATGAAAGAATCGACCTTAATGATATACATCATTTATTCAATATTTATTGTAGGTTGTCCATGTGGAGATGAGACAGTGGAGAAGAAATACAGGTCCTTCTCTTCAATGCCTTTTAAGTTTAGCATGGGAAGAAGATATTAAATGAATAATTATGTAAGTCATTTCTTAGTCTCAATTTTATTAATGTTATGAGGAAAGATGCCTGAGAGTATATGTTAAGGGATCCAAATTAATGTGCTGGGCCAAAAATAGCTTTACTGGTGAACTATTATTTAAGCTGTGGCTCAAAGTGTAAGTTGGTTTAACTCTACAAAAACTGGTGTGTATGTGTGTGTGTGTGTGTGTGTGTGTTGTCTCTCATGTCAATCACAGGAACCAGAAGTCTATAAATTAAAATCAACATATTCCTTTGTCAACACATTTTCTGGCACTAGGCAGCACTGGTAGGTCATCAGAAAGTAGACCTGAAGAAGCCATGTTTTTCTGCTTCCTGGGGAGCCACTAGAATGCAAGACAAATGATGGAAGGCTCTAGGTTCAAGTTTTAGCATTATGTGTGGAAAGGCAAGTCCTGTCTGGTTCAAAAAGAGGTAAGAACAGGCATGGTATCTCCAGCAAAACGAAGGGAGATAATGCAGCTCCACTCTGCAGCCAGTAGCTCACTCACTGAGGTGGTTCCTGGATTCTGTCTTACTGGCTGTACACTACTAACACAGAAGAAAAGAATGGAATGAAAGCTAAGTAAGGTAGAAAGGGGGGCAGGTAATGGATACTTGTAAGTCATGAAGTATTTTGTGGAGTTTGTCTTAACAGTAATGGGAACCCACTAAAGAATTCTCAAGAAATGGCCCAATGCACTTTCCATTTATAAAAGGACGGTATGACTACTACAGAGAGAAGGTATTGGTGAGGATGGGTTCTCTATGAGAACTGGATTAACTGAATTCAGTGTCACTTAAGTGAATCCAGGAGCTTACATAAGAAATGACAGAAGTTAGATTCAAAGCTACAAAACCACAGAAGTTTGCAGCTCTGAAGAGGAGCTGGTAAGACTCTGGGGATGGCTTGGATTTAGAGGGAAAAAAAAGGCAAAGGTGTTCCAAAGTTTCTAACATGCAAGTACATGAGAGTATGTGAGAGTATGTGAGAGCATGTGAGAGCTCTTCTGAGCAGAAGACAGAAGATGGGGCGTTGCCTTGAGAAGGGAGAATACGGCACAGTGAAGTAAAGGAGACACTAGCAACATAAGCTAAGAGTTGCTGAAGAGGACAAACAGCAGGAAACTTAAAATGTGCTGTTTTATAACTTGGAGGATAAGAATGCTTCTAGAAAGAGAATGATCGGTTAGAAGGAATGCTACTTTGTAAATGAGAACACTAGAAATCTCAGAAACAAACCCAGCAATGTCTAATAAAAATGGACACTGAATTTAAAAGGTATAGGGAAGTACATCAAATCTCTGGCAGGCATGACTATGGATGTAACATATATATATATATATATATATATATATATATATATATATATATATACCATCAGCTGCCACAGCTGGCTCTGAGAAGAAAGACTACAGGTTACCCTAGTTACCACCTCTTACTGCTGCCACAGTCACCTCTGAAACAGTTCCCCTGCTAGAGCAGCTGACCCGCTCAGTGGCAGAAACAGAACCTACATAGGCTGAAAGTACTAATGTAACAGAAGACTGGTATGAGAAGAGCAAGTGTAAACAGCTTTTTCAAGGCATTTGGCTGTGAAAGGGAAGTGGGGAAGCCGTAGCTGGAGGGCTGTGTGCCATTCCCCAAGAATTTTTGAGACTAGAAGAAGTTAGCAAACAGGGAGATGCTCATGATGCTAGCTAGAATATAAGATTATCTGTGTAACAAGTCAAGAGTGCACACTATCATGCTATTGTCTAATATTATTCCAGGGATATTAAACACAAAACAGAAAGTAAATTTTAGCTTTAAATATGAGAATGGAAAAGGTTAAGTTGCTACTGCTTGTAGGTAATGTAATTGTACATGTGAAAATCCCAAGATAATTAATTAAGAACTGATCAGAAAACCCAGTGACTTACTATGAAACTAATATACAGAAATTACTAAGTCTTGTATATTAAAACAAGGAGTTAAGAAGTCTAATAAAAATAAGATCCACTTGCAATAGCAATTAAAATGATTAAATATACAAAAATAACCCTAGCAAGAGATATGTAAATTGTGTATGAAGAACACTTTAAATTATGAAAGTGGGAGAGGAAAACATAAGATTTATTTTCATGATGTTAGAGTAGAGAAGGACTTTCTAAATGTACCACAAAGCCAGGAGCTATACAAGTGAAACTTTAATAAATCTTACTTTAAAACACTTTCTGCATTGCCCAAAAATTGCAATGTATATTACAAAAGTTACCTTCACATATCCATAACTTTAATAGACTAGTTTTTAGAAAATGTACACGAGAAAATTAAAAGGAGACATGGACAGAAACATCATAGAAAAACAATTATAAATGCTTTTAGAGTATTTGAGGATAATATTAAAAGTGAAATCATAACTAAATTGATGTAATAGGCAGAAATTTTGTGACAGTTTTATTTAAAAAGTTTTATTTATTTGCAAGGAGAGATAGAAAGAGAGAATGGGCCCTCCAGGGCATCTTGCTACTGCAAACAAACTCTAGAGGCATGTGTCACTTCATGCATCTAGCTTTAAGTGGGTACTGGGGAATTGAACCTGGGCTGGCAGGCTTTATAGACAAGTGCCCTCAACCAGGTAGCCATCTCCCCAGCCTGACAATTTTCTTTTGGATGAGTATTGTCACTCTAGTGCATTTTGGTGGAGGATAATTTAGACTTATCTATCAGCATTACAACTGCATCCCTTTAGCTGCAATCCCACAAAAATGAACTTGATGGCAGGTACTTTTTCACATATGTGAAATAAATCTATAAAGTTAGTAATTACAGTGTTGTTTATAATAGAAGCAAGTTAAATGTCTATTAGTAAGTTCAGGTTAAATGACTAGAAATTCAGAATTTATGTCATGTAGTTGAAAAAGAATGAGCTATTACTTTATGAGTTAAGATACAATTCTGAATGAGAAAAGGAAGGAAGATACATAACAGTGTATAAAGTGTCCCTTTTTATAAAGACTCAAGAAAATGATTGTTGCATTAATTTATTAGTATGTTATGGGATATCTTTGGCAGGGCCTGTTCCTCAGAGCAGACGAGGGCTGCCAATGAAAGAGAGACTTTGGAGGCTGGGGAAATGGCCCTGTGGTTAAAGGTGCTTGCTTGCAAAGCCCACCCACAGGAGCGCAGCCCTTCCCAGCACCCATGTTAAAGCAGACTTAGAGCCAGATGAAAGGGGTTCATGCGTCTGTAACCCCGAGACACCCAGCACAACGGGGGACACAGCAAAGAAAACATAAAGTTCATGGGCCAGCTAGTCTGTAGTTCATTTTTAGCAGCAATAAATGCTGTCACAAGAAGAACATAGGTACCTTGAGACTGTCCTTTGACCCCCGTGCATGACCCGGCATGTGGAGCCCATAAATTAATTAATGAATTAATTGAAAGAGACGTTCATATTTTCTTTCATAATTTGTGAACTTTGAATCAGTTAAAATGCTGTTTATGCAAAATGACTAAGACATGTAAAGAAAAGCTTGTGAGTTTCCTAGAAACACTCAAGGGAATGGATTGTATAGAATATGTGGCCAGATTGGCTTCCAGTGATGAGGAACAATTGATTTCCTTCATGTTTACAGCTCAGAAAGAAGATAGAGATGATGTAGCTTAATTTATTTGGTCCAGGATGGAGGATTGAAAAAATTTATAATGCATAGGGGCGTTTTTTTTTTGGGGGGGGGGATTTTGTTTGTTTGGTTTGTTTTTCTTAAAGGAGGGTGCAATGTCAGGAGATTGTACTTATAACAAGGATGGAGAAAGGAAGAGTAGAAGTTTGAGATAAGTTTATGAATATAGAAGAATGAACTGACTATAGGTAGGCAGAGGGGAAACATTCTGACCTTCTCCGTTTCCTGAGACTTTTTCTATCAGTTCTTAGTTGGTTGTGGTGAGATAAAGAGTGCTAAGGAAAACGAGATACTTAACTTTTTACTTTCTTTGTTTCTTTTTCTGTTTTTTTTTTTTTTTTTTTTCCCAGGAGGAGGAATGGGAACAAGATGAACCCTGTGAGTGGAAAAACATCCTAAGGATGGGTAATTAAACTGCCAGGAAATGCCAGCCTGGCATGGAAAAGTGCCATTTTACAGTTTGCCATCATCTGTCATGAAGAAACAAGAACACATTTACAAGAATTTGCTTACACATGGGTAACACAAGCTCTGCTTGAGTCTCTTAAGTCCTCAGAAACTGTGTGAGGACAAAAAGTTCACGTTCCATCTCAAAAACTATAAGCAAGTTGTCAGTGTAATACAGACACTGTACCTGTCATTCATGTTCAATTTGACGTACAATTCTATGAGGAATTTAAGGTACTTTATTTCATATACTTAAAAAAATAGCATACTAAGCTGAATTTTTAAAGTATTACTCCATTGAGAACAAATATTAAAGTATAACTCTGATCCCCAATTGTGTGCTGATTTATAATTTTTAGAATTTTACTCATAGAAAACCTATATATAATACACACACACATATATATGTATATATGCACATACGTACATATATGCTGTTTGTTGCATATTAAGAGCTCTGAATTTGGAATACAAAGAGTTACGCATTATTATTTTTAATGTTTTTACCTCAACTATAGAACTCCGATGCAGCTTACTAAACTGCGTTTTTGCTGTGTGTGACTACAAGGCCATTCGCAGCACTGTGTGCGCGTTGCAGTCAGAGGTCGGTTTTCAGGTGCTGGTCCTCACCTACCTTGTTTGAGTCAGCCTGTGATTGCTCATGGCTGTGCTCACCAGGCTAGCCAGCCCTCAAGCTGCCAGCATGGCCTCGTATCTCCACCTCCCTTCTCACTGAAGGCATGCCCGAATTACACACAACAGCACCCAGCTTTTTGTATGGATTCTGGGCATCCAAACTCAAGTCCTCACACTTGAGCTGCAAGGGTTTTACCCACTGAGTCATCTGCTCAGCCCCCTAGGACTGCTTTCTCTCTTAGTCCCAATTTTTAAGACTGAAAATAAATGTAATGTCTAAGAAATGTATTATTCAGACATAGCTATGACCCTTCTATTATTTAGAACTCTCAAAATTAGTGAGGAGACTTGGTAGTTTTGTTTGTATTACGGTGGCATAGGCTCCTATTGGAACTGAAACTAATACTCATTTCCTAGAAGTATGTTGTTACAAATCTACATAAGATGTGCTTTAGAAAGGCTTTACTTCCCCACTTATGCCTTTGAGGTAGTTCTTTGTCGGTGCCCAAGAACTGCTTCCCATAGTGATCCTTAAATAGCAACAATCAAAAGGCTCTTTCTTCAGAGCTGTCATTGGAAAAGGTACTTTCCTTGCGCTGGGCTGAGAGTAAGCGCTTGATTGATAGGCCTTTTGTAATTAAATTCTCTTAAAATAGATACTCTTCAGGGATGGGCCAATAGTTTTATACATATTTCTATGGGGGGAACATAAGTTATACATTCTTATAACACCAAAATTTCTTTGCCTTTCAATACAGGTAACAATGAAAACAATCCCATTGCACTGGCTAGGGCCCACAGTAAAGAATTATAAAAACATAAAACTTTGCATTAAACTTTGCATTAAAAGTATATAACCATTTAAACAGCAAATATACTTAAAATGAATGCTGTTTCATATCTCTATGGGCACTACAGAGTGAATACTATTTATAAAATTTAAAACAAGACTTGAAATATAAATAATATCTTTCTTAATTTCTGAATACAATATGGCCAGTGTACCTTTTTTGAATCAGAAAAATCAGTCTTCTTTTGTTGTCTACATAAGGAACCTTCGGCTTTGCTTGCACATTACTAGGTCCGTGGTTGAAGCCTCTAAAAAAATTTTTTTTAAAAAGACATTGATTAAAAGGAATATATATATATATATATATATATATATATATATATATATTTAATATAAAGTTATGTGACATAGGAACTTTATAAGGAAACAAAGACTAAAAGAAAGAGATGAAGTCCAGTTGGAGCACAGTTTGAAGGGAAGTGAAGTTGTACAGTAGTATGATAGAAAAGGAGAGAGTGATGGGATTGGAGTAGATGGAGGAATTTGCATGTCACCTTCTTCATTGTGACCCTGAGTATTCACAGTAAGGATTTCCATCTCCTGCAGGTATAGAAAGAGCCTCTATCATGAAAAATCTCTTGACCTTAGAGGAAGGTCAGGTGATCTTTTCTGGCCTGATTTTGGGGAGAAAGACTAAATAAAGTAACAGACATCTTCCTGGTTCTGTTTCCTTAAATGTCAACTTGCTATAATCTTGGGTAGGGTATCCTGAACCCTGTTGCATTAAACTTTTTCCCTAGGGAGACACAAACACACATCTACTCACCCCAGATAAGACAGAGATCAGAGACAAATGCATGATTGCACCAACATCCAGGTAACAAAACCACATATTTTATTATTTTTTTATTTCTAAGGAGACAGAAAGAGGAGAGGGAGAGAAAGAATATGGGTGCATGGGGGCCACTTGCCACTGCAAATAAACTCCAGATGCATGCACCACTTTGTACATCTGGCTTTATGTGGTTACTGGGGAATTAATTGAACCTGCTGAGCAGGTTTTCCATCCAAGTGCCTTTAACTGCTGAGCCACCTCCCCAGCCCCCAAATCCAGTTCTGATGAACTAATGAGTTTATTTGGGTTTATGGGTGAGGGAATACCTGAGGAGCATGGGTCACTCTGAGTCATGCAAAGCCCAGGTAAGCTTAGGGGACAACTCCAGGAAGTTGCATGGCTGGGAGCTCACAGCACCCCTTTCAGTCAGCTTGGGTGGTCAGAGTCCCTCCCAGCTGTGTTTTTTTTTTTTTCTGATCCACAACCTTGGAGAGGGGGTGTTGTGACCTTTAAAGTTTCAACTTCCCCAGACTTGTTTACCTCCTGAATCTCCTGAGCCTTCCTCAGGGGGAGGGGATATTTCAATTCATTGTATCAATTCAGAGGAAATTGCTACATTAACACACTTCGACACCGTAAGTTCTCACCTTCCTTAGAGCCTCCATCTTCTTTGTTTTGTATGCCTTTCTATGAACAATACCGTTTATCAGACCGTGTGCCTCACCGGAGGCATGTTTACCTGCACAGTTGCTGGTAATAAAGCTCATCAAGGGCTGGAGAGATGGCTTAGCAGTTAAGGCTCTTGCCTGTGAAGCATAAGGACCCATGTTCGACTCTCCAGATCCCATGTCAGCTGGACGCACAAATGTGAGGCAAGTGCAAGGTCACACATGCTCACTAGGTTGGACAAATGTCTGGAGTTCTATTGCAGTGGCAGAGGCCCTGGCATGTCAATTCTGTTCAATTCTATCTCTGGCTCGCTGTCTTAATAAATAAATAAATAAATAAATAAATAAATAAATAAAGTTCATCAAAACCTGGTTAAATGTTAAAATTGTTTTGCCCTTCTGCCTCTGTAGGTGAAACCTATGCCCAGTCTCTAAGGACAACTATGAAGAAGAGGTTGTGCCTCCTTGGACTTCATGAAGTGTGACAGCAGAAAGTATGATTATCCAATTGATATTTTTTCTAAACAAATTGTTATGCCCAGAGCCCGTTTTTTTTACCCCCTATGAGTCCATCTTCTACTTTGATGTCTTTTTTTTTTTGTCCTCAGCCGTTATCCGTGACAATACGTTGATGGGACCAGTGCTATACAGGTCTAGAGTAGGTAATGCCAGTCCCTGTGCGACAGCCACTTCAGGGCCAGAAGACAGGGCTTCAAAGCACTCCCCCATCCTCTGGCTCTTACATTCTTTCTATCTCCACTTCTACAACGTTCCCTGAGCCTTTCAGGGGGTGCTATAGAGGTCTCATTTAGCACTGAGCACTCAACAGTCACTTAATTCTCCATAGTTTCATGAGCTTTGAGTATTCATAGTCACCACCATTTGCAGAAAGAAGCTTCTGTGACCAAAACTGAGAGTAACACCAATATATGGGCATAAACATGATTAGTTAGAGGGCAACTTGATGGGTGCAACAACCCATCAATGGTAGTGTTGGGACCCCTCCTCAGGGAGGGATTCCGAACCTCAGAGATCGAGCGAGACCCCAAAGACTGACACAGACGTTTCTCGATGCAAAGCAGCAAGAGGTGTTTATTCAGGGACCGGTGCACCCGGGCTCGACACAGAGTCCTCACGCAGGAGGGGTGAAGAGCCCCGAATGCCCATAGCAAGGGGTTTATAAAGGGAAAAACCACAACTTTAGGGAGGGGGGTGAGGTGTTTGGGACTTTCCAGGGGAACTGGGTCCTGATTGGTTGGACCCAGCTGTGGCTGGGTTTTAAACCACAGATGGGGTGGAGAACTCTATTCCTGGAACTCGGGCTCGACTCAGGAACTGGGTGGTGGGGCACAGTTTGCTTTGCAAGCATATTTTGCACAAGTTCCTAATTCAATAGGTCAGGTTCCCAGTTAGGGCCAATCTAATACTAAAATGGCAGATGTTACAAAATGGCAGTCCTATAGTCAAGTAGTTGGAGCAAGCAAGCCAAGTTACAGAAGCGGTCCATAGGCTGTTAGCAATTTAGCAAAATCTTTAATTATCTTTCAGTAGCACCCTATTCCTTCTAGGGCCTATGACCTTCCCAGCCATAGGCTTTTGATTAGGTTTTCAGAACTAGGTGTGAATTTCCTCCTATGGAGTGGGCTTCAAATCCAATTGAGGAGCAGTTGGTTACCCCCATAACAGTCACGCCACTATTGTATCATGAGTCAATTGTCATTTAACTGTGTAAAGCTTAGTCTGTATTCCCCTTGGGATAACTACACAGGCTATCAGATTCCAGATAAGGAACGGCAGTTGGGTACAATAGCAAGCTTTGAAGATCAATTTCCCTACTCATTAATTCTTCATGAGCACATCTTTTCTTTTCTCTATCTACACCAAAGATTTGGTTTGAGAGTCAGGTACACATGTAAATCTTGTTTAAAAATGAGATAACTATGTTACGTTGTTAATTCATTAATATCCCTAGTGGTGGGTGGGTCCAATAAGGAATTCCTTTGAGATAAACATTATTTCATGGATTTATCACAAAATTATAAAGGCTAAGCAAGACACTGACTGAAGTTATTCTCTTCTTGTTTCTATCTCATATACATTGCTTTTAACAAAAAAAAAAAAGTGTGATCAGAAAAGTATTTGAGCCACTTTATCATATTAGTCAGCCTCTATCTCTCATTCATATTGATATTTTAAATTAAAAAAAAATTAACTTATTTGCAGGCAGAGAGAGAGAGAAGAGAAAAAGATTGAGAATGAATGGGCATGCTAGGGCTTCTAGCCATTGCAAATGAACTCCGGATGCATGCATCGCTTCACTTTGTGCGTCAGGCTTTATGTGTGTATGAGGGAATTGGATCTGGATGGTTAGTCTTTTCGGGCAAGTGTCTTAGCTGCTGAGCCATCTTTCCAGCTCTCAATGTCTTTTATACTACTCTAAAGCAAGGTGAATCTGGTCCACTCTTTGTTTCTTTACTCTGTTGCTTTAGTAAGCGCCATTAGCAATAAATAATAAGATATTTTACTTGGGGTCCATTTTCATAGTGCTAGAAAATACACATTTGCTGGATGAAATATTCACTTTTTTTCCACTGCCTTTATTTTGAAAATATGTAGATATTCACAGAAATGGTATATAAAATATATCATAACTTAGGAAAACAGTTTACCCAGCATATCTAGAACTACTCTCAATTTTTTTGGGGGGGGTATTTATATGTGTGTTTCTGTCAGAGAAGTATGCCTTACCCCTCCAGTCTAAATTATGGAACTCTGATTAGTTATTTGCATAGAAAAGTTTATTTGATTTAATGTCTAACTCTCAAAAGTATAGGCTTCATTAAGTCGTTGCATATTTTGTTGACTCTGTATATAAGTAGAGCACTTAGCTAGTATATAGTTATATACAATGAGTATTTGTTAAATGAACAAACTAAGATCAAAGAGCAGATAATGCCTTTGGTGAATACATTTCATATTTATTCACATATTTTCCTCTTCTGGAAAAAAAAAAAAACAGAGGAAATAGGGCACAATTTAAGAGACATGCATGCCCAAAGGTTTCCTTTTGTTTTTCAAGCTTTAGATCCCAAACCTGAAAATCCAGTCCAAAGGAAGTGGTGCCACATAGCTCTTGAAAGTCCAGTTTAAGATTGCCCTGTGTTGTGGGAAGATGAGAGGTCACTTTTTGCTCATCTGTGCAAAAGTCTAAGAGGCAAAAGGCAAAGAAAGCCAAGGAGAGTTGGTTAGTGCTGCCCTCCCTCAGTACCCCCCACCCTCACAGAAAAGACAGCCCCTGGTCAGCATCCTTTGTCTGCTGTGGTGAGAATGGGGGCACATTCCTCCTCATCAAAAGTGTTCCCCAAAGAAAGGCTACATTGCTAACTATGAAGCTATTGATGTTTTGGAGGCTTTCAACTGCCTGTATGTTGTGTATGTGAATTTGAAGCAACTTTCTTTCTTTCTTTCCTTTATTTCTTCCTTCCTTCCTTTTTTTTTTTTTTTTTTTTTTTTTGATTTTTTGAGGTAGGGGTTTCACTTTAGCCCAGGCTGACCTGGGATTCACTATCGAGTCTCAAGGTGGCCTCGAACTCACGGCAATCCTCCTACCTCTGCCTCCTGAGTGCTGGGATTAAAGGTGTGCGCCACCACGCCGGGCTCTTTCTTTCTTTCACTGAAAATGCATGTGCTTGTGTGTTGACCATTGTGAGCTAAGTAGAATTAGTAATATATTTTGCAACTTAAATTTGTAATGATATGAAGAATAACTGAACCACTCTTCTATGCTTATAAAATAGTCAAGTTCAGAAGTGTTGATCATTCATGTGGTCCTTTTTAAAGGATTGTTTCCACATAGTCTGGGCTTACACTTCTAGCTTTATTTTTTCCCCCCACAGGATACTAGATTTCCTTTTACACATTACAGTATAAATATTACAATACTTATCATTGGAGGCATACCTTTGTAGAATTCCTTCCATATGATTTAGCTCGGGGGAAAACTACGAGAGTCCACATACTCAAAAGCCTTTTCATAAGGCAAGACAAGCCACAGTGAGCTGCTGTGGTCCTGATCTCCACTACTCAGAGGTCCAGAGAAGTCAGAGCCTGTCAGGAGTTGCCTGTGGGACACAGGGCGGCAATCCGGCTCCTGGCAGTTTGTTTTTCTCAAGACCGGAACTGTATTGACGCGGAGTCTCTCTTGTACAATGAGGAATGTAAGTCACGGGGTTGAGGCAGGTGCAAAATACAGAGTAATTTAGTATGTTTTCTAAAACTTCTTGAGGCCTGACAAGGCTGAAAGAAAGATGACATACCACCATCACAACTGAAAGAAATAAGACAGCTATAAAGAAGGGATTTCATTTGTACAGAGAATTACTTAAAACCACAGTCACGTGGAGGAGGATCGATGGCTGTAGCAGCTGTATGCTCTGGAAACAAGCAGAATTTTAAGATGGAGTATTCATGTCTCTGTGTGTGTTGTGCTAACGGAAATCCCCAAGATAGTAGTTGGGTGCAGATGAAAAAAATCTAGGCAAGTGTGGTGGTTTGATTCAGTTGTCCCCCATAAGCTGAGGTGTTCTGAATGCTGGGTTCCCAGCTGATGGAGATTTCGGAATTAATGCCTCCTGGGGGGAGTGTATTGGTGGCAGGCTTATGGGTGTTATAGCCAGTGTCCCCTTGCCAGTGTTTGGCACACTCTCCTATTGCTGTTGTCCACCTGATGTTGGCCAGGGGGTGATGTCCACTCTCTGCCCATGTGATCATTTTTCCCTGACATCATGGAGCTTCCCCTCGAGCCTGTAAGCCAAAACTAAGCTCTTTTTCCCACACGCTGCTCTTGGTTGGGTGATCTCTACCAGCAATGCGAACCTGACTGCAACAGCATGTCTGCTTGCAAATCCGATGATCTCATGAGACTGTGATGACTCCAGAAGTCTGTTGGTGAGCTGGCTACAGACTAGTTTCCATGTACATTCTAAATGTATTGTGCTTCCTTGTTTTCTTGATCGTTCAGGAAAGAGGAAAGAAGGGCTGAGACCAAATATCATCACCATGTCCTTCCCCGCACCCATTCCCACATACACATACTTTCACTGAGAGCAGGATTATATAATATTCAAAGGACTCCAGAGCTCATCCCATCATAACTTCCATGTTCCCTCCTTCCCTTCTTCTCTCTCTTTCTCTCTCTCTTCTTTCTTCTCTTTCTTTTTGGCAGAGGCTAAAGGTATACAAAACTGATTCACTGATTTGAGGTAACATGACTGCTTGGGAGGTCATTGTTCAGAGCAGCATAAATGGTTTCAAGTCTAGGATCTCTCATTAGAGAGTTTGAGCAACTCACCCAGTCCTTTTGGACCTCAATGTCTACATCTGAAAAGGAAAAGTTTAAATTACAGCAATGGCTCTCCAAGATGCGTTGCATGGGTAAAAGCTTCCCAGTTTAGACCAACTGGAATACAGTAATGAAGTCTATTTGTTGAAGCTGTAATTAGTACTCTAAATCCATAGCTTAACAAAACCAATGTCTAAATATGTTTTCCTTCATGTCCTTGCTGTTATGCAATAACTTTATTTTAAAAAAATAAACAAAGAAGAAGGTCAAAGAGGAGGAAAATCAGGAGGAGGAGGAGAACCAGTCTTCTTAATCTAATGTATGAAAATGTGTTTACAGCTCAGGTAAATTTAATTACTCTGGCTATAATGACCCAAGTGACCACCTTACAATCAGTATAGCTTTCTTGATCAGCATTAATTTCCTAGGGGATTGAAGCACTTTAGGTTAGTGATGACATGGCTGGTTTCAGGAGGCATGCGTGTGTACTGTCCAGCTTTCACCCAGAACCAGGGAGTGTTTGTGCTAGTCCGTTTTAAAGTGTGAAACCTCCCTCAAGTACCAGAATCAGTCTCTGCCTTGATGTTCGTGGCCAATAGCTCAAATTTTAGTGGGGAAAAAAAATTCATACTTTTCAAGCAACCCTCCTAAAAATTTAGATTTCTTTTACTTATTTTAAATATTTTCTTTTTATTTGTTTATTTAAGAGAGGGGTGGAGGGAGAGAAAGAGGCAGATAGAGAATGGGTGACTCGGGGCTTTCAGTCGCTGCAAATGAACTCCAGATACATGCGCCGCCTTGTGCATCTGCTTTACATGGGTTCTGGGGAGTTGAGCCTGGGTCCTTAGGCTTTGCAGGCAAGCAAATGCATTATCTGCTAAGCCACCTCTCCAGTCCTAAGAAAATATATTTGAAATAAAAAAACATTTTTTTGAGCTTCAGTTTTCTCTTTGTGTTTTAATAGACCATGTAGACTGGTTAGACTGAATAAAGTGACATTAATTTATAGATAGATGAAAAACACTGAAATTTAGTAGCAATTATGTTAGATTAAGATCCAGAAAACTTAACTGCTTACCTTAGCCTTGATATTAACTGGATATAGATGTTCAACTGCTGTCTTTATCACTTTGGACTTCAGTGTCCTAGAAAATGAAAGCACAGTTATTGAGTCCTTTCCAATTCTCATGGAGAAGTTCCTCCTTCCCTTCTCTTCTTCATCCTGGTGCAGCCTGCTTTTTCTCCATCTTACAGTCATTACCCAAACAGGGCAATTTATCTGACGTGTTAGTATGACCAAATCTGGATTAGTCTCTCTAAAATCAGGCTATTTCCAACTCCAAATTATCATGTATTACACTGGCTCTTATCTGTCTAAAATGCTAATTTTATTATTGTACAAGTGTGTTCCAAATACTGATGAAACATCAAACATTAGTTCCTTTGCGTCACCTTGGGCAGCCATTGCAAACTTAACTGCTTGCCTCAGCCAAGAAAGAAAGGTAAAATGAAGCCAACTGGTGGGGGCTGCAGCCAATCTGAAAATATGTTTCTTTCTGAAAAGGAGGTTGCTAAAACTTGGCTTCATCAGGTGACTGCCACATAGGATTCTGGAATGCTAGTCAGATCTTTACTAGTGCAAGAGAAAGGAAATTCAGACTTATTTGGGGAATAAAATCCAGTTTTTGAATGTTGATAATTAAACCATCTTCAATCAGGGAAACGTTTCTGAGTCAAGTCTCTCTTAATTATACTCATTTTAACTACTCAGGTATTATTTTTAACTCTAGCACCTTGTAGGTCCTTTCCCCAAGTTGTATGTTATCAGGTCCCTTTGTCCCTATTTCCTAGAATCTACCTTTCTGTCTGTCTCATCTTCCCCTCTGTGGTATTTTGAATAGATGGCCCCCAATATATTCAGTATTTTTTTAGTTTGTAGTTTGCATCTGCAGCCGCCTGGCAGGAGGTGGTGTCACTGGGTGGATCTTAAGGTGTGGTGGTGGGTTTGAACTTTCAATCTGAAGATATGCAAAGTGTGCCTAGCTGGAATTCCTGAAGTGTGCTGTGTGCCTTTTGGCTTGGGGCTTTTCTCTCTCTCTCTGCCTGGTCTTGTAAGAGCTGGTCAGCTTCTTCTGCCATTATGGAACAGCTCCTGGATCTGTAAGCGTCAATAAACATCCCTTCCTCCATAACTGTGCCTGGTCTGGAAGTTCATCTCAGAGAACCTGAAGTTGTCTCCTACACCCTCCCCCCTTACATAATGGAGCATTAGATCATAGCCAATGTCCAATATCCATTGTGAAAATATACCCTGTGAGGAATAACAGTGAGTTTTCCAAAAGTGAATCCAGAAAACCTTAGAGATTCCCACAGCCTTAACGTGGGATTTTACATCTGAATGCCATCCAAACCTCTTTTGTGGTTGTGGTTAAGACAAGAAGCTGGGATAAGAGCCACCAGGGCCACTGCACAGATGAGCAGGAGGAAATCCAAAGCAGAGTAGTCCCTATGTGTTGTCAGATGGAATGCAACCGCTACAGGGCCATCCATTTCCAGACAAAGGGACGGTTATGTGAGGGCGTTGGGATGACCTCACAGGACTATGACTACACGACAAGGCATCTGAATTCTCAGGAATTGATGAAGTGGCATTTTTTTTTTTTGATTATAGTATGGAAAGTAGGCACTTCAACTTTGCAAGCCACACGACCTTTACTGCAACTACTTAGTAGCTGTGACATTGTGATGTGACACCAGCCATGGACAACATATAAATGGACCCTCATGACAACCACGTATGTGAGTCGAGAGAGGAAAAATGTCTTTAATTATCAAAGAATCAGAAAATACAGGGAGTAAAATCAGCCAATAGAGGTATATAAAGTCCAGGGAATAGTGAAACCTAGGTACAACCCAGAGGGGTGACCATGTCCTGGGACAGCCACGCAGCAGGTCTGAAGAGCCGCAACTCCAAGTGGGCACACAGTTGACGTGGACATGGGTCCTAGGCTGGGGTGGAAGAGAGGGTCGATTTAATAATTTATCCAGCAAAATAAATTTAAAATGTTTACGAGGAAAAGGCTGAAAAAATAAAGTAAAATAATTAAAAATTATTGGAACAAAACCAAAAGTCTGTACAAGAAAGGAACCATTACCATAGTATAGCTATTTAGCTGACAGCCCAAACTACTTGACTCTATAGTAAGTACTAATAGAGCCTCAAAATATTGTAAGCACTGTTATGTTACTTAACATAAAAGTTATTTGGCTATACTTGAAGGAAGAGAGAGGAATAGTGGTTGTTGTGTTATGAGACCATAAATAACATTAGTAAATCAATATCAGTCACATGGACATATTATTTATAAATATAAATAGCAAGACTGTAGTTAAAAACAGATCATCTGTAGATGACAGCATCTAAGGTTAGGGATGTATGGAGCAAGAAATGGTTCATACTCATATTGGTGTATAGTACCATTAGGCTTTAATAATAATAATTAAATAGTAATATTTAATAATAATAACATAAGCATATTATGTTTTTTTCACAATTTATTTTCTTGGCTCAAGAGGGAAAGTACTTGCTATGCAAGTACGAGAACCTGAGTTAGGACTCTCAGAACCCACATAAAAATACCTGGTGAGGCTTGTGCCTGCGATCCCAGAGTATTTGGGAAGTATGGACAGGAGAACCTACCTTGGTCTAGCCTAACTGGTGAGCTCTAGGTTCAGTGAAAGAGCCTGTCTGAGAAAATAAGGTGGAGGACCACTGAGAAAGAAACTCAACAAGGCTCTCCCCCACCACATTACATGTATAAAACATACACATACTCACACCCCACATGATACACATGCAAAGAAAAAAAGTCTGCATTTGTTTTCTAAGTTGGAGTTTTTCATCAGTTGTGATCATACTCATGACTCAGCTGGCGATATTATGATCTGTTCACTTGACTTTGATAGATGTAGTATCAGCCCTTACCTCATAAACTAGTCTGTGTGGGTTTAATTCACATATGCTAATTCTTCCTTTCTTGCTGGTAGTGTTTTAAATTTCTATTAGCTAATGTCTATAAAGGGATTTCAGTTACTTGCATAAAATACTTAATCAATGTGGAAGTTATTTATTTTTCTAATCAGAAATTTTAAGGTACCTTTAGTTATGACTTCTACTTGACATCAAATCACAAAATATAAAAAAAAACCCTGAACATTAGAACTACAATGTGACATCCTACTATAATCTGCTTTGCTTTTTAAAACTTTAGATATTTTTAAATCAAAGGAAAATTAGCATTTTACTTGTTTTAGAGGTCATCAAAATGAAGGAGAATAAAATGTAGTCAATAAAATTAAATCACATTTTAAATGTAACAGTAATATGCTCTGAAGACATAGAAAGGATGAAAAAATTAAATGATTTACATTTGCTTGGTATCAGATAGTATTGAAGAAAGAAAATAATAATATAATATAGAAATGTACATGACATTTATTGAGAACACATTTTCTAGCTTGTTTTGAATCCATCTGATATTTTTGTTTTTCTTAAGTATTTTAAATTTTATTTTTTATTTATTATTTGAGATAGATAGATAGAGAGAGAGAGAGAGAGAGAGAGAGAGAGAGAGAATAGGCACACCAGAACCTTAGGTCACTGCAAACAAACTCCAGACATATGTACCACTTTGTGCTTCTGGATTACTGAACCTGAGTCCTTTTGCTTTGCAGGCAAGCACTTTAACCACTAAGCCATCTCTTCAGCCCTGAATCCCTCTGCTTTCATTGTGTAGATGAGGAAATGCGTTTCAGAACTCTTAAGTGACTTGTTTAAAATTGCACAGACGATTTGGTAAATTCATGGAATCCAGTTCCGGTCCTGTCCAGAGCTCAACATGCTATGAAGTTTTTCAGAAAACAACACATGAAACAAACATGAAAGGCATTATTAGCATTGTCAGCTCTCTCCAATTGTGTCAGATGTTAGAAAGTTTCAAGTTGTTAACATTAGTATAAATGGACAAGCAAGTGCTGAAAAACTAATTCTTCTGCTTTCGTTCACTCACAGTAATAGGAACTGTCCACGTATGTGTGTGGGTGTGCGTGTGTGTATGCCTGTTCATGTGTGTGGATGCACATACGTGGGGCTGCATGGGAGTGCTAGAGGTCAACATTGGCTGTCTCACTCACTCACTCACTCTCTACTGTAATTTTTTTTTTCAGACCATGTCTCTTGCTGCACCTAAAGCGTACCCATCCAGCTAGACTAGCCAGTCAACAAGCAAGCTCTTGAGATCAGCCTGTCCTGTCCTGTCCCGTCTCCGCCTCCCTCGTGCTAGGATTACAGTTGCACACCACCATGTCTGTGGCGTGCGTTTCCTGTGGGTGCGAGGCATCAGAACCCAGTTACTCATGAGAGCCAGCACATTGCCCACCGAGCTATCTGCCCAGCCCAATGGGATTAAGGCCTTGAACCTCTAGTCGGTATCTCTCACAGTACAGCATCTTAACTTGGAACCTTGTTAGAAATGCAGATTCCCAAGCTTCAGTTCGGTCCCAGACCCAAGCATTAGCTGCATAGATGTCACTGGAAACAAGCACAACAAGAAGTCCTAGATCCCACTCGCGTAGATTCTGAGTCAGTTGCTATGTAAGGACCAGAAATTTGCAGTCCCAACAACCCTCGGTGACACCACAGTTGAACTTGAAGTGTAGATCAAGTACTTTATATGACACTTTAAAAAGTATTTTTATTTATTTGATAGAGAAGGGGGGGGGGGAGAGAGAGAGAGAATGGGCATGCCAGGGCCTCCAGCCACTGCAAACGAACTCTAGATATGTGCATCCCCTTGTGCATCTGGCTAATGTGGGTCCTGGGGAATCAAACCTAGGTCCTTTGGCTTTGCAGGCAAATGCCTTAACCACTAAGCCATCCCTCCAGCCCTTCCTTATAAACCACTTTTATTCAAAGAATGGACAAATGAATGAGTGAATGACTGAGCACTTCATCAGGACAAAAAAAAAAAAAAAAACCTGGGATGGGGCAGTGGGACAAGCAGGAAGGATAGTGAGAACTGAGGAGTCGTGGAGAAAGGCAGAGTGAATAAATGAAAGTAGGAGACCTAGTAGGCAATGTCTGACATATGGCATTGATGTTTGCATGAACTACGTATGTTAGAACATGGTGTAAGATGTCTTACCAGCCTAAGCTTAGTATTATTCATCCTGCCTTTTTTTTTTAAATTGGGGCTGGAGAGATGGCTTAGTGGTTAAGGTGTTTGCCTGCAAAGCTAAAGGACCCAGGTTTGATTCCCCAGGACCCACATAAGTCAGATATACAAGGTGGTGCTTGCATCTGGAGTTTGTTTGCAGCCATGGGAGTCCCTGCCTGGTGCACCCACTCTCTCTCTCTCTCTCTATCTCTCTCTCTCCAAGAAGTAAATAAAAATAAAATATAAAAAACATTTTATTTATTTATTGGAAAGAGAGAGGCAGATAGAGAGAATGAGTGTGCCAGAGCCTTTAGCTACTGTAGATAAACTCCAGATGCATGTACCACCTTGTGTATCTGGCTTAGATGAGTCCTGGGGAATAGAACCTGTGTCCTTAGGCTTCTCAGGCAAATGCCTGAACTGCTAAGTCATCTCTCCAGCCCTCTTCCTGCCAGTATTAGATATGAGACATTTCAAGAAAGGAAATTTTCTTATCAGGGACTGAAAGCAATATGATCCAAGAAGTTACAAATTATTAAAGGAAATTTCATATTTGGAATATCACTTTTTTATTCTAAAGCAATTCCAAAAATGGAAGATTGATATAGATCCTGATAACACTCTCTTACTATCACATCAATAGTAATCAAGTTTTAAACCAAGTATTAAAAAATAAAATTCTGACCTCTTTCTCTTCCGGCCCTGGGGGACAATTCTTTGGGCTGGTGTTCAACTCCAGTTGGAGTTGTGGAAAGCAACAGTAGTCATGGCAATGTTTGAGCAGATGAGCGTAAATGTGGGCAAATTGCTCAAGGGCATCGACAGGTACAACGCTGAGAACCTGGCCACTCTGCTGGGTTACGTGGAGACCCGGGCCAAAGAGAATGTGTACGATCTGGTAGCCAACCTGGCTGTCCTGAGCTGTGCCGGTTCAACCCAGCCTTCTTTCAGATCACAGTCACTGCGTGGATCTTGCTGAAGGTGCTCACCAACCTGCCCCATGCTGACTTCTCTCTGTGCCAGTGCACCGTAGGCCAGGCCCATCCAGAAGTGCTGGGTGTGGTGGCACATGCCTTTAATCCCAGCACTGGGGAGGCAGAGGTAGGAGGATCGCTGTGAGTTCAAGGCCACTGAAACCCTACCTCAAAAAAAAAAAAAAAAAAAAAAAAAAAAAAGAGCGGCCCATAAGGCAGGTTTTGTTCCTTGGGGACCTTCTAGAGATCTGCCACTTCCAGGTCATCTGGCAAGCCCTTGAAGAAAACATGGACCTCTTAGAAGGTCTAACCAGCTTTGAAGATTCTGTCCGAAACTTTATCTGCCATGTGGTTGGCATTACATACCAGCACAAAGACTGTTAGCTGCTGGCTGGGATGCTCGGGGATCTGACAGACAACCAGTTGAAGGTGTGGATGAGCAAATATGGCTGGAGTGCTGACGAGTCAGGGCAGATCTTCATCTGTAGCCAGGAAGAGAGTAGTAAGCCCAAGAACACTGTGGAGATTGACCTCCGATAGTGTGTTCAGCATCATGCCCTCCTCTCAGTAGACACTGCTATTTAATAAAGATTGGTTAACTAAAAATAAATAAGCAAATTCCAGGCTGGTGAGATTGCTTAGCGGTTAAGGCACTTGCCTACAAAGTCAAAGGACCCAGGTTCAATTCCCCAGTACTCATGTAAACCAGATGCACAAGGTGATACATGTGTCTGGAGTTTGCAGTGGCTAGAGGCCCTGGTGTGCCCATTCTCTCTCTCTCATAAATAAATACATAAATTAAAACATTTAAGAAACTAATACAATAAAATTCCAGCCAGGTGTGGTGGCGTACGCCTTTAATCCCAGCACTCAGGACACAGAAGTAGGAGGATCGCTATGAGTTCAAAGCTAGCCTGAGACTACATAGTGAATTCCAGTTCAGTCTGTTCTAGAGCAAGACTGTACCTCAAAAAACAGCAAAAAGAATTCCAAAGATTTAAAACAGAAGCATTAATGTATGAAACATGTTTTGAGTTTTTTAAAGAGTTCTCTACCTCTCCATACCTTTCGTTATCCTTCCATGTTCTCTAATTTCTTAATCTAGAGAAAAAGGTTGTTCATTTGAACATATTTGCTTTCCAGAGACGATAAAATTATATGATACATACATATTTTTCAAATTTAAGGATCATATTTAATAAAACACTTCCATTGCAGAATTTAGAAATCCATAAAAGATTATGTATTATGCTATGATTTATGGCCTATTGTATGATAGAATAGGCTATAATCATTCAATTTTTCCCTTTCCAAAGAGAGGCAATGAAATTTATAGTATTATAGGGTGAAGAGCAATCCTTTAGCCACGTGACCCTTGTTCATTTAGATCCAAGAAGGGAAAAGTAAACAAGGAAGAATTAAGTTTGGTTATGCATTCTAGATGTTAAAATATAAACAAAAATACGGACCTCAGTCCTCTAAGCGATAGACAACTTATAGAGAAAAGGACTCGACGCTGCTGGAGATATATATATATATATATATATATATATATATATATATATTTACCAGTCATGCCAGGCTGTAGAGATGTCTTTGAATGTCTATGAATCTGCTTATTGAGAAACAAAGCCAGGGTAAGAATTCAAACCCAAGGGGCTTAATTATCATTTGACCATATGATGCATCAATAGAGAAGAAATGAGTTGACATACAGAGAAGAAAGGAAGAGGGAAGATATTAACTAGTATTTTACTAAAGATAGGAGGACCTTAATCTCCTGGGGAACTCTGGAGAACGCAGGATTCTCCCCACCTCCAACAATTAGCCACGGGGTCCTTGCTGGGTGAGGAGGGTAGCGATCATTTCTTGGGTCTTGTTGGTCTCCCATGCCTATAGTCAGAGCAGGTTTCACTAAGATCAACTTTATGGGGTCTAGTGAAAAATAAAAATTCGAATGTGAGATCCTTTGTGGAATAATATTTTCATATTTTCCTCCCCCCTCCTTCCATTCTGCTTATGATATGTGTTGGCTGTTCAATGTCACGTTCCCTCTGGCACTAGAGTTCAGCTGGTCCCTGCTCTATCCTGTCCTGTAGTTGGGCACTTGTCGTGAGCTGAGGACACATGCCTAACCTTGACTCTTACCCAACCTCCCCTACGGCCAGACGTAATGGAAGCAATGCAGTGGTCAGGGTCGGGGAGACGTAGGAAGGCATCAACAAGAAGGGACATTAAAAAGTGAAAGCCTAGCCATGTGTGGTGGTGCACGCTTTTAATCCCAGCACGCAGGGAGGCAGAGGCAGGTGGATCACTGTGAATTCAAGGCCATCCTGAGACTACATAGTGAGTTCCAGGTCAGCCTGGGCTAAAGTGAGAGCCTACCTTGAAAAACCAAAACCAAAACAAAACAAAACAAAACAAAATTTAAAAAAAGTGAATGCTCCTTAGTGGTTGCACATGTTTTATTTTTATTATTTTTTGTTTGTTTTTCAAGGTAGATTCTCACTCTAGCCCAAGCTGACCTGAACTTCACTCTGTAGTCTCAGGGTGGCCTCAAACTCACGGCAATCCTCCTACCTCTGCCTTCCAAGTGCTGGGATTAAAGGTGTGCGCCACCACACCTGGCTTGCACATGGTTTTTGTCCCATTAGAATTCACAGAATGCAAATTCAAAGACAAGCAGAAAATTAACCCTCAAGCACAGGGTTTTGCTTTCTGAGAAGAGGGTCCTGCACTGGTCATATACTGACAAAACCAGCACTGAATTTGTTAGCCAGATATGTCTTCTGCCAAAGAGATGAAGACACTCCCAGCTAGAATTTGGAGTATTAGGATAAAAACCCAAGGGTATATGTGTGGGACACGCTACAGGTTCAAAGATTTAAACTCTATACACCCATTCCTAGAATTAATTTTATATTCCAAGTGAAGTCATAGGACGTTCTTTATGTGACCTTGGAGAGAGTTACTGTTAAAGCTTCCAGATGATCTTTTATTCTTGTTCACTCCCACACATTAGGGACTCACATTGTCATACATCTTTCATTACCAGCTATGGAAACATGTGCTTTCTTGTTTTTTCCCAAATAGACTTAATCATGTATTGGGTGTATTTGTCAAGCTTCCATTCTGGACTAAACACTGCACTAGATGTTAGGAATAAACCAATGTACATGATCAATAAGCTGTCTACTATAATGGAGATTATGTTCCAAGTTTCATTCAAGGAATTTGCTTCTTGGACCGCAATGAAATTCTCTGAACATCTTGGGAGCAATGCTGGTACTCGGAAAGCAGGAAACTGATATCCTTATTTCATGTCAGTTGCAGCCCTTGAGAGTTGTTCATGAAAATGCAATAGCTACATTCATCTCCTTTTAAAAATCCATCTAGAATCCTTGCTAAAGGATAGATTTGGTGGGAAATCCCTTGGGTTAATTATAGATTAGGTAAAAATAGTTCTTTCTATTCCTTTTCAAAATGGCCTGCTCACCAGTGTATCGTCTAGGATGAACACCTAAGCAGTTGTTTGTAATACACTGTGGCACCTAATTTTCATGTGGTTGTTCTAAAGAACAAGTTTTGTAGCAAGTGCCCACATTCCCTCACTCATCACACAGAGGGTTTGTCTTCTTTTATCAAAGCGCATGGACATGGTTACTCTGTCTTTTCTCTGTGGTCTGCCAGTTAGGATATTAAAATTGTTCCCAAACATTTGGGTCATAATTCCTCTTCAATTCTCCTTTACTGTCTGAAATAATAAAGCACTGTTGGTGGTGCTCTACTTTTTACTTATATATATTTTTAAATTTTTAGTCTCTTTAGTATGCAGATTTTAAGAAATAACAGACCACACCAGCAAGACTTTCAGAACTGTGAAAGAAAAATCACATCACGAAACAAAATAATTCTCACTTTGTTCCTGGACGAAAATAGTCTTTGTTTCTTGTCTCTGAGAGAGTCCTTGGTGTGATGGCTGAAATTGCATAAATACTTGAGGGGGAAAAAGTGAACCTCACAAAACCCAAAATGTCTCTTCTCTATTATGTAAATAACTAATCAGTTCTTACTAAAACAGTTGCTAGTACATGTTCAGGGAAGAGGTGTTTAAAGACTCACCCCTCTACCACTTGTGACTGAAAGCACTATTTGCAGCATGCACTTTGCATGGATATGGACATAGCAGGTCCTAGGCTGCACCTACATCAAATGAGGCTGTTGGGTGACTATAATCTGATTCTACAAGATAAATTGCTTGCATAAGAAATGCTAAAATAACTAAAACCAAACAGAAATCAATTGGTTTTCTAATAATATTAAAATATGCGTTGGTGGTAGGTATGCAGATAGGTATAGGCAGAGAAGTTTCAGAAAAACTTTAGAAAATTGAATACTATTTTTGCCACTGTAAAGCAAGACATTTCACTAATAACAATAGCAATAGCAAAAGTTATTCCACACCTCATTTATAAAAATCTCTGAAACCAATAAAACATGTAAGATATCCTGAAAAAGCCACACCCTACTTAAATAAAATAAATATGAAATTAACTTTAACTTTTGTTTTAATGACTCTTTTTCACAATTACTATTAAAGAATTACCAGACCCCTGGAAACTTTCCTATGGTTATTTCTGAAAGGTTTCCCCAGTGCCGTTCTATTATTATTTCTAATCTTTAAATGAATTTTTAAATTAGTGTGCAAAATACTGGGTTTTGGGCTGTAGGTATGACTTAACAATTAAGGTGTTTGCCTGCAAAACCAAAGGACCCTGGTTCAATTCCCCAGGACCCACGTTAGCCAGATGCACAAGGGGGCGCATGTGTCTGGAGTTTGTTTGCAGTGGCTGGAGGCCCTGGCGTGCCCATTCTCTCTCTTTCTCTCGTTTCTCTGCCAAATAAATAAATAGATAAAATATTTTTTAAAAATGCTGGGTTTCATTGTGGTTCTTCATCTGCATATGTCTTTGCATTTTACTCATATTTGTCCCGTCACAGGACACTCTTGTCCCTCCTCCCACTTCTTGCTAGTCCCTTGCCTCCCCCAAGTAGTCTCCTGTTTTCATGTCATATGTATGTGTATTATTGAACCTAATTCTGCATGTGAAGGAAAACATGCAATATTTTATCTCCTCCTCCATTTCCCCTCTCTCACCTTCATTTCTGCCCCTACATTTTACCAGCTGCTAGTAGATGTGATGCCTTCCATTTCTTCATCTCTAGGTTTCTACCCCAAGTCTGACTTGCATCTGAGGATGTTTGATCCAGAAAGATCTTTTGTCTACTGGGCCCATGGCAGATGTCTCCACCTCCCATTGATGTGCTATCCACATCTTGCTCAGATGGCTATAGCTCATTCCTTACCCTCCCTTGTTAATCTTTACCTTCTACTTAATAGACGACTGATGTATTGTAGTTACTTTCATGTTGCTGAGGCAAAACCCTTGACCAGGGCTGGAGAGATGGCTTAGTGTAGGCCCTTGCCTAGAAAGCCAAAGGACCCAAGTTTGATTCCTCAGAATCCTCATAAGCCAGATGCACAAGGTCACACGTGCATCTGGAGTTTATTTGACGAACCTGGAGTTTCTCTAACTGCCTCTCTTTTTCTCTCATAAATAAATAAAATAATATATTTTTAAAAAAACATTTGAACAAAGCAGCTAATGGGAGGGAAGAGCTTATTCTGGCTGGTGTCTTGACGGGAAGCTTCATGCTGGCAGGGAAATGACGGTAGAGCCAAGGCTGGACATCGCTTCTGCCAGGAGGGAGAGCTAAATTCTGGCAAAAGGGAGCTGACTAGAACACCCCAAAACCTGCCGCCAGGAACACACTTTCAGCAAGGCCTCACCTCCCAAATAGCTACCAGCTATGAACCAAGCATTGAACACACACGTGAGTTTAGGGGACATCTGATACAAACCACCACACAATGTGAGTGTCTAAATTAAAATATTTAATTTAATAACAGTAAAGTGTCTTCTCTTGTTCCAACTGGGGTTATGTATATATTTTTTTCTGCTAAATTCAGTCCTTCCAGGGCTCAGTCCTCAAATCCTAAATCATCTGCGATCCCACCCCTTCTTGCACTCATGATACACAGTCCATAAATAAACTCTTTTGACTTCCTTTAAATATCTCCAGAATTAGGCTGGAGAGATGGCTTAATGGTTAAGGCACTTGCCTGTGAAGCCTAAGGACTCATGTTCACCCTCCAGGTCCCATGTAAGCCAGACATACAGTGACACAAGCACACAAGGGGGCACACACATCTGGAGTTCAGTTGCGGTGGCTGGAGGCCCTGGCATGCCAATTCTCTCTCTCTCTCTCTTTCTCTCTTGCTTGCTCACATAAAAAAGGCAGGTCTGTTGGACTTGCCTAATAAGTAAATAAATAAACCCATAATTTGACTAATTTCTCCCCATCCACCTCTGCTACCTTAGCTAGAATCACCATTACCTCTGGCTGGGTTGTTGCCACAGGTTCCTAATGGACATTCTTCTTGGTGACTTGGCAGTCAGAATGATCATCTAAAAACCGACGTCACACCTCTTTTCTTTCTTTCACTCAGAATCAAATCCAAAGGTTATACCTGTGGCTCAGGGGCTTTAGTAATTGGGTTCCTGGACACCTACGACTTCATCTTCTTGCGCTTCTCCCTCTCACTCACCCCCAGAACCAAGCCCGTGCTCGTGAAGCTGCTTGTCTCACTCCAATTTTCTTCCCCACAACGACCTTGTGTAAAAACATCCCTTTCCCTCCCCCAGATAACACAACCATGGTTCACTCCCTTGGTTGGCCTTCTCTTTCATTTCAGCACATCTTGCTGTATGTTACATTAAATATTTGCTTGACATGTTTGTTTGTGGTTTGTCACTTGAAGTAGAATGTGCATTGTGTGAATATAACAATGTGATTTATTCAGGTTTGTACCCCTGGAATCTGGCTATTTGCAGAGGCTCTATATATGTTGTTTAAGTGAGTGGACATGTGACTCCTGCTATAGTAAGGAGTGGCTAGTGGAATAAAATTTACTATTTCTGAATCTTGGGATAAAAATTATAATAACTTCACATCCTACTATCACTCAAGCTATGATTTTCAACAGTAATGCTACCAAAAGAAATCGATATTATATATATATATATGTATGTGTGTGAATGTATGTGTGTGTTTGTATGTATGTAGTATGTATGTATGTATGTATGTATGTATGTGTGTGTGTACCAAATAGTTCCACACATTTGGCATCCTTGTAGCCACAGTTTGGCTATTTTTTTTTTGGTAATTGTAATGACATCTTAAGTATCTGAGGTCTAAATTATATTTATAATATAACTCATATAGAGGACATTTTACTGTTAATTGTAATTCAGTAATGCCTAGATTTTTCTAGAATGATGTAATTCATACACTTTTTCTTTCAATGAACAAACACTAGGACTATATAAAATGAGAATATTTTCTTATTTTGTTTGTGATCCTTTGTGATGATTTGATTCAGGTGTCTCCTATAAACTTAGGCGTTCTGAATGCTACTCTCCCCAGCTGATAGCAATTGGAAATTAATGCCTCCTGGAGGAGGTGTATTGTTGGGGGCGGGCTTATGGGTGTTGTAGCCAGTTTCCACTTGGCAGTGTTTGGCACACTCTCCTGTTGCTATTGTCCTGCTTATGTGGGCCAGGGGGTGATGTCCACCCTCTGCTCATGCCATCATTTTCCCCTGCCATCGTGGAGCTTCCCCTCCAGCCTGTAAGCCAAATTAAACCTCTTTTTCCCACAAGCTGCTCTTAGTCGGGTGATTTCTACCAGCAAACCTGACTGCAACCTCCCTAAAGGAGAGAATTTCTGTGAATGAACAACATGGAGAGTAAAACACTTTGTTTTCCCTTCTCCGACTATTCTCGTAACACCAGCACTTCTGATAGGACTTTCAGGGTTTTCAGAGCTAATGATCAGAAGCGGAGGGTCTCAGAACTCCTTCTCAGGCGTGATCACGTGGTAGAAAGGCTCACTGAACGCAAGGGGACCCTTTCCTTGCTTTTTCCTCTTTATTACGAAAGGACACAACTCAGGTGCATCGAGGTGAAGAGTTGACTTAAGTCTGGTGAAAGGGGTGGAGTTTTTGTGCCTTCTCTGGAATGAACCACGTTATCAGAAACTCCTTATATGTCCTTACATGGACATAATGGATTAAATCATTAGCTGTTGCTGATCAATGCAGCCTACAGTTCTTCTCCCCTCCACAGAGGTTCAGAGGTGAGGCTGAAAGTTTTGCCTTGCTACTCAGGTGGCTTTTTGCCCTGGGTACCCTGAAGTTAGTGGAGAGACCACAGCGGCCATCTATCTCATTAACATTTACAGAGACACAACTGTGTGCCAGGAAAGGAGGCAGAGGCTCCCTATATAGATACATGGTAAATGTATGTATATATTTGCTAATATATTATAATATTATACAGAGGACCACCTTTTTCTGCTTATGTAGCTTACACAGACTTCACATTAAAGGGAATTTTTTCTTGCCTTTATCCACAGTGTCTTTCTCTATTCTAATCAAAGTTGTAATTTATTTTCTTTCTACATGGCAATGTAACTAAAACCCCCCTTCAGAATACTATCTGTCAGAATAATGGGTCATTTGTCTTCAGGAAGTTTGGTTATGCCTAGAAGTATCCATGCTTACATATTTGGAGATTCTTGTGAAAGTTGAATTAAAGTTCTCAGTAATTCAAGTTGGTTTCTTCATCCACAATTGGCTTCATTAATTCCTGAACCATATTAGTTGACTATGAAAACTCTCATAGACCAACAAGGAGTGTGAGAATCACAGAGAAAGCTATAAGCAAAAGAAAATGAGAAAAGAGGTCATTGAACAGTCATCCATTTCCTTATGTTAACTAGCATTTATTATATCCTTTGAAGTCCTCAGAAGTTTCATGCTTGGAAAAATACAGGAAGGTAAGAAAAGTGAGGTATAAATAATTTCTGGATTACCCCATGAGGCCTCAGTACAGTCCTTTCTTGTTCCAGGGGACCGTTAGTATATCCCTAACACTCTATATGTAATATGAACTTACATATAATCTGTTTTTCCTATGCTAACGTACCTATGGTAAAATTTAATTTATAAATTAGGTATAGTAAGACATTAGTCCTAATTAAATAATATCAATAATAGAAAATAATCGTAGTAATAGATGCTAAAGAAACTTACGTGACTATGCATTTGTTTCCAAGATATTTTTTCAACATTTTACTTATTTGACAGAGAGAGAGAGGATGGACACGCCAGGGCATCTCGCCACTGCAACTGAACTCCAGACACATGCGCCACCTTGCGCATCTGGCTTATGTGGTTCCTGGGGAATCAAACCTGGGTCCTTAGGTCTCGCAGGCATGTACCTTAACCGCTAAGCCATCTCTCCAGCCCTGTTTCCAAGATATTTTGTACTGTTCTCCCTCTTTTTTTTTTTTTTTTTTTTGAGGTAGCGTCTCACTCTGGCCCAGGCTGACCTGGAATTAGCTATGTAGTCTGTAGTCTCAGGGTGGCCTCGAACTCACGGCAATCCTCCTACCTCTGCCTCCCAAGTGATAGGATTAATGGCGTGTGCCACCATGCCCGGCTTGTTCTCCCTCTTTTGGTGAAGCCAGATGATCAAGTACCTGTGTGATGAGATGGACTGAAGTGAGTGGTGGAGGCACATACACAGTGCCTTTAAGTCAGTCCATGTGTGTTGTTAGGAGGCACAGTGCTAAGACCAGGGGAGATCTGCTCACTGTGAGGGCTAAGAGTGACTCACAGGCCGGTGGTAACTAATGCAGGAGTGAGCTGGATAAATGGATGATTCATATACAGGCTGGGTGGTAGACTTCTAATACATTACTCAGAAGAGTACAAGATTTAAAACATGGATTGTTTGCTTCTGGAATTTTCCATGTAATATTTCATGCCTCAACTGGTCACAGGTAACTGACACTGTGGAAAGAATAAAAGGCCTGATTAAGGGAGTGGTGGGGGACTGGTGTGTAATTTTTTTTTTCACTTTAGGGGAAATATGCTTTTAAATTTCAATTTAAGTTCTTGAATTCGACAACCTCATTAAACAAGCATTCTCACTTATTAGCAGTGTATCATTTCTGCAGTGTTCTGATTACAGAGAATACCGTAATTAGAGTCTTCAATAGCAAAAAAATAATTATTTTAATTCTATTGTAATACTTTTCACCTGAAAATGGAAACTTGCCTTTTTTTATCTAAAATAATGTAATACTTGAAGGCTGCTGAATTGCAATTATTTTGGTTAATCTTTATATCCCAGGCTGAATGATTAATCCATCAAGGCTTAACAACACATTTGCAGGTTTTTGATGAGGAATTCATATTTTATCAATGGCCTAGATCCCTTCCCCCCTCTATTCAATAAAGGTTGTCAGATTAGAATACTTTAATACTTTGTTTTCAAAGCTTAGTGTGAACCTGAATCATCTGGAAGTCTTGTTAGCATTGTAGGCCCTGGTCCTAGAGTTGCTTATCGAGAAGATCAGTGGTGGAGCCTAAAACTATGTGACGTCAACAAGCTTCAAAGCAGTACCTGCACTGCAGATGTGGGGATGAAACTTTGAGACTAGTGTCTTACTAGTTCAAATCAGGGCACGCTGGTTCCCCCGTTAATCACTTTGTTTGTATGTACGCTCTGATCTTTTATTGTGAAGAGAATGTTGATGATACAAGGAAAAAAATGTTCAAAATAGATGTGACTTTAAATCTGTACTGAGCTCGCTGCTGTGTCCTACCAAGTAGCATTTGAGGCTAAGCTACAGCGCATGTTCTCGAGGTTGGAAGCTTATGCAAAGCTTGAAGGCCTGGTTGGAGGAGAGTATCTGTTTATTTAAGAAGAGCTAAGCCAATGGCTTTTATCCCCTAATACCAATAAAATTAACTAACTCAAGAAGCGTGGATAATAGTGAAATATAACAAAAATAAATATTCTAGGGCTGGAGAGATGGCTTAGCAGTTAAAGTGCTTGCGTGTGAAGCCTAAGAACTCATGTTTTATTCTCCAAGTCCCATGTAAGCCAGATGCTCAGTGACACAAGCGCCCAGTGCTGCACAGAAGGGGGAACACACATTTGGAGTTCATTCACAGAGGCTGAAGGCTCTGGCATGCCCATTCTCACTCTCTCTCTCAAAATAAATAAATATTAAAAAAATAAATGTAGTTTGGCTTGTAATGAAATGCTATCAATATATTTGACATTGACCTTTGGAACATATGGAGCAGATGGCCTATTTCCAAAGGGAAAAAAAAAAAAAAGAAAAGAAAAGAAAGAAACCTTACTAGCACATTATGTGTTAATGACTTTTATTATATGGCATCCATTTCTGGGGCCCTCTATCAGTGCTTTGTACTTAGATTACTTTGAAAGAGACATTAATCTAACCTTTACTTTCTCATATCTCTCTTGCTTGAAAAAAAAAAGTATTTTTTGTATGATCAGATGTGCAATGGCAATCTGTTAAGACCTGATTCATGATAGGTAGAGTCTCATTGCCACTGAATACCTCATACCTCCAAGTATCTTTTCCCCAGTTGAATGGATTGAAAGCTTAAGGAAGGCATTGCTGATGCGAAGATGAGGAACAACGATACAAAATTCATTGTCATATAGAAATAAATAAAAACAACTATCCTCCTCAGACTTTTCCTTTAATTTTGCCCATTTTCATTGTTTCTCTCTATATGATATTTCAGTTTTCAGCTTTATGATAGAAAATGGTTTCTGTTTCTCATTTTCTTTTCAGATGCATTTAATGCTTTATTCTGCTTCCAGCTTGTCTCTCAGCACTCGGTGGTGGTTTGAGTCAGGTGTCCCCCATAAACTCAGGTGTTCTGAATGCTAGGTTCCCAGCTGATGGAGATTTGGGAATCAATGCCTTCTGGAGGCAGTGTATTGTTGGGAGCAGGCTTATGGGTGTTATAGCCAGTTTCCCCATGCCAGTGTTTGGCACGCTCTCCTGTTGCTGTTGCCCACCTGATGTTGGCCAGGGAGTGATGTCCACTCTCTGCTCATGCCAGCATTTTCTCCTGCCAGCATGGAGCCTCCTGTCAAGTCTGTAAGCCAAAATAAACCCTTTCCCCCCCAAAGCTGCTTTTGGTTGGGTGATTTCTGCCAGCAATGCGAACCTGATGCAACACCGGACATATTCAGTCTCATACCGTAGATGTCTCCCAAGCTACAAGAGACTGGCAACATCTCTTTGGAAAGGCTTCCAGCGGGTTATCTGGAATGGATAACCTGATGTCTTCTGTTATAGTCCCAGAGTGACTTGTGTCATTATCCCCTTTCCTGATAGCCACAATCACTGCATGTTAAGTAGCTTTGTCCTTGGCTTCTGCGTGTGCTGAGATGGTTTTTGACTAACTCATACCCTTTAAAATTTTTTAGTATTTTATTTTTTTTATTTGAAAGAGTGAGAAATAGGGACAGGGATGGAGAGAGAGAGAGAGAGAGTGCTTCAGGGCCTCTAGCCACTGCAAACAAACTCCAGATACATATGCCACCTCATGCATCTGGCTTACGTGGGTCCTGGGGAATCGAATCTGGGTCCTTTGGCTTTGCAGGCAAACGCCTTGACCACTAAGCCATCTCTCCAGACTCATACCCTTTTTAAAACTGTCATTTTTTTCTGAATAATATAGACAAAAATTTCCATGGAGATAATATACTGAGATATAATTGTTATGCAATATTAAATGTAAAACAAAATACCGAGATAATTGTCATGTGATATTATTGAAATCATATGTAAATATTTTCACTATATCTTGTTGAGCTTGGGAACATGTGGAGTGGACAGCATATTTCCAAAAGTCAAACCTTGTAGTGCAGCACAGTAATTCAGGACTCTTTTTTGAAAGCTACATTCCATATTTCAGAGAACATTTTCATTTCCTGTTTTCAGAGATTCTTTTTCCCCTCTTGATTCCTATGCACTACAAAAGTGAACAGGTAGCTAAGCTGAATCACAGTGGGCTACAGGCTAGGATTTCAATATGTGATTTAAAATATTTCGGTGGTTTTCTACTGGAACTGGTTTTGGAAAGTGTGGCATATTCAGAAATGGAGGACAGTGATACGGTTTGGCATTCACGGAAGTGTGGGCTCTAGACATTCATTTGCTGGAAGCCTGGGCTCCAGAGTGGCTGCGCTCAGGTCATAGAATCTCTAAGAAGTGGAGTAGTTAAGGTGATGCCACTTCGGATCGCGACTAATGCTGGCTTTGCAAAGTTAGTTCACAGGGTACTATTCTTTTTTATATAAATTTATTTTGTTTATTTTTAGTTATTTATTTGAGAGCAACAGACAGAGAGAGAGAGAGAGAGAATGGGCACACCAGGGCCTCCGGGCACTGAAAATGAACTCCAGACACATGCGCCCCCTTGTGCAACTGGCTAACGTCTATTCCTGGGGAATAGAGCCTCGAACCAGTGTCTTTAGGCTTCACAGGCAAGTGCTTAACTGCTAAGCCATCTCTCTAGCCTCTCAGGGTTGTATTCTTCTACAACGACGACTCCTCATTACTTGGCCTCTTTTGCATGTAGGTGATTCTCATTCTGCTTCATTGCAATATTTTTACATCCTCAGGGAACCCTTGAAACCCCAAAGGCGTGTCATACTGTTTTGAACTCTTATGCCCCTAGAATATGAGCCTGTTAAACATCTTTACAAAAATACCCAGCTTCAGATACTTTTTTTTTGTAGCAACACAAAAGGATGTAATATAGGCACCATCTTTTATGCAGGGTAAAATAAAAAAAAATTCTTATGCATATAATAAAAAAAGAGTAACATAGATTAGCACAGAAGGGGCAGCATTTGGGTGGAAGGGCTCCTATCAGCTCTTTTTCCAGTTTGGGCCTGTCCTCTACTTCTGGTCCTACGAAAGAGATTTACTTAAGCTTGTTCAGTGAGTATTCATTGTAACTAAACAATGCTCACCTGTGATCTATGCTGGTGATTAAAAGTTCTTTACTTCCAGTTGGAGAAATAACAGGATAATTGGGATAACAGATTCAATATCAGAACCAAGATGCTAGGCCAGAAAGGAAGTGGAACTTCATGGTACGGCTGAGGGTTTCCCTAGCGGACTGCAAAGAGGGCTGCACTAGAGCCCAGAGCAAGCAGAGCCCTGCGCTGTGACCTGGCTTTCAACCTGGGTGCTCACTTGAGCACTTCTGGCACCCCTGCAGCTCCTGTGGCACTTGTGGGCGAGTTTGGGGTAACATCTACAACTGCAGGTTTCCTGTTCAACTTCTCTGCCCCAGCAAACACAGGCAATGGTAGACATGTTGTTGGTACCCAGAATAAAAAAAAAAAAAGAAGGCTTTGAATTTGGTGCCAGTTTGGGCACAGCAACGTGGGCTAGTGCCGGTTTAGAGACTGACTTGGGAGCTGAACTGGGATGTGGTAGACGCAGTCCACAGCAATAATAGCAAAGCAGCAGTCGGTTGTAGCTATATGCCCGAGAAGAAAAGGTGAAGACTGGCTGATGGCTTAAATTTTCAACACAAATGAAACAGTTATTAGAAGCCAACGACAGCAGTTGGTGGAATCATTGCACAAAGTTTTGGGAAGGAAACCAGGCCCTTGCTGTAAACGTAGAGGGTATTAAGACGTTGCCAGATGATGAGACAGAAGTTGTCATTTACATTGTTCAGTGGTCTCCAAATGGTCCCACAGGAAGATTTGCAGCTATAACACTGTATGCCCGTTTTGAACAAGCCAATAGAAAAGCACAATTGCAGCAGCTTGGTGTAACCCTTCATGTGACAAGACAGAGTGCTCTCTTGCACAGATCCGGCCGAATCCTACCTCTGGGGGCATCCTGTCATTCAGAAGTGAGCCAAGGTTGATAACCCTTGTTCTAAATGTTAATTCCTATGCCAGTGGTGGGTTTCAAAGAACTTTTTTCAAGACTAAAAGGTCAAGGTCAAATGACTGAGCAGCACCGGCCTCTGATAGTTATCATTCATGAAGATATTAGTGAATTACAAAAGATCAAATTTCAACTATGGCCCAAAGTGCAAAATACAAGAGGAAATTCATAGATCCTTCCCATAGAACCTTACAGGTTGTCATTCAAGAAAGTGAGGAGGAAGAAAGGCCATGCTATCCAGGCTGAAGAACAGTTTTAGGTTTGGGGAGATAGACTTCAGCACAAATTAAATATACCTCCTCAGTTCAAGGGCTGACTAAATGAACGATGCCTCCAGTCAGAGTTAGTATGGAGCAGTCAAACTGAAAAAAGATATTACATGGACGCAGGCCTGATGGGAAATCAAGCAGTATTTGAAACCACTGGGAAGCCTTAGTCTAGTTAGCATCATAGAGATGATATGGGGCCCAGAGAGATGGCTCAATGGTGTAGGCTCTTGCCTATAAAACTGACCACATTGGGAAAAAAAATGCACCTTGTCCTGGCTGGAATTTTTGAAGTCACTGATAATTGCTGCTCATCAGATATGAAATAATAGCCTCAGAGCTCTGCAAAGATAGCTTTTGAATGTTCTACTCCTAAGAGCTGTATTTCCCTTTTAACTTTGTGTTAATTACCAAAAATATATGTACAGTTGCACGTTTTTACAAAAACATTATTGCCAACAGTACACATATGGTCACACATTTTTATAGCATTACATGTAATCATGTTTAATGATCAGACATGATGCTGTGTAACTCAACTGTTTCCCACTAAACTTTTTATTAATGAATTAAATACTGAAAAGTAAGACATTCTCAGGGTGACAAAAGTACTCTATAAAAAACATGCATGTTTCAGATCTCACCGACTTAGGATGCCATTGCTCAGAAGTAAACCTGTGCTAACTGTTGTTGACTTCTGAACATTTTGCGTAAGTGTTTATAAAAAGCCCTACACTAACATCCATGCATGTCTGTTTGGCTGTCCATCCGATTTCCATTTAAATACAATGTCTCCTGTTTAGTCTTCTGCAGACACAGGAAATATCTGCGCCAGCCTTTGCCATGTAAACAATTCAGGATCCCAGGCTAGCCACCAACTGCTTTTACATCTTTCTGGCAAGCAATCCCAATTCTATAAACTTATTATTGGTAAATATATTAAAATATTTTCCTGTTTTTCACAACACACACACACACAATCTATGGATCAAGTACTCTAATAAACTTTAAAAAACACTTTAATTTTATAATTTGATTTAATATTATCTGTATTTCAAAGTCTCACCATCTGTGTAATGGGGTCACAAACTCATCCAGGAATGTTGGGGTCTAATTTTGTTTGACATTCAGTTGATTGTTCTCTGCTAATAGATACTATAGTCATGTGTAGTGAGATGTCACTTCAGTTAACTCATTATCTTTGTTTTTAATGTATACTACATTGAAACGTGGGCTTGTTATCTAACAAGATGTGACTGCCCAAATCACACATGGCGAGCAGAGTTTTCTGGAGGGTTTCTCCTCATTTCTTCACATTGTCCTTGCTATCAGGGACACTTCAGTTATTCATTGTACATCAACATCTGAAGAGTGAGAACACAAGACAAATATCTTTCTTAGTAGAGTAGTTAACTTAAAAATACTTTAAAGATTTGATATTTCTGAAGCATTCAAATGGGAAAAATCTAATGGTTTGTAAGTATCTCAAAAGTATCTAAAAAAAATAAAATGAATGTATATATAAAGAATTCAAAAACCCTACGTATAGAAACTAAGTAATAAATATTTTTGCAACTACTACCCAGAGTTAAGAATCAGGACATGGATGGGCTTGAACATGTGTATATTTTAGTGTCTGCTGGAACTCCAAAAAACGAATCCTCATGGATTCCTATAATGACTGTGTGAATAAAATATTAGACACAGTTAAAAAAAAAACAGGATGTGTCTAATACATTGGAGGCACCTTGCCAAATGCACCAGTTTATTCTCTCTCCAATGTAACTTGTAGGCTTAAGCTTTTATTTTTCTTGATATTTGTGTAGTTCTGTCATCTAAGTGTTTATCTTCAAACAATATTTTATGGTTTGCTCATCCCAAGCTTTAAACTTTATAAAAGCTGAATTATACTGTGTGAGTTTGTCTGTGATTTCAGCAAACTGAGTTTCTCAACTCATTTATGTTGAAGAGTGTAGGTTGAATGAGTCCTTTTTATTGATGAATGATGTCTCATTGCATGAATACCATAAGGTCTAGTTGTTCATTGTATTATTGATGAACTTTGGGGTTTCTTCCAATTATTGATGGCACTCAGGAAATTCTTAGGTATTGACCCACCACAGGATTGCTTAGTTTGTTTTTTCATAAAAAAACTTTAATTTTTAATACAAACAAAATTCACACATGGCAGGCCTCAAACAGTGCTTGAGTGAAATAGTTTCAATAATATGATAGCAGAATTAACATCTATTGACTATTTCATAGCAAATACATACTGAACATCAAATGTGAAGGACACACTTGCTGATGCTGTGCAAGGGAAAGGCTTAGTAATTGTTTAGCTTGACTTACCCGCTCCAAAAGAAGCTCAATGCTTCTTGAAGAAATCACAGCACAAATAGAAGGAGATAACTCAGTGTGATGATGTGTGTTCCTTGCTAGACCACCAAGCAAAGGCACATTTACTCAGCCAAGCCCTTTCCAAACCTTCTGGGACAATGACCGATAGAGACAAGCACAGTAAGTCAAATGTTTGCCCAGCTGACTTTTCCTGTCAGGTTGGTCTTTCTCTAGACGGGTGGCAGTTAAAATTCCTTTCATGTCTCTTTTCGGTCCTTCTGTTGTCACTCGTTACACTCTGATTCCCATCTCAAAGCATTCATTACATGCTCAGGTATCCATGGTATTGCAAATAAAATCAAAGCTGCAAAGTGAGTAAGTGTCCTTCATTACTGAAGAAAGCATGTTAGAACCATATCTTTTTTAATGAGAGAGAGAGAGAGAGAGAATGTGTGTGTGTGTGTGTGTGTGTGTGAGAGAGAGAGAAAAAAAATTGGCATACCAGGGCATCTAGGCCCTGCAGTCACCCTCCAGAGGTGTATGCCCCCTTGTGTGCATGGGCCACCGTGTGCCCATGCATCACCTTGTGTGTCCGGCCTACATGAGTTCTGAGGAGTTGAGCCTGGGTTCTTATGCTTCGCAGGCAAGTGCCTTAACTGCTAAGCCATCTGTCCAGCCCTACACCCATATCTTAACATGAAGTATCTAGTTACAATATGAATTTTTGCTGAATAGTTTGAAGGATTTGTATGGTATACAAAAGCCCAGACATTGAAAACACAAAGGTAAGTATGATAATGTCCCTGAAGGCATTGGCACTTCTAGGGAAGCTTGAGTTTGCTCACCAACTTCTCTCTGGCAGGAAATATTAAGAAGCCACATTTCCTACCACGAAATGAGGCTCTTCTGTGTTCTCAGGGAAGACACATTGCTTATGATGAGTGTTTCTGGATTCCAGCCTCGCTGTGACCTATCTAATTTCTCTCATTTCTTACTGGAATTACTTGCAAGTTTTTGTTGTTGTTTCTGAGTATTGCTTATCCTTTATCCCCCACATAATCATTGATCATTGTGTGAGAGGAGGCAGGTGTCCAGTTTTCAGCTTGGGCATGAATAACCACCCCCATCCCAGCAGCAAACCCTACTTTCAAGTATTATGTTTGCCATCCTTTTCCAGAAGCTTAGCAAAAAGTTCCATCTCCAGTGCCGGGCGTGGTGGCGCACGCCTTTCATCCCAGCATTCGGGAGGCAGAGGTAGGAGGATCGCAGTGAGTTCGAGACCACCCTGAGACTACATAGTAAATTCCAGGTCAGCCTGGGCTAGAGTGAGACCCTACCTCGAAAAACCAAAAAAAAAAAAAAAAAAAAAAAAAAAAGTTCCATCTCCATTTTGTATTCTTTTTTTTTTTTTTTAAATTTTTTTGTTCATTTTTTATTTATTTATTTGAGAGTGACAGAGAGAGAGAGAGGCAGATAGAGAGAGAGAGAGAGAATGGGCACGCCAGGGCTTCCAGCCACTGCAAACGAACTCCAGATGCGTGTGCCCCCTTGTGCATCTGGCTAATGTGGGTCCTGGGGAATCGAGCCTTGAACTGGGGTCCTTAGGCTTCACAGGCAAGCGCTTAACCACTAAGCCATCTCTCCAGCCCTCCATTTTGTATTGTAAGGGCCAGTTTCCTTTCTAGTTTTCCTAGGAACTAGTTTCTACTTTCACTGTTACTTTTTTTTTTCCTTTGGCCAGTTGCCTAGGAAACTCCTTATCAGCCAGCACCTTCACACAGCCCATCCCCCTGCGACCCTCTTCCCGCCACTATATAGATCACCTGACTCTCTCCCTACCTGCTGGAATGAATGTTCCTAGGAACCGGCTAGCAACCTTTGAGCCCACCAATCCCCTTAGGACCCTCTTCCCACCCTCAACTGCTTATAAACCCATTTCCCTATTGAATAAACGAGAACTGCTCTCTGAAGTCGGCTCTCCTGGGTGTACTTCTCCTGTCCTGATCACAGCCACTGTGGACCCTGCTCTCCAGGGTTGCCTGGACAACCTTGGGCAACCTCAGGCCCAAGGATCCAGGGATCCACAAAGGATCTCTCCTTGTCTACCACCCTATTTGCCAACACTAAGTAGCCCACAAGCTTCTGGCAGATTCTCCTGTTTCCACCCCGTTCTCTCTCACACACACACACATGTGCTGGGATCACAGATGCTTCCTATAATGTTCAGTTCTTCATGTGGGCTCTGGAGATCCCATCTCAGGTACCCCTGCTTGCATGCAAAGTGCTTTACTTCCTGAGCCATGTTCAGCCCGGTTAAAGGTTCTTTAAGGAGCCGAGGATGTATCTCACATGGTAGTGTACTTGCCTAGCATGCACAAAACTCTGGGTTCAATCTCTAATTCCATCACTCCAGAAGTGGAGGCGGCAGGACCGTTATCACAAGGCCAGTCTGGGCTATATGAGATCCTAACTTAAAAACCGGGGGGGGGGGGGGAGAGACAAAATTTTCTGGGCTTATGTGATTGCTCCGTGAACAAAGTGCTTGCTTCACCGGAGTAGCTGAGTTTGGATCCTCAGACCCGACATCCAAGCCCGGAGCTGCAGCAGGTTTCTGTAATCCCATAGTAGAGAGGCAGAGGCAGGGACATTTCCCAGAAGCTCACAGCCCATCGCTGGCTCTGTGGCATGCGTGTTCCCACATGCACACACACAAACCAACAAAAAGTTCTCTAAAGCCAAAATTCTGTGACTGTTAACGCAAAAGTACTAGGACCCCTCTCGTGAGAACAGCATCCGAGTCTGCTGCCTTCCCCGTATTTTCTACCCCTGGGCATGTCCACTTGCGAAGGCTTGGAAGTCCCTTGAGGTCTCACACGAACGCTCGCTCAGTGTAAGGGGAAGAGTGGCGCGTCCAAAGCACTGGGTTTGATCCCCAGTCCTGGAAACTAAATCTGGTGACACGTTAGGTTGTAGAGACCAGAAGTAGTATATGGGCGTGTATAAATTCCTCTTTGGCCACGCTGTGCGCGCTCAGCGTGGAGCCCCATCTACACGCTCATGACGGGCTGGAACAAAACCTTCCTTCCCTCGCTGTACCTCTGGAGAGGGCTTCCCGTGGGCGAGAGGTGCCAGGGGAGCTAGCCTCAGCGTGTGCAGACCTCGATCGCTCCGAGGTGTCAGAGGAGGACCACCTCCCTTCCATCGCCCGCTTCCCTAGTCCGCCACGCAAGGCGGCTCCACGGTGAAATCCCGCTGAGGTCTGAGTGTCCCAGCGCTTTGGATTTAGGCGCTGCTCATTTAGCAGGGTGCGAGCCCCCCATGTCCAGCCTCACAACTGTCCTCTGTCAGTTGTGCTGCGTGGTCCTAGACTTCTGTCCTCGCCACAACTATATTTCTGTCACTTTTTAGCTTTCTTTCTACTCTGTTTGAGCTATTTGAATCCACTTGAACAAGTTTTAATAATCTTGAGTCTTGGGAAAAAGTAATTAAACATTCCTACTGTTACCAGAAAGCCATTAATCTTAATCAAATATGGTTAACTGAAGTGCTCTCAAAGGTAGGGATAATAGTAACCATTTTTGTAGAAAGAGAGAAGGAAAGAGGAGAACATGAGAGAGAGAGAGAGAGAGAGAGAGAGAGAGAGTGAGAGAGAGAGAGAGAGAGAGAGAGAGTGAGAGAGAGAGAGAGAGAGAGAGAGAGGGATTGGGTTATAGGCCTAAAAAAAAAATCAAAGGAAAGAAGAATAAAAAAAATTCAAGTACTTTTTCAGTGGACACAAATAGATTAGAATCACAATGAATTTTAAAATTACAGGGATATAAAGCCTCATCAAGACACCAACCTAGTGCTAATCCCGACTACCATAATATTACTATAATACCAAATCTGCTTTTAAACTAAACAGCACAATCCGTTTTCTATATTATTGTACTTCTAAAATAATTACTTTGGTAGCAGTAGAATATTTTCTCATTGTAGTGTTTAATTACTTTACTAAACACCTACTTTGTGTTTTTATTTCCAACTTATTTCTTACTGTAAAGTTTTGTATATGTCTTTATTTCATTAGGATAAATGATCAGCAAAATAATTTCTAGAATTTGGTAAAGTCTATTTTCCATATCTCTATAAAATCCTACTTCAAAATAAATTTAAATCTGGAGGAGTTGCAAAGACAGTAGTTTCTCTAACTCTAGTCATCTTCTGTTTTTTTTTTTTTTTTTTTTTTTTCCACCTAGCTTTCCCTAATGATACTGTCTTAAAATGTTCCTGGCACATTTATTGCTGTCAAAAAATGGTAAATGCTACGAATTGAGTTAACAGTACCAATGCCCTTTTTCTGTTCTAGAATACAATCTAGAATAGATCACAGATTTTTAAAGATTTTGACACTGTATAAGTCACAGTTATCGAGAAAACAGAACTTTTAGAATAATTAACACATATCATCAGTATAACATATGTTAAATACATTATTCAAAATATCTGATATAGCATAAAATAAATTAATATATTATAATAATTATCTGTTATAAATATGTTATATAACATAATCAACATATTAAATATATAATATCAACTCCAGATGCATGTGCCCCCTTGTGCATCTGGCTAACATGGGTCTTGGGGAATTGAGCCTCGAACTGGGGTCCTTAGGCTTCACAGGCAAGTGTTTAACTGCTAAGCCATTTCTCTAGCCCATGATAGGAGAATTTTTATTGCTATACTTTTGATCACATTGGATGTTAAATTTGTAGTCACCAAACTACACGATATAGAAATAATTTATTATGTCATTATATGTATTGCCATGACTAACAAGATTGCATTTTCTTGCTATTTTGCTTGTTATTTGTATGCCTTTATTTTTGGGCAATAATGTGTTTCCATGTCAGAAACCAAATTCTTTGACCTGCCTTTACTTAAAGGTTTCTAGACTATGACTATGGTGTCTGGTAACAGTTGTTCTACTAACTTACTCTGTCTGGCATTGAACTTTGCCTATCTGGTAACACCTAACGTGAAAGTTTCTTTTTATTTCAAAGGCAGATATAAGCAGCAAGGAACCATTGACCAGTAGGTTTCAACAGAGACAACATTTCCAATCAGCCCTGCTACTTGTACCTGTTGATCTGTCTCCTCTCTCCATTGTCTCTCTGTCTCCACGCGTCCTCCCTTTGCTGGCCTTTCAACTTCCCTTCTATATTGTACAGAACACATGGTCAGGGCTTCTGCTGGCTGTTCCCTTTGCCAGGATGTTCTTTCCCTGGTTATCTACATGCCCCTCCCTTCTCTCCTCCACGTCAGCTAAGGTGTCTCACCATTGCTCTCAGTGCTACACTGACCATCCTCATCGAAATCGCTACTCATCAACCTCCCCCTTGATGTTAGACTCCCCTTTTCCCTGTAACACATAAAACATTCCCAATACACTATTCTCTTCCTATCACATCTAGTGGTTATGTTTCCTATTACTACACTGAAAACTCCACACTTAGGTAAGGATCTTTTTCTGTTGTGTTATCTGATAAATTCCAACACCTGAAGGTAGTGCCCAGAGTGGTACATTTTCAATAAATATTTTTTAGAAGGATGAAATAATTTTAGAATGGACACACAAAACATCGGCACAGGAAAGGGAATTCCCTACCGGAGCACGCTGTCTGTCTGAGGATTTTAATCTGGGTCTTGCAGAGTTGAGGTTGCACCTGCTGTTGACCAGTCGATTATTCAACTGGTCCATCTTGTGGACTTCAAGTGACTTGCTTTACCAATGTCAGTGTATCCTGGTGGTCCATAAAATGACACTTCATGGGGCTGGAGAGATGGCTTAGTGGTTCAGGCATGCTTAGGGCACTTTATGGTGAAGCCTACAGACCTAGGTTTGACTCCCCAGAACCCACATAAGCCAGATGCACACGGTGGACATGAGTCTGGAGTTCATTTTCAGTGCTGCAGGCCCTGGTGTGCCCATTCTCTCTCTCTCATAAATAAATAAAAATATTTTTCAACAGCTTCATAACCGACACTTCCTTGGATTATAGATTTCTGCTCTCTAGGGCCAACCATATAGATTTTAGCTGCTCCATGGAATTTTAAGATAAAATTCTTGACTGCTCAATTTTGGGTAATCAGGACTAAATTCTGTGGCCTTGGGAGTGATCATCTTTACAGATCACTGAACCCATGTTTATTAAAACTTGTCAGCTGGATAACTGGCCTCCACAACCTCTGAGAAGAAATGCAGGGAAACTGTTGGAAACAAAGACTTTGTTGTTCTCATTTTCTTTCAATCCACCTAGAATTGAATAACCTGATATCAAACATTTGTGGGTATAAGTGGATGTGTACTCATGGGTGTGTGAGTGTATGTGGGCACACACGTGCCGTGGCTCAGGTGTGGAGGTCAGAGCACAACCTCAGGCTGGTCCTTCGTCTCTGGCCTGGTTTTGAGGCAGGAGCTCTTGTTGGTCACTACTTCACTCACCAGGCAAGCTGGCCCCGGAGCTTTCAGAGAACTTCCTGTCTCTTCCTCCCATCTGGCAACCGGAGTGCTGCGATCACATTCTCACACGTGGGTTCCAGGGTCTGAACTCAAGTCCTCGTGCTTGTGCTGTAAGTGCTCGCTTTATCCACCAAGCATCTCCCCAGCCCTGATTCAAACCATTTTTAAAGAAACGTTAAAGTGGGTTAGTGGTTAAGGCATTTGCCTGCAAAGCCAAAGGACCCAGGTTTGATTCCCAAAGACCCACGTAAGCCAGATGCACAAGGGGGCTCATGCATCTGGAGTTTGCTTGCAGTGGCCAGAGGCCCTGGAGTGCCCATTCTCTCTCTCTCTTTCTCTCCCTGTCTTTTTCTGTGACTCTGTCTCTCAAATACATAAAAATAAAATACTAAAAAGCATGGTTTGTTTCAGACAGTAATGAAAAACTTGAGGTTCAACTTTAAACACAAATTATTTATTTATACTAGAGAAAATGAGAAAAACAGAAATAGTCAGAGAGAGAAAGAGAACGGGCATGCCAGGGCCTCTAGCCATTGAAAATGAACTCCAGATGTATGTGCTACCTTCTGCATCTGGCTTTACGTGGGTACTGGGGAATCAAACTTTCATTCTTAGGCTTTGCAGACAAGTGCCCTAATTACTGAGTCATCTCTCCAGCCTAGGTTCAACTTCTTAAAATGTAAAAATCCACAAAACGTTTGGCAATATAACAAGACAAAGCCAGGTCATCTAAACAATGATATTGTTTCTTAAATCCATAAGAAAACTGACAGACAGGTCCTTCTGAGCAGGTCCAAGGTGTGAGAACTGTTGTATCTTTGGCACAGTATGGGAAGAATAATGGCTTCTGTGGAAGAGGTGAGAAGAAAATACCTAAAATTTCAATAATTCCTTAACAGACCAAATTGTCAGCTAGCATATCCAGCTAGAATAACTGAGAGCTCTATTCACAAGGGAAGCTCACTGCCGTTTATAAGTGTATTTTTCCTCGGGGTTGACACTGGATGCTTACAAAAAAAAAATAATGAAAAGATTGGGGTCAGGACAGGAGACCAGAGGAGCCCCAGAAACAAAGGAAGATTTGGTTGCCATGGGGACCAGAGTAGGAATGCCAAGAAGGCCCTGCCTCCTAGGCTAAGACACACAAATTCTGCTTAAAAGTTGGGCTGGACCAGGGCTCACACTAAGCACAAAGTCACCTCCGGGGATTGTAAGGACTGACGCTGAGACAGTGGTTGCAACAGCAGATCCAAACATAACTTTACGGGCTGATTGCAGAAGACTGACAAACAGCATGTGTCTGATAGGATCCCTTTTCAGGAGTTCCTGACTGTAGCTTGATCTACTTGGTTAAATAAAAAGAGTGTTTGGGTTTTAGATCACTGGTGACTTTGCTTCTTCCAGCCCTGACACAGTGGTGTTCTCTGCTTTGTCACAAGCGGTAGCTAGCTATGTTCCTACAGCAAACTTTGTGACTTGCTAAGTGCGCTGCCTACAATATATGAGAGAATTCAATTTGGGGGGAGCACTATGCCTGCTTCTACCCATTGATATAGTACCGTGGGTGGATTTTGTATCTGCCTGCTTAGTCATTGCACCCATAGTCATGTTACTGCAGACACACTAATGACTATAGTCACAGTGACTTATAGCAACAATCATTTATCACTGTTTCCTATGGGATAACTTTTTTTTCAAATATTACATGCTGAAAATCATGTGCAAGCAATTTGGTTTTAAGAAACTTCTGAAACATCAATATGACATAAATGATGGTAAATGTTAAGTTTTTGTTTTAAATATTTCCCTAGTTTCTCCAGCATATTCTTTATAAATCCACAAGAGGCTTCGAAATAATTGGAGTGATCACTCATGTTTCAAGGTGAAATCTCTTTATACTACTTTCGTTTTAGAAGGCCAACTACCTTATATTTGCATGTAAACATCATGGCCTAGGTAGGAAACACAAACTCAAATGTGCTGATTGCAATGCAATTTCCATTACTTCATATATGAATTGCCCAAAATTCTAACTTCAAATTTACATAGAACACACACTCAAAAGACAAAGACAGAAACAGAAAACATCTACTCAGGCCGCCCTTCAGCTCATCAACGGGAAATATGCTGCCTACTCAGTCAGACTTGGAACTGAAGATTGCACTTCAGGCATTAGATGCAATTTTTCTTAAATAAGCAGCAACCAGCCCAAGCAAATGTTATCTACATAAGCACTGAGTTACACTTAGCTAAGGATTTGGTTTGTTTATAAATTCTAACACTTCCACAAAACGTATAAAAATTACCTCAATGGCATTTGCTTCTTATTCTGTAGGAGGTGGCAAAGAAGCAGGATAAGCACATTAATATTTGTTTTGTTTGTAGGTGATAATTGTCCTAAAAATAAACTTCATTGTGATAGATACAGCTTTGGGATAAGAATCTGTTGATTTACCAGGGAATAAAAGTGTAGTTAGAAAGATAAAAGAAAGGAAAGCCTGGGGCACCCATCCTTCCAGCCTGTCTCACACATGAGCTGTCAAACCAGTAATAAATGATGATAAGGCAATGCTGGGCTCTTCTGTGGCCTCCTTCAGGCAAGGATGGTCTTTTATTGTCTGTATACAGAAATAAGCCATCTATATAAGTGTGTGTGCTTTTAATTTTAAATAGATAAATGTTATGGGAAATATTACATATTTATTTTAGATAGAAATATTTGTTATGTAAATATTTATTATGTATTTAGAAGAGAGAAGTGGTACTTCTGTGTTCAAAGTCATTTGCGATTGTGATCAGGAACAAAGAATAGAAGTAGCATATGAATGATAAGAGTTATAATTATTTAATTTAGAGTAATAGGCTTTTGACTAGTCCATTCTGAATCCAGAATCCTAAAAATCTCCCTTTACACATTCAGTCTTTATAGAACAATCCATCCATTTCATTCAATTACCTAATACCTTGCTCTTCTTTGATGGGAGTAGGTGTCTTAAAGCTCTCCCAGGCCTCTCAAGTGGTAGGTACTTATGGTCCTGCTCTGGTCTCAGCTGCAGGTGGAGGGCCCTGCACCCCCTTTTTGAACCTAAAGCCTCTTCTTAGCCAGCATGCTGCACTTAAGTTCTTTCTCCCTTAGACCCAGAATATCTGGCTGATAGAATGGTAGAAAAAACAAGCTTTTGATGTTAGCAGATCTGGTTTCCAATCTTGCCATGCCCTCCATAACGTTCATAACCTGGCAAGTTAGTTAACATATGTGAACTTCTATTTAGTGATCTGTGAAGCAAAGATGAGGTAGTCCCATCACAGGGGTGCTGTGAAAATTGGGCATGAAAATACCTAGTCAGGCATGGTAGATAATAAACATCACTAGGCCACGAATACCAGCTCTCCTCACTTCTCTCTGGTCAGATTCACGTCTGAATTCCCATTTAGTCCATAATCATAGAACAACGTATTGACTTCTTTTTCTCCTTGGTGCTTGACATTAACCTGTCAGTATCACGCTGTTATTCCTGTACTGCATGGTAGCTAAGAATGTGTTTTATATCTTCTTGAACTTACTGGATGAAATTTTATTAAAGACTTTTAAGACTATGTACATGAAAGATATATCTTTTCCCCTTTAGAATGTCTTTCTCTAAATCTCATATCAAAGTGATAATAATGGCCTCATTGACTGACTTGTCATTTCCCCTTTTCTACACTGTGAAAAGTTTGTACAGAATGTGTGTGATTTATTAAGTATTAGTAAAACTCAGCCATGAAGCCATCTGGGGCTGAAGTATGCATGCTTTGTAAGAAGTTTTATATTTAGTTTTCTCAGTTTGTACATATAGTTATTCAGATTTTCTATTTTTTATTGTTTTGATGTATTTCAAGAAATAATTTTATCTCATATATGTTCTTCAGATTATTAAAAAGGTTATTCATGTTATTTTATTGCCATTTCATATATAAATTACCTCATGAGTTTTTATTCTAGTATATAGCTAATATCTTTCTGATAATCTCATATGTATAATGAGCATGTTTTGATATTCTTTTCTCAAAATCAGTTCAGGTTGGGACTTATAAATTTTATTAATCTTCACAAATCTAAATTCAATTTCGTTGGAGACATTTATTTTTTTTTTTGATTTATCCTCTCATTCTACTCGTATGAAATTCAATTCATTCTTTAGTTTCTTAAGCATAAATAATGGATTTAACTATTCCTTTTCTAAAGTACGTTTTCGAGGACACACTTTTTCTCTTCAAACATTATTCTGGCTTTTACGTATCATTTCAGTCTCATGATTTCTTCTGTGTGGTGGTTAACTTCCAAGCATTTGCATCTATTTTAAATTTGTTTTCAGACTGAGTTTTGCTCTGAAGCCCCCGGCTAAATTGGAAGCCAAGATCCTCCTACCTCAATGTTCTGAGCGCTGGAATTACAGAATTCCAGCTTTAAGATGCTATATGCTTTTCACCCATTCTACTTTAATTCCATTGCAGTCAGAGAATAGACTCTGTATTATTATGAGTTTTGGAATAGATTTCTTTAAAGTTCATCCCACGCTGTGCCTCAATCACTATCCGTTTGCCTTTGTGAAGAAGAGGAGCCTCCCCCCCCCCCATCGTTGAGTGCAGTCCTTTACGTTCTAGGCAGTGAAGTACCAGGTGTGGTGGCTCAGACCTGGTTTTCCCTTTTTCATCTATTTGTGTCACAAGTAACTTAGGAGAAATTGTAGAATCCATCACTCTCATTTGTATTTCTACTTACTTACAGGCCTTTATGACAAGAAAGTCTGCAAGTATCTTGTGTTATATTCTGTAAACTGCCACTTACCTACATGGTTGTTAATGACATTTTGCTTTTGTCAGTAGACATGAATCATAAATGCAAAATCTAATGTAAGTCTTATTGCTACCTGTTTTAGGACCAAGCTCACTTGTTGGTGGACTTTTTAAAATCAATATGATAGTTTTCATATCTATAACATTTTTATTGATAATTATTTTTATGGGAGAGAATACAACTTTGTTATAATAAGTTATATCTAGTATTTGTGAGATCTCACAAACCATTTATAATAAAACCAAATTTCTTATAAACTCCTTTGCATTGCTTGTAGAAACGTGTAGTATGGAGGCAAGTTATTAGTAGTGGAAATGTGTTTTCCACAAGTCCCAACAGTTGTTTCAAACACCATCTCATGATAACAGTTTGTTCAGCCAAGAGTAACATAAGCCAATATACACATTTGTGGAATAATGCGACCCAACTACTTTAAGAAATGACACATTTTAGACCAAATTGTCAAAAAATTCGAATTTTCTTAATAATTTGTTTTTAAAGTGACATCCTTTAGAGGAGAAATGCTCTTAAAACACATCTATCATAGCAGATCCTGAGTTACATAAATGGGCAAAAGTGAGAAAGCATCTACCCTCAATAATTATAGCTCTTAGTTTTTCCTTGTTGACATCTGGACTAGTTGTCTGAAAGGTCAGTAGCCACGAGTTCTGCAGATGAATCACCAACTGTTGCTGCTTAACTTGGCAGCATTGTAAAATATTAGAAAGCTCTGGTTGGAACTCTCAAAGTTTCTATAAAACCCTCCAACTTTAAAGCTATGATGGAATTTATTTATGTTTTTTTTTTGTTGTTGTTTTTGGAAAGATGAAACAATTGCTACTACTGATTCTTTGCCTCGTCAGCCACAGCCACAAGTAGACCTGTACGTTATCATTCTAGAGTAACATTCCATTCACATTAACAGATAAGGATTTATGTATATTTTTAGGTCTATTTTTTATTTGAACTTTGGGAGAATGGAGGAAAAAAAATGGAGAATGGTGGGCATTTACTCATTTCATTATTACTGTTTTATCCAGAGAATTAAAGAAAAAAGAAAGAGACTATAAGGCTGTATAGTTAGAATGAATCTTAGGCAAAGAGTAGCTAAAATAGCTAAAGATTATTGTAATACCACATGCTGTCTGCATGAGGGGTTTTGTTGTCTTTTGTTGTTGTTGTTTCTGTTTGCTCACAGTGCTGAGGATCAAATCCAGGGCCTTACACATTCTAGCCAAGAATTCCATTGTTGAGCTTCATCCATTATCCCTTCGTGAAAAAAATTCAACTAAAATATGTAACAAACGAATTAAGTGGTTTTAGGAGTTATGTGTTCTGAAGGAAAAAAAAAAAAAGAGGAATTTAGAAGTGGACCAAAGACAGACTTAAGGCATCAGTGTAGAACGTTAAAATTCCCATCCCAACTTGGTATAATTTTTCAGAAACACAGTATTTTAGCTCCTTAGGTGTACGTGGAAGCTTCCCTTCATCGTAAATTTCGACTCTATTGATTTTTCACCATCAAGGTCACATGTCATTTCATCTTCCATCCAGACAACACGTTAATTTTTGTCCATATCATTTATTTATGCTGCCTGTGGCTATTCCTAGACTATTGTCTCTTAAACAGTAATTCGATTCTTAATATTTTCAGGGCAGAAATCCAATCCTTTACTAGTTGGCATGCTCCCATATATCCAGCATACTATAGGTAATTTAAAATGTCTTAAAATCTGGTAGTTTAATATGACTGACTATTCATGATAATACTCAACTTTCCAGCACAATTACAAAAAGGCATAGCAAAAAGGTATTGATTTATATGAGAAAAGGCAATGGGGATGGTTTCAAACATCCCTCCAGTGTCTATGTGGTTGGTCCCAGGATGGCCCTGCTGGGAGGAAATGTAACCCTTTAGAAGTGGGACCTAGTTGGCTCCCAAAATCTCTGCTTCTGGTTCCAGATTTGCTTGTTCTCATCATAGCTGTGTACCATGAGATCATGCAAGTGACTGGTCCTTCACACAAGAGGGTTCATGCTATGACATCTGAAGGTCCAGCCTCCAAAACTTTAACAGTTGTTTTTTTTTCTTTAGAAAAAAGTAGACTTTGTCAGGTGTTTTGTTATAATGAGAAAATCTAACTCGAACAGTGAGAGGAAACAGCAGTGGATAAATATTTTAAAAGGAGTGTATATGGAAAGTAGATAGAAGAAACAATATGACAGAAAAGGATTCTTAAAAGCAAGTAGAGAAAGACAAAGTCAAAAAGCTTTGTTTGTTAAACCATAAGAAATCTCAGGGACTAGATGTACTAGTAATCTAGAGGGAAAGGTAAGATAAAACCAGGACTGGAGGAATGGCTTAGCGGTTAAGGCATTTGCCTGCAAAGCCAAAGGACCCAGGTTCGAATCCCCAGGACCCACGTTGGCCAGATACACAAGGGGGCACAAGCGTCTGGAGTTAGTTTGCAGTGGCTGGAAGCCCTGGTGTGCCTATTCTCTTTCTCTGTCTCTCTCTCTCTCCCTCCCTCTCCTCCTCTTTCTCTGTCAAATAAATGAAAATAAAATATTAAAAAAGACCGCAATCTTTAAAAAAAAAAGAACTTAAAACCAAAGCATTGGTTTTAAGAAAAAGCAACCGAAATATAAATTGGGGAGATTTTAAACCATAAAGACTCTAGGTTTGCGTCTGATAAGTACAAAAGTGGGTAGAGGGGATAAATTGGCTAGATTAGAATAAGAGAGATGTGAGAGAAAGTGTCTACAATGAATGCTGAGAACACATTGTTCTCTCTTCCTTTGCTCACAGAAAATCTGTCAGAGACCCAGGGAATCCTTCTGTGAGGACAGGGGAGAGCTAACGGGAAAATAATCACAGATTTTGACATTTTGTATACCTTCCCCCAAAAGGCTAGCTTTAGAAATGGATCAAAGGTAGATGTAAAACAAGTGTAAAACATGTGTTGAAATTTTCACCCCAACTTACTATAACCTTTCAGAAACATGGTACTTTGGTTTCTTGAGTTTTTGTGGCAGCTCATTTTCTCCCCAAATTTCCAGTCTCAATTCTCACAGTACATGTTTTCAAACACAGAAAGCTTCATGCTGTGCTACTGTCAAACAAGACAACATATTAGGACACTTCCCTTTACATGAGTAAGGACAAAATTTTTAAAAAGTAGTTTGACAAAAATAGAAGGAATCCTGGAATCAGAAGAAAACTAACAACAATTGATTTACACACTCTAAGAAGATGAAAGGATACTATTATATATAATAGTCATAGTGGAATAAGATATGCTAACAAATAGATGAAAAATAAAAATATGAAGCTTTAGAAAATAAAGAATACATATAGCTTAAGTTAAAATGTGAGTACATTGGATGGAGTGCTAAAGGAAGGAAATATCTCAACAAACAGAAGAAAAGAGTAAAAAGAGAAAGGATAAGCAATATGAAAAGCATCAGACTGGGAAGATGCTTCAGTGGTTAAAGGTATTTATTTACAAAGCCGAACGACCATGGTTCAAGTCCTAATACCCATGTAAAGCCAAATGCACAAGATGACCCACGTGTCTGGAGTTGTTTGCAGGAGTCCCTGCTGTATCCATCCTCACTCTGTCTCTTTTCTCTTAAATAGATAAATAACTAAATAAAAATTTTAAACAAAGGAAAGATCAATTTGGCAGTTTTATAATAGATGACAACATACCCCTCATCTATAATGGATGCAGACTAGTTGATCCAGAGAGACAGTGAGGAGGGAATGGAAAGAGTAATTGAAGAAAATAAAACATGAAGTTTCCATTCATGAGGCACATACATTTATAGACTAACAGGCTTCTGAGAAATCAGGAAAATTAAAAGAGGAAGGTGAGAGAGACCCAAATCAGAGAACTCCATAAAAATTCAACTCAATGAAGATAATAAAGAAATCTGAAATTATTCCTAGAACAAAAGAGATTACATACAAAAAATGAGATTAAGAATGGTACTGGGTTTCACTGAAGCCAACAGGAACAAGTCCTTTAAAACTCTCATGAAAATGATTTTCACTCTTCACAAAAATGTGAGGAGAGCAAAACGTCATCTTGAGATATATAAGACTTACAAAGTTATGTCCCCTGCTCTACTTTTTGGTAATTATTTTAAAATGACAGGCTGGTCAAGAAAAGACATGGACGTGGGAATGAGATCCACTGCAAGAGAAGTGACGCAGTCCCCAAGATGAGGCCCGGATAAGCACCAGGAGGCAGCTGTGCAGCAAATCAGAGGAAGTGCACAGAACTGACAGGCATCTTAAAAAAATGGGTCGCACTGGGCTGGAGAGATTGCTTAGTGGCTAAGGAGCTTGCCTGCAAAGCCAAAGGACCCAGGTTCAATTCCCCATGAGCCATGTAAGCCAGATGCACAAGGTGGCACCTTCATCTGGAGTTTATTTGCAGAGGTTGAAGGCCCTGGCATGCCTGTTTTCTCTCTCTCTCAAATAAAAAAATAAATAAAAATAAACTTTAGAAAAACTTTTAAAAAATAGGCTGCATTATATGAACATAAAGCAAGACCCTATTGGAATATATAGAAAAATTGCAATGGATTAAATTTTTTAAATGTTATAAAATAAAAAATTATCTCAATGGAAAAATTAAGTGTGAGTAAAAAAATATAATAACAGCATGTGGTCTGGCTGAGATCTATATGATGTCTATTAAAAAAATCATAATACTCTTTTTTTTTTTTTTGGTTTTTCAAGGTAGGGTTTCACTGTGGTCCAGGATGACCTGGAATTCACTATGTAATCTCAGGGTGGCCTTGAACTCATGGCCATCCTCCTACCTCTGCCTCCTGAGTGCTGGGATTAAAGGCGTGTGCCACCACGCCCGGAAAAAATCATAATACTCTTGATTGTGTGGGATATGGATAGAGAAACCAAAGTAAGACTGATATTGGCTTGAAACATGAGGAAATTAAGTGACTAAGTTGACAAAACCACACATAACAGATTATATATGTTATCTTTCAGTATTAAAGTTGCCAGATACTCAAGCCATAATACTGACTATTGGTAAGCAGATCAGTTGGAGACAAGGGACTATTGATTCTTTTGTATTGTTTGGCAAATATAAAAATTAAAATTATATTGGATATTATTTTATTGTCCATAGGAGGATTCACTCCATTTTACATCGTCCTGTAAAATGTCCAAAGGCCTCTAGTATCAGAGAGGAAGTATCAGAGAAAGAAAGAACCCTTTCTCCTTTGATCCTGAAAACCGTCTGGGATGGAAACTGGAAGCTTTGGGCTGGAGAGATGGCTTAGCGGTTAAGGTGCTTGCCCAAGAAGCCTAGGCATCCATTGAGCTCTCCAAGTCCAATATAAGCCAGACGCACAAGGTGAAACAAGCGTGCAAGGTGGCACATGCACACAAGGTAGTGCATGCATCTGGAGTTCAACTGCAGTGGCGGGAGACCCTGGTATGCCATTTCTCTCTCTCTCTCATAAAAAAAAAGGAAAAAAGAAAACTGAAACTCAAAGCTTCTGAAGTACTTGCATACTATGATTTCACAGGCCAACAGAAGGAAGGTCCTTTCTCCTTCCAAATATTCCCTGGAAAGGTAGTGTTGATATTCCCAGAGGCAAGCTTGGGATGTTTGTTGTGAAAACCTTTATTTCTGCCTCCTCCAGTTTCGCTGAAGAGGACATTTCTCTTAACTCTTCAGGCCGTCTTTGAACTGGGGTAAAGAACCTCATTATTGGTGGGTTTGTTGGAAGAAAAACCAAGTCTGTACCCGCTTGTATTGGAATTATTTACTCTTGAGGGTGTTTAAACAGAAGTCTTCTCCTCCATGCTACACCAGGTATGGGCTCCTTCACCCAAATGCTCCTAAATGGGGAACCCGGCTACTTATCCAGTGCTGAGATGGCTGTGCGGGGTTAGCACGTGCAGTTCACACTTAGAAAGTCCACTGGGGTCCCAGAGCTCTACTGGAGCTGTCATTAGTAGTAAAGGCAACGTTTTGGTTTCACTAGCCAAGGGCCCCTTTGTCTTCAGTTATTATTAATGGAGCTGAATCTAACTGAACATCCACTCCAACGAGTACCTGTCTACGGTGACTTCAGCTGTTTCAGATCTTCCTTGGGATTTTCTCTGGTAACTGGCAATTATAAATAGCGCTACAGCTTCCAAATTTCATAGAGCAGCAGGAAATTGTTCTTTTGCATTATTTCCATAATAAGCCAGATTCTTAATAAGGACAATGAAGAGATAAGGTTTCTTTTCTGTTGGCTGCAAATATTAAAAATGTAAATACACATTATCAGTTGAATGATAGGATTCACACTTTAAATTTGTCTGCTAGGAAACTAGTTATGAACATGAGAATTCAGTAATGAGAAGAGTTAATGACAGTGACATATATTTTCCACAGTATCCTAAGAGAATAAGATCAACACTCATTAGGAAAAAGCTTATATCGTAAATGTTCATTACTGACATAGAGTTACTGAGCACCTTCTCTGTGCCAAGTACTATTTTAATGCCAGCGATACAAGAGTAAGCAATAGAGATAAAAAAATTAATGGAGGTTCCTGTCCAATGGACAAGACAGATGTAGAACTGTTAAAAGGTAATGAATGGTATTAAGAAAAAAATAGAATAGGAAGGGTGAATGGGTATACAATGTTAACATTCAAGAGAATTACAGTTTTAAAATATAAAATCTTATATCTGTTTTTTTTCTATGTTAGGGATGGGACTCAGAGCTTTATGAATATTTGACAAGTATTCTGACACCAAACTATATCCCAGCTCTCAAATAGTAGGCCTTTTGACTGAGGACTTGGAAGATACGAGGCAGGAACTCATGTTTGGTTTTGAGATCTTGAGTAATTTCCCAAAATGTGCCCATTAAGAGAGAGAGTCAACTTAAATGTTTTTAGTTTCCATTCTGTGTGTCTGTTCCCATGTAGGAAAAGAAAGTGAGTCTGTTAAAATAATTAATAGGAAGGGAAAAATGTAACTTTATATACATTACCTATTTCTAGTGTTCTTCATTTCTTTCACAGAACCAAGTTTCTGAACAGTATCGCATGTCTTATGCCTGAAGAACTTCCATAGACAGCTTGATATGGTATATCTCTGGCACCGTATTTGGTATAGTCTAGTTCTGCTGGACATGCTGTTTTTGAGCGTATATGACTGAAAAGCCTTTTTCCCTTTATATTTTTAAATATTAATTTTAAATATTTTCATTTATTTATATGAGAGAGAGAGAGAGAGAGAGAGAGAGAGAGAGAGTATGGGCATATCAGGGTCTCCTGCCACTGCAAACAAACCCCAGATGCATGCACACTTTGTGCGGCTGGCTTTACGTGGGTACTGGGTAATCAAACCTAGGCCTTCAGGATTTTCAACAAGTGCCTTTAACTTCTGAGCCATCTCTCCAGCAGCCCCCTTTTATTTTTATTTTATTTTATTTATTTTTGGTTTTTTGAGGTAGGGTCTCACTCTAGTCTCAGCTGAGCTGGAATTCATTATGTAGTCTCAGGAAGGCCTAGAACTCATGGCAATCCTCCTCCCTCTGCCTCCTGACAGATATTTTATTGGATATAGAATTAGGGATTAACTGTTTCTTTTTCTGCACTTTTAAGCTATCACTCACTTTTCTTTTTTGCATTATTTATAACCTTTCTTCTTCTGTAGATAATGAGTCACCTCCCCTACTCCTGAGATATAGTTAGGATATTCTCTTTCCCTGGTTTTCTGCAAGTCCAATATGACATGTCTTCTTGTTTTCTTTTTGTATTTATTCTGATTGGCGTTCTCATAGATCTGGAATTGTGTCTTTGTTGTTAGTTTTGGAAAAGTCTTAGCCACTGTTTCTTCAAAAACTACTGACTTCCCCCCTTCCCTGGTCCTCTTCCCCTTTTGACATTTCAATTACACATTTGTTAAACTACTTGATTTTGTTCCATGGTTCTTAAATATTCTGTTTATTCTGTGTTTTACTTGGTTAATTTCTATTAATTTGCCTTAAATTTCAATTATTCTTTTCTCTTTTGAATCAAGTCTGCTGTTAAGTCTATTGAAGCTGTTATTCATGTCTGTTATATGTTAATTTCTAGCATTTTCATTTGAGTTTTTTGTACTAGTTTCAATTTGCTATTAAAATGTCTCACTTGGCTTTGCATGTTGACTCCTATTCTCACGAGACAGTGTCTTTTTATGTAATAATTCTAATTATTTTTAATTTCTAGTCTGATATCGCTAACATTTGTTTCATATCTTAGACTGGGTATATTTACTGCTTTGCTTCTGGCAAAAAAAAATTCCTTTTGCTTGTTTTATTGGACACATCTTAATTTTTTACTGGTGGTTGGATGCATTTTGTAGGACAATAAGACTGCCTGAACCAGCACCAGGCCTTATGTATAGGGGAGCGCTGGGGTAACTTGTTTAGAAGTTAGACTCTTTGCAGTTTACTCTTGCTCTGGTAGCTTTCTATGTAACACTATCTTTCAGTGCTTTAATACTACCATGTTCTTGCGTTGAGGCTAGAGGATTTTCTGAATGTTGGCTCTACCCTGTCACTGTTTGAATTGTGTCTCAGAGAGACTGTTTTCCTTCATGAGCTTGCTCCTTTCAATGCAGTTCATTGTTACTCAACTTTAGTTGCATGGTGGTGGGAGTGTGTGTGTGTGTGTGTGTGTGTGTGTATGTGTGTGGTGGAGCTGCCGGGGCTGTTCTTTGTTCTGATAAAGCTTCAGACATAGGTAGACAGTGTATCCTGATCGTTGGAGTGGGGCTTCTCCCCATGTCATGAGTTTCTTATGCAGCTGAAGGAGGGTCTTCATGGCCTGGGCCCAGCAATTATTCCTGCCTTTCCTCTTGTGGTAGAGTTTATTTTCTCTTTCCATTCCTTAGCTAAAATTAATACCCAACAGTGCCCCAAAGGAAGACAGGGCTGGTTTCCTTCCCTAAACAGTTTAAGAACTTTGATCTTGGGAAAGATAGAAGGATCCGGGTGTGGTTTTGAAAATTGCCAGCAGAGGCAGTCTCCTGCAAAAAGAGAATGGTAGGGAAGATTTCTCAGCATTTTGATTGTCATTTTTTGGTGGACATTTTCAGAGCCGTGTAAGCGGGCGCAGTCTTCCTTGTTGGCAGCTCACGTTAGTTGTACGTGCTCTGGCTAGCTAATTCTGTAAATATTCTTAGCTGGATTCTTTCTAACTCTGTCTGGCAGTATCTGCTTCAGGTGAGCAAGTCCTTGCTTTGGAGGCACCTACATTTCTTGGATTTTTCTTATTCTAAGTTCCCCACATTTTATCGTTGTGCACACAGCATGATGCTACGTGGAACCTAAGTCCTGACTTGTCACACGTTGAAACTAGCCCTGGATCAAGCGTGGAAGTCACAAGGACTGAAACAGCCCTTGCCATCAGAGCCCCGTCGCAAGCTGAAACCCTGGGCCTCGCCCGCTGGCACGTCTGGTTAACCGTCCACATGTAGGAAGGACTCTGTAATGAGCAAGCCCTTCACAGTGCTGATGAGGTAGCAAAACAGTTTGTATATTACAATTTTTAATTTCAAGTATCACTGACAAATGACAACTGACTCAGAATGCTAGAACGTGCTAGAAAACCTGTTGCCCATCTCAGTCTCATGTCACAGCATACACTTACCTATAATCTTAAAGCATAATTGGTTTAATCAATATTGTTAACACGGCATGAGACTTCTGACTTTGGGGCCTGTGGATTCGTGCCGTGTAGTCACATGAGCATGGTGTCCTGATGATCAGAGGATGGTACAGTTATTAGTTACTGTAAAATTCATTCATCTCAGAATAGGTGAAGGAAACTCAAATTGTCACAGTATCAAGTACAATGAACTTGTTAACTGCTTTCCTGTCCCTCTTGCCCAATACATACCACAAACACACAGTTCACTCTAGTAAAAGATTTAAAAGTAGCCCTCAAGTGAAAACTACACGAAGGTCTCCAGTTTCAACAGCAAGAACGCACAACAACAGGGAAGTTGCTGCCAGCCCACTGGTATTCTGATATTCAGGGTAACGGGATCCTGTTTGAGCCCCTTGAGCTGTGTCTCCTTTGTATACACACTGCACAATTGTCACAAAAGACATAGAATGCTGAAGTACCTTTAGATCTTAAGCTTTACAAACTTCACTTCATATTTAACTATTTAAAAATAGAGTTCTGGGGCTGGAGGGATGGCTTAGCAGGGAAGGCATTTGCCTGCAAAGCCAAAGGACCCAGGTTTGATTCCCCAGGACCCACGTTAGCCAGATGCACAAGGTGGCACATGCTTCTGGAGTTTGTCTGCAGTGGCTGGAGGCCTTGGCATGCCCATTCTCTCTCTCTCTCCCTCCATCTCTCTCTCTCTGCCTCTTTCTTGCTCTCAAATAAATAAATAAAATATATTAAGAAATAAAAATATAGCTCTGAAGTCCCCACGTATACAATGTACTTGACAGGACTCTATCGTTACTGATCCCTGCCAACGATGCTGCTTAAATAGTGGTCCTCTGTGTTCTATCTTCCCCCACTCTCTCATTATTATGCCAAGGCCTGTCCTTGGTGCCTTTAAAAAAATCTGCACAAAGTCACCTCTTTTTCTTTTCTTTTTTTTTAAATGAAGCTTTCGCAGATAGGTGGCTCCAGGGCTTGGGCTCCCTGGAACAGTGTAGATCTCTAGTCTGATTCTTTAATAACTGAAACCATTTGTGCGTCTTTCTGTCCTTGTGCATTGATGCTTATGTGACTGTGGATGATGTACACTTCAAGCACAGAAAACACACGTTCTTTCTTTCTCGCTCTCTGCAGCATGTCATCTCTTGTCGTATGCTCTCCTTGAATTGGGAATAAAAAAGAAAAGCTACAAATTGTTGACGTTTTGGAAAGCCTTATTAGCCAACTATAATTGCAAACAGATTGGCTGGGGCATTGAGTGTTAGCAAAAGAAGGAGGCCAAATTTTATTAATTGCTGGTTAATGGTAACAGTTACATAATAAATGCTTCCTTTTAAATTTTCCATATGTAGGGATGTTGCATGTGTAGTTTAATTATTGTAATTTTTTGTAGATAAGAAAAATGAACTAAACATGATTAAACTTCCAAGTTCACACTGGTTATCTTTGTAAAGAGAAACTTAAGATACAAGAGAGTCTTCCAAAATAGTATTATAGTCAACTTGCTTCTCCAGATAAACTCATTAGCAACTATCTTGGTATGTGGATAGGACTGCTGTCTAAATATGCTATTGATCACCCACTAAGGGCAAGATTTTGAAATCTATGTTTACATATGGATCTTGTAAAGAGACCATGTTAGGGTACCAGTTATAAAATAATCTTCCATTGGTCTTATTATCAAAATCTGATGGTTAGAAAGGTTCACCTGGGTTTAGAGATTTCTGTTAGAGATAATATTTAAAGGCATTACCATACTGAGTGTTTGGAAACCAGAAAGTTTTTGAAGAAATATTTTATTTATTTATTTGAGAGAGTGTGTGAGAGAAAGAAAGAGGCAGAGAGAGAGAGAGAGCAAATGGGCCTCCAGCCACCGCAAGCAGACTCCAGATATATTTGCCACCTGTGCATCTGGCTTTACGTGAGCACTGGGGAATCAAACTCTGGTCCTTAGGCTTTGCAGGCAAGCACTTTAGTAGCTGAGCCATCTCTCCAACCACTGAAACCAGGGGTTTTAACTGATGACAACTAAAACTGATGTGCTAATAAGTTATCTCAGGTAAACACAAAATGTGAAACCTTTACAAGTGAGGGAGAAATTCCATCATGCTTTCAAAGTCCTTCAGATTCTCCAGGTGAGTCGCAAGCTTGTTCTCTTGAGCTTCAATGCACATAGGAGCCACCGGAGAATCTTATAAGGCTCCTGTAACTGGGATGCAAAATTACTGATTAAAGTGAGATCCAGTTACAGAAGTTTTTGCACACACGTGATCTGCAAGCAGCATTTTGGAGATGGCCTTTTATCTGGAAATGGAAGAGATGACAGATATAAAAAGACTCACCTTTCCTCTATTCATGGTCTAAAATAGGAATTTGGAAGCAACTAGGAAACATAAAAATAACCCCCTGTCTGGAGCCGGAAGCTAGGGATCAGCAGTTTGAAAGAATTCCCAGGTGATGCCAATGTGGAGACAGTTTGGAACCAATAGCCCAGCTTGCTACTCCAAGTGTGTTTTGGGTGCTTGCTAGAAATACAGCATCTTGGGCTCCAGGCAAAGTGCATTAAATCACATCAGTGTTAGTACAGATCTCAGGCTGTTCCTGTGCACATTAGAGCTCGAGAATCATCCAGGGAATTTGGAGAGCTCTTAAGACATAAAGCTAACCTGGCCTCTCTGGTAGACAAGGTAGTTTATTTGGTGTAGGGTGGAGTTTGGACTTCGGTATGCTGAAAACTGCTCAGTCGTGGTCATGAAACAGAGGGCAAAGTTGAATGCTGAATAATCCAACATTAAAAAAATCTGAAGTTTGTTCAGATAGCTAAAAAAAAAGGCTCAGTTTTATAAGTAGTCAAAAGCCTGATAAAGGAGAAAATATACATAATTGCATTACCGAAACATCAAATTTTGTCCTCGAAGCCCTTTCTTTTCGAAATGTTGCTAAGAATAGAATATTTTTATGAAAACTTTCATTGCTTTAGACACAGAGAACTAGATTATACTTTACTTTGATACATTAAATCTTAACTTTAAAAAATTCTGTACATAAATTTACATTTTAAAGCATCTTTAAAATATTTTTTCTTAAAAGAACATCCGTGGCTACAAACAGACATCACTTGTGTAAACATGCTCACATGGGCCTTCTTTAACCAGAGCTATAAATTGGTTACTAAGAAATTTCAGCTTAAACAGACATTTCTGTTAAACAAAGTCTGACAAAATTGTAAAGCAAGTAGTCACAACCATGGCTGAGCAAGTTATTTCTGTAGTAAAGAGCAGCATCTCTATGGTATATGGCCAGAAGTATTACTGGATCAAATGGTAACTCTAATTTCAACTTTTTCAGGAGTCTTCATACTGATTTCTATAGTGGTTGTACAAGTTTGCACTCCCTCCAGCAGTGGGTAAGGGTTCCTCTTTCCCCACAAACTCACCAGCATTTATTGTCAGTCAACTTTTTATTTATTTATTTGAGAGAGAGAGGGAGAGAGAATTGGCATGCTAGGGCCTCAGCGCCTGAAATCGAACTCCAGATGCTTGTGCCACCTAGTGGGTGTATGTGACCTTGCATTTGCCTCACCTTTGTGCATCTGGCTTAGGTGGGATCTGGAGAGTTAAACATGGGTGCTTAGGTTTTGTAGGCAAGAGCCTTAACTGCTAAGCCATCTCTCCAGCCCTCATTTGACTTTTTGATGAATGCCATCCTGACTGGAGTGAAATGGAATCTCAGAGTTTTGGTCTGCATTTCTCTGATAATTCAGTATGTTGAACATATCCTTAAATGTGTAATGGTCATTTGTATTTCTTCCTTTGAGAATTCTCTGTTCAAATCTTTGTCCCATTTTTTGATTGGTTGTTTGATTTTTTATTGTTTAGTTGTTTTTGAGTTCTTCGTAGATTTTAGATATTAGATCTTTGTCAGAGTATAGCTGAAGATTTTCTCCTATTCTGTGGGTTGTCTATTGATTCTGTTGATGGTTTGCTTGTCTCTACAGAAGCCTTTTAGTTTCAAGAGGCCCCAGTGGTTTAGTGTTGATATAATTTACTGTACTACTGGGGTCTTATTCAGGTAGTCTTCTCCTATGCCTATATCAGGGAGTGTACACCCTGTTTTGTCTTCTAGCTGTTTTATAGTTCCAGATCTTATGCTGAGGTGCTTAATCCATTTAGAGTTGACTTTTGTACAGGGTGAGAGAAGTAGGTCTAATTTCATTCTTCTCCATGTGGCTATTCAATTTATCCAACACCATTTTTTGAGGATGCTGCCTTTTCTCTAGTGTGTATTTTTGGCCCCTTTCTCAAAGATGATGTAGTTGTAGCTGCTTAGATTTAGTGGCAGGTCTTCTATTCTATTCCACTGATCTGTTTTTGTGCCAGTATCATGCTGTTTTAGTTATTATGGCTTTGTAGTATATCTTGAAATCAGGTATGGCAATACCTCCAGACATATTTCTTTTGTTGAGGATATTTTGGCTATCCAAGGCCTCTGTTCTTCCATGTGGACTCAACACCAAATTTGGTAGAAAAGAGGATATTTATTCATGCATGGTCCTGAGTCAGGATGGCTCTTGAAAGTCTCTGGCCCCCAGCACAGTATATCCTTCCAATTGATAGTTTCAGCAATAAGTGGAGGCAAGTGAGCAGGAACATGGGTGTTTCAGAAGCAGATACGTGGTGGTTAGTGGCTGTAATTGGCACAAGGAGATGGAGATGGGGCATACAAGGGAGAAATTCCAAAACTCAGTATGTGTAGTTCTTACCTTTAGCAAGCCAGACTGGCTGGCCTCATGACTTTGGTCAGGAAGGAGGTTGCCATGGCAGCCTCAGGCCTTCTTTTCCAGCGTCTTTGTAATTTTCCATTGGTCTATCACATTCCCTCCTCTCCACCTACATAATACCTTATGTCTTTTACCTTATCTTGTGGGAACTCATTGGTATTCTTGGCCTAACATCTGCAATTTTACTGCCTCTATCAGATTCCTGACAAGCCTAGATAGAAGGTTGAGAATTCAGGGGCCAAACAGCAGGCCCACTTAAGACCATGGTTAGGGGCCGTGCTAGGTGCTCAGGGCAAGATTCCCACCTCATCCAAACAGATGCCCATTGTGTACCTTCCTTTTTGCACCTAGCCTTAATTCTTTCTGACAGTTGCCTAACATTTTCTCTAACAACCCCAGTTGATTGGCATAAATGCGATGAGTTTCACTCAGGAACGTGTTTATTCCCCCTTTCTCTGCAGTAATCAAATCTTGTTCTCTCCAGTTCTGCAGGACCACCATTGCCAGCATGTCTGTTTGGTTTGGGAGGGTGACTATATTCTGTTGGATAGTGAATGGTCAGGTTCTCTTGAGTCTGGCTAGAGAGTTGACTATGATGTACTTGTTGGAGGCCTATCATGGTGGCACTAGTAACTACAGTTCCTGCCAGAGCAAATCATAACAAAATGGACAGGAGCACTGGGACTCTCTTCTATTTTTCCTTGCTGGGTTGTAGGTACTGATGGACTTCGTCTCCTGGGAACACATCCAAGTCGGGGGCTAGGAATACTAGCTTACAGTTCCTTCAAGGATAACAAGTTATAGATACCTTTATGGCAGGCAAAATATGTTCCCTTGAGGGACACCATCTTGGTGGTCAGCCTAGTGCAGTTTTTCTCTGTTCCAACACACTGAGCCTCTCCTGTAACTTGCACTGGCAGCCCAGTAAACCAAGTTTCTCCTGTTGTGTTAGCTTGGCTCTGGTTAGTTATTCTACCCCAGTGTAAGAGACCTGGCTCACTCTCAGACACAGCCAGCAATCTCTTCCCAAGCAGAACTTGCCTAATTAAGAAGCTCCTAACTAGCATTTACTATGGGCAACATCTTGAGTAGGGGGGCTTCAGGGTCAAATGGCCTTGGGTGGGACTTATTGCTGGAGTTCTCTTTTTGTCTAGAGATCCAGGGGTTGACCAAGGAGTTTTCTTTGCTCTCTGGGAGAGTAACTTGTCTTATCAACAACCAGAGGATCATGGTGGGTCATTGGCTTTCCCCAGCATTTAATCTTAATGCCAGTCTGTGAGTTTCCCAAGTAACGGGGTCCCTAAGGGTCAGCTCTATTTGTAAATCTCCCCTTTTGTCTGTGGGAAGGCCCCTGCTGTTTTGTACCCCCTGTCGGGTGTTCCTCTTACCACCCTGTTACTGAAGTCAATACATGCTCACTATTTAAGTTGATACCCAGCATCCCCCCCGCCCCAGAGTCACCACCCGATCTGATCATTTGGCCCCTATATGGTAAAGCCATTCCAATCATATCAATAATTTCTTTTCCAGTAGTTGTCTTTTCTACTACAATTCTGATTTATTCCTTTAGCTATGTGGATGTCCTGTTCCATACACCACCTTAAAGTTTACTGGTCATCATTCTAAGAAAATGTAATTGTTTTGAGTATGAAGCATTTTTAACACTTTAATTATAGCACTTGTTTTTTGTTTTTCGAGGTAGGGTCTCACTCTAGCCCAGGCTGACCTGGAATTCACTATGTAGTCTCAGGGTGGCCTCGAACTCACGGCTATCCTACTACCTCTGCCTCCCGAGTGCTGGGATTAAAGGCGTGTGCCACTACGCCCGGCTTAACTATAGCATTTTTATTATGGTAACCCTAATTACATATAGATATTTTAATAAAATATTTTATTTTTATTTATTTTTTTGAGAGAGAGAGAGAGAGAGAGAGCGCAAGAGATATAGAAATAGGCAGCTAGAGAGAGAGAATGGGCACACCTGTGCCTCCAGCTACTGCAAACGAAGTACAGATGCGTGCACTGCCTTGTGCATCTGGCTTACGTGGGTCCTGGGGAGTCGAACCTGGCTCCTTTGGCTTTGTAGGAAGTGACTTAACTGCTAATCCATCTCTCCAGCCCGTTATTTTCTTACGAGTTGTCATAAACCTCATATAAAATTATATCCAGATGTCAGACAAATTAGGAATGTCATTTATAGATATAAGCACTGTACACTTATTAAAAAACTAACATATCTAAGACCCACAAAAGATGAATAAAATTTATAATGACATTTCATTATGTTGCATCATAGAGACCAATTTATGTATTATTAGATTGCATATATCATAAGAATGTTTCTGTTGCAAATATAAATATTGATTCTAATGATCCACTGAACAGAGGTGCTAAATAAACAATGACTCTTTGTAACAATACTGGATTTATTCTGATAATTTTATAAGTTATTATACCAAATTATGTATCAAAACATATAATCTCTTAACATTTATAAAAAAATCTACCATTTGTGAATGATTATTGACAATGTTAGTATTACCATCCCAATATCATAAGTGGCCCATGTCAACACTGGCAAAGTATATTTCTACTTCATATAGATCAAAGGCCAGAAACCTGTTTCTCTCTACCAAAGCTAGTCCTGTTTTTTTTTTTTTTTTCTTATGTGAGAGAGAGAGAAAGAGAAAAGAGAAGAATTGGCAAGTCATGGCCTCCAGCCACTGAAATCGAACTTCAGATGTGTGTGCCCCCTTGTGCACATGTGTGACCTTGGGCACTTGCATCACTTTGTGCATCTGGCTTATGTGGGGCCTGGAAAGGCAAACATGGGTCCTTAGGCTTCTCAGGCAAGTGCCTGAACCACTAAGCCATTTCTCCAGCCCTAGTCCTTTTATTTTGAATCAATATGCACATATACTTATTTGAGAATGAGAGAATGGACATGCCAGGACTTTTTGCCACTGCAAATGATCTCCAGTTGCATGCACCACTTTATGCATCTGGCTTTACATGGGTACCAGGGAATTGAACCCATATCATCTTTATAAGCAAGCACCTTTAATCACTGAGCAATCTCCCCAGTCTCAGCCCTTATTTTATCTTTTAAATTTACCTTTAAGTTTGCCTAGAATGCAGTAGCTTGAAATTTTTCTGAGCATTTAACAGAAACATATTTTCACAGCTTAATCACTCTTTAAGTACAAGATATGTTTATTTTTATTTTCTTGTTTTTATTTTTTTAAGGTAGGGTCTTGCTGTAGCCCAGGCTGACCTGGAATTCACCATGTAGTCTCAGGGTTGTCTTGAACTCACTGTGATCCCCTTAACTTGGCCTCTGGAGTGCTGGGATTAAAGGCGTGTGCCACCTTACTAGGACTTAATAGCATCACGATCTCTTTATATTCCAAGCAAGGTAACCTTACCCAGATCCTGATTATTATTGTTTGTATGGGTCGGAAACTCCTATAATCCCATTATGAAAGGATATTTAACATAAAAATCTTCAATGAAAATCTATTCTATACTCATCATTTTATAAGTCTGAGAGCCCTAATAAATTCCTGTATTTACCAATTACATGGGTAAAAGAACTCCTGGGAAGAAATTCATAGTAATAATCTCATTAACTAGTTTTAATATATATTGTTTAATGGTAATTTGATTAACATAAAGCAGTTTTATTACTTTTTATTTTTTCTGTTACCCTTGACTATTCAAAAAATGAATAAAATTTAATTTTATTTCTTTCCAAAATTTGTTTTAGAAGAAAATCCGTGTCATAATCTATGTAGTCAATACAAAGTTTTTTAACTTAAAAAATCTTTTATGCTATGTCTTATTAAATGCTTTTTTCTTTTTGGCTTCAAAACAACAGGGGGTGTTGGCTACCAGCAGGGTGTGGTCATACTGGTTGAGGATGTCTTTGATCTCCTTCTTGGAAACCTCATCCACATATTTCTGATAACAGGCCACCAGGGCTTTGGAGATGGACTGCTGGATAGCATAGATCTGGGCCACATGACAACCACCCTTCACACAGATCCAGATGTCCACACCAACAATTTTCAGTGCCTCGGATGGGATACCTTCCAGTGAGTTGTTGGCCAGGGAGGTCTCTGATGTCCCCAAAACATTACAGGCCATTGCCAAGGCCCTTGGTTTCCCACTAGGAATAGATGGTAAGACCCTATTGCTGAAGACTCCACGTCCTTGGGCTGCGAGGTCACTGAGAAATCCTGCTGGAACTGAGCTGAAAACCTCCTCCATGTAGAGCAGCTGACATAAAGCTGGAAGAAGCCATTCTACATGCAGTTCAATGGGAGAGAGAGAAATCACCAGTGAAGATACCCAACAGTGGACACTACAAGCCTTATATTTGGCCAGCCAGGCCAAGTGAGCCAATGTGTGCAATAGTGGCACGTCTATTAAGGGGGAAACCAACTGCCCTCTAATCTGACTGGAAGCCTGCTTCATGGGAGGGAATACATCCCTGATACTGAAAGCCTACAACAGGGGTAGTCATGAGCCCTAGGGGTTTAATGTCTGCTGGTGTCTGGCTAAATGTGTATACTATCCTCATCAAACTGTCCAGTAAGCACTTCTCTTAATGTTCATACCCATATATTAATGCTACTCACACTTTTGGTTAGAGAACCTTCTCTTTTCAATGGCAGTGACCTTGGGATGACTCAGAAGGGATCATGGTGCTGAGAAGAAGTGACAGAGGAGTGCTCAGCACTGCAACATCTCGATCACACCTTCCAAGCCTCAGGGTCTAATGCGGAAGAGGTGGAAGAAAGAATGTAAAAGCCAAAGGAAGGGTAGGACTCCTTACAACGTGCTCCTGCAGACACAAAATGGCCTGGATATCCATGACCCCCACAGTGCCTGACACTACCTACACAAGACCATCATAATAGGAGGAAAAGATCATGACATCAAAATAAAAGAGAGACTGATTGAGAGGGAGGGGGGGATATGATGGAGAGTGGAGTTTCAAAGGGGAAAGTGGGGGGAAGGAGGGAATTACCATAGGATATTGTTTATAATTATGGAAGTTGTCAAATAAATAAAAATGCTTTTTTCTTTTTTTTTCTTTTTTTACATAAACTAATGTAAGGCTTGTGGATAATGGAGACTCTTAAGCCTCTTGACGGGCCCCACCTCAGCAAAAATTATTGCTCAGGGAGTGTTATGGAGTGTGATGCCCCATGGGGACCCCCTTCCCGAGTGTCACTAATGGACCAGATTTCCCGTATTTCATGCCCCAGGGATACTCAACACCAAGGGATGTCGGGTAGCAGAAGGTTCAGGGTAACCAAACTTTATGGGAACCTTCCAGAAGATCTGGTGGAGTTTCTTCCAACCCAGGGATGGTTTGTGATCTTATGTGGTTCCCAATTAGACTGCTGCATGTCATGGACTCATACACTTAGAGAGGGCCAGAGGAAACATTTTTCTATACTTTGAAGCCCTTAGGGTTGTTATGTGAACAATTCTCCCAGTTTCAGCTTCCATTAAGCCAATTACCATATGTCAGACATAGGTGGGGCCCTGGGTTAAAGCAAACCTAAGCTGTCTGACTTGAAGGCCCCAGGCTATGGAGGAGACACAGCAGCCTGAACCGCCAGTCATATCTCAGGGACCAGATCAGCAGGGGAGCTCCTCCCCCCATTCTCAGGGGTTTCAGTGAGCCAGGATCCTGCCCCTATTCTTGGGGGTCTCAGTGAGCCTGGATCCCCAGACAAAATCTCGGACCCCGAGACTGGCAGGTAGTAAGGCCACTCCCTCTCCAAGCCTGGGATTCCTGGGCATTCAGATAAGACTTAGGCTTTGCCCATAACCCTGTGGCCTTTGGCCAGTTGCCTAGTAAACCCCTTATATGGTATCAGCCAGCACCTTTGCAAGGCCCATCCCCCTGTACCATTGCCTAAGTGCTGGAATGAATGTCCCCATATGCTAATTAGGCATCAGCAAGCAACCTTGTACATCCAATCCCCTTAGGACCCTCAACTGCTTATTAACCCATTTCCCTGACAATAAACCGAGATCTGTTCACCAAAACTGTCTCCAGAAATCTTTTCTTTCGTGCGCTTACCACCACAGTTGCCTGGGATGCCTTGGGGGACCGCAGCTGGCCCGAGGACCCAGAAACCTACAAGCATATGCACAGACTAATACATGGTGTGGTGGTTTGATTCTGGTGTCCCCCATAAACTCACGTGTTCTGAGAGCTGGGTTCCCAGCTGGTGGCAGTTTGGGAATTGGAGCCTTACTGGAGGCAGTGTAGTTTTGGCTGCAGGCTTATGGCTGTTGTAGCCAGCTTCCCCTTGCCAGCGCTTGGCACACTCTCCTGCTGCGATTGTCCATCTGATGTTGGCCAGGAGGTGATATCCACCCTCTGCTCATGCCACATTTTTCCTGTTATCATGGAGCTTCCCCTTGACTGTGTAAGCCAGAATAAACAATTTTCCTCCTACAAGCTGCTTTTGGTAGGGTGCTTTCTGCCAGCAATGAGGAGCTGACTGTGGCATATGGAATGGCCCATGAGAAGATTTCCCTTGATTCAGAGTACAGTCTTACATCATAGTGACTAGTCAGAAGGGATTCTCCTGAGGGCCCACCACCGCGTAGACTTCACATAGTATTTTTCATAGTACTTTTCATGCCTACACATATGCCACAATACTGATCTCTCAAAGATGTGTAAGCATCTTTGCATCTAGGCATCATCTAGAGTGAGCAGATGAGTCTTCTGAGAATCTTAATCTTTATCCCATGACAGAGGCAACAAACCAAATGGCTACTTAAGCTTCAGATAGCAGCAACAATTTATATCCTCTCAAGTGACACCGTGATGTGACTCAAAAAGTATCCACATGGTTTTCATGCCCCAACAATGGAGAGAAATATTAAATCAAGATCTAAAGAGAATGTGAAACCAGACTATACAGAGAAGCAAACAGTGTGAGTGCTAAGCAAAATCTGAACTTTCCTGTCACACAGCCAAACAACCGCTCAGCAAGTGGCCCAATGGATCCTTCAAAGTGACAAGCATTTCTAATGTACCTTTACAAATTGGTGCCAAGAACTTGCCGAGCCATAAAACTGAACAACTAGAGTGCTCTTCACATATAAGACCAGGTCTAAATCCAAAATGCCATTTTCCTTTACCAGTTTACATTAGCAATAAGCGCTTCTAGGCAACCTGCACCCCAAAGGTTATAGAACTGGCAGAATTCCCAGCAGCTGGGCAACCCCCTGACCTCCAACCATGCCATTAGTCAGTCATGGGTTTGCCCCCCTGGTTTGCCAAAGCTGTTATGGGGTGAAGGACTTAGACTCATATACTTGGTTCTTCTTCAAAGAAGCCAGAAAACAAATTGACAAAAGAAATGGATTTATTTATGGCTTCGTGAAACTTGGGAACGGCTCCTAGTTCCTTTAGTCTTTTCTGTAGCAGGATTACAACATTACAGAAACACTGAAACAAAAGCCAGGAGATATGCACATGATCATTACTGTGTGAAATCTCTTCATGGCAGGCAAGGTACCAGGACTGCAGTCTTTCCACCCTATCCAGTCTCCACCACCACCCAGCACAGGATTCCTGGGGAAACTGGAATTCACTGGGGTCCATTATTTCAGTAGTCTAACTGCCGAAGGGAAGGGCACACATGTATCTCTTTAGAAAGAATATCGCCTGGCCTGTGGGGCAGTTACACCATCATCTGTGAAGATGGCTGCCTTTGGCCATGAGTGTCCCTCAGCACTGACTAGTGTCTCTGTGGAATGAGTCTCTGTGGGTCTCATCCTGGCTCCTTGTGGCCTCGTCTTGTTGTTCAGTCATGCTGACACCATAGCTTACCTTTTTTTCCCTTTTAGAGTTTTCAGTTGTCTGTAAGAAAGATTCCTTAACAACAGCAACAGCAAAAAACCCAAAACCATTAGGTACAGTAAGAGAAGTTGTAAATATTAATTTAAGCAAGCAGATTTTCCGTGGGGGGAGGTCAAGATGTAGGAGTTGTAAAGAACCTTGTGTTGCAGGTGTTGTTATGACGTGAATGTTGAATAGTTTGCTCACTACCCACATGGTCAAAGCTTGCTTCCTGCGGTCGCGCTATTGGGGAGCTGCATGGACCCTTATGGGAGCTGCTTTAACACAGGGTGAGCTTGGTGAAAGAAAACAAGTACCAGGGCTAGAGAGGTGGCTTAGCAGTTAAGGCACTTACCTGCGAAGCCAAAGGACCCAGGTTCAATTCGTCAGGACCCACATAAGCCAGATACACAAGGTGGTGCATGTGTCTGGAGTTCATTTGCAGCGGCTGGAGGCCCTGGCATGCCCATCCTTTCTCTCTATCTTCCTCTCAAATTAATAAATATATAAATAAAATATTAAAAAAAACCCAAGCATCAGTTATACCTCTACACTGGTTTAGAATAAAGTTTCCTCTTAGAAATGCAGGTGATGATGAAGGCATGTCCTTAAGGAACATTGGGGGACCCTCACTCTTTCCTCTCTCTCTCTTTCTCTCTCTTTTCCGTTGCCTCCTGGTTCAGGCAGTGAGCAGGCTTGTTCGCATGGTCCCACCCAGACTACTGCCTCAGCGTTGGTCCATGCATGTCCATCAAGGGCCATGACCTCCAAAGCCATGAGCCAAAATAAACCTTTCCTCTGCATATGTTGATTATCTCAGGTACTTTATTGCAGTGATAGAAAACTGCTTAGTAAGAGAGGCTTGCATGCTTTCCTGAAGTGTTAGTTTTGTGTACATTCTTACTTCACAGCCGAGCAAGGCAGTTTGGGAGCTTTTACTGAAACACAGAAGTAGCAGTGTGGGGATTCGAAAAATGACCAAGGCCAGTTGAAAAGAAAAAAAAAATTAAAAGGTGAGTTTAATGAGAAAATGAAGCTTGCAAGGTGGCAATACCAGGGTACCAAACTGTACTATCTATCAAGTAGTATGTAACTCAGTAGCCGAAAAGCAGCATAAAAATGTTTCTAAATAAGAATGTAGTTGGGCATGGTGGCTCACACCTTTAATCCCAACACTCAGGGGGCAGAGGTAGAAGGATAGCTGTGAGTTCAAGGCCACCCTGAGACTCCAGAGTGAATTGTAATTCCAGATCAGCTTGGGCTAGAGTGAAACCAAAAAAAGAATGTAGCCTGTGGATGAAGGCTCTACATTTTGCTACTGAGCAGAATACTCACAGTTTTCCTGTTTTCTCTTTTGTGTGTGCCTCAATGCTACATAAAATGACGCAAGTCAATCCCCGCTCCACACTCAGTCTTTGCTTCGTGGTAGGTTACAACAAGCAGAAAAAGAGCAAAGGGCCGTCTGAGAGGCCACTGTGGAGACAAAGCAGAAAGTGCGCATGTGAGGCAGTGGGAATTGAGGTCGCTATGGTAGCGGCTGCCCCACACCAGTGGAATTGCCACACGGGAACAGATGTCAAACTCTGACAGGCCGGCTAGACTGGAAGGTGGTGGGAACTCCTGTGAGTCTTCTCTTAATTTTGCGGTGACAATGACCTTGAGACATCCAGAACGGGGACTCGGGAGGAGGATCCTGTCACCAAGAAAAGGTTAAAATGACATTCTGTATATTAACGCGGGAAGCTGAAAGTATTACACATCTCGGGAGATTTTCAACCAAATGGTTACATTATCTTGTCACAGGAGGTTAGGGGTGAGCTTTCATTAGTTTATTAATAATCATTACTTGAAAGACTCGTCCTCCACAGTCCCGCTTCCTGGCCCTGCCTAACTTGGACGTGGGGGCGAGGTATGGCAGCGTAGTTCTCCTGACTCTGCCCTTGCTGCTGCTAGTTGTCCTTTCAACAAGGCAGGGCTGTCACTTGCCACAAGTTACCTCAGAGTTACGTTTCTTTGGTTTCTTGTCCAAGTGTGGGAGCCCGAGCTTCTGTCTTCCTTCATCACACACTTGGCATTCCTTTGCTGCTGCCATTTCTCAAAGGCCAAACAAACGTAATTGGTTAAGAATGTCACCCCTGCCTTCTCCCTAGCCTCCCATCAACCCCACTGAAACTTAACCCCTACCCGATCTGTGTCTCCGGCACCGTCTTTGCTCACCTCCGAGTTTAGCTTTTCAAGTGGTATCATGCTTTTCCCTCAACACACATGCTCCTGATTTAGCGTCCTGCCTGCCGGGCTGGTCTCACTCCTCACATCCACACAAAGCCCGGTGACCTTGCCTTTTCCATCGTCACCTGCGTTTGGATTCACTCCCTTTAGAAAACCAGCCCTGTCCCACCGGAGACGAGTGGAGCTGTCTGGAGCTCTGCCCTCGACCTCACCGGGCTTGGTTTTCCCTTTTCTCACTCTCCTAGTAACGAGAGAAACTCTACAATGGCGTTTTAATACGTGGCTCTTATTATCGGAAACACAAATTTCTGCCTACATAAATATATCTGAGAGTTCCATTTCTACATGGTTGTGGACAGCGCATGTATGGGTACCCGTGATCACATACAGAGCACAGACGAGGGTGGAAGATTGCCGGTGGCACCGTCAGCTCCTAACAGAAAGGACACAGGCCCACCTCTTCCGTCACGCAAAGCCACCACAATCTGTCCTGCCTGGCAGTTGCTTTTAGGTGAGTGGTCAATGGTTCCTTCACCTCCGGCTCCATTACTGACATATCTACCATGGACCAGATGTCCAACACAGCCACATTGTATCCTTTTGGGATGTCCAGACGCTAGCGCAGGCCACAGATTTTATCTTACCCACTCAGTAGTTTCTCTTTCATTTCACTGTATCCGTGTAGTAATTTCCTGGTTTCTATTTCAGCTGCAGAATTCACTCAAGTATATTTAAGTAAATGCAAATGATGCTGCAGGCAGTGTAAGGATAAGAAGGCAGGCTGTTTTCGGTAGCTAAGCAACGGGCCTCGAAGTGATCATTTCTCATCTGCGTTGCTCCGTGACCCTCAGCCATATCTTGCCTCATTTTTGGTAAGATAAGACTAGTCAGCTCACAGTAGGTATGGATGTGACTTATAATAGATAAATAGGCAACTATATTGTGTGCTTCTTTAATCATAGCTTCCTAAACTTCAGTGAAACTTTCTGAAATGGTTTGGCTTCCCCTGAGCTTGAAAGAGATCAGAAAAAAACCACTGTGTCATTGTCTTGTTACTTCCAATGTAGGGTTATCCACTGATTGCATTTTTATGTATTTGTTTTTATCTTTTGCTACAGGGTTTCACATTGTAGTCCAGGCTAACCTTGAACTCCATATCCTCTTACCCAGCCCTTCTGAGTGCAGACGTGCAGAATTACGGGCATATACCGCCATGCCCAGCTTCTACTGATTCTGTTCCTAATCTCATTGCGTGTGATCTCATGGAATTCATTAAGCTGTCCAGTCCTTTGGGCTACTATTTCTACTGTACAGTAAAATACACACCTCATCTGATTCTTAATGAGCTTGACTTCTGTTTATCTTTCAGAGTGCCCCAGCTTTTCTTACCTAGCTCTGCAAGTACTTGGATGATTAGCTGTCAACTTTAATCATTCCTTGTTTTCTTTTTTTTAAATATGGAAATCCTCATGCACGCTTAACATAACCTGTTTGTGGTACCCTGTGCTAGAAAAACAAGCATCAGGTGTTCCTCTATAATGGTTTGGAATAAAGTTACCTTTTGGAAATGCAGGTGATGATGAAGAATTTTGGTGAAAGGATGTGAACACTTCACTTCAGTGGTACAGGTAGAGCTGGTGCATACTGAGCGGCAGTTAGTCAGGTAGCCAGTTAGGGAGGAACAAAAAGATGTAACACCGCCTGCCTGCTCCAGCAGAACTGCAGTTCAGCGTCTGATCCAGTGCCATCCAATCAGCTCAGCTCTCTCTCACCTCCAACTCCAGTGTACGATGTCTTTCCCAGCCAGCCCGGAGCCCCAGACCAATCAGCTCTCTCTCAGACTCACCTGAGTCTGAGGCTAAGGCCCATGACAATAAGATGACAAATAGATGCTCCCAGGTTGGCAGGCCTCAGTTTTCGGCTGTTCACTTATCCTGAACTTCCAGGTCCCTGCTCTGGTAAGCTCCTCTTGTCTCAGCCTTGCTGGAAGGGAACCCCCTACTCCCATTTGGGATCGCTACCTCTTCCTGTCTTCCATATAGCAGGAGCTTCCTGTACTTTTTTCTCTTCTCTTAATAAATAAAGTCCCTTTTACTCTCTGGTTTACGGATTTTAATTCTTTTTTCTTCTTTTTTAAAAGAAATTTATTTTATTTTTTTTTCAATTTTTATTAACAACTTCCATGATTATAAAAAATATCCCATGGTAATACCCTCCCTCCCCCCAAGTTTCAAAGGGGAAAGTGGGGGGAGGGTGGATTTTACTTCTTTAAATTAGTAAGACAAGTAGCTGGGCTACCCTAAATGTGTTGGAGCATTGGCATACTGGTGTGTTGGCAAGGAACCCCAGAACTCCCATTACAGTATCAAATCAGCTATGTGAATGTAAGAGCCTTCCAATCAAACAAATGACACTTCCTAGTATATACCCATACAGGACCACAGTGCTTGTCAAGAATGATAGCATGTCTCTGAATTCCAGTTGACAGGAAACACCTCAGTTCATCTGCAGTGTCAGAGAGTAAACAAAGCCGAGCTGCTCTTCTCAGAGCAATCTCTACTCAGCCAAAATGGATCTTGTAGGTGGTATTGGGAAACTATACCAAGAGCAGTAAGAAATCCCAAGGTTTTCCTCTAGTCTGCATGGGAAATTGCTGTCTAGTCAGACCCTGGATGTTGTGATGTTAAATACTTGTTACTCCCTTGACTGGATTATTGGCTGGTGATACCACATGTGTACTGCTTAACACTTTGTTCTCAAAATGCCTCCCACACCTCTCTATTTTGAAGAATTTTATAAAACCATAAATCATGAAACCACAGGAAATAATAACCAGTAGTCATGTACCCACTTGGGATTTAATCTTGTATTTTAATCTTTTTTTTTTGTGGCATACAGAGATTTAGGTATCATTCATTGTGGAACTTACATCAACAGTTGTTTTTTGTTGACTCTTTCACAACATCCTCTCCTTGGATTTTAAAATGTGGCCATTTTCAAATTTTGCTTTGGATTTGAAGCACAGATAAAGTTGACAGAGATAGACATCATTTGTCCAGTTCCTTTCTTTTCTTTCTCCTGCAGAGAGAACAATATCTTTTTGTCAACCACCTCATGACCACCTCATTCTCTTGTGGACAGGACCTCCTTGTAGGTGGTGGGTAAACCCTGTTAAAATAGTCCATTGGAGAATGGCATAGTTATCCCAGTTTTGCTTTTTTCTCCCCCCTCCCCCGAATTGGAAATCATTGCTGGCATTTCTTTCCATAACTTGTCCATGGATAGAAGAGATAGCACATTTAAATGTGAGTCCTGAGCCTCACTTTTGGCTAGTAGCTTGGTGTTAGTTTTTCCCGTAGAGAACAATTACAAATTACTTCCGTGGGCATATGTGCCTCCTGTTGTAACTTTTGTTGTTGTTGTTGTTTTTTCGAGGTAGGGTCTCACTCTGGTCCAGGCTGACCTGGAATTCACTATGTAGTCTCAGGGTGTCCTCCTCAAACTCATGGTGGTCCTCCTACCTCTGCCTCCAGAGTGCTGGGATTAAAGGCGTGCGCCACCACATCCGACTTCTCCTGTTGTAACTTTTCAGTCCACGTTCTGAATTCCCTCTTAGATCAAAGCTCTGAATTGATTCAGTGCATTCTTGACTGACTCCTACCTCTGCCCCAGTTACCTGGTTCTTTTCCACGTGGCTTTGTCACACATGCGTGATCTCAAACACTGATACGTTACTGAATTGCCTTGTGTGTATTTTATTTACTTATTCTTATGAAACACCTTAGACCCTTGAAAATGTTACTTTTTTAAAAAATATACATGATATTTCAATTTAAATTTTTTGTTTATTTTTATTTGTTTATTTGAGAGCGACAGATAGAAAAAGAAGGAGAGAGAGAGAAAGAAAGAGAGAGAGAGGGAGAGAATGGGTGCACCAGGGCCTCCAGCCACTCCAAACGAACTCCAGACACATGCACCCCCTTGTGCATTTGGCTAACGTGGGTCCTGGGGAATCAAGCCTCGAACTGGGGTCCTTAGGCTTCACAGGCAAGCACTTAACTGCTAAGCCATCTCTCTAGCCCGAAAATATTGTTACTATTGCTTGGAGCACTCCCAATGACACCTTTTCCCAGTGAGACAACCTATTTGGTTCACTACGAAATGCTCAACTAGATAACTCCTTCTTCTCTACTATGTCTCAGCTGAACAATTAATTACTTCTGGTAAAGAATCTTCTTTGACACTCTATGAGAGTAACGTCCTTCTACTTCCCCATCGTCCTCATTGTCAAACTACTTTTTTTGCTTACCCAACTGGGCTTCAGGCTTGGTGTTAGTCTCACTCAGGTCATTTCCCAAAGATAATCCATGCAACATAAGAAGAAAAAAATCAGAAATGAGCCAGCAAATCTTGATTAAAGGAGCTCTTTATTCACACCATCCAACAAGCTTATAGAAGTATTCCACTTTTCTTCTCCTTTCCCTTATTCTTTACCTCTACAGTTTTCTCCACAAAATCCAGAGGAAGGAAAGTTGTTTTGTACTTAATCTGTTTATCTGTTAATTCATTGCACACCTGGCCTACTTTAACCGGTTAATGGGGGGGGAGGGGCATCTTTACATAGTATTAGCTAAATTTGTTTGTCTAGTAATCCTGGAGATAACGAGCATGAAACTTACCTTATTACATAACCGGTTAATGGGGGGGGGGGCATCTTTACATAGTATTAGCTAAATTTGTTTGTCTAGTAATCCTGGAGATAACGAGCATGAAACTTACCTTATTACAATCTTCATCTTAAGGAATATAAAGCACCTTAAACAGGATCCATATTTCAATTTAAGAAAACTGAAATAATGCTGATAACATAATCACCAACTTCTCCTCCATGTAACACACCACGTTCTTTTCCTGCTAGGATTTTTCATGGCTTTATTAACACTAATTAGCCAGCCCCACGTGTAAGATAAGTATAGCATCATGAGGCGTTTTTCAACTGTGAACTCAGAAACCAATAATGGATTCTTTTCCAACAATGAGAAATTGGAAATTGAGAAGTTAGTTTTAGGCATTTCTTTATCTGTGAAACTTAGTTATCTTTTGTTAATTATTTCTATATAGATTACCCATGGGATAATTATTTGTAAGCCTTGATCCCTGAGTGGACAGGCAAGCCGAACCACCTCTAGGAAAAGATGAGTTATTTTTTTCCCCAACCCTTCTTGTCTGGTTCTTTGTATGTGACAGGAAAAAATAAACCTTGTAACTGATGGCAAACAAGTAAAGAAAAATGGCCCAGAATTATACCAAATGGCAGTGCACTGAGTCATCACATTTACACTGTAGCTTATATTAATATAAATTTAAGCTGCTAAAAATTACTTCCACAGGCAGCTGTGTAAAGCCACTTTTTTTCCCCCCCACACATTTCCTTTTAATAAGTGAAGTCTTGGAGTAGTTTCTTTAAATAGTTGTAGACGAGAAAATGAAGGCGAGGTGTCAATTTCTAAATGAGGAAGCCCCGCCCCGGCCCACTGTGCGCTTTGCGTAGCGTGCTCCTGGAAGTGGGCCCCTCTTGCTGGGGAGGGCCACGCCTTCTGACTTTTCCGCTAGGCTTGTGTCCCCACTTTGTGGAATTGCTTCCATGACTTACCCCAGCAAGGAAGCAGCTTGTGGATTCGGACAGCTCTTACTCAAATACCCTCTACTGCTGGCTTGTAATTGTGTTACCTTTGGAAGGCGTTTCCCTCTCTCATTCTCTCTCTCTCTCTCTCTGTCTCTCTCTCTGTGTGTGTCTCTGGGTAACACACCACACACACACACACACACACACACACACACAGAGAGAGAGAGAGAGAGAGAGAGAGAGAGAGAGAGAGAGAGAGGTTGAGATATGGTGTGGTGTATTCGTGTGTATGCTTGGGCCCATGAGGTGTCTCATGCACTTATCCATGGCTGGGGCACTTGCATATGGTGCCCTAAGCAAAATATCAGATATGCCCCTCCATTACTTTCTACTCTTCTTCAGCTCTTACTGATTACAGAGCTTGTCTCCCCCTTCCCCCCAAGCCCTGGTAATTCTTTGTCTCTGCTCCTCAGAGGACTGGAGTAAGAGACGTGCATATGCTTGCCCAGCAGGTCATGTGGGTTCCGCCACCTCTCATGCCTCCTCAGGTCCTTATGGTTGCACAGGAAGTGCTCGTAACCCCCCAGTCACCTCTCCATCCCTGTCTGTGTCACTTAGTGATTTACTGATCACTCAGACCCACCTCTCAGCCTTACTGTGAAGATCATATTACATATCAAGGTGATGGACCTTATTGGTAGAACATGAGGTTTCCAGTATCCTGCTTAGTATTTAGTAGTTACTCAATAAATGTTAGATCCTTCTCTATTCTTTGCTATTGCACAGTCTCCTTATCTCTTTTCCCTTAGCACCTGTCTTTTCACCTTCAAGAAGCTGCACTTACAATGTTTACTTGGAGAACTTCCTAATGATTTCAGCCCACACTGATTGACACCCTGCTTTAAGATGGTCTTATTTTTAGTTGGGGACACTAGTTTGTTATCACATTTTTTCTAGGTATGCAAATAAGCACATCATAAATATGCAAAACAAATATCTATAGACTTGTGATGTTTTATTTTTATGTAGTTACCACACCACCTAATATTGTACATTAGTCACCTAGGGGCTCTATTAGCCATGTAATTGGTTATTATTGTCTAGGACCCAGCCAGGCTTGTGAGATGTCTAAAGGCTAATCTCTAATAAGGGAAACAGTGGCTTGCCCACTTTGGGGTTTTAAGCTTCTAGTTAATTAAATAGCATTTCATTCTGTGAACTGACCTACTTTTTAAAATAAACTATTAGCTCGTTGGTTTTTTCCCCATATTTTCTGAAAAAAAAAATCAAAGCAAACCCCAAACTTCTCATCCTATTATTATGTAGGAATTTCAGTGGCTTTAGATAGCTAAGTACTTATTGTAAGGCCAATTCCTGATTGAATCTTTAAGGAGATAAGTGGCTGGTTGGACTTTGGTAGTGTGAAAAAGAAGACTGAGGAATGTTACCCAATTTGATGACCACCAAATCTGTCGAATGAACTGCACAGAAGGGTGGGCAACATAGAGACAATTCCATGAGCCCGGCTAATCAGCAGAGTGTGGAGAGAGTCATTTCAGACATAAAGCTAGCTGAATCTTCCTCTTCATATGCACATGAAAGAGTTCACAGCAAAAATAGTTGCAAATTCTGAGGCGAACAGAGACACCTCAGTGATTATAAATAATTTATGTCTTTCAATTAGCTAGCATTTCACTAAAGAACTGATTTTCCATCCTTCAATATGTAAGTCCCTACCATGCCTCCCTCTTTCGAGAGAAGCTTATCTGGGAAGATTCTTTAAAGAAGAAGCAACTTGAATGTAAAATAATACTTAAAATTCAAGAGTCTGAGTGCGTGATTGTTTCCTCTTTAAGGCTAAGGAGAGCATGCTCAGTATTGGTTTACATCTATCATCCTGATGCCATTATTAATTGCTTCCACTTTCACTATCAAAAGTAATTCAGTTTTGCTGGATATGGTGGTGCACACCTTTAATCCCAGCATTTGGGACACTGAGGTAGGAGGATCAATGTGAATTTGAGGCTACAGAGTTCCAGGTCAGTCTGAGCTAGAGTGAGACCCTGCCTTGAAAAAAGAAAAAAAAAAAAAAAGTAATTCAGCTTGGACAATGCTTTTAAATTCCTTTATAGGGTTCCAATCTCAACCTTATTTATTTCTTATGTTTATAGTTTCTTATAGCCTAAGACCTGTCTCCATATTGGTTTTGGAGTCTGGTATGAGTGTTTTTTTGTTGTTGTTGTTGTTGTTGTTTTGCTATGGCATGTGTGTATGTGTGTGCATTTTCTTTATATATATGTGTGTGTGTATGTATATACATATCTATATCTATCTATCTATCTATCTATCTATCTATCTATCTATACACATATTTGAGAAAGAGAAAGAGGTGGGGGGAGAGAATGGGCACACCAAAGCCTCCAGCCTCTGCAAACAAACTCCAGATGCATATGCCCCTTGTGCATCTGGCTTATGTGGGTCCTGGAGAATCAAACCAGGATTCTTTGGCTTTACAGGCAATGCCTTAACTGCTAAGCCATCTCTCCAGCCCTGGTGTATATGCATTTTCATATGTATGTGTGCAGATGTGAATTCATGTATGTTTGTATGTGTTTGCATATGTAGGCCAGAGTTTGATGTGGCATGTCTTTCTCAATGTTCCTAATGTAGGGAGACAGGGTCGCTTCCTGGAGTTCACTAATTTGGCTAGATCAGCTAGCTAAAAATCCTCAACCCCCATTCCCTGTCTACATCTCCCCTGTGTTGGGATTGTAGGCGTGTGCTGCCATGCCCAGATTTTATGTAGTTGCTTGGGATCTAAACTCAGGTCTTCATGCTTACACAGGAAAAACTTAACTGAGTGACTCATCTCCACAGCTCCCTAAAGTGGATTCTTAAAACCATGTTAGTTAAATGCTTCCTTCCTATTGTCGGTTGGACTGCATCCACCAAAAAGGTGTCCTGACATCTGTTGTCAGGATATGAATGCGAAATGCCCCCATAGGCTCATGTGTTTCAACACTGGGTCCCCAGCTGCTGGGGGTGTTTTGGAAGGTTGTAGAACCTTTAGGAGATAAAGGACATGTGTCATTGTGGGTGGGCCTTGAGATTTGATAGTCAGGTTCACTTCTAGTCTCTTTCCTGACTGCAGACACACTGTGGCCAGTGGCCTCCCATGCCTGCAGTGGCCCCTCCCCCACCACAATGGTCTATGTTCCCTAGAATATACAGGCAAAAGAAACTCTCCCTTTCAGGAGCTTTGACACCTATTTGATTACGGAGTGAGGAAAGTGCCACAGCAACCTATCCACCGGCTCCTATGGAAGCAACTTTATAGGAAAATAGCATTTTTGTAGATATAACCAAGTTAATATGACGTCCTACTGATTTATATTGGGTCCTAAATTCAAGGATGGTGACTGTAAAAGAGAGAAAGACGTGGAGACATAAGAGGCTATGTGAAAACTGTGGCACTGGCTGGAGTTAGCGAGGGGACATGAAGGATGGCCAACATGCTAGATGCTGGAAGAGATGAAGAACTTTTCCTTAGAGCCATCAGCATGCACATAGTCCCGCTAACCTTCTGATCTCAGATGTTCAGTCTCTCATTTGTGAGAAAGCACATTTTCATGATTCTAAGCATAAGGATTATGGCAATATGTTATAGCAGCCTTAGGAAACTAACACATCTCTTAAATTTCACCACTTTCAGAAGATGACTTAGGATGTCCCAAAGGCTCACAAAAATTTGTATCTTGCCCATGACATTCAACTTAAATTGAAGCATCACAAATGTGGACCCCAAATCAGGTGAAAGTGCATCTAATTTTTTGTCTATATTAGGAAGTCTTTCAGCCATCAGATCATCCCAAATATACTTTTCAAATTTGGTGACAATCTTTGTGGTGTGCCATGTGTAGTGTGGCGACTATGACAAGTTGTCATAGTGACAAGTGACAAGTTGTCAGAAATCCCTTGAAACATTTTTTTTAGATGGATGAACTTGACAGAACTTTTTAAACAGGTTGTCGATCTAATTGTTAGCTTAAAAAATTATGTCTATATCGACACAGATGCAGCTATAGAAAGATGTCTGTCTGTTGTCTCTTTAGGTACTTACATCTCTTCCTCCTTGTATCTGATTCTCCGAGTACACATTTTTCAGTTTCTGTTCATCTGTCAATTTGACTATCATCTATTGACACATGTGTTGTATATAGATATAATTACATACATGTGTATATATGTACATGTATACACATCCCCCCAAAAACACTGTGTATGAAAGCCTTCAAAACACTCTGTAATTGGACCTTGTTCATATGAATTGTGTAAAGATAATACACCTTTCCTAAAGACGTTCCTTCTGTGGTGGACTCTTCTATGGGAATCAAATCCTGCATGCTTTGCTGAGCGGCTTTTAGGATGAAGGGAAGACATTTGAGGCCTGGCTGCACTAATGGCACAGAGATCAGGAAGGGGTGGGCTTTGTGGAAGCCCTGCTGGGGGATGAGGAATGGGCCACCTGGACCTCCAGCTGAGGCTCCTTGGGTCCAGACAAGAGCTACCAGCAGGACAGCCTGGGTCTGGATGAGGGCCATTTCTGCCTAAGGAAGTGGGATGGCCCTGGAGCAGAAGAAGAAGGAAGTCTTCCACAGAGGAAGGGCTTAGGAGACAAGTTCTCCCAGACGTCACAGTAGGGACAGAGATGCTGTAATTATTACTACTGACTGGAGGCCAGCCAGCTGATGACTACTGTGGGGAACATGTTCATCTGGGAATCATTTATTCTGATAAAGAAGTACACTTTTTGGTCCACATTTGCTTATATTTTTTCTGTATGGAAGAGTCATTTCATTTCAGTGAGACCAACTCTATCTAAGATGTACTGTTTCCTGCATCTCTTCTGGCCTGGTAGCTCTCATTTCTTTACTCCCATCACTTTGGAATTAACTCTAGAAGAAAAGAAACATCTCCTGGTTCCTACACATCTTTTCGAGTTGTATCTACTACATGCCATGGCTTAATAATATTATAGAATCTCTTTCACAAACTATCTGAATACTAAATTTAGATAACTTATCAGTTTCAGGACAGGCAAAGAGGAACACTGGATAAGTCCCATCTTCACCAATTCACTCACTGGGTGTAAAAGCAAGTTCCTGGTGACATTTTTTCCTAAAGTATGTGACATTTTTTAGTGGCACAATTTTATTTTTCCTAATTTCTTTGAAGAATAATTGATAAAAATCACATAGAGCTATCACTAGGTATCTGTGGGAGATTTGCTGCTAGATCTCTAAGAATATCAGAATCTTTGAATGCTCGAGTCCCTTGTATAGGATGGTGTAGTATTTACATTCAACCTGCACATATCCTTGAGAAGTTATTTGTAACACTCAGATGAAATGTCCTGCAAACAGTTGCTATCCCATGTTGTTTGTGGAGTAATGACGGAAACACGCCTGCTTACTATAGGGCTCGAACTGTTTGTCCCCAAATATTCTGACACTTCACTTGGATGAATTAACAGATGTGGAGCCCAGGCATACGAGGGCTGGGGAAAGTGTATTCCAGGTATACATCACAATCATTTCATATCTGCCTGCATTGTGAAATGCTCCTCCCAATCAAATTAATATATTCATCACCACAGATCCTGCTTGATAATATGGAGTGAAGATAAGGACATTTCAGATTTCCTAGCTTAGAAAGTTTCAAGAAAGTAATGTAGCATTATTCATGATAGTCTCCATGTCATATGTAGGATTTGTGGAACTTATTCTTCATATCACTCAAAGCGTAAAAGCGTACTTATTTCCCCCAGTACCCTATGCTGTCCATACCTGACTGCCAGAAACCACTGTTTTATCCTATGCTTCCATGAATAAGACTCTTCTTAGACTGCACTTAGAACTGTGCTCACGCAGTGTTTTTCTCTCTTTGTCTTTTTTCACTTAGCATCATTCCCTCCAGATGCATTTCTTTTTTTTTTTCAGATTCATTTCTGTTGCTTCAAATTAGCCTCTTTATGTTAAGAATGAGATTTCATTTGTACGTGTATGTGTGTACACACATTTTATTTTGTGTGCCTGTGCATGTGTGCGCACACACGCATGTGTTATATGGCCAAATTCTTCCACACTGAAAGCAATGAACAACTGTTGCCAGCTTTTATCAAAAGCACCTGGGACAACACACAACAAAGACATGGGGAGGGTCATCAGACCCACACCTGAGCTCTCAGGTGCCCCCTGTACCAGCTGTGTGTGCTAACGCAGTAGGTCTGGTGATCTCAAGGAGAGAGAGTATATAGAGAGTAAAAAATTAAGAAACAATGAGCTTCGTCTAAGCGGGTTCTTTGGAGTCTCCATGTTCTGTAATAAGCCCTCACTTCAAGACTGCATGGAGGTGACCCTGACATAATGAGCTCCACAGAAGTGTTGTTTTGGGGAGGGTCTCATAACGTGTAAGTAAGCCCTCACCCCAGGACAGAGGGAGGAGCATCCATGGGGATCACTTGACACAGTGACCCCACACTCCTCTCCATGCTCTGTAACTGACCCAATGAACTCGTTGATTCACCAAGTCGGCGCTGATGCAACTGCGCATTGGTCTTTCTTCTGAGCCCTATTTGAGGTGAAGATGCATGAGCTGGTCTCCCCAGGGGGACGTTTTCCCATGACACTTGGCATCAGAATTGGGGGTGGGGGCATGGCCGAACCAAAGATGAGCTTGGGAGGAGCAGTGGCACAGTCCTGTCTGTGGGTAGAAAGGTATGCAACTGAGGCCGGGGAGGGGATGTCTGGGGGGAAGCGACAAGCTTGTCCTTCTCTACACGGTGAGTGGTGGTGCGTCTTCTTATGGTGGCTGCAGTAGCCTGGGTCTTGCTGTGGGTAGTCAGACAGGTTAATCAGGCTGAGCCATGAGGAGTTGGGTGTCTCTGGGAGGAATCCCCGGGTGGCCATCCTCCTCTAAGTGGCAGGGAGAGGCATGCACGCTTGGTGAGTGGGTCTACCACGGGAACGCATGGATGTTCTGAAAATAGTTGGAGGATTAGAGAATGTGTTGAAGTCTTTGATTGTGGCACATAAGAGACTAGAGTGTCTACAGAGGTCATTGTTGGGGGTAATAAGGCATTCAGCTGAAGCAGAGATGGCTGCATAGAAAGAACGTGTTGTCATAAAGGAGGAGTTACCACGAGGAAAGGGCATGTTGCTATCATACTCTACATCAGCCTCCAATTTGTTAGGCAAATTGGATAAAAGGGAAGCTGAGGTAGAGGTACTAGCTCACCCATCTCTGAGGGCTAGCAGGCCAAAGAGAAGCAAAGCACAGTTAGATCAGTGTTGAGGGCTGGAGAGATGGCTTGGTGGTTAAGGCACTTGCCTGTGAAGCGTAAGGACTCATGTTTGATTCACCAGGTCCTACATAAGCCAGACACACAGTGATGCAAGTGCTCAATGTCTTCACAAGCGGCCATCCTCATCTGGAGTTTGATTGCAGTGGCTAGAGACCCTGGCACACTAATTCTCTCTCTCTCTCTTTCTCTCTCTCGCACAAAAACATAAAGGGCCAGTCTGCTGGACTTGCCTCAAAAAAAAAAAAAAAAAAGAAAAGAAATCACAATTAGATCATTGTTGTAAAACCCTTCATGGCATCTAAAAACTTGGAATTGGTACTGTTGAAGCCTTCCTGTAAAAGATATAACCCTCAATAGGACCATGGAGGGACTGTCTGGTAAGAAGGGCCCTGGCGAGGGTGGGATGAAGCCTAACCCTAAAATATTTGGCCCCGGCTTATGACTCCCAGTCCCAGAAATGGATTACAACCCATGTTTAGCTGTTGATCAGAGAAATCTATGAGATCCCAAAACAAGACAGACTTCTTTTTTTTTAAATGTTGATTTTGAAAGAGAGAAGGGAGAAGAGAGAAAGAAGGAGAGGGAGTAAGAAAGAGAGAAAGAGAATGGGTATGCCAGGGCCCCCAGCTGTTGCAAATGAACTCCAGACTCATGCACCACCTTGTGCATCTGGTTTATGTGGGTCCTGGGGAATCGAACATGGGTCCTTTGGCTTTGTAGGTAAGTGCCTTAACTATTATGCCATCTCTCCACTCCAAGACAGACTTCTATCAAAGCACTTGTTTACCTGCCTGAGGTGAAAGGTAAGACCGTCTTGCTGAAGACATCACATGCTGCAGATGTAAAACATCATGAGATCTGGCTGGAATCTAGGAGGAAGTCAGCTCCCAGATGGTTAGTCCATATAGTGCTGAAAACTGGGACTTGAGCTGCTGGTCAAAAATGGCCAACAATGCTTTGAGCAAGCAGGGGACTGTGCTATATGCAAGCAACCATCTGGTCAAGATGTGCATACCTGTGCAATAGGGCATACATCCTAGGTGGGTAGCCAATGGTTTCTTGATTGGCTAAGACATCTGCTCAGTGGAAAGGAACTCACAGTCAGAATCCTATGAGACCAAGATTATGGACTCCAATGAGTAGCTCTTGCTAGTTTTTGGATGAAAATGAGGCTACATCCATCAAAATCTCTCAAAATTAACAATGCTTATATACTTTAACCTGTCCTGACTTCACTCTCCATTGGAGAATCTGTTTTTCTTTTTCAGAAAGCAGTGAGAACTGAAGACAACCAAACCCCAACCATCACAGGACCAGAGCAAAAAGCAGAGTCCATGTCAGGAGGAGAACCACCCCCAGCATAGCAACTGGGGACCAGGTGAAAACACAGAGGAAATGGAGAGATGAGCGAGAGCGCTGCTTCCACCGCAAGCCTGACAACCTGCATAGGGGTGGTGGAGACAGACACTGAGGACACTCAAAATGCACCAAAGCAGAAATCCAGAAGCTGCTGAGAGCTCAACACTAACGTAGACTTAAAGCACACTCACCGTGGCTCAGAGGATTTTTTGGAAGTGGGGGATGAAAGAATGTAAGAGACACAGGGTGGGAGGGAATATCCAGAGGCACCCCCCCCCCAAAAAAAACCCACACAATGACTGACTGCTGCTCTCACAACTCATAATCCACAACTCCATGGTGAATACCAGCAACCCCTATAACGGGGGGCCTCGGTGGAGGGGAGGCAGTGAGGCAGGGAATGACAGCACCAACACATCATGGATCCTTATAAAGTTTCTACTTAATTAAAAAAAAAAAAAGAAAAAAATCTGGAACCCATGGGAGGAATGGGAGAAGGGTAATAATGGTGATTGAACATGTCCCTCAGATCTAACCTTTAAATATAGAACGGGCTGGAGAGACAGCTTAATGGTTAAGGCACTTGCCTACAAAGTCAAAGGACCCAGGCTCATTCTCCAGGACTCACATAAGCCAGATGCACAAGGTAGTAGATGCATCTGGTTTGTTTGCAGCAGCTTAGGGACCTAGCATGCCCAGTTTTTCTCTCTCAAATAAATAAATTTTAAAAAAATACAGAAGAAGGGAAAATCCATGACTCAGCATGTAGATGCACGCACGTGTGTGTGTGTGTGTGTGTGTGTGTGCGTGCTTGTGAATGCGTGTGTGGGGGTCGGCAAGGGAGGTTAATAATGGACCAATTCAAGAAACCATGACATGGAGTATGGCGCTTCCCAAGTGCTATAGTTAGGAAAGACGTAAGCAAGAGGTGAAAGAAATGGTCGCAGCCTGGCTTGTGAGGCTGTGGCCCATGGGTGTAGGTGGAGCCTATGGGTGGGTGAGCACCGTAGAGTCTGAGGACCCCAGAGGCTGAGAAACTGAGCCGCGGGACCACTCATCCCTCCTGGAGACAAAGGCTGTGGAATCTGAGGGGACACAAAGCAGAGTGGTCCCTGGTGGACTTGGTGATCACTGCCTGAGGTCCCCATGGATATCAGGGACTGGGACACAGTAGCAGAAGGACAGGCTTTATTGAGGGAACCGGGAAGGAGAGAAGCAGCGCTGAATGCCCAGCTGGCTGGTCCTGGTAGGGCCGTCTTTACAGGAGAATTATGAGGCTAATTCAATGGGGACCTCAGCACTGATGGGCGGTTTTAGTGGCTTTGCTGAGTCCCATGGTGGGACATAATCTTTATGAGTAGGAGAGGCTGTGGCTGATCTATATGACTTGTGCTGGCATATCAGTGGTGTCCATAAAATCATAGAGTGTCCCAGAGACGACAGAAAAGCAGAGCAGACAAAGGAGTCTGTCTGGATTGCTGGAATGCAAATGTGGAGAGATGTGTGTCACCCTGGAGTTCCTAAGGATAGAGTGCGGGAAGGCCAAACGCTGTGGCTCCTGAGCCTGTGGAAGGCTTTAAGTCCTGAACCACAGCTCTCAAAGGGTCTGAATGCCAGCATGCTTCAGGTGAAAGCACTAAGCTAGATTCACAGGTGAGCAATTATGCCATGTACATCTTTGCACTGCAGGAAGACATGCTGTGGGTGAAAATTACTGGCCTAACCGGTAAGTGCACGTATTTCCTTCATAAACACGTAAGGTTTGTACCCACACTCTAGACATTAGAGTCATGACTATGTATGAACTTGGGGGCATGGTATCTTTTTTGAGAGGTGGATTTCCTTGTCCAGGGAATTATACCGAGAACCAGGACTACTGGGTTATATGGTGGTTTAATTTGTGTGTTTTTCAGAAATATTTCCATAATGACTGACAATTTACATGCACACCATGGATTTGCATTTCTTCATGCCCTCCACAACACTAGTTACCCCTTATCTTTTTCTAAGTGTGTGTGTGTGTGCATGTGTGTGCATGCACACGAGATGTGTTGGGGTGAGTGTATGCATGTGAATCTATTTTATTTTGTTTAGTTTGGGTCAATGGTGAGCTGGGATGATTCTTGTACGTGTGCCCGCAGAGTGAGTGTAGGGTGTCTTCTCTGCGCAGGAGTATGATGAAGACTGAGGCAGTCACTGTAGCTATGAACTCCATGAAAGAGGATACAAAGGAAAGTTGTCCCAATGAGGTTTTGTCTTTTAACTACCCTAACCTGTTTTACTTTTTTCATTGAATTAATTGATTTTTGACACCATCTGGATAGTAGGTAAGTAATGGTTTATTATCAAAAATGTGCATGAGATCCATTTTGAGAGGTAATGAATTTTTTTAAATAGCTTTGTCTGGGCCACTTTGGGAGATTTGATTCCTTCATTTGAGGGTAGATACTACCAGGTTTTTTTTTTTTTTTTTTTGTTGTTGTTTGTTTGTTTTCAAAACTGTCTCAAGTGAACTGGATGTGAGTCTAGGCATAGTGAGTGGCAGATGCTTGAGATCCCAGCAATTGGGAGGCTGAGGCAGGAGAGCCAAGACTTTGAGCCAGGTTGGGCTACAGACCTTTAAAGACCCTGCCTTTAAAGCAAGCAAGCAGTCAAGTGACCCTGATGTGAGCCAGCCTCAGTCAGAACCATTATCTGCAAGACTGTTGTCTCTCTCATCCTCTCAGCAGCCTCAGAGGCCCAGTGCTGCTCTAGTCAGGGTCTCATCCCTGCCTTCCCTCCAGTGCTGCTCTAGTCAGGGTCTCATCCCTGCCTTCCCTCCAGTGCTGCTCTAGTCAGGGTCTCATCCCTGCCTTCCCTCCAGTGCTGCTCTAGTCAGGGTCTCATTCCTGCCTTCCCTCCAGTGCTGCTCTAGTCAGGGTCTCATTCCTGCCTTCCCTCCAGTGTTGCTCTAGTCAGGGTCTCACTCCTGCCTTCCCTCCAGTGCTGCTCTAGTCAGGGTCTCACTCCTGCCTTCCCTCCAGTGCTGCTCTAGTCAGGGTCTCATCCCTGCCTTCCCTCCAGTGCTGCTCTAGTCAGGGTCTCATTCCTGCCTTCCCTCCAGTGCTGCTCTAGTCAGGGTCTCATTCCTGCCTTCCCTCCAGTGCTGCTCTAGTCAGGGTCTCACTCCTGCCTTCCCTCCAGTGCTGCTCTAGTCAGGGTCTCACTCCTGCCTTCCCTCCAGTGCTGCTCTAGTCAGGGTCTCATCCCTGCCTTCCCTCCAGTGCTGCTCTAGTCAGGGTCTCACTCCTGCCTTCCCTCCAGTGCTGCTCTAGTCAGGGTCTCACTCCTGCCTTCCCTCCAGTGCTGCTCTAGTCAGGGTCTCACTCCTGCCTTCCCTCCAGTGCTGCTCTAGTCAGGGTCTCATTCCTGCCTTCCCTCCAGTGCTGCTCTAGTCAGGGTCTCACTCCTGCCTTCCCTCCAGTGCTGCTCTAGTCAGGGTCTCACTCCTGCCTTCCCTCCAGTGCTGCTCGGACTCACTGTGGTACCAAGCTGCTCAGCTGTCTTCGTACATGTAGATCTTCAAACCGACTCCCATCGAATCCTCTGTCCCAGGTAGTCAAACTTTTCCACACGATAGACAATAAGACCTTTATTAGCTTGTGAATCTTAACATTTCCCAAATCAGAACTGTGGAAAATAAAATGGACACAGAAATGTGGATTTTATCTCTTTGTCTCCTACTCTCAGTGAAGTCGACGGTGGCAGATGAAGCAGGCCTCATCACTTAGATGGTCACTGGACAGTCATCGCCTCGAAGGTGGTGACCAAATTGGATAAGACTGAGCCAGATGCTTGAGAATAGGAAGTGAGGTACCAAACACAGTCGGCCACAGCCAAACACATACACCCAAGCATCACAGCAACCAATGATTAACGAAGTAATAGGGGGTTAAATAGTATTGTAATAGACTATATTTCATTTGAGACCATTTCTACCGGAACATATCAGAAACTAAATTGGAAATAAAGGCTATTAACTTTCAGTCAACCCATGAAATTATGACTGCAAACATTCATTATTTTGGGGAGCTGTCTATTGACAGCCCTTTGCTTGAAAAAAACAAAGAATTATATACCCAAGTCGGGTGGAACACAATCACCGAATTTCAGATTATCAATTCATCATCATGCTTATAAGCCTGTGCCTTTGCTTTCAAGTGGCATTTAGGTAAAATAAGTAAATGCACACTTTTACTTTTTATTTTCTTTAAAAATACCCCTCTTTTGGCTTGGAAACATAATGCCGAAAGTCAAAATGTGTATGCCAGGTCTTATATGGAACTCAAAATTCATTATTTTTGTGCATTAAATATAGGCCATGGATATAGTTTTGAAAGTCTTATTCTGTGAATAGATAATATTTGTCTGTCATTTATTCAAACTAAACATTTACTGAGTAGCACTTTGTCTTAGATGCCCATGTAGGGAAAACAAAGTTGGGTAAGTCATAGTCCTTTTTTAAAAATTTTTATTTTTTTTATTTTTCAAGGTAGGATCTTTCTCAAACCTAGGCTGTCCTGGAACTCACTATGTAGTCTCAGGGTGGCCTTGAACTCATAGCAATCCTCCTATCTCTGTCTCCCAAGTTGTGGGATTAAAGGTGTGCGACAGACAGTAGCTCAAAGATGAGGGACAGAGCATGAAACAAAGCTGTTGAGATGTGCACAAAAGACCATGGCACACACAGGACAGACTTTGAAGTGGAACTTAGTGGTTAAGAGGACTTGCCTTAGAAATGACACTGAGAGTTTGAGGGGAATATCTTAGCCCATCTTCTGCCTTAGTAGAGACAGAATGTCGGGAAGAGGAAGGCTAACTTGGAAGGATGCTGTGAGATTCCAGGTTCTTAGTACAAGCCCCTTGGAAGTCTCTTATAAAGCTAGGGTTCAGCAGAGTTATTCATCTTAGTAAATACCAACAGGCAGTGTCTGGATTCTTTATCTTTTGAGGTGCAAGGTCACGCACAGTCATTTTCAAAGTTGCTCACCATGTTTTCCAATTCTGAGGAATGTATTTTTGAGAAGAAAAATGTCAACAAATTATGTTCTTATTGTGTGATTTGTCTTCATAGAGAGTTGTCAGTCTCAGAGGATTAAAAAGTCCCACCTTCCTCAGGTTGATTTTGATGGGGTAGCACGTGTTGCGATGCAACTCTGGGGATGGTTGGTTCTCTTGTGGAACAAGGACCCCATTGAAGCAATGTGATACCTTAGCTCTGGCTGGAACAAAGTAAACTTCAGCTCAAGTGAGAGATTCGTTTACATGGGCCATCTATTTACTAGAGCAAGGCAAACACTTTTATAGGTCAAAGTACTTTCAGAATAGAATTTGCTTCATTTTTCAACATGAAAAATGTTACAGAGACTTCAGGTCCTTGTCTTTCTATTTACTGGATCAACTGTAACCTGGAATAATTCTGGATTTGTCTCAACTTTTCAGGGAAATGTAGGTACTATTTCTACTTGGTATTTTATAGAGATGATGAATATTCATGCTCTGCAACTAGTGAATGAGTAATTCTAATAAAAATACATTTAGTTTGAATAAAAATTAAGACATTGAGAAAAAATATTTTTAATTAGATGACCATATTTTGGAGGAATTTTATCATGTGGTATAGATTTGGCTGGCTACAATGCTCACATTAAAGATAGCTATGTAATCTGGAATGTGGTCACATTTGTTGTAATCCTAGCCCGAGAATTAATTGAATCACGAAGTAAAGTTTTCAGAAAAACCTTTGAGTAGAACTGAATTTGATCAGCCTTTCTTTATTTCCTCCTTCCCTCCATTTACATAGGACATTTATTTATTGAACCAAGCCAAATACTTTTTTAATATGATGTTTGGTTGTTTACCTGTCCATTTAATTTAGTAAGCTGAAAGTCCCTTGAGTGAAGGGACAATATTTTGTCTAATACTTGCTAAATATTCAATAAAATGCAATGACATTTAATAACATGAAGATTAAATGATTCTTTTCCCTCTCTGCCCCCTCCTCCCACTTTTTATTATTCACAGCTACCTTTATGAATTTTCTAAATTCTGATGCTGTAGAATTTATGTGACACTGATATTGTAGCAATATCATAATCTCAGCTTTGTTCTTCTGTCTGGTGAGATGTTTGCATTCAAGATCAGATACTTGAATTATTCCTGAGTGAACTTGTTCTTGTGTTGTTGTTGTTGCAGGATGTCTTGGTTTCTTGTTTAGCTTTCTGTCCATGGCTGCCTACAGGCAGAGCTAAATTGGGTACATTGTTAGGGCAATGATGAGATAAAAAGCGTGACTGGTCTCCCCGTGCCTCACTTTGTGGGAAACTCTTTGCAAGGCACTTTGTAGAAAGCCTTCTTCCTCACCTTGTCCTATAGTCCCCTGCCCAAAGTACAAAGCAGGAGAAAAAAAATAGATGGTGAGTTGTGTGTGAGTGTGAGTGTGAGAGAGAGAGAAAGAAGAAGAAGAAGAGAGAGAGAGAGAGAGAGAAAGAGAAAGAGAAGAGAGAGAGAGAGAGTGAGAGAGAGAGAGAGAAAGTAGTGCAAGCGACCTGGGTGATCTCGGTGACAGAACATTTGTCATGCTTCTTCTACACCTGTTGGACACAGACAGCCAAGCCACCTGTTGTACTTCAATTCCCCATTCCTCAGGGACCTGCTGCTTGCATCAAAAGGTTTAAGATAGCAGAAATTCACAAAAAAAGAAGGTCGAGGTCACCCAGTTCTTTCTCCCCAGAGCTCCCCCTCAGACTGTGCTGTCCAGTATGCTCTTGTCACAGTGCAAGGCATTATGAAAACAAGACACTCTTTGTCTAGCTCTTCTGAAACATCTGAGGGACAAAGGTTTCACTTTCTTCCAAATGATATAAATCCTGACATTTCATTGTTTACAAGGTCAAGAAGTGTGTCCCTGATTGTCAGCTGACAGAGTCGCTTTCAGAACTTCCTAGGATTCAGCACCTCATTCCTTGCACACTTGGGTCCTGAATGGAGGGAGCTGTGACTTATCTTGGCCCATAAAAGTGTCATTGCAGGATGCTTTCGTGCAACAACTTTAACCTATTTTTATGAAAACCAAGGGAAGAGTCTCTCTTGTATATCTCTCTTTCCATAAACTATAGTAAAAATGTAAGAGCTACTTTCCCAATTTTCTAGCTGGAAAATTTTCTCTTAGTTAAAAAGAAAAATCCGAGAGCTACTGCCCCAACTCCTTCATCTTGTAATGAGAGAAAATGACCCCCAGAGTGAGGAAGTGAGTTTCCAAGAAAAAAAAAAATCAGGAAGAATTCAAGTCTTCCAAAGTCTAGCCAGTGAAAGAATCCATAATGAGCCTTCTGAGTCCCCAACATACAGAGGGTGGGGCTCAGGCTTGTTCACCCTCTGTCCACATCAAGGGGATTAAATCTCCCCCGATATGCCAACTAACCTCTGAGAACACCTGCCATGAAATCTCAAAAACAGCGAAGCCACAGCTGTGGGTCTTTGGGAGTCCTGCACCTGCCTCTCCCTGTTCAGCTAGATGTCTGGCTGCCTGCTCTGGGGTGTCCCCTTAGCAGGCTGTGGAGATTCTCTAGCTCACTTCACACAGTGGGCTACCTATCCCCCCCTAACTGTAGTGGGTGCTGAGCTGTCTCTAAATAGTCATGTTGATTCTGACCTTTTTGGAACAAGGAATTTGTGCTAATCATGTACAATGACCTCACCTAGCTTTTCACATAGGATAAGCAAGTAGCCTATAGAAGTTGTGGGCAGCTATCTTGAGAATCTCGCAGCTCAGGTTCAAATTCCCAGACTACTGTTGATCGGCTCTTAGCCTTGGGTCAATCACTTCATCTCATGAAGAGTCAGGTTTCTCATGTGGAAATGAAGAAAATATTGGTACTAGTTTCATGAAATTTTCTTAGGGATCATATGCACTATTAAGTTAAAAAAAACTCTGGCATGTTAAGTAAAAATTAGCTCTATTATTCATCTCTGCTCAAGGTACACTGAGTAGAAAGAATGTCATTTTGATAGTTCATGTCATATCTCACTGGTGATTTTGGGACTCTGGCCCTCTAGGAATCTTCACTCTCAGGTATCCCGTGGCAAGTGATTAGGGAGCCTCCCATGCATTCTTTAATAAGAATGCTCATACCCACTGTGGTGTCCCTGACTGCTGGGCTATCTATATAACATTGCTGTGTCTTCTGCTCTCTGCCCTGTTGCATCTCCGGCTGGGAACTACTGCTGTTCTTGGCATGGGTTTATTCTATAGTGAATGGAGGCTAAGAGAATTTTTATTAAAAATTATTTCAAAAAAGTAGTAACTCTGGGACTGGAGAGATTTATCAGAGGTTAAGGGTGCTTGCCTGCTAAACCTAAGGACCCACGTTCTACTCTCCAGATCCCACGTAAGCCAGATGCACAGAGGTGAGGCAAGCGCAAGGTCACACATGCTCACTAGGTGGTACAAGCGTCTGGAGGGTGATTACGATATCTGAGGCCCTGGTGTGCCAATTCTCTGTCTCTCTGTCTCTCTGTCTCTCTCTGGTTCTCTCTCTAAAAAAAAAGTAACTTTCACCCCAATGCCTTTTAGCTTTGATTGACAGCCTTCTGTGACCTTGGAGTCCATAGGAGTCTCTGGAAGGCTGACATGTTAGAACCAGCATCCTAGTAGCCCGTCTTCATTCACTCAACATGTCAGAATTCACACTAATGACACTAGGCCGAGTGAAGTTGAAGCTGTTATCTCATTTAGGAGGAGCAAAGTCGCTACCATGTGAGTCACGGTCCACACTCCTTGGCATTAAAACTTGCTGTACGGGCGGCTCTGGGACTTAGCAGTTTGATCTGACCAGCAAAATTCTGTATCTGTGGACAAATGGCCAATTTAAAAATCCAGTCTACCTAAGACCTGTCAGTATTGAAATGACTGGTATTTGTTCTCTTTTTTTTTTTTTGCCCCAACATTCAGCATCCCCTAGAGCTGCCAATTGCTAAAGGATGAGGTGTACAAGATGTAGGAATAACACGTCAGTGATTTGTCAGCTTAGAGAGTGTCACTGTTCATCAAAGAATTGTTTTCCCTTTGGTATGAGCTGTAAAATCTAAGTGTGTCACAAAGTCAGATGGTGACACTTGGTACATCTACAGATGCAGAGCGATTATGTCAATTACAAGCTGTATATGGGGAAGAACGAAACTGATGTAGCCACTAGACAGAGCTCAGGGTTCTGGAAAAAAAGGAGTTGTTAAGTAACAACCAAAATAGAAACGAAATTTGACCTGACTAGTTCCAATCAGCTGCTGTTTCTGCCCTTTATCTCTTGTTATGTCCATGGGCACAAATGGTAGATTTCCAAAAATCAGCAAGTTGGAGCTTTAATGAGGCAGGAAAAGGAATATTTTAATATAATATATTTACATACAAAATAAAAAAGAATGCTACAAGGGACTCACAACATGTATTCCTATTTTCCTCAGAGCTACAATTGAGTTTGAATGAAGATATTGTGGGTCTACGTTGATATGTATGTATATAAATTCCATGAAATAATTTCATGCTAAATAAGTGATATAAATACTAGACATTTAGGATGACTTATGTTTTCATATTTGAGATGACCACAGTAGTTTCCTATAACAAATGTGATTTAATCTAGACTTTGAAATATGGAAAAGGTGAACATCAGTAGATCATAAGACCAGAAATACTTGTTAGAAAATAAAATGGTGGCACACGCCTTAACCCCAGCACTCTGGAGGCGGAGGTAAGAGGACCGCTGTGAGTTGAGGCCACCCTGAGACTACGGAGTGAATTCCAGATCAGCCTGGGCTAGAGTGAGACCCTGCCTTGGAAAAACAGAAAAAGAAAAAAAAAATGGAAATAAATGTTCAAAGACAAGAAAATAGAGAATTTTTTAGGATGACTAGGAGTAGACCACTTTTGCTGGAGGAAAGGGCTGAGCATAAGAGAAGGAAGACAGGAAATTCAGGGTGGGAAGAAGCTGGAGTCATTTGGAATACTATGCTATGGGTTTAATACGGAGATGCTCCTCAGCTTACGACAGGGTTACAGCCCAACTGCCATTCCTTCATACTTATCAATTTTAATGTCACCCTCTTTTGACTATTCAAGAACACATTCCTGAGTGCCGATGGATAGCCCAATCATGGACTGAAAATATTGCAAGTTAAAAATGCATTTAACACACTAACTTACTGAATATCAAAGCATAACCTGAAACCTATTATCTTGTACTTGGGCAAAATTGCCTAACACAAAGCCCATTATACAATAAAGTATTGGAAGCCATACATAATTTACCTATACCCAAAATAATTGCAGGCCACACACTGAGTGTAGAGCATCAGTTATTTACTTGTGGTAAATAACTGGGATCTCGCTGCTGGTGCCCGGTCTCAAGGGAGCATGTACTGTACCTATACAGCTAGGAAAACGAAAGATCAAATCCGGAATCCAAAGTGCAGTTTCTTCTGAATGACAATATTTTCACATCACCACGAAATTGGAAAATGGAGTCAAACCATCTTCAGGGACCAGCGGTAGGGAACGTGTCCTTTGGTAATGCCAAGTCGACCTGCGTGCTGCCTCTTCCAGTCAGCCCCGAGTCTGTGAGGATAACAATTGATCAGTACCCTATAGAGTACTGGCTTGAGCGTGTGTTTAAGATGTTTTCTCACATTCCTTCCTATCTCCAAAATGCCCCTCTATATGCATATGTGAGATACCCAATACTTTATCATAAGACAGGATGATAGATGACATTGCCCAATTTCATGCTAATGCACATGTTCTCAGCATGACTGAGGTAGGCTAGATTAAACCATCATGTATGGTAGGCTAAACATATTAAGTGCAGTTTCCACTTAAGACATTTTCAGAACATGGAGGGTTTATTGGGGTGCCCTGAGCTGTTGCAAGGCAAAGAGTATTTGTGATTTTGGGTGGTTAGAATATCATTAAACCTGACACACAGGAAGGGTTTTGGGGAGGAGTCAGTCTGAGGGTTGAGAGGGATGGCTCTGAAAACGAAGACTAACGATAGGCAAGCTGGTTGAGAGGCTTGAATATTATGTGGAGGCAAGCATTAGTAGAATTTATAGTGGAATTTCATCTAGAAAGACAACTTTCCTTGTGGACATAGGGTAATTAAATAGGTAGTGAGTAATGGCAAGTCTTAGTGACTTAACTATACAGATGCAAGAAAAGGGAAAACAAAAGTAGACTCAGGTTTTTTTTTTTTAAAGCATTTTCATTTATTAATTTGCAAGCCGAGAGCGAGAAACAGAAGACTGAGAGAATGAGCACGTCTGGGCCTCCAGCCGCTGAAGAGGAACTCCAGATGCAAGCACCATCTTGTGCATCTGGCTTTATGTGGGCCCTGGGGAACTGAACCAGGCTCGTTCGGCTTTGAAGGCAAGCACTTTAACCGCTGAGCCATCTCTCCAGCCAGACACTCAGGGTTTTAATTGGCTGGCTGGGAACACAGAGGAAACAATGGGAAAGTCTGGAGGGGAAAATGTTTTTTACTTGTATTATTGTTGGCATTTCTAAGATGGTCAGTCATAGAAATACACCATTTCAAGTTGGCAAATTAAACTTTGATTTCATTAAATCTCAAAGCCTATAAGGCCAGCTCTTGAGAGCAATTAAGATACGGAGGGGGGTAGGGTGCACAGTATAAGCCATATAGAAAGGTAAATGTCCTGACAACCTCATTGATTGCACTACCCTCATAATTTGTCAGAAATTATCCTTTGAAAATGTATTTTTTTTTTTTTTACCCAGAACTCTATTCGTTCTTTTTTTCTCCAACAAATCAATACTATCCCTGGGGTGGAGGTTGGTTTTAAAAGGTTGTTTAGCTAAACCCTTAATTGAAAGGGTGTCTGGTAATTACTATTCCCTGTTCTCAGAGGTTATTAGAGTAGCCCTCGAAATTTGAAATTAACACTTGAAAACTGATTTTGCTCCATGGGACTGAGTTTGAATCCTTCCTCTCCACTCCATGACTCTGTGATCTTTTCTGGAGCCAAGGCATGTTGGAGAATAAGACGTGGTAGAGGTTAAGAGGAGTAATGTGGAAATGGCTTTGTCAGAGTGTCTGGCATGTAGTCTATTTTAAACAAATTTTAGCAGTGTTGTGTGCATAGACTCACGAGCCTTTATGGGCTCCAGAAAAAAAGTAAAGTCATATTTCTCTTCATATTCCATTCAACATGACCTGTCATAGTTACCTTGATGTTCTCAGAATACCTCTGTCCTGGCAGAGCCCAATAACCAGAGAATATCAAGGTCCTGTGATTAGTTGATACTTTAATCAGATCTTATCAAGAGGAAATCACTGGGTGGTTGTCCATAGCCTGTGGCCTCAGTGAATAGTCTTGGTTATTGACAATGATGTTGTCTTCCCACTTTGCCCTGCTGAAACACATTCTAAATATGGAGATAACCCCCTGCCGTCCAAGGTCAGGTTCAGCCCATGCCAGCAGACAGCTCTCAATTTTATGCATTCACATGTGTACTCATCTCAGTTTTTTGGCCCTATGGCAAACAAGGTATCACGATGGCTGGTTTGGGCAAGCTTTCTTCAGAAGTAATTGTTGCAGGAGAAAGTCCATATTTATTAGAGAATCTGTTCATGACAACTTTTCTTTGGGCAATCTTAAACTTCTAGTTTAAGTTCACGTCAACCGCATCAGTCTCTAGAGATCTTCAAATCTAGGGATGTTTGACTAACATGATATTTCAGAGGGAATGAGGCTTGAGGCATCCCGTCACTCTCTTCTAAGAAATCATCAAGAAACTTGGCCATACACATGACTGTGTTCCTAGAGCTCTGGATATATTCCTAGAGCTCTGGATATAATTCCTAGAGCTCTGGATATATTCCTAGAGCCCTGGATATATTCCTAGAGCTCTGGATGTATTTCTAGAGCTCTGGATATAATATCTAGGGCCCTGGATATATTCCTAGAGCTCTGGATATATTCCTAGAGCCCTGGATATATTCCTAGAGCCCATGGGATATAATCCCTAGAGCTCTGGATATAATTCTAGAGCCCATGGGATATAAGGTACTTCTGCCTTAGCCTTGGGTAAATCAGAAGGAAGACCCACCATACTTTTACCCTGGAAGAATACCTACTCATCTCATACCTACTTAATCAGGAATAGTTCTTTCCACAGCTAATTACTGTTTCAGCTGGTAGAAGTGGAAGGAATAACCAGCTTTTAAAATGTATTCTCTATCATTAGAAAACTTTGGGCTCTGCCTCAACAGTCATTGCCTGCAATATTTTTGTCCTTATTGTTGTCATCATTTCGTAATTGATAATGTTCCCCTAGAAGAGAATTCAACATAAAAGGCAAGTCTGATTCTCTTAAAACCCTGTCCTCACATCAATTAAACTTCTGGCTTTGGTCTGTCATATCAAAGAAGACACTTACCCTCTTGTGGCCCTTCTCATATGACATACTGAATTTTAAGTCTATTTTAAGTGTCTACAATTACTTTTTTAATTAAAATTTCTCAGATTGTTCCTTGAAAAAAAAAAGGCTGGAAATTCTCATTTCTCATAGATCACATGAAAATCAGATACCTTTCTTTTGCCTGTGACCTTAATAAAGGTGGGAACATGTAGTTGCAGTGTGATCCCTGTGTTAGCTTGACATCCACATCAAAGCAAACAGCTCTCCAAGCAAGACTGTCCTTAAAGTCAGAGACAGACTTGTCAGTAACTGAAAGCCAGAAAACCTTGATTCCCACAACTAGGATCAAGCTGTCAAGACAACGCTGCTTCCGTGGGAATCAAGACAAGCCCACCTGTCTGATTTTCTTTCCCAGACATAAGCACTACCAAGGAGAGGCGGCCACCTGAATGAAAGACATCAAACACTTGCATCATGGGTTCCCTTGAGGGATTTGGTCCTGAAGCCTAACACAACCCTCTTAAATGAGCTCTAATTAAGTTCTGTGAATCTCCTCTTCCGCCACGCCGAAAACACATTGCCTCATTTTAATTTTTTCTTCATGTCACTGAGAGTGGGAGAATTGAGATTTAAAAGAAGATTAAAAACAAAGGAGGAGCCAAGGGAAGTAGGGTACCTGTTAAGGCTAAAACTATTTTAGATCTGCTGTGGACAAATGGATAGCGCTCCTAGAGGACGATTCAGTGTGCGTAGACCAAACTGCTTTGTGTGATCACCCTGGTGACAAGGTAACCCCATTGATTATGGGGTGATACATATGAGTTCTATTGGCTTCCCACCCTTTGCCCCACACTGGCTAACTACATGCACAGGCAAGATCCAGTTATTTCGTGTAGACTGGTCCTTAGGCGGTGTGTGGAAGGGAGTGGGCCTCCGGGGACACTGTGCTTTACATTATTCTGTCAAAATAGGGTTATTGTGAGATATGCTATGAAGCATTACAAAGGAAACCTTTGTGGAAGAAATTCATGACACAAGTATGCTTCGTTAATTGGAAACAATACACTCTACTAAACATTTTATTGAAATATTTATTTCGCACTTGAGGAAAGATCCCCAAAGAAATGCTTGGTGATTAAGTGTAATCGTGGATGCATGAAGAATAAGGATGGGGGGCAAGAAGAAGTACGTGCTGAGCAGGGCAGCCTCCAGTCCTTTGTTTTTCTGTGGTTGCAGCAGTGGCTTCTCCTGAACCTGGGATTAAGCAGAACCGCTAACACCAAACCCAGTCAGACTGGCACCCTGCTGTCCCCTACTGATAGCTTAATCTTTAGTACATTTTGGGGGTAAGTAGGAAGCTAGGGATATGCCATTATGGTTCTGCAAGCACTGTCTCTTGAAGAGAGGGAAAAAAAGCAGAGCAAGACCCCGTGTTCCTATTAAGCTCTTCAACAGTACTCCTGGCGCGTTTGCGGAGTAGTGGCTTTTCAGTCTGGTTTCCTTATTTTAATGGATAGATGCTTAAACTATGGCCGAGTGGCTCCCCAAGGAGCACGCGGGCATCACCTGGAAACTTGTTAGAAACAGGGCTTTTCAGGCCAATCCTGTGAAAGCAGAAATGGTGTTTTGTTTATTCATTCATTTATTTTCTAGCAGTCTCTGTTCAATCAGCTGTCCTGGTGACTTTGAGACACTGGAGGTTGAAGACCACTGCGTTGTTCTGTCCCATTGCCCTGCTCCCACTGGACATGCCTGAAGGATTCCATTCCCAGAGCCCAGCCACGACCTAACACACCGCGCAGTCGTTGTCTGTGACTAGGCCTGTGTCGTTGCGTTAATAGCAGAGTGTTCAGAACACTTAGCCTAATCAGACATCATACATTTGCATTTTCCCCTTGTCCGTTTTCCTTTCTTTCCGTCTTGAGAAAATATGGTATTTAAAGATGACCAAGTCTAATTTCAAGATTTGGTAATTCTTGGAAATTGTTAGCAGTGGCCAAGGTAGCACATTATTTAACCCCAGTCACTCACATACAAGCATATTCTTCATGGAGCTGTGGGTCATGAGATCAGGGGCTAACACTGCCACGTGTGATGCCTCTGTGTGAATTACAAAACGGGGTTCCTTTGGAGGTGGGGTGTCCAATTAAGGAAGGGCATAACATTGCCCTTGTCCCTTCTGAATGTTGTAAGGACAAGCAGAGCTCGATTTCAGCCCTGATTTCTGGCCTACTTGACTTAATTCCTTTGTCCAGGACCAATGCATTTACAGATAATGTCCCTGAAACACTAAGCACACAAGATATTGCACACATAACACACTCCATTCAAATCTGTGCTTTTCTGAGGTATCTCTATTTCAGTTCATGGAGGAGAACATGCATGGTAACCGTTTGGTTATCAGTAGCAGTGACATTTAGTGGAAGCTGAAAAAGAACCATCTTATTCCTCAGCGGACTCACAGATCAAATCAAGAGGTTCACTGAAAACATTTGATTTAATCCTTAATGTACCACAGATATCGCTTCCATGTGGACCATTAGAAATGAGGAGATCTGGAAAGGAAACTATTCACGCTTTTGCTCAAGTACTCTCTACTGACCACAATGACTGCTGACTGGTGAGATTTATACAGGGGACAGATATTCTAAAATAACAAGCAAGACAGGGACATAGGCAATGAGGGGCATGGCTCGTTTACATGAGTTTGGGTCCTAAGGACTGACCATCATTCCATTCTTTGGTACAGTGAGAAAAGGCCGAGGTTTTGCAAACAGGCTTGCGGTTATTCCCCAGAGTACTGCCCTTTGACCCTTCCTAGAGTTCTGTTCTGTATTTACAAACTGAGTGCTTTTGCCCTAGAAAAGACCTATAACATGCTTTAATCTGTAGCTGCCCTAGATTTTGATATTCATTCTCAGCACAACTCGTTATTACTTATAGTCAGTTCCCGGGTGTAATGAGCAAGGATGTGCGGAGCACTCATCACTGCATTTTAAATCCACACCATGAAAATGTTGGAGCGAACGACATCTTCAGAAGCAACATGTATTCCTTTGAGGGAATACAAAGTCTTTTGTCTCTCTCTATCATCCTAGGTTACCCTGTCATAATTAAATACTATATAGCAATGTACGGACAAAGTAAAAATTTTCACTTAAATGGCACCACTAAAATAGAACAAAATACTAAAATTGGAAATTCCTTTTTGAATGTGGTTCATGGGACCATATGTCAGGATCATGGAGCTGCTTACAGGGGGATATAAACATCATCCTGTGGACATGGGGAGCTGCTCTTTAAAAGCATGAGCCCTGGTGAGATCCAAGGAAGTGCCCTCTCTCCACGTGATGCGTGTTTATTCACAGGGAGCACCCCGAAGGAACGGCACACTGCACCTCCACCATAGTTTTCATCAATCACCTTCCCTTCAGCGTTGTCACCACTGCTTCATTATTGATCTGCTGTTTATGATGCCTCCATGTGAATAAACCTACGATCACAAAATTACCTGATGGATCAATGTCAGCGAACACATTACTACAAATACAGCTGTTAACTCCTTCTCTGCCTGAACCCTCATCGCACTTCATCTCTCAGATGGAGCCCTGAGAAAACACACATGAGTCTTGTATTAGTCTCCAAAGGGCAACCAAATCCAGTTGTCGCTGAGCTGACAGGACTGAATGCCAAACCCATCTCAGTGTGGTTACTTTTTCTTCTGCTTCTGATTTGAGGTCAAAAGGCCTCTATTGCTCCCTCTGGCAACACTCCCTTCCGTTCTATGTTAGGAGCTCTCTATCACTTGTTGGTCTCTGTTGCTACATACAGAGAAATAGCCTTCTTCTAATACATGTCCCAAACACAAGCATATTTATCCACACGCTAACCTCTCTAATTTGGACATTACTACTGCAAAGTCTTAAATTATACATGGCTGATTACTTTTGAGCACTTAAAATAATAGCAGGAAATGACTAACAGAGAGTTGCCAAGTACAGGACCTGCCAGGCTTGTTTTAATGAACAGCTAAAGATCACTGAAATTAGCACATTAATTGTATACATGTAAATTGCTTCTGCTAAGTGTATTAAGATGTTCTCTTTGTAATCACGCTGAAATTATTGATTTTGTTGGTACACCCTTCTCATAATTATTCACAAAAGACAAAAGAAAGTGAACTTCCATATAGTTACTGCCTAAATCTTAACACTGCTAATTGTAAGCCTCCATTCATGTTCTAGCCTGGATACAGTACAGCAAGCACTTCATATGCAGGGGTTCAGCATTGCTAGATTCAACCAACCTTGGATTGAAAATACTTAGATGACAAAGCATGCCTCTGTACCGAACGTGCACAGGCATTTGCCCTACAGAGCAGAATAACAACTATGCACACAATGTTTACATTGTATTGGGCGTGCTAGGTAATACAGAAGTGTTTTAATGTATGCAAGGTTATATGAAAATAATGCACCATTTTATGTATGGCAATTGGACATTCTCTCTCTCTCTCTCTCTCTCTCTCTGTGTGTGTGTGTGTGTGTGTGTATAAGCCAGGTGACAACCTACAGTGACCCTCAGGCATTGCCCATCATTTTTGAGAAGGGTCACTACTGGCCTGGAACTTGCAAATTATGCTAGATGGGCTGACCAGCAAACCCCAACGATAGTTTTGTCTCTGGCCTCCCCAGCACTGGAATTATAAATGGGTGTCAATGCACTTGGATTTTTTGTGTGGGTTCTTGGGATAAAACTTGGGTCTTCATACTCCATCTCTTTAGCTCCGTGGCTTATTTCTTTAAAAACAAACAAACAAACAAACAAACAAAAATCTAACACATACATCTAGCCAACCTGTTTTCAAGTTACCTGTTCTTTTAGTGTCTTTCTGATGTTGTGGTGGGTAACATCTCCAACTCCACATCAAATGGGGTGTGAATCCCCACCCTATCTACTGATGTGACTTTGGGCAGACTGGTAAATACCTCTGGATCTCAATGTTCTCAGCTACCCTACAGTGTTGTTGTGGGGATTAAATGAAATGTTTTCAAAGGTGTTTCTTAAACTTCTGTGATGATACAAATCACCTGGGGCATATGTGCACCTCAAGCTTCCCGGGTTCCTCCTGGGAGGCTCTTTGAAAGCACCTGGCTCATAGCAGTTTCTCATCTGACAGGGTCTGTGTACTGTGTGTTATAGGAGTGAGACAAGAAAAACGAAAGGAAAATACACTGATGCTACAGGAAGAAAACGACGTCTCAGCATCCTCCACAGTGTTTTCCTGAAAACATCCAGTGCTAGGCAGTTACCACATTATAGAGAACAGTTTTCTCCACAGCCGGACAGCTCCATTGGTTCAAAAGACAAATCTCTCATTGCGTGAGAACTTGTTTCTTCTGAAGTTCCAACCATTGCTCTTGCCTGATATGTGGAAAAACACAGAACAAATCTCTGGCCTGTCCATTTGATAGCCTTTAAAATGCTGCAAGACCTCTTATCTCCTCTTGATCTTCTCCTCCCCGGCTAGATACACCAAGTACCTTCATCCATTATCGGCCCCAGAATGTCTTCATAGCCTCTATCAACCTCCTCTGGAGCCTATTTGAGACTGTCATTTTTCACTTAAAATGTGTCTTGTGACAGGACTAGATACGATGCTACAAGTTTCTAAGCAGATTAGGATATAGACCAACAATATTTACATGAAAGATGCTGAATATAAATTGTCTGAACAAAAAGGTACATTTAGAAATTTCTGACCCCTATTCTTTGATTTACTCTGTGACCTTATATGATACACTTTACATTACTAGAATATTAAGAAAAATCCTTGAAACTGGTAGAAATTGTCATCTGCCTACTTGCCCACCACATAAGATTGGTTAGAGCAAAAGCATAAAAGGAAGTGTTTTAAATAATTATGTGATGATTTTATGACCAAATCAATAGCGAAACTGTGTTCTAGATAACAATTATTAAAATTTCACAGGTATTTTTAAATTAAACAGGGAAGGTTTCTTACCTGTAAAGTTCATGTGAGTAAGGAAGGTTTTTGAAAATACTGGGTTATATCATGCTCAACATAATAAAAGTCCTTTAATTTTCCAAATTATAGATAATTGTTAAACCAGTTTATCTGTGCAATTTGTGCAAAGTTTTTTGAGCTGAAATTGGAGCTTTATCTTTGTCTTTACTGTGCACACACTTCTGGGATGAGAGTCTATAGTCAGGAGACTGGAGTGTTCTAGGAGTCTTAGGATCTACATGTCAGGACTCCAGAGACATGGGCCCCCTCTTCTCTTTGCCTGATTTTACCAGCATTTCCTTCAGGAAGGAAAGCAGTCTGTAGGGGTGGTCTGGATTTCTGAGCAAAGGTTTTTATCATCAGTAATTTCCTCTCTTCCTTTTGCCATTTCTTTGTTATATTCTCAAGACAGAGGTTAGAGTATATGAGAAGAGAATTTGTAGGGCTGAAGGGATGGCTTAGTGGTTAAGGCATTTGCCTGCAAAGCAAAGGACCCAGGTTCGATCCCCCAGGACCCACGTTAGCCAGATGCACAAGGGGGCGCACGCGTCTGGAGTTCCTTTGCAGTGGCTGGAGGCCCTGGCGCGTCCGCTCTCTCTCTCTCCCTCTTCCTCTGTCAAATAAATAAATTAAATTAAATATTTAAAAACAAAAACAAAAAGATCAGAATTTGGGCTAGAAGGATGGCTTAGTGGTTAAGGCATTTGCCTACAAAGTCAAAGGACCCAGGTTCGATTCTCCAGGACCCATGTAAGCCAGATGCACAAGGTGGCGCATGTGTCTGGAGTTCATTTGCAGAAGCTGGAGGCCCTGGCATGCCCATTCTCTCTGTCTCTCTGCCTCTTTCAAATTAATAAATAATTTTTTTAAAGATTGGTATTTACATGACGAGGAGAAATAACCTCATTATTAGTATGGAGACTTAACCTTGCTGATGTTTTCAATTATATTTAATTACACAGAACATGGCATTTGTCTAATGGGGAAAAAAAGACAGAAAAATAGAGTTAATAATGACAAATATGGAGAATGTGTGTGCATGAGTTCATGTGCACAGAAAAGTTGATAACCTTGGAGGGACAAACTAAACTAAACTATTAAAATGATTACATTGTTAATGAGAATATAGGTGTTTTCTTCTCTTTATGCTTTCCTGTAGTCTTTAGATTTTCTGCAATAAGTATGCATTACAATTATCAGAAAAAATATTAGGAATACGGCAGAGGCTTCCTGAGGGGGAAAAAGTCATTATTTGTATTATAAACAATATTTAAAGAGACCTTTTTTTTTCTGGTGCTAACCCAGGAAGGTGGAGCAGGACATTTTCTCATTCTTTCTCCTCGCTTATTTCTTCTGACCTGTGGGAGACTTTTTTAATGACCAGTTCCAATGAGAGAAAGGCGCCTGGGGGAACAATCAAGGGAGATTGCATTACACTGTGACCAAATCTTTAGAAATGCCTTTCTGTCTAAACCATCAAATGGAATGCATAAGCTATAAATCCTTGCTCTCTCTCTCTCTCTTTCTCTCTCTCTCTCTCTCTCTCTCTCTCTCTCTCTCTCTCTCTGTGTTGTGCTTATTTGTGTGTGCAGTTGCACATGTCTTGTGGACAGGTGTACAGAGGCCAGTGGAAGATGTTGAGGGTCCTCTATCTTATTTCCCTGAGACAATGGTGTCTCTCATTGAACTTGGATTTCCCCACCACCACACACACACACATTTTTTTTTTTTTTTTTTTTTTTTTTTGCTAGGTTAGCTAGCCAACAATCCTTCTGGTCCCAACAATCCAGTGCTGGGAATCACAGGAGTGTGAGGCTCTGCCTATCTTTTTGCACTGGTACTCATGCTTACACAGAAGTGCTCTTACCCATGGGCCATCTTCCATGCCCCTCTTTTGAGATACACACTGATTATTTTTTTTTTTTAATTTCTGGCCTATTTGGAAATAACATTAAGAACCTTACTTCCAATTAAACTTTCTGCTCACCTTTTTTCCTAACTATAGGAAGTACACCAGGCCTGGGCAAAATTAGACAAAGTAGGCCTTGGCATCCAAAAATGGGGCAAGTTGTGGAGGGTCAGAGAGAGGAGGGCTGGGGAATCTGTGTAGAATTTCCTCCAAGTGGTACTGAATGTGGAAGTGTTGGACTTACAGAAATAAGTTGCATTGGTAAAACTCTCTGTGTCCATTTTGTTTGAAAAAGAATGGGGATGGCTAATGACATACAGCTATAAGATCCCTGAAATGTTTGAGGAAGGGTGTAGACAGGACTCACAGTGACAGGGTGACAAATGTCAGAGACAGTAGTTCCCTCCTCCTCACACAATGACAATGGTGCCGTCAGCACGCACTGTCAGTCATCAGTACAGGCGAGGCGAGCAAGGGGAGGGCCTGGAACTTCCAAACAGGCTGCTCCCCGTGGCTTTAGGGGTGAACTACTTTACTACTGGGCAGCATCCTGCAAGCACCTGTCTAAAGTCAAGAATGGACTTTGGGTTTGGGGTCAGCGAAAGGCAAGGATCAAGTAGCTTCGGCCTTGGGGACGTTTGGCCGGGGAAGGCTGCAAAAAGAGGTGGATTGTGTGGAATGGGCACTACGAGGTCTTGGCTGGCCGGTGTGAAACTTGTGAGGCGAGCTGTGTCCTTTGAAGGCAAGCTAGAAAAGATGACTTGGTAACCATCACATACCTTCAACTTGCTCACATACCTACAATATTCCTCTAGATGTAGTAAAGCTGGAAATTTTTCCAATCTTTAATTACTGGTTAGACTAAGCGAGTAGCCAAATGACTCACCACGAAAGATGGCATTAGACAGAGCTGAGTTGGTGTGGCTGGAGTTTCAGGAGAAAGGACCACTTTGGTCCCCCGGTTGAGACAGAGTGAGCGGGCACGTCTGACTCAGGTGCAGGATGAATACACGTATCGTAGCAGGGTTTGTGGATTCAGGCGTCTTCACCAGAAGTGGAGGCACACATGGTCAGCATTGAAAATATTGTGAAAACTGACAGGAGGCTTCTGGACCCCGCGAACCTTGACACTGTGTGCAGGCCGGTGCCGAGGCTGGCCGGGCTTTCCAAAGGCTCTTTATCAGGGAAAGTCGGGCGAAGTCGGGCGCAGCAGAGCGTTCTGCAGTCAAGGTTTCCTTCCACTCCACCACGAGACTTCATGAGCTGAAGTCACCAAGTGGCCACTCCGCACTGCTCAATTCTTTCTGGAATCTCAGTCTTCAGGCTTGGAACATGCCCTTCCTGCGACAAGCTAGCCATGCGCCCATGCCTTCTAGTTGATTTCCTATGCGACCAGTTACCTTTCCCAGGTAGAGGCTTCCACCTGAGTTTCTGGGCGTTTCTTTGCCCATTAGTTCTCATGGAACCCTGAGTCACAGGACGTGGCTTGTGAACCAGCAGTGCTAGCCTCGTGTGGAAAGTTGACAGAAATGTAAACTTTGGAGCCTGCGGTGGTTAGCATCGGATGTCCCATATACACTCATGGGTTCTGGAAGCTTGGTCCCCGGCTGCTGGTAGTTTGGGAGGTGGAGCCTTGCTGGAGGAGGTGTGTGGTTGGGAGAAGGCTTAGAAGTGTTGTCACCCGCTCCCCCTTGCCAGAGACGGCTCACCCTTCTGCTGCTGTTGCAGGGGAGATGTCCAGCCTCTGCTCACGCCATGCTGCCTGCTTGGAACTATAACCCCCACAAAAAATTAAATAAATAAAAAACCACTCTCCTCCCATCTGCTGCATTTGGTTGGGTGCTTTTATCCCAGCAACAAGAAGGTAACTACAACAGAGCCCTGCCCCAGTCTCTGGTGGTGTGACCTAGAGATCTATTTTAATAAACTCTAAGGCACACTGATATTTATGAGCCACTGTTCAAACTGGTATTCCAACCATTCTCTCTTCAAAAGTCTTACAACACTTGTCTCTTTAATTTGACACTTATTAACTCTGCCTTGGGTTAAATCTTTTTTTTTTGTTTGTTTGTATAACCTTATGTGTACTTCAGAATTATAAAGTCCTAAAACTATGTTTTCTAGATTTACTAACTTGTAAAATCCTAAAGCTTGAAAGGCCCTGGAATGACACATTTTGCAATCCCTTAGCTTCACAAACCTTTGGACAGCACCGTGTGCATACTGGACATTCAATTAACATTTGCTGAATGAAATAGCATGCCCACAAGGGACCACAGATGTGGCTTAGGACTGAGACCCTGGTGTCATCATCTTAATTTAGACTGTCCCTCTTGGCACCCTCGAAGGGCTGGCAAATTCCCGGGGACAGCCTTAGATGCCTTTGCCAGCTCCCCCTCCCCCATCCCGTGGTTTCACTTTGCATGGATCGTGAGAAGCACAGTCTAGTACTTTGGATGTAGATGGCACAGCAGTGGAATTAAGAGGAAAATTAAAATGAAAACAAATAAAATTGCTGTTCTTCTCCTGGCTGCTTAGATACCTTAAGTGAGGCATGAATCTGTCACACACAAGAAATAATGTCTTGCTTGACTATCTAAAGTATAAATAATAATTAATTGTAGGGCATAGCTGTTAATTGTTAGGCTTGGGAGCATTCCTGAGAAGTAATTCATGAATATCTGCTTAGTTGAAGATCACTTGCTCATTATGACATGCTGACATCAGCCATGAGGCTTGTCAATTCTTACCTGTTATCTCTGCATACTCCGGGGGTCCAAGGTGCTGGTGGCCATTACCTTTGTTAAGGTTAGGCCACCGCAGAAGAAGTGGCATTCTTGGCTTATGAATATTTTTTTCTAGGTAGGGTCTCGCTGTAACCCAGGTTGACCTGGAATTCACTCTGTAGTCTCAGGGTGGCCTCGAAGTCATGGCGATCCTCCTACCTCTGTCTCCCAAGTTCTGGGCTTAAAGGCATGTGCCACCATGCCTGGCGACTTATGAATTTTTAATAATTCATTTTTATTTCTATTTATTTATTTGGAAGCAGAAAGTGAGAGAGGTAGAGAGAAGAGAGACAGAGAGAGTAAGAGTGGGTGCACCAGAGCCTGTAGCCATTTCAAACGTACTCCTGATGCATGTGCCCCTTGTGTATTTGGCTTACGTGGGTCCTGGGGAATTGGCCCTGGGTCGTTTGGCTTTGCAGGCAAATGCCTTAACCACTAAGCCATCTCTCCAGCCTGGCTTATGAATGTCTTTCCCACCTCATGAGGTTTTACACCCACAAGAGGAGAACCCTCTTCCTCCCAGGCTGGCTGAGTGGAGTTGTTCTGCTTGAATTGGGTCATGAGTGTGGCAGACATTTACAGGTGGGTGTGAGCCACTCAGTGGCAGGCAGAATATCATGGTGCCGGGTTAGATATACAAATATCTTTTCTATTTGCATTTTTATTATTGAGATTCAACATTTTAGGGCCTTATTAGAAGCTGTTACTCCCAGAAGGATGGAAAAGACTTAAAAAATGTATTTGTTGTTCTTTAGAGTGAGAACAAGGCCACTGAAAAGTCTTTATATCACGGAGATGAGAAGAAATTCACAAAGCTAGTTTGGTCTCAAAGGTTAAACTTACATAATGAAGAGGAGGGAATATAGGAAATGGTTTGCTTTTTTAAATTAACTTTCTAAGTTAAAGTACAAAGCTATGGGATTTTTGTGGTATTTTCAGAAATGTGTGTCATTATACTTTACTCTAACTCCTTTTTTTGTTAATTTTTTAAAAAATATATTTTATTTATTTGTGAGAGAAAGAGGCAGGGGAAGAAAGAGAGAGAGAGGAAAGAGAGAGAGAAAGGAACTAGAGAGAGAATGGGTGCACCAGGGCTTCTAGCCACTACAAACAAACTCCAGATGCCTGCGTCACCTTGTGCTTCTGGCTTATGTGGGTTTTGGGGAATTGAACCTGGGTCCTTAGGCTTCCCAGGCAAGCACCTTAACCACTAAACTGTCTCTTCAGCCCATCCCTCTAATTCTCTGTATTTGTATTCTGTGGACAGGGCAACGAAAATGGCTATGGTAAGTCCAGTTCATTAAAGCTGTTTCCGAAGGATGTTCTTGATGATGTTTGTGGTTGCTGCATTGGGATTTGGGATAATTAAGGGTGCTGCTACTAGTTTAGAAAGTTTCAGGGTAACAATGGAACTATACCTTTGGCTTGCTTGATGTCATTAAGTTCCTATGCGTTTCTTGGACCTTGGATCCAGTATCTCCTTTATGCTGCTGTTCTTTGACCCGCCTTTGTCTCCTAACCAAAGACTGGCTTCCAGGCTTGGGAACTTGCCAGGCTGGCCCAGAAGGTCCAAGAACTCCTGAGCGCTGACTTCCTACTTGCTGTTCCTTCTCTTTCTCACACTCTACCTCCTAGTCTGTAGGGGCCTCCACCATCTTCGATTAGCTTTGCTTGGGCTATCTGTGAGAATTTGGGGACACTTTTTTTTTTTTTTCTTCTGGATTCCTTGGCAACCTTCTGTGCTTTCATACTGAGTGAACTTCCTCTTTTTTCAGGCTTGCTTCCTGATGCCAATTTCGAGTTCTTAGGTGTTGCTGTATGCAGATGCTTTGTTCTCCCTGCCAGGCTGGACTTTCTCCCAACACCTGCAGCTGGGCTGCTCCCCTGGAGGCCATATTCCAGCTCCTTCCATTACGACCTCTCTGAGAAGTTGTTTGGTCTAACAATTCCAGGAAGTGTCAAATGCCCTTCAAAATGTTAGCTTCAAACACCACACTTCAGTCACTTTTCCTTGAGCTTTTCAGTTTCTTCCACTGTGTGTTACAGTCAGACTCGGACTCACCCGTTTTTTTTTTTTTTTTTTTATTACTCTGTGGGGATTGTGAGAATGGTTGCCTTGCCCAATTGCCAGTCCTGTTAAGTAATAAAATGCAAATGAAGCTAACTTTTACTGGAGATGCTGCTGAGCACAACCCTTCGAGGAGGAGCTACAACAGTTGCTGTAATCTGATCAATTTGTGCCTTTTTTTTTTTTTTTGTCCTGATGTTCAAGGTAAAAATCCCTCGATTCAAATATGAAACTTGCTTCCTACCCTTAATCCCCTGAATCTAGATATGAGGAGTTGAAGAAAAGGCAGGAAGCCATGATTATGTATGTGTGTGCTATGCTGGGAGAGGAGTGAGATGTCATTGTTAAGGACCTAGAATCACCTGTGAGGGGTTACCTAGATTAGGTTAGCCCCTGGACATCCCTGTGAGGGATTATCTTGACTGTTCATTGAGGTGAGAAGGCACACCTTGACGGTGGGCTGCACTATTCCATGGGCTGGGATGCTGGACTGTGGCAAAAGGAGAGAGACGGCCAAGCACCATATTCATCACTCTCTGCTTCCTCACAGTGGAGTGAATGTGAGCAGGTGCTTCAAAGCTTTTCCTGCCATGCCTTCTTGTCATGGTGGGCTGTAACTGGGAATTGTCAGATGAAGTAAGTCTTTCTTCCCTTAGCGTGGTTTCTGTCAGGTGTTGTCTCCCAGCAATGAGAAGGTAACTGGTACAGAGGGGTAACAACAGGGGAGTCCCACTCTGTTCACTTGATTGGCATGAAAAGAGCTCCTGAGCAGGGATGATGAAAGAATCTCTCTTCTCCCCAGCATGGCTAACACTGCTGTAACAAATGACATGTTAGCCAGAACAAACCGTACCGAATGTATTTGATCACAGTTTAACACAACACAGGAGCCTTTGGAATGAAGGCCACAAGACCCTGGCTGAGCTGTGCATGTTCATGTTTAGGTCGGAAGCAGTATGTGTAACTTTGTGGAGATATGATTGGACAAGAGGGACTTGATCTAATGGCCATGTGACTGAGGAGGAGAAGCTCAGGAGAGCCTTTTGTTGAGATCCTGCTGGGATTCTCCTTGCTGGAATTCCCGCTGCCCTTCCAGACTGTGGGCAAGCCTTTTCTGGAATTTGGATCTCAAGATTTACAATTAAATAGGTCAGAGAAACTCTTCCAGGTCATGTCTTACACAGAAAGCTGGGGAAACATTAGAATGATATTTTAAGGTTTTATGACTGCCTCTAGCTTTCTGGTTTTTATGACCCTCTTGAGGATCAGGAATTCTTGCTTTGGGGAGAATAAAGGACAAAAGACAAAATCATAGGAGGACAGAACTACTGGGGGCCTGTGGTTTGGAGTCATTTTTCAGAGCAGATGTGGTAAGCATCACAGGCTTGAGTGCTTGCTGTGTTGTGTCCCCTTAGTTCAAATATGTGCTCTCCAGTGGTATCCTCATTCACATGCGAGAAAGTTGAGGTTCAGAGAGTCAAGTATGCCTGAGTCCTCCCAAAAAATTGTTGCCAGGTTAGACATGTGAGCCCCTACAATGAAACTCCAGATTTTTCCCCTCACTTTTCTTTAGTATGATCTTTGAAGATTATTGTTCTACAGCTCAAGAAGCAAGAGAGAACTTAGGAAGAACATGACTAACATTCAATAGCTAAAGGAATACTTCATAGTTAAAAATTTCAGAGGATTTCTAATTTTTTCATCTTTTATTTTTGAGAGATAGAGGTAGACAGGTATAGAGAATGGACACATCAGGAGCTCCAGAATTCCAGGCACATATGCTACCTTGTGCATCTGACTTTCTGTGGGCACTAGGGAATCGAACCCAGGTCCTTAGGCTTTGCAGGCAAGTGCCTTAATGTTGGACCATCTCTCCAGCCCCTTAAAGAATTTTAAATATAACATTTTCTTTATTCTCAGAAACAAATAATTGGCATTATTGTTTCCATTTAAGAGGTTGAAATAGAGATTTTAAAACATTTAATAGCTTCATATTATTGTGGATAGCTGTACCACTGTTTAGTATTCTCTTGAAAAAAATCCCATTGTATTCAGACAATGAAAATGTGCACTTTTTTTTACAATTTTTTTTGTTGTAAACAGTGTTTTATGAAGATTTATATAAATACATTAATACTTATATTGCATACCTTTTTATCATGTATATACCTAAAAATAACATGTATAATGGACATTTGAGACAGTAAATTAAGAAGGCAATGTGCATTGACCAATGAGGAGACTATGTCACAAACCAATGACTTAAATGAATTCTGTACACTAAGATAGAAGAAAGGAAACTTCTATAAAAGGTTTCTGGACACACACCCTCGCAAGGAACATGATCAGTTGGTTTGGTGACTCATTTTAGGCAACACAGGAGTTAGACTAAACCCCAGATCAGTAATTACAGACAGTTCCTGTCCCAGATCGTTACATGATCATGACTCTCAGCAGGCTTCTTGGGTGGCCTGAGAACTTCAGCTTCACGGTTCAGAGGAGAGATTATACACCACTGAGGTGCATGTCTGTTTTTACAGAAGAGATCTGGTTTTGAGAAATTACTAAAAAGAGTGTTTATATTGCTTTTCCCATGAGCCTATGTACTTTAGACTTGAAATGAGAAGAATGGCTTTGTGGTTTCATTTTACGAGCAAACCAAAGCCAGAGTTGTTATCCAGTGCATAGAACACTGAGGGATCACAGTTTAAAGGCCAGTCATTCTTGCCATTTATCTTCACTAGAAGATCTCAAAGAATTTTATGAGAAATTATAGACTAAGAATTCAAAAGAGCTATTTGCAGTTTATGGGTAAAGAAAAGGAAGTGCTAAGGTTTTTCTGGAGTACTCCAAAACTGTAGTTAGAGAAAGCTAAGAGGACCGTTGCAGAACCATGGGCTCCTTAGCTACGCGCAGATGTAACTGGATGATTCAGCGATTCACGGAGGCTCTAGCTTGCTCGTCTAGAGGCCTGGCTGACGCGAGGAAGACGTACAAGAACCAGCGTGGCTTGATTCTCTTGGATCTTCGAGAAACGCTGATATTGTGGTTATATTACTACAGCTCTTGCGGTGTGCTTTCTTTTTTACTATGATTTCTGCATTTTAATGGGAATTTTAAGCACCATAGTGATGTGAGCCAACAGATTTTTGGCTTATTTATAAATGATTATTCTAAATTATATTTGGAAGAAACTCTACTTGAAGTATTCAGGTTAGTAAATAAAGATGCCAAATTAATACTGACGATTTTATGACCAAATATGAAATGCTTTATATATAAAAAAAACCCTGGTCATCCATATGCTCTCTGGTGCCTGGCCAATAAAATTTTTAATTGAATTACTACAGAAAAATCATCAGGAAATATCAGATTTGGCCACCCACTGAGTGTTTTATTTGTTACATTTTTATTAGGCTAAAACAAAATTTATAATCACTCTTAATTTGCATTGATTTCTTGGTCCAGAAAGGTGAAGTTTTAAAATAATATGATGAAATTTTGAAAAAAAAAACATGTAAGACCTTAATAAAGAGATGACACTTCAATATTTTATTTAGAAAGGGGAAATTATGCTATGATTCTTTCAATGTAGATTGTGAGCTTCTAAGTTGTAAGAGCACTTCTTGAACATTCTGAGATTAAAACTGGAGAGATGTCTGCTATGCTCAGGTCCTCATGGAAGAAGGCTTGCTGGCAATTCCAGTGTCAAAACTATCCACTTCTTTATTTTAGTAATTTTTCATTGGGACTTCAATACATGACAATACTGCACAGTGATTGCATCCTGTCAGGTTGCCCTTTTTTTTTTTTTTTTTTTTTTTGGTTTTTCGAGGTAGGGTCTCACTCTAGCTCAGGCTGACCTGGAATTCACTCTATAGTCTCAGGGTGGCCTGGAACTCTCGGCGATCCTCCTACCTCTGCCTCCCGAGTGCTGGGATTAAAGGCGTGCACCACCACGCCCGGCTTAGGGTGCCCTCTTTTGTTCTCTCTCCTACACCCCCATTCCACTCAAGGCATTGAGTGGGGGCGTTGGTAATCTCACTGTGGGGCCATGACTGTACCAGTTACCTCCTGTGAGAGGGTGGTATCTCATAGTATGCCTTCCCATCCTGTGGCTCTTACATTTTTCTTCTGCCTGTTCCTCTGCGAAGTTCCCTGGGCCTTGGAAGGCATGTTAGAAGTACACTATAACTTTTCTAGTGTTGAGCTCTTGGCAGCCTCTTTCTTTTCTGCTTTGATGATGTTGAGTCTCCTCAGTGTTTATCAGCATCTCCAAAGGGAAGGTTCTTTGGTTAGCAGTGAGAGCAGCACTTATGTTTAATCTACCACTTCCTCTGTTACAGTTTCTGGGCCCAGGCCAATGTGCCAGAGATGACTTGTTCTGAGCCAGGCGCTTGTTCTCTTTTTGTCTTTCTGATGAGTCTCCCTAATATTCAGGGCCCTCTGCAAAAAGCAGCTTCTCTAACTGAGATTGACAGAAGCATTATTCAGAGGAGGTAAACTCGCATTTAGAAGGCTTTTTGATGGACACAACCTGTCCATGTATCCAAAGAACAGTGGACGCTTTCCTCTAGGGCCTATGGCCTTCCATGCCACAGGCTTTTGACTTGGTTCTCAGTTCCAGGCATGAGTTAGTGCCCTCTGAGTGGGCCCCATATCCAATCAGAGCAGTTGATTGCCCCTATAACTCCTATGCTACTATTTCCCCATTGGGTGGGCACATCACCTTCTGGACATATCCTAGCCTAGGACATGGGCAGCATGGCTGGAAGCTACAGCCTAGCAGACAAATCTTTTCAGTCCATACATGTTGTGTTTGCTCATGACGAGCAGACAGGGAAGTCTCTCCTTTGCATATTCCCAGTCAGTTTGACCCTTTTTGCAACCAAGTAATATAATCCAAAAGTTATCAAATTGCAGCTTCTATATCCACGGCATCAGGACATACTGAATCAGGAACACAAATCTTGAGGGACAGGCTCCAACCATGGTATTCTCAAAGCCCACCCTGTGTTTGGGATGTCTGTTAGAGAAAGAAGGTATCTGATGTGCATTATGCTGACCGGTGCAAACTTTTTTTGGAAACCACATGAAAGAGCTCTGATCCTGGTATCTGCCTCATTGTGGGCTTTCAATATGACCCTGGATGTGGAAAATACATTCAATTTGTAGTGCAATACTCTGTGACGTTTACTACCACATTTCAGGGTCTTTCTTTCTTTTTTTTCTTTTTACTGTATGTTCAGAAATGAGTAGTTGCCCTCACAGATTATTCATTTTCTTCCCTTTGAGACTAGCCCTTCAGCTCCCATTTAATATGAAAGGTCATCGTCAAAGAAGATTGCTGTCGGGTGCTTCAGTTATTCAATTCTGTAGAGAGTTGCGGAGAAGCAAAGTTGGTTCATGCCAATCATTTATTTCCCATTTTACAGGATAGTCAGACCATGGTCAACAATGATTAGTAAATTTTACCCCCGCTCCCGTGGTCCTCTGTTGTAGGAATACCTAAAATTCAGTGGCCAAGGGCCAAGGGTTTGTTGTTTCAGGAATTCTAATTTGGCTTTGAATTTGCTTAAACATAAATTCATCTGAGAGCTTTACAACTATAAGTTTTGCTTGAAGTGATGTGAATATAAAGCGAAATAGATCACAAAGAGTTGAAGCACCGGTCTGTGGAGCAAAAGGGGATCAGATTCTGACAGGTGAATTTATATGTATTACGTGCCCAGTTATTTGTGATATACAAAAGCAAGGGGAACCATAGGTTCTTCCTGGAATTGGGTTATTATGGCTGCAACCTCTTATGCATCTTGTCAGGCTGAAGACCATGCAGATTAAACAGCGTCTTTGCATGGGACCATAGCAAGTCCCGGGGGGAGAAGTCCCTCCGCTTAGGGACGTTAAGAAGGAGAGTGAGAACATGTAGCTGGGTGACGCTCCATGGCAATGAGTTAGGTTATGAATTAGAGATGAGCCTTCCCCTCCACAGGTTCATGCATCGAAGGCTTGGTTCCCAATGCAGCAGGGTTCACAGCATCTGGAGAGTCATTCGATCATGAGAGATCATGGCATTCATCCATGATGATGATAGTATTCAGAGGTCATGGAGAAAGGATATGCAGCCTAAATTGGGAAAGAAATTTCATGGGAAAGATACACATGATCCCTAGGCTGTCTCTCTCCCTCTCTCTCTCTCTCTCTTTATCTTTCTGGCCACTAACCAAGAAGTGAGTGTCCCTGCCCCATTATGCCTCCGCTATGAGGCTGCGTCCCACCACAGGCCCATGTTGTGGTGGCAAGAGACTATGGACAGAAACCTCTGAAAACTGTGAGCAAAAAAAATATGAATACTTCCTTCTTTTAAATTGTTTCTGTTAAGTATTGGTCTCAGAAGTGAAAAGCTGACCAAGATATTAGGGGAAAGGTGATTTCCAAGAACAACTGAGATTTGGAGCATGTTCTGTATGGGAGCCATGACAGTCACATGATGGGCTACAGACAGTCTTCCAGGTTGGAGAAGTCTGATAGGGGTTGTAACAAAGGCCTATTGGGAAACAGAGGTCAAAGAAATGATAGGACCTCCTGAGATAACATTCCTTGTCTAAGTGATTTTGGTGGGGATGCAAATGAGAATACTTCTAGCATAGGATCGGTGTTAACTGCTCTGTGAAGTCATCTCGGGGGGCTAACTACTGCCTGAGCCTGTCTCTTAGTGTGCTTGCCCATGGCCAGTACCCATTCTAAATTAGTACCTGGCTGGATAGCTTATGAGCTCCGGGCTACAAATGCTCAACTTTGTACCAATGTGTTTATTCATTCAGAAAGATGTCTAAATCGGTGGGAGAACTGACTTCTCAAACATGACTGGCATCATGTAAAGAACTTCATTTTGATGTCTACAAACACTGCTTAAATGCTTTCCAGGTTCCAAGCCCTAAGGAGATACTGGTGTTCAAGTGAGGAACAGGAATGAGTTCTTGCCCTCAGAGAGCTCTGAACCTACTCAGGTTCATTGACACCTACAGAACTTATATGGTTCAGTGGGATCATGCTTGTAAGTATAGGTGATTATGTGAGATATAAATCAATTTTTTTTTCTGCCCAAGAAGGTCAGTAAGGCTTTTAAAAATAATATGATAGATAGTCCAGGAAGTGAAGAGGGCAAGGGAGACTATGATTCAAATGATATGCATTAAAAGAGGTATGGTACTCTTGGGAAATGGCAAGAGTTTGCTTTTGCAGGAGCATGAGACACCTGGGGATGAGTGGTAGATTTGAAGTTGTCTAGCAAGGATGGAATCAGATAACAAAGGACCTGTGTGTGATCGTGCTTGGAGATAGGGAACAGAGCTTTACAGGGGAATGACATAATCAGATCTGTTAAAAAATGTCATTCTGGTCTGGAGAGATCTCTTAGCAGTTAAGGCACTTGCCTGTGAATCCTAAGAACCCAAGTTCAATTCTCCAGGACCCACTTAAGTCAGAAGCACAGATGGCTCATGTGTCTGGAGTTTGTTTGCAGTGGCTGGAAGCCCTGGTCCTCCTATCTCCCTCTTAAATAAATAAATGTATTTTAATAAAAGGTCGTTCTAGCTTCATTAGTGAGGGTGAGCTAAATGATACAGGTCTGACTCAGGGTCATAGGGTAAGATGATTTTCTAAACATTTTCCAACAGTTTGCAATTAATTAAACCTTTGGACTTATTACTATTGTACAGTACTTTGGCAGTACTTAATAAATTAGCTGAATAGACTGTGAGTAGGTTTGTGTCTGAAACTTAGTGGTAATAAGTGAATTTTGTCTTGACCCATCAACCTTTTCTGATGAGTAACAGTCTTTGAATTTGGCATATAACCTCAAATGTATTAATTAATTTTGAAATTTATATTGACATTTGTTACTTGGAAGCACTGTTTGCTTCACTGTAAATAGCCCAAAATATTAGATATGCTTTTTCAGAATTTAACAACCATTCTTTAGTGTCCTGCCAGTAACCAAGGAATTTTCTTAAAGTTCATTCATTCACTTTTTCATCTGTCTCATCATCCACTAATCAACAAATATTTGTTAAGCATGTGCTGCGTGAACTCAAAGCAATTTCACAAGGAATGCCACATTAGGTAGAAATAAAACCAAGTCAGAAAGTTCTAAATGGACCACAGAATTCTTTCAAATCCTAGTATATGAAAATACCCTCAAGACTTTGGACAACTTAATGATGACAGTAGCATGAATATTGAAGATTAACAAGTGTCTTGGCTCAAGAAATGAGGTCTAAGCCTTTTAGTTAACTAGAAATTTTATCTGTCTCCATGTCCCTCTGGTGGTGTTGGAACTGTGGTCACTACATTCACCAGTTCCTTATCATTTGAGGAGATGAACGATACACATTTTCTCTGTTATCTAGCTGTTGTATTAATCATGACTTTTTAAAAAAATAATGGCATTCATTTCCTTGGCAAGTATGACAGAAAATATGGAGCCTCATTTCCTTCACCCTCCCCAAGTGAATTTGTCCAGTGTCAGAATTTAGCTATCTGGTTGCTAGTGTAAAGGACCAGGGGTCATTAGAGATTATTCCAGAATCTACACACTATGTATTTAGGCATATTTTGATCTTGTCTTCTTCTTTTTTTATTTTTCAAGGTAGGGTCTCACTCTAGCTCTGGTTGACCTGGAACTGGAATTCACTATGGAGTCTCAGGATGGCCTCGAACTCATGCTGATCCTCCTACCTCTGCCTCCTGAGTGCTGGGATTAAAGGCATACGTCATCATGCCCAGCTTTGATCTTGTCTTCTTTTGGAGGCTCTTTTTGAATTAGGAAAACCCTTTCTCCTTCTAAGATAATCTGCTTTTTTGTAGAAAGAGCCCTCACTGATTTGACCCCTACCCCAGCTTTACTTTAACATGGTTATATTATTCTAAACCAGGGGTTGTCACACTAAAGCCTGCAGGCCACATCCTATTTACCACCTGCCTTTGTAAGTGCAGTTTATTATAACACAGCCAGGATTCTTTGTTTAATCACTGCTTACGGATGCTTTCTTGCCACATCACAGAGAATAGTAGGGACCAAATGACCCATAGGGTGTACAATATTTGATATCTGGCTCTTATCAGAAAATAGCATGCTGACCTCATCTGAAGGCAAGTCCTTGTCTAACTTGAGTTTTATCTTCTTCAAGTATAAAGTTTGGAGGTTGACTGAGATATCATCAAGGACCCTGTCTCCTGTGTTCTATTACTCAAGCTCCTCATGAAGAACGGGCCCAACTTTTATCAATGATTTTACAAGGGGGCATAAACCAGCTCGCAGTCTATTCAGTTAATTTATTAAGTATTGCCAAACTACTGTACAATACTAATAAGTCTAAAAGCATTCCTGTCCTTGGGAGGATTATAGTCTAGTTAGAAGGGAGTTATAAGATTTAGACGTTAAATTGTAATGGAAAGTGTTCAGAATGAAATACCATATTTAATGATAAAGATTAAAGAGTTTCAGAGGAGAAAAATTAATATGGGCTGAAATAGAGTAGACTTACAGTATAAAGCGAGTTTCCTTTAAATACTATCGAATACTAGATTTGTCCTCTCTAAAGCAGTGTTTTCCAAATTTTAGAGTCCTGAGATATTAGCAAAAGTGCCAATTTTTAAGACCTAGCTTGAACGATTTTATTTGCAGTTCTTGGATATAGCCCAGAAATTTGCATATTAAAATAAGTAGCCCAGATAAAAATGCACATGGAGAGCTTTCTTATTTATTAATACTATAAACAAATTTGCTAAGTTCTTAATACCATTCTGCCTAGAGACTTAGGTCAGATTTAGCAGAGCTTTTGTGAACCACAGGTTAAGTGTGATTAGGAAAGACTCTGTTGCCCTTGGAGCAATTATTTTAGTGTGGCTTTCTGTTATCCTGAGGCTCCCAAGGCCAAGAATGACCTGAAATACTTTTTTGAAGGTGGCTGAACTCCTGTAAATAAATCCTGAGGAGAAATCAAGGGACAGTCCACGTGTTGTGTCTGATGGCTAAGGACACATACTTGCAAGCTGTCGGTGCAGTAAATACTTCCTTCAGCATTTGACTCTAGTCCCTTTGTTGTGAACTCCCGCGAAGCTAGCTGGGGTCAGCATAGTGGGCTAAAAGTCACCAGCCTTACTGATGGAGGTGAGAAATCTCCAATCTCGATCTCAAAACATGTCACTGATGGATACGCAACAGACACTCCAGACAGAGAGGGTAGCTTCTACCTATATATATATATAAAAAAGACTTGAAAAGAAATTTGAAGTGATGATCAGAGCAATCCGCATTTGACTCATGTGGCTGATACTTCAAAGTCATACCACACACCTGCAGTTCACAGGGGCTGGCGGGGCCAAGTCCTGTCGCAAACATTGTCATCTTAAGGTTTGTAAGGAGAAAGAAATTGAAAAGTAGAGAAAGGAGAAATGAAGACTCATTGCCTTCCAATCTTCTAACATCATTGGTGCCACCACAATGTGAAAATATGAGACTACACATAGAAAGGTGAACTTAGCATTCTTGACTCAGTAGGGATGGGCATGGGGTAAAAACTAACGAGCTTCTTGTTATCTTGTTATTCCTTAAAACAACGATAGCTCCTCTGTGCTCAAAACAGAAGACCTGGCTCAGAGGATCTGAACTTTCTGCTTGCAGGGGAGACAGAGAAAGCTGGGCGAGTGGTCTAGTGCGATCTACTGGGAATCCAGTCCTGTGAGCCCAGGCCTCCTCTGTCAGTGATGACAAACTCAGTGTCACCATCACTGTGCTTTGGTTCTAAGCTGTGTATTGAGGTATTTCTCAAAGTTAAGGACATTTTCAGGAGAAAGGACCACCACACCGAGGCAGGAGACAAGGCCAAAGTTCCCAGACACACCTGCGGGCCAGACAGAGCGCAGGACCGAGCACGCTACAGGTCCCTTGTGTTTGCTTTTGTAGTTTCATTTCTTTTCTTTAAAATTCATTTTATTTATTTACTTGAGAGAGGGAGAGAGAAAGGACAGAAGAGAAAATGAACTGCCAGACTCCCTAGCCACTGCAAATGAGCTCCAGACACATGAGCTACTTTATGTATCTGGCTTACATGGATACTGGTGAATCGAACCTGGGTCCTTAGGCTTCACAGGCAAATGCCTTAACTGCTAAGCCATCTCTCCAGCCCCTTTAGTTGTTTTATTTTATTTTGTTTTATTTTTTATTAGTTTTTTTTTTTTTTTTGGTTTTTCGAGATAGGGTCTCACTCTAGCCCAGGCTGACCTGGAATTCACTGTGGAGTCTCAGGGTGGCCTCGAACTCACGGCGATCCTCCTACCTCTGCCTCCCGAGTGCTGGGATTAAAGGCGTGCGCCACCACGCCCGGCTTTAGTTTTGTACTCAGTGAATAGAGTGAAGTTGGTACCATTGTTAACCTCCTCCATGTCCTCCCCCTAGTTTTTTTTTCAATGTGTTCTTATTGAATTCCCATCTGTCAAAGAGAAATAGATCCATGTTTGCTGAGATTCCCCCATCCTACAAATAATAACAGCAAAGTAACTTTGAAGCTTTCACTCTATACCCAGTCAGTGGACTACTTCCTACTTTATGCTTCCTTCCCACCAGTCTGGAGCGTGGAGAAGAAGGTTCTAAAATTCCTGTGTATTTTACTCATGTACTCATTGGCTTGACCTCCTCTGGCTTCCCTGAGAGAAAAGAAAACCATCGTTCTGATTAAGCGTCTCTGTATCAGTAAACTTCTTGTTGCTGGGACAAAAGACCTGACAACAGTCACTACGGGGGAGGAAGGAATGGCTTTCGCGCTCAGTTCCAGGCTGTCACTGTGAAGAAGACAGAGCAGCAGGAGCTTGAAGCAGAAACGCTCACGTTCAGCCCACAAGAGAAAGCAGAGTCCCCAGGGCTGCTGGTCGGCTGGCCCTCTCCTCTGCACATAGTCAGGGCCTCGCTGTCAATGAACCTAGTCAAGATAGTTCCTCACAGGTGGTTCTAGGTCCTGCCAAGTTGACACGTTCTGATTGATCTCAACTATCTCCTCTGTCTGTCACCAACGTTTGGTTTCCTTTGGTCACATGTTAGTTACAAAGCTGGCTCTTCTTTCAGATGTGTTCTTTGGCCAAATGTATGGAAATGAGTCACACAGGGCAGTGATCCTTCCACGACATTCTTCAACCAGACTCTCACAGAACTCTCAATTATTACGTGAATGCACAGACGTATACAAGTCCTTGTGAAAAAGTTCAAGACTAGATCATTTCATTTTTTTTTCTTTGCTTTCCTGGCATGCTAAGCCACTTTTCTTATTATTAGAAAATAAAAGTTTATTTTATTTTATTTGGTGCTGGAGGTTGAAGCCAGGATGCTAAGTATGCTCTCTACCATGGAATTATACACAAAGCCCAGAATAAGAGCTTATATTCATCTTATGCCTTCTTTTGAGGGAGTTTACTAAGATGGGTTTAGGAGTTTCCTTATAGCTTTAATTATCTATTATTTCTGATTCACTCTATTGCCTCATTTCATATATGACTAATAAATCAAAGTATGACCGTAAATGTGTATGTAAAGTATCCACATAAGAAGAAAGTAGTCTATCTTATTTTCTTTCATCCTTAGCACTGACCCTGATTGCAGAATAACAGAAGTGACTACTGTGTTGGTTTTATTGTTTTTTTTTCTTTGTTTATTTTTTAAATTGTTTTCATTTGTCAAGGTTTTGGGTCTCACTCTAGCCCATGCTGACCTGGAATTCAATATGTAGTCTCAGGCTGGCTCTGAACTCACAGTGATTGCTCCTACCTCAGCCTCCCGAGTGCTGGGATTAAGGTGTGAGGCAGTACTCCCTGCTTTTATTCTTTTCTTACCTGGAACATAGCCTTGTACAACTGGAAAAATATAGGTGGGAAGAGAATAGAATGAATTTAAGAGTAGTGGTGTGTTACTCAAGGCTTCGTAAGAGGTAATAGTTTAAAAATAACCTTAAAGTCTCTTACTTTGTGGAGATCCTCATGTAAACATCACAAATGCAGTACTTGGTGTAACATGGGACTCCTTTCTAAAATCACTCTTGCTTTAATACTTTTAGTTAATAGAGAATGGCCACTTCATCATTTTAGAGATATGGAAAATTAATTGAGCTAAGTGAACGCTATAAGTGAATGTAACTGGTCTGGAGAGGGCTCGGGATATAGCTGTGTGGGTAGAGTGCTTGAGCATGTAGGAAGTCCCAAGTTCAGTCCTTAGCACCGTAGAAACCTGGAATCTCAGCCTTTTGCAGGTGGAGTCAGGAAGAACAGAAGTTCAAGGTCAAGTGAGTTTCAGGCCAGCCTGTGATACATGAGATCTTATCTGAAACAATAAATAAAAATTTAAAAGTGGACTTGTAACATAAATTCTCAGATTATTTAAACTAATATTTTTGAATGTATTTTCCCAAGTGAATATAAAATTAAAAAAAGTACTTTACTGCCAGTAAAGGCATGATTGATAGAATGCACTAAGTCAGGGGGTCTTATGAGAAATTCAAGGGAAGGTAGATATTAATGGTATTATCAATGCCTTCCTATTGTGATTGCTTCTTATCACAGGTTTAGGATGACCTACTTCATCGTAAACAGTCCTTTCATTGTAGCTACATGGCCATATTTTCAGTCTAGTCTGTATATTTGATTTTCACATGAAAGTTATTTACTCAAATGTTTGAATATAGTTTTGAGAAGAGAGATTTGCACAAGCATTTACTTACAGGAGTCTTTTACACGTGTGTCTTCACCCCTCTCTCATAAACAGAAGAGAGTTGACATCTCTGATGTTTTTTTCTAAATAAGAATGTGTACAAGTCTTAGAGTTTGGGTTGCTATGGTTATTGCTTAAATTATTAAACATGATTTCTGACTCAATAAGGTCGCTCTTAGAAAAAGAATCTCGATTTATCCAAGGGGGCTTTCCTGGCTTAGTGCTGAGGCACAAGGAAGGGAGCGTAGAGCCGCACACCAGCCAACAGCATCCAGCAAAGAGTGACCAAGAGGGCTGTGCAGCCTGGGCCAGGGCTTTCAGGAAAAAAGAAGAGAAAGAAAACGAGGAGGAGAAAAAGCAGAGTCCAAACAGGAAGTCCAAACAGGAAGAGGAAGCAGGAAAGGCAGAAAAAGGAGGAATAGAAAGGGGAGGAGGAGGAAGAAGAAAAGGAAAAGGGGACAGAGGATGAGGATGGAGAGGAGTCAGAGGAAGGATAACTTCATTCCTCCAAGAGGAAAATGTAACGTGTGAAACCTCTGGTGAATGTAAAACATACAAAGAAGAGGAGAAAGAATGTACTGGAGAAAAGGAAAGCTATTGCTGTGGCTGAAAGGTAAAGTTTAGGAGGCAGTGCTTTGAATGTGTTATGAACAGAAATCATTGACAGCTATAGTGAGGGCCATATTTAATTTATGTAGCTCATGTTTTCTGAGGAATTCAAAGAGCAAGGTAGGAGGCAGACGGTCCTGTACTCCTTGCTACTGGGTGGATTAAGCTAAGGTTCAGCAAGTCAATAAAAGCGTTCCCAATGATTTATTTATTTTGGAGATTTCTCATTTAATCAGATAACTAATCAGAATGGATATTTTAAATATTGTTTGTTCATTTGCAAATGCATACCCAGAGAGACAGAATGAGAGAGAGAGAGAGAGAGAGAAATGAATGGGTGTGCCAGGGCCTCTAGCCACTGCAAATGATCACTATATGCATGTGCCACTTTGTGTATCTGGCTTGATGTGAGTCCTGGAGAACTGAATCTGGGTTGTTAGGTTTCACAGGCAAGCACTTTAACCACTGAATCATCTCCCCAGCCCCAGAATGCACATTTAAAAAACAAATTATTGGGCCGGGCAAATGGCTTAGTGGTTAAGGCATTTGCCTGCAAAGCCTAAGGACTGGTTTGGTTCTCCAGGACCCACGTAAGCCAGATGCACAAGAGGGCACATGTGTCTGGAGTTCATTTGCAGTGGCTAGAGGCCCTGGTGGGCCCGATCTCTTTTTCCCTCTATCTGCCTCTTTCTTTCTTTCTCTCTCCCAAATAAATAAATAATAAAAAAATTCTTTAACTCCTTGTCTGTGGCTGTAACCTACAATGTGGATTCTCTTGCTCTAATTCTTGTTCTGGCATTGATATTGAACCTTTCTTAGTGACTGCTTTGTTTTTTATCTCTTTATCCTCACATTAAAGTTCAAATTCCAACTAATGTTATTGTTAATCACTGGGAAAATTTTAACATGAGAACTCCCTAGCTAATGTGAAATTATACATGAACCATTTGAGAGGGTTTACTTATTAACTGCGTTTTGACAGAAAAAGTAAAAATCGTTTGGCCCTGGCTACTTATTTTTCAAATAAACTGGAAACAGAAATTAAATGTCTCACTCAAGATAATATAGCTGGCTAGTAGAAAAGCTAAAACAAATAGTAATTATCATATATTATCTACTCTGTTTTGTATCCATGTCTATAATTTTCATGCAACCTGCATAGTATTAATGTTTTTGACTTTGCAAATGAGATCATTTCTATTCAGAAAGGTCTCAGGACTGGCAGTTTCTTATGCAGAACTTAAACCTAAATCTGGTCTGAGAAGCCTATGCCCATTACATTCTAACTCAATATTACAAAACCTCTGTTTCCACTGCCGTTCTGTAGCATTAACAACAGACAATTTATCTCGCTTCTCAAAGTTTAAGTTTTAGCCTTAACACATAGATAATAAACATAGTTCAAGTAGATTTGAGGCCCATTCCACGGGGGGTCATTCATACCTAGTACTGAAAACCAAAAGTTTATAGCTGGGGAGATCTGAAGCCCTACAGGGGGAACTACTATTATTATTTGGCTGAGTGGATATAGTATGCTCACCAAATTGCCCTCTAAGTATTTATGCCCATATATTAATGTTGCTCTCACATTTGGTTAGAGAAGTTTCTCTTTGCAGTGACTACTGGGTAGTCTCATCAAGGTGCTGAAAAGAGCCACTGGAGTGTTCAGCACTAAATGAGACATCCCTACCACACCCTCCACTGTTCAGGAACCACTGCAGAAGAGGTGGCAGAAAGAATGTAAGAGCCAAAAGATGGGGAGGAGTGCTTTGGAACGCTGTCTTTCGGACACAAAGTGCCCATTGCATTCATGACCACACAGCCACTGTTGCTGTCTACATAAGACCCACATACCATGAAAGCAAAACTCAAAAAAGTCGTCAAAATAGAAGATGGACTATGTGGAAAGAATCAAGGATTCAGAGGAAAGGGTATGGCGAGAGAGGACAAAGGAGGGCACGTCATATGTATATACGGAGGTTGTCAGGAAAAAGTAAAAATAAATGGGGATGGGGAGATGGCTCAGCAGTTAAGGCACTTGCCTGCAAAGCCTAACGACCCAGGTTTGGGCCTGGGTTCAATTCCCCAATGCCCACGTAAAGCCAGAGGCACAAAGTGGCACATACATTGGGAGTTTGTCTGTAGTGGCTAGAGGCTCTGGTGTGCCCATTCACTCCCTTTCTTTCTTCTTTCTTTCTTTCTTTCTTTCTTTCTTTCTTTCTTTCTTTCTTTCTTTCTTTCTTTCTTTCTCTCTGCTTGCAAATAAATAAATAAAAGTTAAAAACATGTCCATTCTGATGAGTTATCTGGTTAAACTGGAGTTCTCCAAAAATCGCTGTAAAATAAACAGACTTTAATCATTGCCACAGGTTAAACTGAGAAATTACTTAGCTGGAAATTGATCAAGGAAGAAAGGGACAGCACCCAATCAAAGTGGAGACCAGGGCTTGGCAGGGTCGCAGAAAGCCCAGGCAAGATGAACTCGGCCTGGTGGAAAGTTCATAGATAGAATGGAGGTTCTCAGCTACTTTCAGGTGAAGGGATTGGCTGATGAACTCCAGCCTTTAAAAATGACATTAGAATTTTCTCACTGTCCAATTCATTCTATTCATTTTGGATTGACAAGGCCTCTTTCAAGAAAAAAGAAAAGAACATAAAAAACTTGCAGACTCAAACTGCTGGGCTGGGTGGATAAGGAACGCCCTTCTTCAGTTTTGCAAATTGAGGGCAGGAAGACAGTCTTGTATTGGTGGGAGTGTGAGGGTACAGATTCCTTGTGCAATTTCTGCCAGCTATCAAGAATTGAATTAGTGCCCCGTCATGGCACCTTTGTGATGGACGGTCTCACACACGCAGAGGTTGGTCAGCCTCCTGGCTCATGGAGCTGGACCAGGGCTTTGCTGATCCTTCCTTTTCTCATTGTGTAAAAAATCTCCTCCCCTCCCATTATTCTCTCCCCCTTTCTTCTTTATCTAAAAAAATTTTTATTTATTTGAGAGAGAAAGGGAGAGAGAGAGAGAGAGAGAGAGAGAGAGAGAGAAAGAGAGAGAGAGAGAGAACGGACACGCCAGGGCTTCTAGCTGCTGCAAACAAACTCCAGACGAACTCCAGACACATGCGACCCCTTGTGCATCTGGCTTATGTGGGTCCTGGGGAACTGAACCTGGGTCTTTTGGCTTTGCAGGCAAGTGCCTTAACCACTAAGCCATTTCTCCAGCCCTTCCCGTCTCTTCTTGTTCACTCCCCCCCCCGCATGCCTTGAGTCAGTCCTGAAATTGGTGTTGAAGCCCATGGCTATTTTAATAGAGGTCTCAATGGTGTACGTGAGAAGGGAATTTCAAAACACATGACAGAACTCCTCAAACAAGTTAAAAAAATTTTTTTAAAGAACTCAAAAATCTGAGATTCAATTGAAAATTATTTCTAATGTGAACTTGACTTATTTCCTAGTTGTAATCACCAGCCTGGTGCTATGGTCCTTGTGAAAATACACAGCACTGGACTGTTCGGATGGTAACCCTGGCGGGGAATGAGACAATACGTCTATTCACACAGCAGCAATACACAGTGACTGGGATTTTTCATAACTATGGTGGGAACGCTCCTTTTATATTAGTCCCTTTATTTAGAAGAAAGCAGATTGCTCATGCCTATAAAAGGAAAAATTGCAAAACATATTTCAACTAGTACTTTGCTATCAAAACTCCTGCTTGGCTTATGATGGTCAGGAAAAATTTCTGGCTAAGATATGTATATGGGAGATGACAGATTTGTATATGTGAGATGGTTGATGTATAGATGGGAGATGGTAGAGGTATAATGAGTGATTTTATATATAAAACCAAATATAAATATTAAAAATAAAAATTCAATTAAAATATTTGGGGAGGTGATCAATGTAAAGATGATAGATATGTATAGGAGACAATATAGTTTTAAGAAATCAAAACAATACCATTACTTCTGTTTTTTTTTTTTTTTTTTTTTTGAGGTAAGGTCTTACTCTAGCCCAGGCTGATCTAGAATTCACTATGTACTCTCAGGGTGGCCTTGAACTCACAGTGATCTTCCTACCTCGAAGGAGAGAATGAGAATGAGTGGGCATGCTAGGGCCTCGTAGACACTGCAACTGAACTCCAGATGAATCTGCACTGCTTTGTGCATTTGGCTTTATGTGGGTACTGGGGAATTGAACTCAGGTCATTTGGCTTTGCAGGCAAATACCTTAATCACTCTCCAGCCCCCACTATCTCTTCTCTAAAAGGTACCATTCACACAAATTAAAATTTTCAGTTTCATTTTAAAGTTTAAACTATGGTGTCAGGATCTGCATTGAATTCTGTTTGTCATCTACTTCTAGAAGTTATGTAAATATAAAAGTATTAGGGAAATCTCATCCTGAGCCTGGACTTAAAAGACGTAAATATTCCAGTTTTGCCATTAAGTGCTGTAAAACTTTGTCTAGTCATTTAAATTTATTAATGTTTGGTTTCCTTATATAAAAACGAGGGTATTAACACACCTTAAGTGGTTTTTATGAAGATTGCAGGAGATAATGCTTTGAAAACAGCCCTGTGCTTCTTTTAAATGATAGAAGGCTTTTGACATTATGTCTATTGAATGCTTACAATGCAAATCCAAGACTAGCCTCACTACGTGCTATAAGAGGCTAGAGCTCCTCATGCCAATTCTGTTGCCAAAGAGGAATCCATTTGTATATGGGATCATTGGATAGAATAAATAATTTAAATATCTATTTGTTTCCAATTTGTGTGTTCCTAGAGCAAATTTTTATCTCAGAATTTGACAGCTGAAAATTTCTTTATCATTTCGACCTGTAAAGTGAGTTTTATCTGGGTTTTGTTTTTGATTTGTAAGGTTGACTATACATTCATGAGTCCCTAAACTGTTGTGATTTATGCAGCACTTTTTGCTTGGTAATAAGCCATTAACATTTTCCAATGAAGCTTAATTGCAAAGGCAATTTATTCGATAGCCATAATAGAATGAGGGTCTCAGCATTTTTCTGCTCCAGTGCTCCCGGATCATAGGTGATAGCCTATCAATAACAGTGCTTTGTGATGGCAATGATTGTTAATGAGAAGATGATGGGGCACCTCACAAGTGCTGTTGTGGCTTGAGTAAGAAATGTGCCCCATCAGCTTATGCCCTTGCTCCCCAGCTGGTGGTACTATTTTATGAGGTGCTGGAAATGGTGGAGTGGTCTTGGAAGAAAGAGGTCATTGAGGGTGTGGACTAGGCTACATTCTGCCTTGGCCCTTCCTGTGTTTCTTCCCCTGGAAGAGAGCAGCTTCATGCCACAAAAGCTCCCTCCTATGATGGTCTGCTTCACCAGGGCTCAGAAATAACTGACCCTTGGGGAGAAGCCTCTAAAACCATGAGCCAAAACAAATCTTTCTTCCGTTTAAATGGCTGGTGTCAAGTCACTGTGGTGGTTTGACTATAATGTCCCCATAGCTTAAGGTGTCTGTGGTTAACCTTCCTTCTTATTCCTCTCATGGTAAATCGTTGGGAGGTGGTGCCCTGGGAGGAAGCGTGTCTCCAGGGGCAGACCCTGGCGTTGAGTCTGGCTCTGTGTGTTCAGTCAGCGTGCTGCTGGCGCTGCTGTGGTAACCCTCTGCCGTGCATGCGTGATGAGGGGAGCCAGCTGCACCGCCACGATGAAGCGTCCCCTAGAAACTGTAAGCCTGAAGCAACCCTTTCCTCCCATAAGCTGCTTCTCCTTGGGTGTCTGAACCAACAGCAAAAAGGTAACTACAGGGCTGGAGAGATGGCTTAGCGGTTAAGGTGTTTGCCTACAAAACCAAAGGACCCTGGTTCAATTCTCCAGAACCCATGTAAGCCAGATGCACAAGGTGGCACGTGTGTCTGGGGTTCATTTTCTTGGCTGGAGGCCCTGGCATGCCCATTTTTTTCTCTCTCTATCTATCTCTTTTTATCTCTCTCTCTACCTCTTTCTCTCTCTCTCAAATTAATAAATAAAATATATTTTTTAAAGTGAAAAAAAGAGGTAACTACAATAGGAAAAGTTCACAGTGATGGAAAAATTGACTAACAAAGGCATATTAGGTTTTGGAGAAATTATCATTGAAAAAAAAATCTCCCTAGATCCAAATAGCTCCCTTTGTCATGTTTCTTGTTCACCAGTGGAATATCATATGGACATCACCTTCAGACTTTTGTGATCTGGAATTTTATTTTGTTCTACTAGGTAGGCATGTGTGGAATATCTGTGCCTTGAAACAGTTTTATCTAAAAGCTGGGCAAAGGATGTATCCATGAAAGGAGGTTGAACTTGTTTGTGCTTACTAAAATGTAATCTGCTCTGAGAAAACAAAAGAAGCATGCATGGTGACTACTGGATACCATCAAACGTATCCCAAGGAGGGGCTGGAGAGATGGCTTAGCAGTTAAGGCACTTGCCTGCAAAGCCAAAGGACCCAGGTTCAATTCCCCAGGACCCACGTAAGTCAGATGCACAAGGTGGTGTATGCGTCTGGAGTTTGTGTGCAGTGGCCGGATGTCCTGGTGTGGCCATTCTCTCTCTCTCTCTCTCCTTCTCTCTCTTTGCCTCTTAACCTCTCTCAAATAAATAAATAAAAGCAAAACATTTTTTTAAAAGTACTCAACAGTATTCTAGGGAGTACTGGGCACAGGGAACAAGTGAGCAGTGGTGCACTCCCTCTGAGGAGGATTGTTACCGAGTGGAATTTTGAGCTGCTTCTCTAGTGGGTGAGTTTCAAGGTACAGCTCCTAAGGAGAGATTTCTCCAACCCCATAGCCGAGCAGCTGAAAATGACTGGATTCTTAGAGACTATATGTAGCCAGATATAAGCAGATTCAAGACAGAAAGTGTTAGAAATGGCGAGGGCATAGCGGACAAGTCATTTTGTCCATGAGTAGGAAGTTCCAAACATGAGTGAGGAAGAGAAGAAAGCACGTGCAAGCTGGGGACTGAGCAGAGACGGAAATGGCACAGCAGTGATCAGAAAGGCTGCAGTCTAGGGCTTCCATGTGAACAAGAGACAGGCCTGTCGCGTGCTGGCCACGAAGTGCTTTTGGTGTGAAAGTCCCCTTTGAAGGAACTCAGAGTTAGACAAGGACGTGACGGCAGGTAATTCGAATGGAGGAAATCGTGGAGAAATGCACAGGTCTGGTAGTTCAAGTCATACGCTGGGGACATGGAATAACTTAAACATGTATGGTGAGGGCAGACAGAAAGAAGGGCTCAGCTAAACGGCATGGTTGAAATCTCTGCTTGACCTTGACTTCATACATGAGGAGCCACTAAGGACGCCTGTCCTCGAAAGAGATTCTGTTCAAGTCACCGAGTCAAGGAAGGAACAGATGGAGAAGGAGAGCTGTGAAAGCCCTGGACTCAGTAATTACCTTTAGGAAGAAGCTGCTTGGTGAACTGCCTTCCGCTGTATGGTCTCAGCGAGATTATTGCTTCTTGTTCAAGTAGTCGTATCACTTACAAATTGTAGTTATAAATAGTGTAGTACAATTAGTATGTATTTATGAGAAGAGTGGATAAAATTAAAGGAAAAATTACAAAGGAGACGTGGTTACACGCAGAGTATTTTACACAGAGAAGAATGTGGAGCCATCGTCTTTCAAATCTTGGTTTAATATTCTAAAGGAGTCAAAAGCTAACTATGAAAGTAAAACTTAATGCAGTGGATGGAAAGTTCTCATGCTTCTTTGCTCACAAGACAACTGAGCTGTACAGGTCAGTGCTTGCGGATATCTTAGAAAGCTGCTTCTGGATTCAATTCCTGGGCATTTACCAACTAATAGCTATTTCCAACACAAAACCTTTTCTGTCCTCCAGTTTGCTCAACTCAGAAATAATAACACCAATCTAACAGAACATTGGTTAAACTCAGTGAGATAACAGCACGTGTTAGAAAAGAATAGAGCTTGGTGTAGAGAATATGTACTTAGTAAGTGTTCATCTACTGGTCTCAGAACAAACCTAGTAATTTGTTGAAATTCTGATTTCTGCATGAAAATTTACAGGGTATTTGAAGGGGAGGCTTGTGTAAGATACCCTGGAAGCCTGGCCTGTAGTTTGGAGAATTACTGCCTCACTACATATTCTGAGTATGTTTCAGAGCCTGTATGATAACAAAACCTAAAGAGGGTCTGTATGGTAAAACTAAGAATGTACCCACAGACAGAGCCCCATTGAGTTTTGTAACTGGAGGACAAGTTCTTCATATTCACACGGGTTATGAGTGAATCTTAGTCTTCTATTTGTACCCAATGCTTAGTGAAGTGCCAAGTACAATCAGCATGTAATAACTTCTCAGTGAATGTCTGTCACGTCCGTGAGTAAAGGGGACTCCCAGGAGATAGAAAATTAGATACACTGCTTATGGAAAAGATTCGTTTCATCTTTAGAAGCTTTGGGATAACTTCAAAAATATTTTATTTTATTTATTTGAGACAGAGAAAGGGAGGGAAGGAGAGAGAGAGAGAGAGAGAGAGAGAGAGAGAGAGAATGGGCATGCCAGGGTCTTGAGCAGACACATGTCCCACTTTGTGCATCTGGCCTATGTGGGTCCTGGGGAATTGAACCTGGGTCCTTAACAGCTAAGGTATTTCTCCAAGACTGGAATAACTTTTAATATCATTTGCATAGCGCTGGAGGAACCACTCCAACCATGACATATTGGGGAAGTGTCCCCAGGAAGACTGAATATTTAATTCACTCAATGGCGTGGGGTGGGGCCATGAGGTCAGTGTTAAGCAAGGTAATATCAGAAAATGGATTAAAAACTGTTATATTCAGTGTTTAAAAGGAAGTCATGCACTTACCCTTTATAACCCTAAGTAATTTTCTTTAAAATGCACACAGGTGCTCAAAAGCTTATCTGTGTGTGCACAGGCTCAAATACACACATATGTCAATGTCGAAATCATCTGCTTTATAGGGATGGAGTGAGGGTCCAGACATTAAAGATTCCAGCTTGAGAAGCCTGACAACCCGGGCTTGATTCCCTAGTATACACTTAAAGCCAGATGCACAGAATGGCTCCTGTGTCTTAACTTGCAGTGGCAAGAGGCTGTGGGACACACACACTGTCTCTCTATGTGCTTTTTCAGTATCTCTCTCAAATAAATAAAATATATTTTTGAAATATCTACTTTCTAAGTTTTTAGATGTGTTTGCAGTAATTCACCAGAAAACTTAATAGCTTACAATAATGACAAGCTATTTGCTGTATAAATCCACAGTTTGGTTGGCATTGTCAGAAAAGGCTCATCTCTACTCCGTGTATCCTCAGATAGGGTGGCCCATCTCTATCTGTGCCTCCTCAGATAGGGTGACTCAAATTTTGGTTGAAAATTTTACATTTAAGATGTCCTTCTCACACACTTTGTATGGTTGGCTCTGGCTGTCAGCTAGAAGGTAAGCTGGACCATGCCCAGGCTCAAGACTCTCAGTTTCTTTCTACTCATTCCTCTTGTGGACTGCTCGGCTTTCTTTCACAGCACAGTGGCCGTGTGCATAATGAACAGTGACCGAGTAATCCAGGTGGAAAGTAGATCTTTTACTGTGGTCTTAGAAAGCCCCCTGGGGCAAGGATCGCCATCACAGTTCAAGCAAAATCACAGCGAAACCTCCCAACATCAGGTCATGCCTGAAGGACGAATCTAATGTGTCTCAGAAGAAGGGTGTGTGATGACTTGGGAGATGATGGTTCAGTGCATAAAGTACTGGGCAAACAAGCATAAGGACTTGAGTTCAAATCCTCAGAAGTCACATAAAGCTAGACATAGTAATATAAGCTCCCGTGGAGAGACAGGAGGCAGAGATCGGAAACTGTGAAGCTCCCAGGCCAGTTAGCCTTCCAAACAAGGACCTTTTCTCAACCAAGGTGGAAGGCAAGGACCAATGCCCAAGGTTGTCCTCTGACCTGTGAGCATGTGCCATGATACACACACACACACACATGTACACACACATACACACACACTCACTCACACACACACACAAACTTTCTCTCTAACATACACACATTGAAAAAAAATGACATGTAAGTGCTTGAAAAATTCTGTCCGCCACGGTGAGGTCCATCCTTTGAATAGCATCTAGACAAAATTTAATTCAGGCACCTGTGGCGTTCCCTACCAACTCAAGACTATTATGTGTAGGAAATGCTGCCTGGAAGAGACATGTGCTAAGGGCAAACCACTTCTGTGGATAACTGGACAGAGATGAATTCAGTGAGATGTAAAAGGAGCCAGCAGGAGAGAGAGGAGGGAGAGACCGAGGTGGGGGGAGAGGGAAGTACCCAGCTGACAGACGAGTTAGTACAAAGGGCTAAGTGTCAACAATATGAAAAGTAAGGTTTACGACAATTCACCTTGCCCTGCTGATGCCAATGGATGGGCATATCCCCCACAACCAAAGGCCCTCAGCTATAGCTCTGCCGATACCATATGGAGTGCACATATCTAATTTAATTTCCCCATTTTCTGTGAACAGTCGCCCATGATTCCTGGAGGCTCAGAAACCTCTTCTCATATGGGTCTGACCCCAAAATTGAAAGTAGATAGGAAAATTGTAGGAAAATATCTGAAGCATGCATCAACATTCTTTGGGAGTAAATATTTAATTAGCTCTCCCAGGTGGAATTTGAATAATGGACCACAGTTTCTCTTCAAAAGCACTTATAGTTTGCCTAAGTAGAGTGACCAGAACATCAGAAGACAGAAATTTTGACCCCTCTGTCAAAGGAGAGGCTTTGAAATGTTGTTTTAAAAGATCTATTTTGGAACTTTATATGGACATCCAGAAAAATCTGAGCAGCTAGCCCAAGAACTTTTGTATAGCCTCTGTCTGCATCTGCTTTTTTTCTTTCCCTTCACAATTGGGCTGCTATTGAAATGTATCACAAGGCGAGACAATTGATAGGTCCCCCAAAGCCCTACCCTTGCTCTGTCTGGGATTTCGACAATACATTTTCTTCCTCAAAATATATTTATCACTTTCAGATGGCTTGCTTCTATGCAGAACGGACTGTCAGAGTCAAGCTGGGATTGAATGAGGCAATTCTTCTCTCCTGCAAATGTGAATGTGGCAAGACAACTTCCCCGACAGAGGACAGGGCCACTGTGGCTGGTCCCTCACTTTTAACTAGCCTCTGCCCATTACTTGGTTATTTACTTTCTGCAACCCCAAATGCTCCAGTCACATTTTTTGTTGTGGTTGGGTCATTTAGTTTCCCCATAAGGAACTTGGGTAGCGGAATGACAGTGTAGTTGTGACAAATATATGTACCAGCCTCTGGCCACTACTGTCAGGATTGGGGATCTCAGGTAGTTCAATGGAAAGACACCAGACCTTGAGGTTTGGGAACACTCAGTGGTAGAATACCTTTTATTGCTTAGAACAAGGCCGTGGGCTCATTTACACGAGGAAGACGATCACGTGACTGCTAGTGCCATTTCACCCTTCCCACCACTTACTGCTTTGCATCTGATCATTCTTGAGTCCAGACTACGTCACACAGAGGATGAATTCATTGCCTTGACTACAGCACCTGAGATTGTGCAGTCGGGCTTCTCCCCCTGAGTCCAGGCAGAGAATGAAACACTCTGTTCTTTTTATTTCATCTCCTTGTAGTGATGACAGTTCACGGGGTTGAAAATTGTCCATTTTCTGTGAGTTGTCCGAGTTCTGTAACCTCTGACTTGTAACTGATTGCATGCGCTTAATATTGTGTTTGGACATGTCCCAGATAGGAGTTGTTTTGAATCAGTATTGTATTTTCCTTCTTCAAGTTTAATTCACTTTCTAGTTTAAGTCCATTTTTGTTTCTGAATGAATATCAGTACTTTCAGAGAGGTATGACAAGATACCTTTCGATACTAATATGACAGAGATCATGTACACATTTGAGGTTTGCAATATATATACTTCTCTCACTTATGAAAAATGTGAAATGAGCCAGTGTAATTTCTCTGGAAGGAATTAAGCTTAGAGAACCCCTTCTAACAGCATGATTTCTTTAGACAGGTAGTAATTTATTGGTAGACATTCAGAAATGGTTTGTCTGGCAGAAGTCAACATACAATAACATTATCCAAAAAAGCATTCAGCTGAGTGTTTTGATTCAACAAATGACAGGGAAGTTTGAAATTTGAATATTTTCTCAATTGTGGTGGCAACTCAGGAAACTGAAGGGATATGAAGACAAATAAAATGGAAGGAAACTTTGATTTTAATTTTAAAAAATGTGCAGTTGTGTAGAAGATACTAAAAGTGATAGAAAAAAATAGATTTCAGCAAAGTACTGGAAATTATATATTTAAGTAGTCAAGAAGATCAAGAATGCTTGGTGATTGATAGACCTATTAAAGATGTTTTGGAAGAAAATGCATGTGACATAGTTTAGTATTTCTCCAATGATTTTGACCCTTTTTTGTTTTGTTTTGTTTTGTTTCTGCTGGCTGAGATTTAGCAGACGATATGTTCAAAGCCAAAACACTACATGGTACAATGTCCTTTGTTATCTGGGTGCTAAGTTTTGAAGATAGCTTATGTATTCAAACACACACACACACACATACACACACACAGACAGACAGACACACACAACTGACAAAATGCCTTGTGATTTTTTTATGACCAGAAGAAAAGACAATGGTTATCCATACATAAAAGAATGTTTGTTTGTTATTGTTCTGGGGAAGAAATCTGAGAAAACATGTTTTTGCCTTGGGTAACTCACACTATTCTTCAAGGTGATACCTAAGCAGTGGGAAATGAGCACAGAGGCTAATGTGAGTGATACTTGAGATATTTAAAGGTTAATTAAGGTACATTTTGCATCTATCTGTTCTTGGATCTCTTTGTATTGATAGTTAATATCCGTCAGTGCTTCTCAGAGTTTGTGGGACTCAGTATCACTGGAGAATCTTTTTCAAATGCTTGTGCCTAGCTTGTTCTCTCAAAGATTTTTATCTGTTAGTTTAGCCTAGAATTCAGGAAGTAGTATTTTTCTTTTTTGTTTTTGTCTTAAAAATTTTTTTTTGACAACTTTTATCAACCTAATTCTTTCCTACATGTTTGCCATTACACATGACAGTCTGAAAACTAGTGGTATAGATAACATACAAACAATTTGGTAGAAGATTATGGCACTTAAATAGCTAAGTCTTTATATTAAAATGCCATATGTTTGTTCCAAGTCTATGGTCCATATGAAAGGGTGGAAACTAGAGCTTACTTCTCCTTTAACTCACCATTTTCCATTTTCCATACTTCTTTGAAGAAATATTCTGAAATGATTTAAGACTCTCATGCTTATTTGAGAAAGAACTGAATTATTAAGATTGCGAGTCACTTCTGTAAATGGCTTCATTTTAACATTTTCATCTTTATTTTGATTTTGGTAGTGGTTGAAAGCAATCATTGCTTTCTGGAATGACTCATAAAATCTCTGTGTGTGTGTACACAGGTATGGGAAGCTGGGCATGTGCATATAGTCAAAAGGAATTTTATTGAAAGATAAGAAACATTGTATTTAAGAGCAATGACTTCTTTATTGCTTTATTAGCCATAAACATTATCAGTCCATTTTACTCGCCTTCAGTCATTGTTCTGGTGTTAACTAGAGGCCTGAAGGAAGAAAGGGGTTTCAATTTGCAGTAGGGTAAGTAATGGCAAAAGGCAGGGGGAGGCTCCTCCTTTGGTCTGGATGTTACTGGTTTATGCAGGGAGGCTGTATTTGGTCATACAGCCTTGACCAGCGGCATGAGAAGAAAAGTTGCTGTTGATGTAGCCAGGCTGAGATCTAAAGGAAGCACTGATAAGGACAGAGAAGTAAGGAAGATCTTTGACTGTAAGGTGGTAGGGCTAGGTGACACATGAACAGTTTGCCAAGAAGGTTTTGTCAATCTTCCTTGATTGTTGATCTGGAACGTCTTATATAGGTACGGGCTCCAGATCCAAGCCTCAACGGCTGGAATCCTGATAGGTCACTTACCCTATTACTAAGATACAGATGATACTGATTCTGCCTCAGAAGAGTTTTAAATGGATTAAATAAGTTAATAATATTTCATTGAGGTGAAGCAAAAACTAGATATACCCAGATGTCTTATTACTATGGAGGAAGTAGAAACTGAAATTGAAATATACTACCATTCAAGTATGTTGCTCTTATGAATGGCGCATCCACCCTTATGTCCACTGGGGTTCATTGAATCATTTGTTTATTTGATAGACAGTTAGTGAGCACCCACTTTGAGCTCACTGTTCCTGACAATGTGTTCAGCACTGGAGATAAACAGGTGAATCAGAGGCCTTTCCCTGTAGGATGTTGGGGTACATTCCTTATAGTTAGGTGCTAAGGGACATCGTTACTGAAAGCAAGCCCTTTAGTGAACTGCCGTTTGTTTATTAGCGCACATTAGAGTTGTTAACAAGGCACAACAATACCTCCTCTTTTCTCCCGGAGTACTAAACTAATAAAGAAGGCGAAAGATAAACCATGTGTAAACCAAACTAGCCAATGGAATTTGTGAACTCGAGCAGTTTGGTTTCCCTCTATCAACAAGCTTCTCAGTGCTGAACTCCAGAGTTAGAGCAAGTCACAGCAAGTTCTGGACCATGTGTTTTCTCTCTAAGGAAAAGGCGTTTGCCACAAAATTTATCTGATGAAGAGATGGGCAGCACAGTGTTTCTGTGGGCGATAAAAGGGGGGACATGATGTTGCTGCACAGTTTGTACCCTGCTCTTTCTTATACACGCATTACTGATTTTAACCCCCAGAGGGAATGATAGCTAAGAATGACATGCGCCAGATGAATTGCAGGGAAGAACTGGAAAAGACTGTCCCATGCTGTCCTCTGATAGTTTACTTTTATCATTCGTCTATCAAACACATTTTGTTTATTCTCCATGCCGCGGTAGTTCGAGTTAGGCTTTCCCCTCTCTTACCCACTTTAAGGACCATTTTAAGTTTCAGTATGAATAAGTTGGAACAATCAAATAGCTGTCTAAATACCTTGAAAACTAAACTGATTTCTGAAAAGCAGCCTACACAGAATGGGTCAAAGTATATGGAATTCACTATGTAGCCCAAGCTGGCTTTGAACCTGCTGTCTTCTTGCTTCTGTTTACTGAGTGCTGATATTACAGACATATGTAGCTATTCCTGTAAAAAACTAGTTCTTTATAAAGTAAATAAAATAGGATAAATTATGATGAGGAGCTAGAGAGATGGCTCAGCCACTAAGCTGCATGTCTGCAAATCCTAACGACCCAGGTTTGTTTCCCAGTACCTACATGAAGCCAGCTTTACAATGTGGTGCATGCATCTGGAGTTCTTTGCAATGGACAGAGGCTCTGGTGCACCCATTCATCCTCCTCCCCGCCCCCCGCACACACACACATACACACACACTTATGTCTCTCATCTCTCAGCTTGCAAATAAATAAATAGACTCAATTTTTAAAAAGAGAGAAAATTATTAAAAATAAGAAACTGTGGGCTGGAGAGATGGCTTAGCTGTTAAGGCGCTTGCCTGTGAGGACTAAGGGCCCCGGTTTGACTTCCCAGAACCCCCGTAAACCAGATATGCAAGGAGATGCATGAGCACCCGTGACGGATGCGTCTGGAGTTTGATTGTAGTGGATAGAGGCCCTGGCACACCAATTCTCTGTCTCACTCTCTCTCTCATAAAAACAAACAAACAAACAAAAAAAACTGTGATGAGATTAACCGAGAAAACAAGGGAAGACACAACTGGTCAACATTAAGAATGAAAGTGGGACCTGGGGAGATGGCTCAGTGGACAATTGCTTTGCAAGTGTAACTGAGTTCAGATCCAGAGAACCCACGTAAAGTCAGATGCTGTGACCATAGCATCTATAATCCTAGTGAGCCTACAGTGAGAAAGGACAAGGGGACAGGAGGAAGTCTCAGAAGCTGTGGAGAACATGCAGGTGAAAAACAAGAGGCCCCACCACCTCAAACAAGTTGGAAGTCAAGAACTGACATCTGAGGTTGTCCTTAGATCTCACATGTGAGCAATGCATGACCATGTCCTCTCCCAACCCACATATACACACTAATAAAAAAAAAAAAAAGAAGTAGGAAGCCAGGTGTGGTGGAGCACGCCTTTAATTCTAGCACTTAGGAGGCAGAGGTAGGAGGATTGCCATGAGCTCGAGGCCACACTGAGACTACATCGTGAATTCCAGGTAAGCCTGAGCTAGAGTGAGACTCTGCCTCAACCCCCCCACCACCAAACAAAAAAAGGAACTAGGGAAAATTACCATAAACATAATTGATATTAAAATGGTGCTAAGGAAATCCTCTCTGTGAATAACTTTGTGCACATAATTTTGTAACTTAGATGAAGTAGACCAATTCCCTTGAAGGCAAAAATGTCAAAACTTCATTAAAAGAAATTGATAACATATTAATTTACACCTATTGAAAAGAAATAGAAATCATAGTTAAACATCTTCCAATAGTATTTCCAAGCTCAGATGGTTTCACTGGTGACCTCTACTAAATATTAAAGGAAGAAATAACATCAATTCTCCATTATCTATCTCTCCGAGAGTTTAAAAAAGATTAAGGGATGGTATGAAACCCAGGCAAAGACAGTACAAGAAATGAAAACAACAGACCAATATGCCTCTTGAATAGTGCTTGGAAAACCTTCAACAAAATATTAGTAAGTCAAATCCAGTAATACAAGAAATAGTAATAACCATGTGCCATTTACCCTAGGAAAAGCCCCAGATATTAGAAATGCCAGATAATTACTCAGTTCTTGCTCAACACTTTAAAATTCACCCATGCATATAATCACATTAAAATACTTGCCAAGAGGATTTCAGGATCATAGCAATAAATACAAACAAAGCAGTTGATAGAATTTCAGCATTTGATTCATGGTGACAATTCTCAGAGCCTCTGGAGCAGAGGGAACCTCTCCAACCTAACAATGGGCACCTACGAAAGTCTAAGCATCCTGACTGGTAAAAGATTAATTATCTTCATAAGATCAGAAAGTAGGCAAGCATGTCTTCTCTTACCACTCCTGTTCATTATGGAACTAGAAATTTAGCAAAAGCATTGCCCAGAAAATGAAACAAGAGACATTTTTTTCCATTTGTTTTCTTTCTTTCTTTCAAATGATTGGAAAGGAAAAGATGAAAATGTTTATATTTGCATCGATATGACTTTATATGCAGGAAATATTTTAAGATCTACTAAATGCTACTAGAACTAATAAACTGAGTTTAACAAGACTGCAGTATTCTAGTCCAGTAGGTAGAGTTCAATCACATTTTTATGCAATATGGTGAACAGTTTGGAAAGAGAGATCTGTAAAAAGCAGTAATGTTTGTGAGAGTTCTAAAATGAAGTATTTCTATATATATATAGCAAGATGTGAGTGAATTTTGTATGCTGTAAACTATAACTTACTGATGATGTTAATGGAGATGCACATCATATTTGTGGGTTGGAAGACCTTATTCTAGATAAAATGTCAACCTTTCCTATTTGTCAGTAGACTTAATACATTCCTAATCAATATCCTAGCAAGATTTTCTTGTATATATATCAATAAATGGCTATATAATGTATATGGAAAGACAAAGGAACTTGAATAGCTAAGTAATTATACAAGATGAGTTTAAGACTGACATTATTGAGTTTTAAGGTAAAGCTATCTTAGTTGTATCAGTCAGCCTTCCATCACTATAATGAAATACCCGAGGAATAAAAAAGAATGTTAGGGCTTGGAATGTCACTCAGTTGGTGAGCTGCTTGCCTGGCAGGCACAAAGCCTTGGATTTGAACCCTAGCACCACATAAGACCTGGTGTGGTGATGAATGTCTGAAATCCCAGCGCTATAGACAGAGGAAGGATGATCACAAGTTCAAGGTCATTCTTCGCTACATAACAAATTTGTGGACAGCCTGGACTATATGAGACTCCGACAAAGAAAAAAAATAAAAGAAATAGAAATAGAAAACTAAAACAATGTTTATTTTTAACTCACGGTTCTGTTGTTCCAGCTCAAGATTGGATGGCCGCTTTGCGTTGGAGCTCTGGCAAGGAGAAGACATCATGGCTGGAGTATGTGGCAATGGAAACTGCTTACCTCAGGAGCCAGGAAGCACAGGCACCAGGGGGAGCCCACCATCCCCTTTGAGGACAGGCCCCCAATTACCTAAGAGATTTCACATCATTTTCCACCATTGAAGATCCACGGCACCTTCCAATAGTACCATCTTGGGGACTCATCTGTAACCTGTGTACGTACCTTCAGGGGTCACCGATACAAATGCTTGTCAGACTCTAGGTTTGTCTTACTGGCAAAACATGGAACGGAAGAGAAATCTTGGAAATAGATTAAAACAAAAATGGCTGACTGACTTTTGCCAGTCAAAGGGCAGAGTCTCTTCGTACATGAAGGTGGAACAATTGGAAATTCACATGTTAGACAATGAGTTTCCATCTGTATCTTAGCCTATAACAAATATTAAGTCAAAATGTAACATACATATAAAACGCAAAAGTAAAATTGAAACATTCTTAGGAGAAAAAAATTGGAAACATATCCTTTTAATATTTTTAGAAGCATTAGGAAAGAGTTCTTAATGTTATACCAGAAACAATATAAAATCATACATTAGACAAAGAATTTGGATCACCATTTCTAAAGATCTCTCAAAACTCAAAATTAGGAAGGAATGAAAATTAAAATAATGAGCAGTGTACTTGGATCTCACTTCACCAAAAGAAAAAAAAAATAGAGAGAAAGAGAGAGAGAGAGATGGAAACACGTGCTTGGATCTCATTTCACCAAAATAAATAAAGAGGGCAACACACATGAAAAAATGTTTGGTATTACTTATGAGGGAAATAAAAATTAAAGCCATGCAGAGATAGTGATATCCATTTCTTAGCTTGATTAAAATCAAAACAGCGATGATTCCCAGTGCTGCTGCCGTTGAAGACAAACTCTGCTACCTGACTGATAGGGGTTGCAATGGTCTTGCCACTCTGGAAAACGAGGAGGTAGCTCCGCCAAAAAGCTTCCCATGTACTTGCCACATGTTCCAGCAATGCTAGTTTTAGGGGTGCATAGTAGAGAAATGAGAGCTTGTGTTCAAGCAGAAACCTGCACGTAAGTACTTTTAACAGCATTACTACTGACCACCTACAACCAGAATCACTCGGGCTGTCCTTCACTGGATGAATGGAGAAGCAAACAGGTAGGACACTGTGTAGGATATCGTTGCCAGTAAGAAGGAACAAACTATTGATTTACACCCAAGCTTGAATATATTATTGGAAACTTATATTAAGTTAAAAAAAAAAAAACTCAACCTGGGCTGGAGAGAGATAGCTTAGTATAATTAAGGCTCTTGCCTGCAAAGCCAAAGAACCCAGGTTCAATTCCCCAGGACCCACGTAAACCAGATGCACTACATGACACATGTGTCTGAAGTTTGTTTGCAGTGGTTGGAGGCCCTGGCATGCCCATTCTTTCTCTCTGTCTCTCTCTTAAAGAAATAAATAAATGCATTTAAGAAAAAAAAAAAAAACTCAACCTGAAAAGATTGTATACAGTATGGTGTCATTCATATTACACAGTGAAAATGAGCCCTCCCACCACAGATGGAATAGAGAACAGATGCTTGCTGTAGGTTCAGCACTGACGGAGGGTGGGGTCTCACAGTGGTCGCTGCACTTATGAGTGCTGGGCTATTTTGTATCATCTCTGTGGTCATTTTAAAAAATATTTAATTATATACTTATGAGAGAGAGAAAGAGGCAGATGGATAGAGAGAATGGGCACACCAGGGCCTCCAACCACTGCAAAGGAACTCCAGACGCATGTGCCAACTTGTGCATCTGGCTTTATGTGGGTACTGGGGAATTGAACCTGGTCCCTTGACTTTGCCGGCAAGTGCCTTAACCACTAAGCCATCTCTCAAGCCCCTCTGTGGTCATTTTTATATAAGTTGTCCATGTGAAAAATTCATATACCCAGATATTGAAAAGAACAATTTTTACCATTAATAAAAAAAAAACAGAGTTTTGTCTGAATCATTATCATGATTACATGTACTACTGGAATATGACTCCATGTGCTGCTGAGTGTTGTTTAATATGTAGTTAAATGCTAAATGAAATAATTCAAGAGTTTCCCATATCTATATATTCTATCTATCTATCATCTATCTATCTATCTCTCTCTCTCTCTATCTATCTATCATCTATCCATCTATCTAATTTTTTTTAGAGAGTGAGAAAGATCAAGAGAGAGTGAGAGAGAAAGATTGGGAATTGGTACACCAGGGCCTCAGCCACTGCAATCCAACTCCAGATGCTTGCGCCACCTAGTGGGCATATGTGGCCTTGCTTGCTCTTGCCTCACATTTATGAGTCTGGCTTATGTGGGATCTGAAGAGTTGAACATGGGTCCTTAGGCTTCACAGGCAAATGCCTTAACCACTAAGCCATCTCTCCAGCCCTATTAATATATTTTAATATTTATCTAGAACTTAATAGATGGCCTAAAGGATAATACAAAAGCGGATAGCTTTAAATTGTGATGTTTTCAAGGATTTTGAGCCTCTAGTATGCCAGACTACTTTTAATTAAAACAGCAATTTCTATAAAATAGTAGTGCTTTCTTTGAAAGAGGATAAGAGCATAATTTGTCTGTATTTCCCTCAGCAGGTGTTACTCCAGGTTTGTTCATTCTTCCTGTCATATGACTTTTTTGTCCCTATATCAAAGGTAGACTTAAAAATGGGAGATTTACTTAGATAACAGACAGTATTAATCCTGCTTTGAAAAAAAGAAAAAAAAATTAAGTGGAATACTCTCTTCTATAAAGCAATGTTTGCTCAAAACTAGAAATTAGCCTAATGTACATTTTTTAAAAACACATTTCTAAAAACAGAATTAAACACCACTTAGGCGTCATACCCTAGCAAGAACTTGAAATGTCACCCTACTTGATACTTGTTATTCTGTCACAGTTTTGAGATGCTCTTTGCCAGTCTACCCCAATGAGCCACTTTGTGAGTCAGACACAAGTATGATTTTGAAGCTCTGTGAATAAATAGAGTCCCCAGCTTGATGTATGGCCTGTGTTCCATTGATTGACTTGTAGATGGAAATGATCAGGCAAGCCATCCACTTGCTAATACTGAAGAGTAAAATGAAGCCGAATCTTCCTTAAGATGGTGGGGAACCGGCAGAAACAGAAGTCCTTACAGCTAGAAACAGAACCTTTTGAATACTCCCCCCTCATCCTGCAGTTCGTCAGTTGTCTCTCCTGACAGAAGTCTGCTAGAGCTATATGCAGGGCCACTGATAGCTATTGCTTCATCTGCTAACCCATAAGTCAACCCTATGACAAAATCTATGGCTGACGGGAGATAGGAGTATGTGTGTGACGTCCCTGTCCTGCTCCTTGGTGGCAGCTCAGAGTGGAGTTTAGGTCGCCCTGACACAGAGTGGAGGGCCATTTAGTGCCCAGTTGGCCACAACTGATTAAATGCTTGATAGTGATTATTAAAATAAGTTCTGTAGGAGGAGGTTGGAAGCAAAGGGAAAGAAATGTTTCCGTTAATTTTCTATCACCACTGCTTTCCCCTTGGGGTTAGTAAGGAAATAATTGATTCTGTTCTTGTGTTGTCACCCAAAGTTATGTTTCAAGGAAATCGGTGGAAATCATTAATTTCAACTTCCAGAAGGAAGAATTTCTTTTTACCTAAAAGAATTTCATCAAAAGGAAGAATCAGATGTCAAACTCGTATATTTCTGGGGAAAATAGAGCATGGGACATTGAAGTCCAACAAAACCTAAATAGTCTGTAGTTGGTTCTGAAATGTCTGGGTGAGTTCTGATTATATTTTCCAGTATACATATCGATGGAAGAAAGCAAGATATGTGATGAGTTACAAAGGAAGAGCCCTTTCTCATTTCCATGAATTTTCTCAGTGTGCACATTTGAAATACTGGTGCAGTTAGTTTAGGCATATCAACATGGAGGAGAGTTTGGGTTGAGAGCCCAGCTATGGGATTTTGACAGACTCAGGGAGAACTCGGCATCACTTGCTCCTAAATGAATCCCTCAATTATTTTGCAAACTATTTTCTTCATCTCTAGCTGTCTTCATTGTGAGGATTACAGGGTGAGTTAACATATATAAAGTGATCTGGGCAGTGCTTAGCACACAGAATATAGAATACATGACAGTCAGCTGTCCTTTCTCATAGGGAAATAGGAAAGTTCCTCTGGTAGATAAACAAAACAAGATTAACCAGTTGAATAATTGTTAGCTTGCTACATAGCCCACATTCAGAAGCCACAAATTCCTCAAATAAGCCTAAGATGGTAAAACTGAGTCTTGAAGTTTGATCTTTATAATTTTATCACACTGGGAATAAGATATCAAAAATGTTTTAAAAATATAAAATCGTTGGCAGATGGTGGCATATAATTTTTCTACCATTTTAATCATAGGAAACTTGATTTGATTCAAACCTTTCCTAAGTGTAGACAGGTGGGAGAGCTGGGCAAAAAAGGGTTAGTAAGTTATCAAATTAAGAAAGAGTTACCCTAAAAAGGAGGAAATGGAAAGTAAGGAAGTGAAGCTTAAACACAAATTTTATTAATTTCATGATTTTGCCAAAGTTCATACCTACTTCAGAAAAATTAATACTTCAAATAATATGTTAGTCAAAGAACTGAAAAACTAATACAAATTCCATAATTTTTCAATTAACAATTTAAATATTTCTAATCTGCTTACATATATACACACATATGTGTAAATATAAATGCATATTTGCCTGCACATGTGTAGAGTATGTGTGGTATGGTGTGTCATGTGGGTGTATGTACAGTGTGTAGATTTGCAAGTGCAGTGCTTTTGCTTACAGAGGCTCATCTGCATACTTTCTCTTTTATAAAATATTTTGTATGCGTTTTCGTGCAGGAATGTGATGCACTGTGAACGTGGCTCTCCTGTTACTACCCTGCCCTGCTCCCCGTTAGGCCTTTGTTCTCCTCAACAGTGTTGCTGCTTCTTTCGTGTCAAGTGTACACACATGATTTTATGTCTCTTCATAACCTACGATCCTCAAATGAGAGACAACATGAGGCCTTTGTCTTTCTGAGACCGACTTAATATGCTAAATATGATTATCTCCAGTTGTATCCATTTTCCTACAAAGGATATAATTTTGTCCTTTTTTTGTTGCTGAAAAAATGTATACATTATGATGTTTTGACCTAAGTGTATACATTATAGAAAGATTTAGTCAATCTAATTAATATGTCCATCTATTCATGTTTCTTAAAGCAGATAGGATCCCACAATGCATAATACAAACAACCCCACTGAGGAGGGCTCTCAGTGGAATGGGGATGGGAGAGAGAGAAAATAACAGTAGAATTTGTTTATTAAAAAAATAAAATTTAGGTCTGGAGGGGTGGCTTAGCGGTTAGGGTGCTTGCCTGGAAAGCCAAAGGACCCACCCAGGTTCATTCCCCAGGATCCAGGTAAGCCAGATGCACAAGGTAGAGCATGTGTCTAGAGTTTGTTTGCAGCAGCTAGAGGCCCTGGTACACCCATATTCTCTCTATCTGTCTCAAGTAAATAAAACAAAATAAAACAAATTTAACAAACATGGGGCTCTACCAGCCTCTTTCAAAGAAAGAAAATAAATTTTAAATAAATATGAAAAAACAAAACAGAGAATTATGTATGTAGCATGACTTCAGTTGTATTTATAATATATCTGTAGATATATACCAAGGTCTTTTTTAAGTTCACAAAAAATAGCAGTTCATATAATGAAGGACTAATCTTAGTATATAAAGAACTAGGAATAATTGTCTTTTTATTTTTTGTTTATTTTATTTATTTATTTGAGAGCAAGAGAGAGAGAGAGAGAGAGAGAGAGAGGAGATAGAATGGGCATGCCAGGGCCTCTAGCCACTGCAAACGAACTCCAGATGCATGTGCCCCCTTATGCATCTGGCTAACGTGGGACATGGGTCCTGGGGAATTGAGCCTTGATCTGGGGTCCTTAGGCTTCATAGGCAAGCACTTAACTGCTAAGCCATCTCTCCAGCCCCAAGAACTAGGAATAATTTTTTAAAAGTGTCAAACCATAGTGCAATTGGCAAAAGATATAATATATATCTTTTATTTATTTATATATATACTTATATATAATATTTATTATATATAATATATATATATATATATATATATATATGTATATATAAAATGTCATAGGACAACAAAGTTGATATGGCCCTTAGATATGTGACCAGCTGTTAAGTCTCACTAGTAAAGAGGAAAAGAAGGAGTTTGTGAGATGGATCCTAAATGTTCATTAGCACAATGTAACCTCATTTCTTTGAGCTATCCACAGAAAAAATATAAGCACTTTCTTGAGACGGGATCGCTCCCTCAGCCCAGAATTGCTGTCTGGGTTTCTGTAGTCTCTGCCCCTTGTGTGCTGGTGTTACAGATGTGCATGGCCATGCCAATGTTTACATGGACACTGGGGATCGAACTAGGCTGTGTCAGGTCCCCCCAGGCCCTCACACTTACATGGCAAGTGTTCTTAACTGTCGCCCCATCTCTCCAACCCATAAACACGTATTTTAAAGGGGACTTTGAATTCACATTTTGGAGGCAATACAACCTTGACAACAATATCTTGCTATGGTTTTCCTCAGTGCTTCAGGCAGGGAATTGTACTCTTCTGCAGCTTGTCATAAGTGACAACCCACAACAGACAATTTCAAAGTTTCCTCCTTGGCTCTAGGTTATCTCTGTTTGCCTCAGTTTGAGTGTATAGTGTTTTCTAATGCGTTAAGACTCCTGGCTTCACAAAACTGACAATTTATCCTCTTCTTCATGAGAATAACTATTGGTAAATTGCTGTCTTTAGGAAACCACTAGAGCTGTGTAGGAGCAATTGCTCAATCATTGCAGACAACACTCCTTCCATGTCTGTGGCAAGCACCCACTGGTCCCGGCTTGTATGCGCTGAGGGAGGAGGAGAGCTCTGCCGTAGCCACCTCTCCTGCTGCTGGGAATTTCCGGTGAAAAGCTCTTTCTTATAGTGAGCCTGAATCTGCTACTCCATTTTAATTCTACCTTTCCATTCAGGGATGTATAAACCTTTTCCACTCTGTCACATGATGGCCTTTTGTGTAAATTTATGTTATCTTCTTTTGGCCTTTAATGCGCTTAAATACACATGCACACCCACATATACCCATGTCCTTACACAGATGAATTTCTCTTCACGCTCAGTGTCTTGCACATACTTGTGTCATGACTGCTAGAACTCCAGGCACTTCCCTGCTTGAGTTTTCTTCTTTCCAAGCCAGTGTTAACCCAGAGTGATCATATATCCTTGACCTCTAGGGAGTGTACTCAGAATGTTCTTGATCACCTTTATGATATTCGATTCTTGGTGGTAAATTTTACTTACGAAATAGCACTCCAAGAAGGCCTACCAGATCAGGGTTCTGGAAAATTCGTTTGTCCCAGACGAATAGCAGTTGTATTTGTTGTGTCTGATCCGCACCCACTCCTTTTAGAGCAGTGCGCAATGACCTGTCGGGGTTCCTCATGAGGCTCAGGCTGTGGGCGCCTAGCTACGTGGTTAGCAAAGTGACAGAGTGCTCTGCCGTGGGCTCAGGCGCTGGTTACCGAAGCTCCTGGCAGCACACCTGCTGCAGCGTGCAGGTGGGGTGCGGGGTCTGTCTCCTTCGCTGACGTCTAAGCAATGCCATTGGCCGTGGTTGATGGCCCTTAATCACCGGGCTGGAGCCGGTTTCCACGGAGCTTGGCAAGGCATCAGCTCTTGCGTGGGGACAGCTTCCAGAGAATCAGTCAAGGTAAGCTTTATCTCTCACGAGATTTTTTTCCTAAACCAAGGCATCTCTAGAAAGAAAACACTATCATTTTGACCTGAGAGAGTCAAGTGACTAGTCACAGCCTCTCTGTGGTTGCCATCGGAAGACAGTTGAAAATGGAGGAGTAAATCCTGCCATGGGTGTCCTGTTTACATAAGGCACTACAGGACCGTCGTCTTGATGAGCCTGGGAGGTATCAACTTGAAAAGAGTGATAGGACCATTATCTGTTCCTCAACATGGAGAACGAGAAAAGGCTAACCATGACTGGTCTCTGTCATTACTGCGCTAGTATGTCCCCGCTTTCTGATCGCACCTGGGCAGGGCTGTCAGTGCATAGTCACACACTTATAGCTCCGTGTTTTAGGATTATGTGCAACTCTCCAAAAAAGTCTGCGGACAAGACGCCTAGATACCTGTTACTCTTTTGCCTTCATGAGTTTTCTTCCAAGGAATGATCCTCTTGGAATACTGTGTGACTATTACTCTAAACCATAGCTTATCCTAAAAGTAGGGAGAAGAAAAGCAGCTCTCTACTTTAGACATCGCTACTCTCTGATCTTCTAGTATCTTGGACCTAAAGACATACCTTCCAAATCATTCTGTATTTTCTCTTTCTCGTTTTTTTGATGTGTGTGTGTGTGTGTGTGTAATGTAGTGTGACCTGTGTGTCTGTTATTCTTGCCTGTGGAGGTGGGGTGCTCACCTCGATGGCTGGAGGGGAGCATAGGGTGTCCTCCTTATTACTCTTTGCCGTTCTTACTTGAGCCATGGTCTCTTACTGATCCTGGAACTTGCTATTTTACTGTGAGCCCAGCAATTGTCCAGTCTCTGCTCCCCTGCAGGACTAGAGCTCCAGATGCGTGTGCCCACATCCAGCTGTTTAAACGGGTCCTGGGGATTGAACTAGAGTAGTCTCTTGGGCTTCCTCAGGCCCTCATCCCTTCCTGGAAAGGGCTTTTAACTGCTGAGTAATCTTTCTGGCCCCTAAATCTTTCTTAAATAAAGAAGATAACAAGTTTGTGGGAGCTTGCTGGCATTTGGGGGCCACATTTTGTCTGCAAATATATGAAATCATGGGCAGTTAATATTTTACTAAAAAGTCTAGTCTTGAAGCATTGATTAATACTGCAATGGTGAAATTCTTAAAATGTTAACGTTTAATAAAGTGTGTGACATTACTCAGGATTAGAATCTTGGATAGTATGTCCCATTTTAAAACTTGCAGATATCTTTTATCAATGTTAATTTTAATAAAAATTTTATATTGCCATCAAGTAATATTCCATAGTGCAACAAATAAGGAGAAAATATTCTGCTGAGTTTAAAGCAGAACTATTAAATTTTAGAATTAATTTAGGATTGATGCGGTCTTGTGACTCTTACAGTCTTTCTGCCTCCTCTTCTACAATGTCCTCTGAGCCATGGTAGACCTGTTGGATTTTGTTAAGTATCTCAGGATGACCTCAAACATGATTATTCTCCTGCCTCTGCTTCCAAGGGACATTGACAGTCATTTACATAGGTAGAGATTTCATAGGAATTATGATATTCCTTAATCACATTTATCTTTTTTTTGTTTGTTTTTTTGAGGTATGGTTTCATTCTCATTCAGGCTGACCTGGAATTCACTATGTAGTCATAGGGTGGCCTCGAACTCATGGTGATCCTCCTACTTCTGCCTCCCAAGTGCTGGGATTCAAGGCGTGCTCCACCACGCCCGGCAAATCTTTTTTTTTTTTTTTTTAAATGCTACCTGAAATGCTTGTTTCCTATGCCATAGGATCATAAAGTGATTGGATGTGGCAAAAAATTTCCAGAGAAGGGATTCAAACTATCACTTTGTTAACTTGCTAACTTATGCAACTAAGGAATTATTTAGAAATTGAAGATAAATCTTGGCCCTCAGTGAAGAACTGCTTTTATCATATAGAAAAGTATAGAGCTGCCTGGGTTTGGTGTCACTTTGTAATACTGAGAACCCTGCTTCTTTTATTTGTAGCCACGATCTTGGACCAAGGACTTAAGCTTTTCACTGTTACTTCCCTTAATAAGGCTGAGTTTGTCTTACAGAGAATCAAATGTGACCAAGTTACAGGTGCACTGCTGGTGACAGTGACAACTACTAGCTGTTTAGTTCTACCATGTGCTCTTTTATAGTTGTTTTGACATTTCTTTTAATTTCTTTCTTTTCTGAGGGGCTGAGACAAAGACTCATGTAGCCCAGACTGGCCTAAAACTAACCATGTGGCCAAGCATGGCCCCGATGGTTTGATCCACTTGCCTCTGCCTCTCTGGTGTTAGGGTTAGCGTCATGATATGTGTCTACATTCAGCTTTCGAATTTCATACGACAGTCACTCAAGGCAGGGTCTGCCGTCTGACATCTGAGTGGTTGTTTTCACTCATCCTAGTCCCAAGGGTAATCACAAGCCTATTCTCCAAGGAGATGAGGCCTTTTGTGAGTAAATCATGAAGCCCTGGACAGCTGCCTTGTCCTTGTGCCCAAGTGAAGGCACAAAAGAAGTCATCATTTCTAAACTAGGAAACATGTCATCAGATATGAAATATATTCTCAATATAGACCTCCCAGCCTCAAATCTGCCAGGGATGAGTTTCTGTTATAATTAGGTATTATTACTCTTATGTATGTGAATATTTTAAAATATTTTTAATTTTTATTATTTATTTATTTGAGAGAGAGAGAGTGAGAGAGAGAGAAAGAATGGGTGTGCCAGTGCTTCTAGCTACTGCAAACTCCAGATGCATGTGGCCCCTGTGCATCTGGCTAACAGGAGTCCTGGGGAATCGAACCTGAGTCCTTTGGCTTTGCAGGCAAATGCCTTAACCGCTAAGCCATCCCTTCAGCCTTATGTGAATATTTTTAAATTGAAGGAGTTATATTGATGTTAACTATAGTAGTAGCATATCTCATCTAAATAGAAGATCTGTGTTTTGAATGTCATAATCCGCCCCCCCCAACTAAATCTCATATGTTTTGAGGTCATTAATTCAAGATTCAAATATTGTCCTTGTTAACACGAAAAGACAGAAGCATAATGTTGAAACCTTCAAATAATGTTTGTATAAAAATTTGCATATGTGTATATGTCTGTATTCATACATAAAAAAGTCTCTTGTGCTTTCCAGTACCTTGACAAATAGGACTCGGCATATAAATAGTTCTGAATGTGAAATGGAAAAGAATTTTTGTATAAATTCTGGGCCAGTGGTTAAAGATGTGATGTGTCTCCCTTATTTTCTTTGGCCCTGTTGTCATGATCTTGTAGTCCTAATGCTCTGGGTAGCGTAAGTACTAGACTGAGGGGAGTGCCTTGACTTACACTGCACTTTCCTGAGTTGGACCAAGCCACTGAGACATTGGCATTAATTTATTACAATAGCCTAGCTATGCCTCTTCTAGCTCATAGAGCACCTTTACTATGCCTTTACTCATAGCTTTTATCCTCCCAAAAATATAACATAATGTGGTAAATGGAAAATTGCTCTGTCAAGTATTTGTTTAAGTCATATGGTAGAAGCCCATGGCTTTTGTAGAGGATCTGTCCATGGCACATATAGGTTAGATTTAATTGCCAAAAGTACTCAATATTAAGCTCTTTTCAATCCCTGCATATCACTAACTGGCAAAAGATAGTAGTGTTTGTGTGGCACACCTAGATTAATAGTTACGCTTGCTTAAAGGCTTGGGTGTCTAGACCAAGAGATCGGCTGCCTCGGGTCCTTCTCAAGCATGCTAGTATCTAAAGGGTCGATATCTCCACTCACATATGCCATCCCGCTTGGGAAAATATGGTCTAAAATCACTCTAGCCTAATGGCCTGTTATGCTATTTTAGAAAACTAATTGAAATGATTCAGATTTCAGCAGGCATTTTTTCTCCTGATTGAACTGTGCTGATTCAATTGGGAAAATCTTGAGGCCTCAATTACTTCATCAGTACAATGAGCCTCTTTGTAGCCTAAAATTCTATAATTCTTTACGAACAACAGTATTCATTGCATGGGATGTGGAGCTAGCAAAATTTTAAATTAATTTTGTAGTAATACAGTGAATTTGATCAATGCAGGCAGCTAAACTAGATAATTCGATCCCTGAAGTGGGTTTATTCAGTTTGACTGTCTCTATTCATCACATAAATTGAGTGACTAGATAACCATGGTCCCCGTGTGAGAAGCCAGCTATCTGCAGTCAAGGTACGGGTTTTGAATGGACTGATGCACACCTCAGACACTAATATCTTACACATGTGAAGGTGATGTGAATATTAGAGTCAGATATAGAAAATGTTCTAATGGCTGGGAAAACTCAATTTAGGTTCTCACAAAGGACAATTACATGAATTATATTTTAATATTCAACTGAAAGTTGAAATATCTAGGAACTTGAGGAAACTGTTCTCATTAATGTTTTCTCATTTATGACAGAAATTATAAACATTTCACTGACTTAACCTTTTGGGACCTAGAAAAATATTTTAGATTTGTTGCTGCTTTGGGTACCTACTCAGGATTGTGTGTGTGTGTGTGTGTGTGTGTGTGTGTGTGTAGATTTCATGTGACAGTGACGGTTGTAAACTGACTAATTATTTCTCCCAGGTTTGAAGCTGACACATATCATTTGGTGCTCCTTTTTTTTTTTTTTTTTTTGAATGTTGTTAATAACTCTATTACGGTTGGCGCATATAGCATGATGGACTTGGAGCTTCTCCCTTGTCTGTAGGACCTAATTAAAATTGCTTATTTTGCTTGGAAAAATACTCAAGATGGATAATGTTTTTCTTAATCTAATAAGAGGCATGGTACCAGCAGATCTCTCTGATCTTTGATTGAACATTATGAAGTGAGTCTGCTTACGTTCTTGTGTTAACGAGCACTCTACCACGCGCCCCTCTGCCCTGTCATCTCCTTTTGCAGCCCTCTTTCTCTCCATTAAGGGAAGCAAGTGTGTTCCGCAGATGGAGTCACACTGGGGCACTGAGAGCTAATCCAACTGAAGCAGCATAACTAAACAATCGAAAAATATTTGCTGCATGAGGAGGGAAAGTGGCATTAGAGAACTCATTTATCCGGCTGACGAATTGCGGCGTCTGATGCAGCGCTGTGCTGATGTGCCCGGCTGCTGGTGTGCACTTTGGTTTCAGTATTAGCTCACAGGTTGTGTCATGCCTCATTAAGGAAGACTTGGTGCCAACTACATCTGGAGGCTTTCTGGTGTGCTTTTGGCTTTAAGTTTAGTTGTGAGGATCCTAATGTGTTGATGAGATTTCTTCTGGGTACTCCTTGAGTCTTCTGAAATAAATGTGGACAGGAAGTGACAGTTTCTCATTTAGGATTCATGTAGCAAAGGCAAGCTTTTAAAATGTTTTTATTTATTTATTTATTTGACAGAGAAAGAGGGAGAGGGAGAGGGAGAGAGAGAGAGAGAGAGAGAGAGAGAGAGAGAGAGAGAGAGAGAGAATAGGTATGCCAGGGCCTCCAGTCACTGCAAACAAACTCCAGACGCATGTGCCACCTTGTGCATCTGGCTAACATGGGTCCTGGGGAATGGAACCTGGGTCCTTTGGCTTTGCAGGCAAACACCTTAACCGCTAAGCCATCCCTCCAGCCCACAAAGGCAAACTTTATTAAAGCCTACATCTTCTGTTACTTTACACAAGGCTCATTTTTGCCACCCCCCTCCCACACAACATAGGCTGTAGTCATAATGCATTTCCCCTCACTGCCTTATACGGAGCCAGTCATTCACAAATGAGCTCAGATGTCTCCTGTTCTGTACGGGGATGGGTGGTTAGCAGCATGAAGAATGGAAGTGCCAACTTGGATGCTAGGCATCATGATGGGCTGCCCATGCAGTCAGCCCTGGGTGTATCCCTGGGATGTCATCCATGAGATAAAAATCATGTGGCAAAAACTATGTATCTTCTGAACATGTACAGACTTTTTCCTTGTTATCATCCTCTAAATTATTCAGTATGGCACTTAATCATGTAGACTTCCCATTGTAGGAGGTTTCCATGGTCTAGAAATGATTTAAAGTATATGAAAAGATGCGCATGGGTTATATGCAAATTCTATCTCATTTCTGAGGAGGAGTTTGGGCATCTTTGGAATTTGGTATCCTTAGACATCCCTAAGGAATAATGAAGGACAAATACAATGCCATTTGAATTGCTGTTTATGATGATTAACTATTTGCCTTTTTTCCTTTGCCATATTACTCCAATTCTTTGGCTAAGCTCATCTATTCCTTTTTTCTTCTAGAAGCCAAGCAAAATCCTACCAAGATATTCTCAACCTGACCTCTCTCTCATGCCACACTGATGACCATCAGAGATGACACTTCCCTTCTAAATACTGGACGTCTGCTTTGGTTTCTAATGGGTGACACCCATTTCCTTCAGTTTACATGACTGGTGTTACCCAAGGACTGGCTTCTACTTCAGTACTACCTGCTGCCATTGCTCGTAGGTTTATCTTAGCCTCTCACATGTGTTCTCTGCTATTCTAGGCTGGTATAGGCAATGGTGTCCCAAAGGCTTGTTTCACATGTAGTAATTAAAAATATATATATTATTATAATATACAGTATGGAGGCTGAAGAGATGGCTCAGCAGTTTAGGCACTTTCTTGAAAAGCCTAAAGTCCTGGGTTTAATTCTCCAGTACCTATGTAAAGCTAGATACATAGAGTAGCTCATGTGTCTGGAGTTCGATTGCAGTGGCAGAAGGACCTGGTGCCCATTCATTCTCTTTCTTTTCTCTCTCTCTCTTTCTTCTTTTTGTCTGTCTCTCTCCTTGCAAATAATAAAAATATTTAAATATACAGTATGAACATATTATATAATGGTCATATTTCTAGTGGGTTATATGTGTATCATACTCTCTTCCAGCCCCCATTCCACTGAGACCTCTTCAGTGGGGTTGTTGGTATTCACTGTGGTGTTATGAGTGTACAGTCAGTCTCTTAGGGGAAGCATTGCTTCAGGATACACTTTCCCAACCTGTGGCTCACAAAGTCTTTCCACCTCCTCTTCCACAATGTCCCATGAGCCTTGGTGAGTGTGTTATAAGTCTCCCTTAGTGTTGAGCTCTCTGACTCCTCTGCATTTCTACTTTGAGTTTTGAGTTTTCTTGATGTCTACCTCCATCTCCCTGGAAAGGCTGTCAGGCTAGTAGTGAGAGCAGCACATGTGCTTAATCACCACTTCTTCTGTAGTGTCTCCTGGACCCTGGAAGATGTGATTGAGATGACTCATCTCATGATAAAGCAGTTTGGTTATATTTTCTTGTCATATTGATGGATCTTGGTTTTCCCCAGTATGCACTGACATCTGTGAAAGTCAGATTCTCCAACCAAGAGTGGAGTAACATGGGTCAAACACCTTCTCTTCAATGCCAAGGAACAGCGGGAACTTCTTTCTAGTGCCTATGACTTTCCTGTCCATAGGAATCTGACTTTGTTCTCAGTGCCAGGTATGAACTCTCTCCCACTGTGCAGGCCTCATCTCCAGTCAGAGCACATGATTTCCCACATAACCTGTGTGCCATTATTGCACAGGTGTTTCCATCTTGCCCAGCTGGTTGATTTTGTAGCTTGCAGGATTCTCTGCTTGTTCAGGCTGTTGGTGACCATTATCCCTCAGCAGCTCACATAGCGCCTCCTGGCACTCGGAGTGATAACCATCAAGGAGAGTTAGCTTCTTTGAAGTCCCATCATGATCTCTCATTATCCTGTGCTCACAGCTTGTGGTGCATTCAGTAATAGAGTCTTACCACTTAGCTTGGGAAGTGCTTTGGCAAGAGGCATGCAGAAAGTTTTGTAAAGGAGAATGGCCAGAAAGTTAATTTCTATAGGCTACAATAGGACTCACAGTGTGTGCTTTTAGTGAAAGAAACAATGGTGCACTCTTTAGATGTGATTCACTTAGAGACATCGATATCCGCTGAGGGTACTCCTGAGGGAGTTCATGGGTTTCTGCAGTGGCTTGGGGCAAATTCTACTCAGTGGGTGTCCTGTTGAGAACGCTGGCAAATTATCCTAATCACTTCTGAGAGAACCTCAGATGATCGAGATAGCATATGAACACTTTTTTTGTGGTTTCTATGAATGGCCTCTCTAAGTACGAATGTCAGCATGATGATGAGGCTGCTGGGGTACTTTCATGTGACTTTGTGCCTCTCCACCCTTTGAGTACACTTCTACAAGTAAAGTATTTCTACCCTGAATTTCTGAGGAGGAAAAGCCCTTGTGTGTTGGGACCTCATAACTTTCTCGCTATTGCCAGCTGCATGCACAGTCTTGTCAAGCCCTCTGACAAGGGTCCATGGACATGTGTCGGGTCCAAGTTCTATTCTTTCTTCCCTTGACTTGACTGCTCTAAGGTAAGACAGATGACAGTATCCTAAGGGTATATGATGGCACTTCCTCCTCCTTTATCACAGATGTTGTATAGACTGTTCAGTAAATACCAGTTGGCTGATTAAGATCAATGACTCTGCAAGATAATTCCCAAATAAAAGTGAGTTTGTCTTCCACAAGCTATGGGTATGTGTTCAAATTTATGTACAGAGTAGCAGGATAGATATTATAAATACTATGCACATGCATGTCACAATGCTTTAATTCTAAACTACTGCTATAGTCATAAACTCAATTATTCTTTTTGGAATATTGAGCAAAAAAAAAAAAGAATTAAATTCTTTGTTATTCAAAGCCTGTCCCAAGACTTTTCCACTTATGACCTATATAGACAGATACAGTGTTGCTAAGTATAGAGTCCACTCCTTGTCCCTTCAAAGATTTGTTGTGTTTTCTGATGTCATGGTATCTCAGCCATGTTCTACTTAAAGCATTCAAATGTAGCTACAGTTGTCAAGTGGTTTCATTATTACAATAGTTTTAATACCAACTCCAAAGGCGAAAAAAATTCTTCAGGGGAAAGCATTAAAAATACACTTCTATATATAACTTCAGCTAAAAGGTGATTCTGGGTATAATTTTGCTTCTGAAGTGTGAAATATTTTTCCCTTGAGATAAAGATTTGGTGCCTTAAAGAAGCCAGGCCAGACGATTTCGTCACAGGTACTCTGCACATGAGCTCAGCAGTGGTTTCATGGATGGAGTTTCACTTCCGTGAAACCACTGGACTTCTCTTATACAACTCGGAGACCGGGTCCCTAGCTTGCACTAATTTCCAACCACTGAATGCGATGCCTTTACCCTTTGTGGCCTTCCAAACTTTCTGAGAGTATGCCTCAACACTCAATTCCTTGTTATGTGTCCAGATTAAAGCCAAGGTCCAGTTATCCCAGCATACTCCCACTGCAAGAATGAACAGCAACTGTCAGACGATGGCCACTGACCCTGCCCTCTGACCACGACGTTGAGGTTCACACAGAGGCGTCTGAGTAATTTCAGATTTGTAACGGTGGTGTGCCCATGGCTTGGATCAATGGGAAGACTCAGGCATATGGAAGGTTGGGTTCTTTGGAGCCTCAGGAGAAAGTACTCTTGGAATTCCCTTTCTGGTTCCTGGCAGAAGGACTGACAAGTGAATGCCCTCAATGTTTTTCATAGTATGTGAATATCAGCATAAGATAGAAAGGTCAGAAGTGAGTTTATTTTTTCAGTTAGATATAAGAGAATGTAACAAAAGTTTTTGTTTGAGTTGCTATCACAGCTAATATCAACCAAACATAGGGGATTAGCTTGAATGTGAGGGTCATTGTAGTACTCACAGGAGTTCTGCTTGTTCTCAAGTTATCAAAACTGCCACACAGGGTTTAAGGCCCTTCATGATGACCAACTCGACCTTCATCTTTCCTCACCCTCTTAGATAATGCTATGGCCTGTTATTTTGTCAGAGAACTCTTCACTATCACAGAATTTTTCTCCGCTCCTTAGAAAGTAGCGTCCCTGTCCTAATTGAAAACACAATGTATGGCCACACATTGAGAAAGCTCTTTACTTGTGTTGGGGTCCCACATCTCCTGGGATCCTTTATAGGCAATGTTTTTTCTCATTATAGAAACTCCATGGTGTGAGTAAACTTTGCTACATATTCTAGTGGAATTTTGGACAAGATTCTTTTTTTCTATGCCTGTAAATAAGCCTATTGTTTTATAAGTCTTGTTAATAAAGAACTCAGGTGTCTGTCCTCTCCTCTTATGACACAATAACAGTCATGCTCCAGCCTTGGAGGAGGCTATGAGAAATTACATGTTAAGAGACAATTAAAAACACTAAGATAGTTGTAAAATACTTCAACTTTAACATTCCCAGACCATAAACTGATTTATTTGCTTCGAATACTTTGCTATTTTCACAAAGTTTATTAGTGATTATCTAACTTCAGAAACATAAAACATGTCAGATTTATTTGTTTAGCAGATATCGAGTAATTGCAATCAACGATTCACTTTTCCAGACATTTGTAAAGCATTAGTGAACAAAAGGAAAGATCTCGACCCCTGACAAACTGCGCAGTCTCTCACAAATCCCTGTGTGGAGGAGACTAGAAACAGATGAAAAGATAATAAATGTGAAATCATTTATAAGATATTTAGTGCTATGGATTAAAAAAGTGAAATTGGAAGAGAAATCACCTCCCATCGAGAAAGTGAAATTTGAACAAAAACTTGCATGCACTGAGGGAGATAGCCCTGCGTGTATCTGCCTTGTCTCTGTGGGCCCTGTGGTGGGAGTACCAGGACTTAGAGGTGGGTAGGGAAATTTGGTGAACAGTATGAACAGTAGAAATTTTCAAGCTCAGCCATAACATTCTTAAATATTGAAGCAGTCTTTAAGTTGACGATGTAAAGAAAAGTAATTACATTAATAAAATGTATTTTTCTCAAAGAAAAATATTGATTGACCCATTTTAAATTTAATACTAATTAAATATGTGTTAAATCACATTTCACATCTTAAAAGCCTTGAAGTTGTCTAATATCTTTTTTCATTTTGTACACTCAAATGTATATATATATATGTGTGTGTGTGTGTGTGTGTGTGTGTGTATAATTTATGTGTAGACCTGTGGGTAGAACTATATATGTGTATATTCTCTTGATTCCTAGAAAATGTGGACCATCCCATTCAGAACCTGCAGCTTGTACAAAGACTCCTAGCACCTTTCACAGTGGCTATGTTACCTCCTTGTCTGATTTGTTTGAATGTAGGCAGCCTAGCTGAATAAAAGTGTCTTGAGGGATTAAATTACCTAGAGTGTTATCTGCAATGATTAGACCAACTCTATAGTTACCAAATAGTCACTTCATTTTGGGTTCCTTAAACACATTGTCAGTACCACCCAGAGTGAAATCGCTTAATAAAAAAAAAAAAAATGAAAGAAAAACTACTTATGGGTTGGAGCTGAAGGCCCCTGCAAGCCCCCTTATTTTATAAGAGAAGAAAATGGACTTTGTAGACACGACAACTCAATCAACACAACTAATTTTCTCTCAATAGTCATTCTAGAATCAGTCCAATCAGTGTGAAAGAAGAGAACGCACTGTAGCAGAAAGGTCTGGGGGTCTTGCTTCCTCACGTTGGCCACTGTGAAGGCTCCGATGAACGTGGGACACCATCTCAGGCTCTGAGCAGAGGTTCACTATGATGCTGTTTAATACGAAGGTCATCCTGGTGGCTGTGGAAAATGGAGTGAGGGGCTCCAAGGTAGAAATGGGGCTTTGCTAGGTCATTGTTAGGAGCCCAGGGGCGTGATGTCTCAGATCAGGATACGGAGTGCAGGAAGTGAACCATATAATAGATTTGGGATGCATTTTGAAGGTGAAATCAGTAGAAACATCTAGAAGAATGAATAGACAGTATGATGTAAAGCAAGAATTAAGGGATGGGATCTTGTAAGATTTGGGCCTGAAAAACAGGGTCGGGGAGACTGTAGTTGACTAGAATTTGTGAGGAGAAATGAGGAGTTCACTTACAGCACGTGCGTGTGAGAGGTTTTAAGACATCTACGTGGAAATATCAGTGAGCAGTGAGTTACAGAGCAGAGGATGGAAGAAAGTTCTGAGACAAACATGTGACTTGGAGGTTGCAGGCACAGAGACAGAATTTAAAAGTGCATTCCTTCCTAGGCGACTAAATGGGGGCTGTATTTGCTAGAGAGCTGCAATATCAAAATACCACAAACTGTGTGGCTCGACAGTTCTGGAGGTTGGGAGCTTCCAGTGCAGATTGTGAGGCAGAAATGACAGTCTGTGCCATGCATGACTTCCTCCCGGCTTCTGGTGTCTGCTGACAATCTCTGGGTTTGTTAGTTTGTACATGTACAAGCCCAGTGTCTGTGCGCTTATATTCGCACGTGACCTTTACCCTCATGTGCGTCCGTATCTAAATGTACCTTTTCATAAGGGCACCAATCACACTGGACTAGAGATACAGCCTACTTCCTTATGGCCCTGCCTATCTTGATCATATTGGCAACAGCGCGATTTCAAAAGTAAGGGTCACGGGCTGGAGAGATGGCTTAGCGGTTAAGCGCTTGCCTGTGAAGCCTAAGGACCCCAGTTTGAGGCTTGGTTCCCCAGGACCCATGTTAGCCAGATGCACAAGGGGTCGCACGTGTCTGGAGTTTGTTTGCAGTGGCTGGATGCCCCGGCACGCCCATTCCTCTCTCTCTCTCTCTCTAATTGCCTCCTTCTCTCTGTCACTCTCAAATAAATAAATAAAAATAAACAAAATTTAAAAAAAAAGTAAGGGTCACATTCTGAGCCACATAGGGTAAGGATTTCAACATAGGGATTTTGGGGACACAATTCTTCTCCTCTCAGGGACGAGTCATAGATTTAAAAAAAAAGAGGTTAAGAATTGAGTACTAGACACTTCCCCCTTGGAGGATCTAGGAGGGGATATTGGAAAGGACTGAACGAGTAACCAGTGAAACAGGAGTGAAACCAAGGGGAGAAACTGTCCCGCATCGGGTGGCAGTTGAGTTTATGCTCATTCGTTATGGTTAACTGGTCAACATCAGTTTATGTCCATCAGGCTACAAGCCTTGTGAGGACCAGGGATCAATTCTCTTGTGGCTGTCTCATCACCAGCAGTAGGGGTGTAATGAATACTCACGGCAGCCAGTGAGAGAATTTAAGATGTGTGAATCTCATACTTATTGCCCTGGGGTCCCTAGTTTTAGCACACTAACATTCCAACAACAAATCTTTCTCTATCTTTGTTCTTTTTTTTCTGATTTTAAAATTGCTTTCTCTTCTTATTTTCTTACACATCATTTTTAAACCTTTTTCTTTGTGTTTTCATGCGCCTCGTTTCCTTTGTCGATTTTGAAAACATTAAGACCAAGAAGTAAGACTTTTATCAAATTCCCCTGAGTGACATATGATCCAGCAGGTCTCCTCCTCCTGCTCTCTGCCTCTATTCACCTAATTTGGATTTATATTTACTATTCAGTAATAAATCAATGGACTTCCTCACCCAGGTGTTTTTGTAGAATATTTATCTGTTTGTTTCTAACCTCCCTATTCCAGTCTCTGGAATCTTGTTTTGTGAGTATAACAATAAATATTATCTTTTTAATTAATTAATTTATTTTTTACAATGGGTCAAATCCAAAGTGAAGCCTTCAGGGCCACTGTTGATAAATATTCTTCAGAGAAGCCTTCTCTGGTTCCAACCGCATGTCCTCTCTGCAAGGCGCCCCTCACTCTGGGCTTTGCTGTGTTTGAAGGCATGTAGCCAGGCCCCTGAGAGACCGAGAGTCCTGGGAAGTGGTAGAGACAGCAAGGAGGTGAGCCTGGACCACCGCAAGCAGCAAGGAAGCCCCCCTCACAGGAAGCAATGCGGGAAGAATGAAAGGAGGGGCCTGAGGGCAGGAAGTCAGTATTTTTCATTTTAATGGAGGTTAGTTGGTGTATCTATCATAATCTGCCCACTGGAAATATTTTGAGGTTTTTATAACTGTAATAATAAGTTACAAATTGATGGCGATTTGCTCTAAATCTTGGTAAAATAAGAAAACATCACTGAATGCAGTTGCATAGCAAACCGAGCCACAGACAGAACGCATAACATGTAACTGGGTTTTGCTTTACTCTCTCAAGCACCCCCCCCACAAAGGCATGACAATAAGGCTTCATCAGTTTGCCAAAGTTCTCATGTTCGACTTTTATTGAGTTCACTTTCTCCCTCCAAAACCTGCTATCAAAACTCCCTTAGTCCTTGTGTTAGAAGTCTCCATGGAATCGGGGTATGTCTGATCACTAGAACAGATTGTTTCAAGTGAGGTGTATGTGTGTACATTTTCAGCAAGAACTTAAGTGACTCACAGTGTATATGATATACTATAGTAGAACAGAAGTGTATTGACCAAAGAGAAAAATAAGGTTAAATAGAGTCTCACTGAAGAATATCAGGAATTATGACATACATATAATTGAATTTTTGGAAGAAAAGCAGAGCGTAAAGAATGCAGAAAGATATATGAAGAAGTCATGGCTAGATCTGGGGATGCAGTTCAGTTGGTAGAGTATGTGCCTAGCATTCAGGAAGCCAGGATTTGATCTTGGGAACCAAATAAAATCAGGTGTGGTGGAGCATACTTGCAATCCTAGCATGTGGACATAGAGGCAGGAGTTCAAGGTTATCCTCAGGTACATTGTTCAAGGCCAACCTGGGCTATATGACAATGTGTCATACAAAATGTAATAGCTAAATGTAGCTAGGAATACTCCAGCAGAATACGTACAAGGAAGCCTGTACCGATGTACACAAGCTAACTAACTCGAGACACAGGGAGCATTCATAACAATGGCTGCAGATATAAGATTCTCATATAAGGAACAATAAGAATGATGCTTTTAAAGTGGTAAAAGAAAAAATATAATCTATTCAGATACTATATTCAGTGAAAAGAACCTTCCAATTAAAGATAAAATAAAGACATTTTCAGATGAAGCAAGGCTGGACAAATTTGTTGGCAGGAGACTTGTACTACAAGAAGGAAAATAATACCAGATTGAATTCAGACCCACCGAAAGGAACGAGGAAGTGGAAGATGGTAAGTATATGAGCAGAAGAGAGAAAAGATCGGATTTTTTTTTTGTCTTGAAATTTATTTCATGGACAACAGATGATTTAAGTCAACAATAAAAATATTTTTGTGATGTTTTAAATTTAGTTATAAATAAAGTATATGATATTAGTAACATAAGGGATAGCAGTAAATATATTATATTGAAATATATTCCAACATTTCATGTGATTACAGCAGTGTGACAGTAAAGCAATAGTTATTTTGTATACATTATATGTAAACCATGCATATGATAATCACTAAAAATTAGCAAAAGTATTGATATGGACAGTGAAAAACTCAAAAGAGACAATAACTTAGAGCATTAAAAATTAAAAACATGAGGTCAAAAGTAGCCTCGGTTTCACCTGTGGCTTTTCTTTGTGTTGTACACTGCTGATCCAATTCTTTAGGGAGCTCTGTGACTTGATCTTCAACTTAGGTACTCAAATCTGATTAGGTTTCCTTACTTCTAGTACAGCCAGCCTGGTCCAAGCCATTCTCCCCTCACTGAAGCCACCTAGCTCCTTTCGGATTCTATCCTTGATTGGACAAGGCAGGGTTACTTCCCTAAATTCCAAAGTCCTGACAGTGGTCTGCATAGTTCGACACAGGCTCTATGGCCCCACGGTCTGTTTCCACATATTGTGCCCCTATTTCATTTCACTTCAGCCACACAGCCCTCTCTATTCCCAGACTTCCCCTGTTTCATTCCACGTCAGACACACAGTCCTTGCCATTCCCAGAGCAATTCCCTTATGCTATTGCATAAGGGTTTAAGCACTGACTGGTCTCTCTGATGCAGCGTAATGTACCCATACATTTATAAGGTTAACTGCTCACTCTCTTCTGCTGACACTCAGAGACATGTGTGGATCAACAGATTAAACATCACAATGTAAGCCACTTGCCTTAGCCAGTGCCTGTATTCCCAGCTACTCAGGAGGCTGAGGCTGAGGAATTGCTTGAGTTCAAAAGTTTAAGACCAGCCTGGACAGTTGAGAGAGAGCCTGCCTCAGGAAAATAAATAAATAAATGAATCATATCAGAATCTCCCCTTTCCTTTCCTTTTTTATATTCTTTTTCCTCTATCCTTCCTTTTCTCCCTATCCTGTCCCTCCCATTTTTTTTATTTCTGTCACTGCTTCTCAAAATTTAACATCTTCTAACATGCTGTGAAATTCATTTGCCATGGTTATTATTTATCCTCCCTGATAAGATAAAGTTTCATAAAGGTATACGTCACTTTCTGCTCATTCATTTTAATTGATGTGCATGCAGCACATAGAATAGTAGCTCAATATATCAATGCTGTCAAGTTGAACGAGGAAGCCTAGCTAGCTATGCCATCCATCCAGAGTGCATGCTAAGTACTCTGCGTACCGGATGCGGAATCTGAACACAATCCGTATTCAGTAAGGATTTCTGTAGTGAATTGAGTGCATGCTCTGAAAACACGACTCAATTCTGTGAGCATTGTTATATGTGGGATCATTATGGAATACTACTTTCTCTGTTCATTTCAAATTTTTAAACATTGTATTTACATATTTGTTTGAGAGAGAGATACAAAGGCAGAGAGAGAGAGAGGGAGAGAGAGAGAGAGATTTGGCATGCCAGGGCCTCTAGCCACTGCAAATGAACTCCAGATGCATGCGCCACCTTTGTGCATCTGGCTTTGTATGTGTCCTGTGGAATAAAACCTGGGTCCTTTGGCTTTGCCGGCAAGTGCCTTAACAGTTAAGCCGTCTCTAGCCCTCAATTTTTTGTTTTGAAGTGGGGTCTCACTATAGCCCACGCTGACCTAGAATTCAGTATGTAGTCTGAGGCCTGCCTTGAACTCACGGTGATCCTCCTACCTCTGCCTCCTGAGTACTGGGATTAAAGGTGTGCTCCACCACGCCCAACTCCATTTCACATTCATGGGAAACTTGGATCAAACGATAAGATGGAGAGCTAAACATTTTTAAAGTTACTGATTAGACGGATATTTGCAAGCAATATTTTTGACTACAGGCACTATGTTTACTCATAGGATATCCCACAAAGGGTCATGCTCACCAGGACTTCAGAGGTAGTGTGGCCCCACACAGGTATCCCCCATGCCTGGAAACCTTAATGTAGGAAGGGAGGAGAATATGTATGTTAATTGTACTTGACTTCTAAAGAGAATAAGGGGCATGCTCAAGCATTCCTGGTTTGTTATCCTCCGTATCAGCATTTGACAGTCTCTCCTTCCTTAGGGAGACAAATGAATCTGCGGGGAAGCCAGTGTTTGCATTAGAGAACAGCTCTTCGTGAAGGAAGGTAAGGGGGAGCAGGTGAGAATGAGCTTCCTCGTAACTGCGACCAAAGCCAAGTGGGTCATCCGGGTGAGGATGGAGATTGATGCTGAGGGCTGTGCAAACCACTTAGGAAGAAATGAAGGCTCGAGAGATGCCAAGAACGTTGTGACAGAGAGAAAGGAGCGGGCTCTCAGCTTCAAAAGCGGCCCAGACGCCCAGGCATATGAGAAGCGAATGCCGCCTAAGTCAACAACATGGATGAGTTGGCTGAATGGGTGGAGACAGATGTCGGGGTGGGGATAAAGCAAGGCACAAAGGCAACGGCCGTAAGAAGTCGGTGTCTACAGACGCGGTTAGCTGGAGGGAAAGGGAGGCAGGAGGGCAACGCGGGGAGGCCGCACAGGGGGCTGCACAGGTGAGTGTCAATACGCTAAGCCTGTAGGTCATGGCTCTTGATATGGATGATGAGAAAGGCCCGGAGAGCGGCCAAAAGGAACCACATAGTGTGACCGCAGAAAGGAGGCTACACTAGGGGAGGAGGACACAAGGGAAGAAGGGAAGAAGGAGAAAATAAAACTGTCTTAAAAGCCATGATGAGGGCTGGAGAGATGGCTTAGTGGTCAAGCGCTTGCCTGTGAAGCATAAGGACCCCGGTTCAAGGCTCAATTCCCCAGGACTCATGTTAGCCAGATGCACAAGGTGGGGGGCACGTGTCTGGAGTTTGTTTGCAGTGGCTGGAGGCCCTGGCGTGCCCATTCTCTCTCTATATATCTGCCTCTTTCTCTCTCTCTTTGTCACTCTCAAATAAATAAATGAAAATGAACAACAACAACAAAATCCATGATGCAACTTCCTTATTTAAATAATAATAGTAATAATAATAATAATAATAATAATAAAGAGTTGAGTATTTAGGTAGAATAGGGCCAGACTTACTATTTTTGGAACTCAGAGGAAGCAATTTTGCTGTGGAAGGATTCACTTTGAAGGTTTCGGACAATTTGACATACATCCCACATTCATTAACCACCATTGTCATCTCGCAACTCTTCTGGGGCTGAAATGCAAACATGAACCCTTTTGTGAAATTGAGATGGTGTGCTCTTCACAACTCAGTTTTAAGTTACTCTCTAACCCTAGTGCCAGCTTCCACAAGGAAGTGTGTATCGCTGGGATTCACGTGCAGGCTGAAGGGGAGGACTTCCCCAGAGAGGGAAGGACTACCAACAGAGCTCTGAGTGGATGCGTTCCATCCCCCTTCCCTGTAATTCCCCGTGAGACAGTGCAGTGCTGACGGCTCCACTTTCTAAGTTCTTGTGGTCAAAATGCTAAAATTCTGGGTGTGAAATACACTTCAAGACTCTGATTTACCTGCATTAAATATGTTAGGCAGTGTGAGCTGCCCTGGTGCAGCTCTATCCAACTATGTCCTGGGGCAACAGGGGGTCTTTGAAGCTGTGCTCCAGCCCGTGGCCTCAGCACCTGGTGGAGAGGCAAAACCTCTTGCTGTTGGCTGAGCTGCAGTTGTGACCTCGGAGGAGGGGGGTCACCCATGGATTAAAGGCTTGGTTCCCAGCTCCTTGCAGTCTTGGGAAGTGGTGGAAATGAGACCTTTTGAAGCAAGATGGGTCACTGGGGACTTCATGCATTTGAAAGGGACAGTGGAATACTGGCCTTTTCTTACGCTTTCTTTCTTATTGCTTCCCAACCTAAATGAGTTGGGAGCTATCTCTTCCATTTCATCCTCTTCTTTAAAAACTAATTAATTAATTAATTAATTAATGAAAGAGAGAGAGAAGCAGAGAGAGACAGAGAGGCAGATAGAGAGAGAATGGCGGGGGGAGGGCCTCTAGCCACTGCAAAAGAACTCCAGACAGATGTGCATCTGGCTTTCATGGGTCCTGGGGAATCAAACCTAGGTTTTTTGGCTTTGCAGACAAGCACCTTAACCACTAAGCAATCTCTCCAGCCTGCATCCCTCCCCCCCCTTTTTTAATGATGGGTGTATTATGCTTCCACAGGCTCCAGAATAGAGACTATGGACTGAAACCTCTGGTACTGTGAGAAAAATAGACCTTTCCTCTTATTAAGTTGATTAACTTGGGCATTTTGTAATAGTAACAGAATTCTGCCTAGAATCCAACTTCCAAGTTGGTTGTATCTGCATCATATAGGAAGACAGTCTAGGAAGCTTACCTAAACCACACCTTTTCTGCTAAAGGAAGGCAGTAAATACTTTAGATTTTGTGGGACATTTGGTGTGATTTGTAATCAGTCTGTTCTGAGTTGGCTTGACAATAGACAAACCCAATGTACTAAAAATGCACATGGCTGTAATATCAATGTAACCTTATGGAAATAGGAGGCAAAAATCGGGTTAATCTATATACCACAGTTTATCACCCCCTGACCTAAACCATTTTCTTTCAAGCTTTCCATTAATTTCAAGGCAACTCATTCACTTTGTTAATAAATATTTCTGTAACGATAATGTGTAGAGTGATTTCTGATTTTGGACTGACCTTTAATTACCAGGACTGTCTATCAGTCAGTAAGGGCTAGGTTGTACAGCAATAAAAATAGTCACCAGATCACAGTGACAGAATAGCAAAAGGTGGTTTCTTGTTGACACTAAACACAGAAGCAGGCCAATGAGGAACACCATCTCATGTTTCCTTACATGCACACAGCAGTGTGAAATATTGTTGCTCCAAATAATGTAAGTAAAAAGAGAATGGCAAATCTTGTACTTCTTAAAACTTTTATTAGGAAATGACATGTCTCTTACACTCATACTTCATTGGCTAATATAGTTCTCAGTCATGGTTACCTTCAAGAGATGGAGAAGAGAAAACCTATTTCATAAGAGGACAGAGACAACCATAGGATTTTGAGTCCTAATGGTCCCATGGACAGAAGCTCCCATACACTGTGCTGTGAGTGAAATACTGGGTGCAAGCCAGTCCAAAATACATCTGTAGATTCACTGGCAGGAGTTTGTGTAGTTCTCAATAGTGCTTTGCTTTCAGGAGACAAGTAATTTGGAGGCTAAGAAATATGATTTAATCTCCATAGAATTCTTTTTGTAAAGCTTCTCTGTCAGCCCATATGTTTATTATTTTCTCATGAAAATTGTTAAAGTACTCTGTTTGGTTTGGGTTATGAGACTATGCTACGTTTGAATTTTGTTTTCAAAACTTCCCACCAATACATCACTAAACATACACATACCTTGACCTCCACTTCTTTTGTATGTAATGGGGTTGAGCAGCCACCTTGTAGCCTAAGGATTTAATGAAACACACAGAGCAGAATCTGAGAGCACTGGCTGAACGATGGTTCTCCCTGCTCATTTCTTCTTCACCCTCACTGCATCACGTTGCAGCAAGAATTACAAGATAAAAACACATGGTTTTTATTGAGGAATATATTACAAAATCAGAAAAGCTACTGATTTCCCTAAGATCAGAATTGTCTCAAAGTGACATAGAACTGTAGACTTTTCTCTCTTATGCTATTTACCACTCTGGAATATTCTACCTCCTTCCAATACACTGCTCTGCAAGCATGGTGCAGACTTGTTCTTCTCCTTGGCTAGCATTTTATTTTGAGATAGGGTCTCCTTGTAACCCAGGCTGTCCTGGAAATTGGTATGTAGCTAAAGCTTACCTTGAACTTCTGATCCTCCCACCTCCACCCCCCTTGTGCTAGGGTTATAGGTGCTGGAAATTGAACTCAGGACTTCGTATATGCTAGCCAAGCACTCTACCAACTGAGCTACATCCACAGCCCCATGCTGCAGTATTTTGTTTAGCTCATTTTGCATTTACTTCCCCTATGTTTACCCGCCCCCTACTGCATGCTGTTAGGCGTCATCTCCCTCCAGAAAGGACTAGTTCTGAGAGCCCCAAGCTCTCTCCTAAGAAATGTTTGTCTTTCTCTCACATAACTTCTGTGGATTCCACACGCTGAGAGAGAGGTGGAACAGAGCCTGAGAAGTGACTCTTGGCAAGTGGCTCCGGGCAAAGTCACTCCAACTGTGAGCTAAGCAGCTCTCCTGTCTGGGAATGCTGCCCAAAGTTTTACACAGAGCAGCACAAGGCCAACGCCCTCTTGTTATAACTCAGTCTTGAGAAGATTGTCGGAGGGGAAGTCACCAAGGATGGGCTGGCTCTTCGGCTGTGACAACACTCCTAGTCCTAATGCGGCGTGCCTATATTTCAGTCTTAGTTGTAAAGGTACATCTCAGACATCCATGAATCTGCTGCATACATTCGAAGCTCACTTTCCAAAATGCATGAGTAACTCTAAGACTAGTGCTAGCATCTGAAGGCATCTCATTTATCAACTCTTACAACCCTGGGTGTGGGGGACATGACATTCACTTCCATTTACCCAAAATATTTGGGCTTAGAAGGATGGGTAAAAATCAATATTAGTCTAAAGGGAGAGGACGAAATTTGTGGGTGGTTCTGTAATTTCAAGATGTAATACAGAGGTGCTCAAGAGATGATTTCCAAATAAAAGGGTTAGATAGAATTTCCTGAGTGTCATTTTAAAAGGCTGCGTGCTAATAAGAGCCAAACTCATCCTTTGATATTTAAAAGTTTGCTGGGTAAATAACTTATAAACTTGCCATGATGAATGTGTGCGTGTGTGTGTGCGTGTGTGTGTGTGTGTGTGTGCGCGCTGGTGTGCTTCCAAGCCTGACCTATTTTGCAGGTTTCCATTAGAGTCTTAGGAACCTGTGTCAGAATGCCAGACTCGTGGCTAGCTCTGCGGCTCTGCCCTCAGCCCACGCTAGGAATGCCGGCGATGGTGTTGGTTCGAGACTAAAGTGATATCCCCCACCCCTCATCTGACCTCTAGTTACATGGTATTTTTTGTTTTTATTTTCTTTGAATATATTTATTAGCTTTCCAAAAAAAAAATTGTTCATTTATTTGTTTATTTATTTGAGAGCAACAGACACAGAGAGAAAGGCAGATAGAGAGAGAGAGAGAAAATGGGCGCGCCAGGGCCTCCAGCCACTGCAAACGAACTCCATACACATGTGCCCCCTTGTGCACCTGGCTAACGTGGGTTCTGGGGAATCGAACCTCGAACCAGGGTCCTTAGACTTCACAGGCAAGTGCTTAACCGCTAAGCCATCTCTCCAGTCCTATTTATTACCTTTTATGTACTAAGCCAATGATGGGAAAGACGATGTGTATCAGATAGTGCACTGGGGGCTTCTCACCTCACAAAAGACCTTAAAGATGAATACCAGAGCCACCTCAGATGAACGTTTTGAGACTGAGCAGCTTGGCGTACAAGGGAATGGAGGGCAGATACATAACATTGGCCTTCAAGAGTGCAGGTATTATTACAGAGTGAGTTTCCAGAGTACGTTCCTTTTTCATCTACTGAACATATATTTTGAGATGCTTGCAATGTGAAATACGAGATGGAAATGGCTAGACAGCTGGTGGTAACAGGGTCCCTAAGACCCCAAAATGAGCAGGTTTATTCTTGGCTGGAAGTGGAAAATGTTCTTGAGCCTGTAAGGTGGGAGGGGGGTGGGGGCCTATCCAGTTAGTTCCTTATCGCTTTCCCCCTAAAACCCGACAGGAAGATGTGAATAAGATCACTATGTGCCTGAACATATGGCATAGGATCTCGTTTTTCCTTCTTATCTTCTGCAAAGGAATTTCCCTTCCCTAGCAACCTGCCAGAAAGATTGATGTAAGATTGCAAAGCCCCTGAACTGACCAGCTCTCACCCCTATCTAGTAAATTCCCATTAAAAACCCCAAACAGAATCTAATTTGGGGGGATGCCCTCCAGCATTACAGCAGGGGATCTGCCTTCTTTGACGCTCTCTTAGGCTTTATAATAAAGTCTATCTTCAGTTTACCCTCTTGTGGTCTGTGGATTTCATTCACTGAATTCATAGACCAGGAACATGGTGGCCACCGGCTTGTTGGAAGTTTTTTTGTGGCTCAACTGTCTGGCATTTGAACTCCCAGGCTAATGCCCAACCAAGAACCAGGCATGAGGGGCTGTAGGGATGACAAGACCGACTCCATTGCTCTCTGAGCCACCAGTATTCCCCTGTCACCTGGTCATGCTGCCTCAGCTATAAGCCATGAATGGGCGGACATGAGAGATGGGGACGGCGGGGCTACCAAACATCAGTCATCATCATGTCGCCTGGGCAACAGCACTCAAAGTGTACCTGGCTTTGTTTCTCAGAGGGAAATTTTTATGGATTCAAAGCAGCCGTACAATTTTTAATTGTGACATTTCCCTCAAGGTAGCATTTTATGGGGAGCTCATTAAATTTTTTCTCATAGTCAAAAACATGATGAATGTGGTTATAGTCCTCAGTCCCACTTTCTACATAGATAATAAAACACCAATTTTAAACTGTAATAAAGAAAATGATGAAACTAAAATCACCAGTTAATAATCATATGACCAAGCCCTATGGAAAACAACAATTTCACAGATGGAAGGTCAAATTAATTTCAAGCAGATGCTGCCGTGTAAGGCAGACGTCCGCAGACGAATGGGTTGTGCTGCGCTTTGTGTTTTCGCTTGTCCAGATGTGCAGTCCCTGCTTTCAGGTGCTAGTGGACTTCTGGGGAAAGCATGGACTGCTCTGTCCCTGCCACGGCCTGGGTGTGAGGAGAACCCTCCTTCTCCATTTGCTGAGTCTCTGCACTCAATTTACATTAGTTCACCCTATACAGAAAAATATGATAATAACAATCCCTCATTTGAAGGCGTAATGAAAGAGTTGGTTTGCTGTCACCTCATGTCCTCCAAGCAGAGCCTCCAATTCTGAACACGGACCTTTGTGGTGGGAGGTAGAGGGAAAGTGGGGTCTGCAATGTGCTTCATGAAAAGGAAATACCCAGTTTTTTTTTGTGAATTCAGTTATTTTAATCTCTTTTTCAGTCTTAGACCTGCTTACGAGAAAGTCATATTTTCATCTTCAGAACCTCTTGGGTCTAACGTCCATTCTGGAGACTCCAGATTCTTGCTTCCAACCTCTGTTTTGTGTTCTCATCACAGCGTACTAAGCCTGTGCTTTTATTTTGGATCTGGATTTGTGAACAAAGTCCACAGCTTGGGGAGGTTTTCAGATTTTACTAAAAGTAGTGTTAGCAGAGACATGGCAGTGACATTTTCTCTTGCAGTGGCATGGTTCTTGTTTTGAATTTTTGTCTCTACAAATGATAAGAATTAGACTGAGGAAGTTGCGTGACGTATTAAATTCAGGCAGTGCAGAAAGCAACAAGACTGGCCTTAAAACCACGGTACCTGCTGAATCCCTTGCTCTTTCTACAAATGCTAGCCCTCAAAGATGCAATAAAGCATCTTCTCCTTTATGCAGCCTCGAATTTCCAAATACTCTTACTTCCAAGACCAAGTTTTTCCTCTAATGCCCCCAGGTCTAACACAAATTTCATCACCCATAGGAAACAGTTCCTAAAGATTTACCTAAGTGGTCAACCGAAACCTTTGATTTAGAGTTGTAATCCTCCATTACACAATAGAATTTTCTGGGAGATTCCTAAAATGTATGTCTGGTTGTTTTTTCCCAAGTAAGCCATAATCTGAGGGCTCTGCAGTTTTTGGAAAGCTCCCCAGTGGTTCTAACACAGAGGAAATGAGATGACCATAGATTTGCAGCACATAGAGCTCAGTGTCAGTGTCCTACTAGAGCAGATAGGATTCACTTCTAGTTCTCAGATATCTAAACCCTGAAGATCTAGACATTATTGTACTTACATAACTTGTATTCATATATACATATGTGCATATATATCTTGGGACCAAAAACTGTTCTCCAGAGATTAGTAGTATAGATATTTCATAATCATATCATCTCATAAGCTTCTCGAGTTTCACCACCCCAAATCGGTGTGGGCTGAATCCCGGTTCTCATTATAGGGTGGATTTTCAATTCTAGCCCAGTTGTCCTCCCCTAGGCTTTTAAATACTCACGTTAGAGAACTCCCTTCCATCCTTCTTTAATCAACATTTTTGAGGATCTAGTGTCCAACTACAGGATGTATCAATTATTAATCAAAACATCTTCACTTATAGTCCTATTTGCTTATAATTTATTCTATCCTTCCTCTATGTTAGCCATTTACATCAATCATTTTAGTGCCTTTTGTTTGCTAAGCTTTTAAGTCTACATAGTGATGATACCAAAAGGCAGTCTTTTTCCTAAGGATGCTACAATTATCACTCTTAAAGAAGTAACATTCCAATCTATGCTCCTATTTTAATTATCAAGTCTTGCTTGGTTATTAAAATTTTTGCCAGAATTTCATATATATGAATGATTGAAAGCTCTTATGTTTTAGATGTGTTCCCATGGGAATGGCTCTACGAGTAGGAAGACTGTATTGTAGCCATGTGCTTTCAACTTTTTCCCTCTAAGTGGAGGGTGTTGTTAGTTGTAAAATTGTCACCTAAGGCCTTTGTTATCTTTAGATCCATTTGTTATATACTTAGCTTGTTGAAATCTTTAACCACAATTTTGAACTTTGCATATGTTGTTTATTCATCTTTAAAAAGAGCCTATCACTTTGTTCATTCTTCTCTTTATTTATTTTTATTTTTATTTATTTATTTTTTTTGGTTTTTCGAGGTAGGGTCTCACTCTAGCCCAGGCTGACCTGGAATTCACTATGGAGTCTCAGGGTGGCCTCGAACTCACGGCGATCCTCCTACCTCTGCCTCCCGAGTGCTGGGATTAAAGGCGTGCTCCACCACGCCCGGCTCATTCTTCTCTTTAAATATTTTTATTTATCTATTTGAGAGAGAGAGAGAGACAAAGAGATATCCAGGGCCTCTTGTCACTGCAAACAAACTCCAGATACATGTGCCACTTGGTGCATCTGGTTTTACGTGGGTACTAAGGAATTGAACCTGGGACAGTGGGCTTCACAAGAAATCACTGTTAACCACTGAGCCATCTTCCTAGCCTTTGTCCATTATTCTTAACATACATAGTATATCAAATTGATTAATTTTATATATTGAGCCATCCTTAGACTTCAGGGGTAGAGCCTTCTTAATCATGGCATGTGATCCTTTAAAAGTGGTGCTGAATTTGGTTTGCTAGCATTTTGTTGGAAATATATATATATATATAATCTGTGTTCATCAAGATTATTAGCCAATAAACTGGGTGTGGTGGCACACACCTTTAATCCCAGCACTTGAGAGGCAGAGGTAGGAGGATCGCTGTGAGTTCGAGGCCACTCTGAGACTACATAGAGAATTCCTGGTTAGCCTGAGCTAGAGAGAGACCCTACCTCGAAAAACAAAACAAAACAAAAAAGAAAAGAAAAAGATTATTAGCCAATGGATTTCTTGTCCTCTCATATTCTGCTTGGCTTTGTAATAAAGTGTTAATATTGGAATTCAATGCCACCCCAGGCTAATGTGTGGAAAGCTTGGTTTCTAGTTGATGGTGCTGTTGGGTAGTGGTGGGAACTTTAGGGTCAGGGTCTGGCTCTAGGAAATCAGTCACTGGCTGTGTGCCCTCATGTGAGTATTGGGACTCTGACCCCTCCTCTTTTCCCTGGTTGATTTGATGAGCATAGCTAATCTTTTTAAATTTTTTTTTCCAGGTAGGGTCTCACTGTAGCCCAGGCTGACCTGGAATTCACTACGTAGTCTCAGGGTGGCCCCGAACTCACGGCGATCCTCCTACCTCTTCCTCCCGAGTGCTGGGATGAAAGGTGTGCGCCACCACATCTGGCTTGAGGGTAGCTATAATCTTTAACATTTGCTCTCTGCCTTGCCACAGGTCCCAAAACAATGCATCCAGCCACCCACGTGCTGAAACGTCTGAAACGGTGAGTTCAAATGATCTTCCTTTCTATGAAGCTTCTCGTGTACTATTTTGTCATCGTGACACAATACTGACTATCTCACCAAAGTGATGCTTGTTTTCTAAAACGAAACTGGAAATGTTTTTGGAAAACTGTGAAGAAGAGTTGTATTTATTTTTTCTATAGTGTTTGGTAGATTTTGTCAATGAAACTATTAAGTCTTAGACTTTTCTTTGGTGGGAACTTCTTTATGACTGATTTAATTACCTTACACCTAATTAGTTTTGGTAGATTTTCTGTTTCTCCATAATTTACTCTTGTTAGAAATAAATTTAATGAATGAGTTGAAAGGCCTACATAAAGGTATTGTAGAGCTCTAATGAGCTAGATTGCAAACACAAGTTAGTTGGAGGCATTTCACATGTTGTTGGATTGGAAGAATTGTCAACACATCTATATTTCTAAAACAATTTACAGATCCAATGCACTCCCCATCAAATTATCATTAAACTTCACAAACATACACATACACCCTAAAATTTTTATGGAAGCACAAAACTACTTTAAACTTAGGAAACGAAGCTGGAGGGCTGGAGAGATGGTCCACTAGTTACACCACTTGCTTTGAAAACCTAACAACTTGGGTCTGAATTTCCAGTATCCTGTGTGAGGACAGATGCACAACAGTGGTGCACGCATTTGCAGCAGCTAGAGGCCCTGGTGTGCCCATTCTCTTTCTCTCTCTCGCCTGAAAATAAATAAAGTAAAAACGAACAAAGCTAGAAACAATCCCTCTTGCTGAGCTCAAATTATATCACAAATTATAGTAATCAAAGTAGTATGGTACTGTTACTTCATACAAATAGACTAAAAAAGTCCAGAAATAAACTTAAAGCTACAGGGAGTGAACATTTGGCAAGGGTTCCAAGAATATCCACGAAGAAAGGGCAGTTTATTCTATGTGATGTTGGAAAATGATAGCCACATGGAAAGGCTGAAGTTGGGTCTTTGTTTTACATTTCTCAAGAAAAATATATGAATAGCCAATAGGATATGAGGTTATATACAGGATACCTGATATAAAGAGATGCTCAATATGACTTCATCTGGAAAATGTAAATCAAACCTACAACAAAATATCAAAACTATGGCCCTTACCGAAATGCCAAAAGAATAACAAGCACTGGTGAGGCTGTGAAAAGGACCTAAGTAGACTGCTTAGAATGCAATTTGGGGACTGGAGAGAATGCTCAGTGGTTAGGATGATTGCCTCTAAAGCATAATGACCCCAGTTCAGTTTCCTAGTACCCACATTAAGCCAGATGCACAACATGGCAAATGCATCTGGCATTCATTTGCAGTGGCTGGACACCCTGACTTGCCAATTCGTTCTTTCTCTCTCTCTGTCTGCCTCTCTCTCTCTCTCTTAATTAAATAAATAAATAAATAATAACAATTTTAAATAAATGATAGTAATTAGGCAAAGCCAGTATGGAAAAATGGGAAGTTCCTTAAAAAAACTAAAAATAAAACTGCTGTATGATCCATGGAAATAAACTCAAAGAAAACAGTCATTATCTCAAGGTCTGTGCACTGAAAGTTTAAACAACTTGGCTGCACTGATGAAATGGATAAAGAACTGTTTTCCGGATGTACCTAGTGTCCACCCGGCTGATGACATTGATGTGTGTGTGTGTGTATATATATATATATATATATATATATATATATATATATATATATAATTTGATTGCTCACTCTGCCCAACAAATTAGACATTAGATTTCCAGAACTTTTTTCTCAAGAGAAGGGTATTTTATTGAGTACACTTCTTGCCTTCACACTTCATTCAATTATAATAAATGCATGTTTCATCCTTATGTCTACGAAGAAATATAAAGCATATCTGGCATTTACTTTGATAGAATTCATTGCAGTAACCATTTTAAAATGTACTTTTCAGATCATGTGTTTGCAAATAAAAAAAAATCATGAAAAAGGCTTTTAATAGACCAGGACTAAGTGTGTTGCATCATTACCTAAGTAGACAGCAACTCAACCTTAACTTTTCTCTTTCTTCAGAGACTCAAATGCCTTTTTGTCTCTCTTCTATTTGTATCCTATTTACAAGAATGTGTAGAGGTTTGCAGCAGATAGACATTCTTTAGGCCTGGTGTTGGAACTCTTTCTCCCATCAAAGTCTATTAAAGAATGCTCATAGATATAGGAAAAACTCCAGAATCAGTATAGAGCTAACTTTTCCTTAATGAAGACCCTCTTCTGGCTGGGTGGTGTGGTATCACTTCCTTCATCTAGAAACCTGAGAAGCAAAGAATCTGAGGCGATGAAAATAATATGAGGGATAATTTTTAAAGACTACTGCAAATATAACTCCAAAGTATGGTTTATTCTTTTGCTCATTCATCTGCTACTCTAATTATAAAGCATTTATAAAATACCTGGTATAAGGAAGGACTGCCAATTAGGTAGCTTCCACTTCACCCACAGATGAGAGATAACAATCCACACCATGAGGTCAAACTTGTTTCTATAAAGACTGTTTCAGTGACAATGTGGGTATTTGATCAGATCAAGGCCATTCTAAACAAAAAGAAAGAAAGGAGATGGTGGCACTCTTCTGGTGGAAAATGATAGCACTTGTAGCGAGTCAGGAACAGTGGAAGTGGGAAGAAATGAGATTAAGAGATAGGAGGTTATTTGGAAGAGAGGATAATCAAGAAGACAGATGTGAACTGGGGTGAAGAAATACAGATTCCTATTCTAAGAAACTGGGGCCTGGGTGAAAAAGGGCCTTTCACTGAGGGTGCAAATACAAAGGGGTGAAAAGGCTTGGGCAGGTTAGTGTTTTTAAAAAATATATTTTATTTATTTATTTGAGAGAGAGAGATTGAGGAAGAGGTGGAGAGAAAGAGAGAATGGGCACGCCAGGGCCTCCAGCCACTGCAAATGAACACCAGGTGCATGTGCCCCGCTTGTGCATTTGGCTTACGTGGGTCCTGGGGAATCAAACCGGGGTCCTTACTCTTCGCAGGCAAACGTCTTAACTGCTAAGCCATTTCTCCCGCCCATGGGTAGGTTAGTTTTATGTGAATAAACATACAGAAATGTGTGAGAAACCATGTGTTATTTACATGGAAAAATCCAATTGCCAATTATTATTCATGATTATTTTAGAAATCATTGATTGTTCTAGGATTTTTTAAAACAGTATATATTTTTGTGAATGGTTTGGAGAAAAAAATTTTTAAAGGGATAAAAATAATTTCCCCATAAATTTTCCATACTGACTTGATGCTTATAATATTTTAAAATATGTCCTTTTGCTTTTTTCTTCAAATATTTTACAAAATTGGGAAACAATTGAGTGTTGACTTTTTATGAAAATTTCTCTTGTAGTTAAGCATCATTCCAAGCACGGAAATTTTTTAAAATATTTTTTGTTTATTTTTATTTATTTATTTGAGAGTGACAGACAGAGACAGAAAGAGGCAGAGAGAGAGAGAGGGGGAGAGAGAATGGGCACGCCAGGGCCTCCAGCCACTGCAAACGAACTCCAGACGCATGCACCCTTTGTGCATCTGGCTTACGTGGGTCCTGGGGAATCGAGCCTCGAACTGGGGTCCTTCGGCTTCACAGGCAAGCGCTTAACCACTAAGCCACCTCTCCAGCCACCAAGCTTGAAATTTAAAGATAATGAATCTTTTAAAGAATTGGCTATAGTGCCAATTGCTCATTTCCATGGTGTATGGTTCTGCATACTTCGACAAAAAAATAAAGTTTCAGGACCTTCGACCACAATCAAGACAGGGCAGTTCTCGCACCATCACAGCCCAGTTCCTATATTTTGTCCTTGCTGTTTGCTCCAGACTAAGTCCCCACACTAATCTGTCACCAGTCAGTAACCATGGCTACATTGTTTTCCACAATGGCGTGTTATGGAATCAGTTGAGATTACCCGTGTTTCTGCCTTTGATTTATGAGTTCCTTTTTATTTTGTTTAGCAGTTTCCTGTATATACCAGCTTTGTTCATCTGTTTACCGACTAAGGACATTTGACTTGGTTGTGGTTTTTGATGAATCAATCAGGTTGTTAAAACACACAGGTTTGGGGTGAGCAGAAGTTTTGCTTTCTTTTGGGTAAATAATCTAAGAGTAGGATTGATGGATCATAATTTAAGTCTACATACAAATGTAGCATCAAGCTGTTTGCCAAAGAGGCTGTACCAGCCCATATGCTCCTGAACAAATTTCATAAGCCTAGGGTGCTGGGCACCTTCATCAGCAATTGATATGGTCAAGGTTTTAAGGCATTTCCACAAGTATATAATTTTCTCTCATTTTGGTTTTAATATGTATTAATTTTTAAAAAATTTTTTTGAGGTAGGTTCTCACTCTGGCCCAGGCTGACCTTGATCTCACTATGTGGTCTCAGTGTGACCTTGAACTCATGGCAGTCCTACTACCTATGCTTCCCAGAGTTCTGGGATTAAAGGTGTGCACCACCATACCTGGCCTTAATATCATTAATTATATCACCCATTTTTTACATGTATATTAAATTTTTGGTGATATTTTTCCATATATTGATATTTCCATTTCATTTATTTTTAAAACATTTTATTATTTATTTATTTATTTATTTGAGAGAGAGAGAGATAAATAGGCAGGTAGAGAGAGAGAGAAGAGAGAATGGGCACACCAGGGCTTCCAGCCACTGCAAATGAACTCCAGATGCATGCACCACCTTGTGCATCTGGCTTAGGTGGGTCCTGGGGAATCAAACCTAGGTCCTTTAGCTTTGCAGGCAAGTGCCTTAAACACTAAGCCATCTCTCCAGCCCTAATAGTTTCATTTTAATGGAAATATCTGTTTGTTTATTATGAGATATTATCTTTATTATTATTTTCAGATTTCTCTAATCTGGATCAAGTCCTTTGACAGATATGTGTTTGTCAAATAATTTCTCATAGTACATGGCTTGATTTTTCATTATCTTAACAAAAGATATATTTTTAACAACATTGATTGAAGTATTTCTCCTTCTAAGGAGATATTTTAGTGTATCTAAGATGTCTTTAACCACAGTTAAATTTTTTTCTCTTGTCTGTCTTTTATAAGTTTTATGGTTTCAGTTTTTACTGTTATGTCTGTGTATTAGTATGAGTGAATGTCTGTGTTAGGTGTGAATAATAATGTGAGAAGCTCCCTTTTATTTCATACAAATATTTCGTTGTTGCAGTGCCGTCTGTAGACTACTGTTTCTCCATCCCATTGGCTTGCATTTGTCAGAATCTACTGATTATATTTGTCTTGATTTATTTCTGAACTCATTCTACACCCTGCCTCTGGGTCTATATGATCACCAGTCTCACATTGTGTGTATTACTGTGGCTTTTACCACACTCTTGGAAATCAATTCACACACATCCTCCAAGATTTCTTCTGCTCTTATGGTCCTCGCCTTTCTGTATTAATTCCATAACTAATTCATTAACATTCAAAAATAATCTTGGTGGTAATTTGATAGTTTTGTAATGAATTTATTATTCTTCTGGAAAGAATTGACATTCCGATGACATTCAATTTCTTGGCTCATGAACCAAATTTCTATCTCAATATTTAAGTCCTTTATTCTTATGTATTTTGTAGTTTGGGGGATACTAATTCTAAACATATTTTTCCTTGTATTTCTTAATATTACTTAGTGTGACCATGCATGAAAATTTTGATTTCCTACTTTCCTAGCTGTGCACTGTTTGTTCCATGTTATTTCTTTATTGCACTATCTAGGATCCAGTACGGGCCTCATTCCTGATCTTACAAGAAGCTTGGAGACTTTCATTATTAAGTCTTGGTTCTGTTGCTATGGTTGTGGTGGTTGTGTGTATGGTTTCATGGCTGGGGTAATGTTTTCTCCTTCCTTTCTGATGTTGATAATTTGTAACTTTTCTCTTCTGCTTAGATATTACAGATTTCATTGATGCCATTTATGAACTATCTATTGGTTTCGCTGATTTTTTTATTGCTTTTAAGATCATTGATTTTTTTTAAATTAAAAATATATTTGAGAGAAAGCAAAAGCAAGCAAGTGCGAGAGAGAGGCAGACAGAGAGAGAGGGAGAGAATGGGCATGCCAGAGCCTCCAGCCACTGCAAATGAACTCCAGGTGTATGTGCCACCTTGTGCATCTGGCTTTACATGTGTACTGGGGAATTGAACCTGGGTCCTTTGTCTTTGCAGTCAAGTGCCTTAACCACTAAGCCATCTCTCCAGCCCAGACCATTGGTTTTTGTTCCTATCTTGTTTGCTCTCCTTTTTGCTCACTTTGGGATTTATTTACTCTAAGTTTTTATGAAGTTTAGCTCACTAATTTTTTTCTTGTGCTAAAATAATCATTTGATGCTTAGAAATTTCCACATAACTACTTTATTAGCTGCACTATATATATATATATATATATATATATATATATATATATATATATACATGATTTTGTTGCAATAGTGGCACGTCTGTCATGGGGGAAACCAACTGCCCTCTAATTGGACTGGAGGCCCGCTCCATGGGAGGGAATACATCCCTGATACTGAAAACTTAAAACAGGGGTAGTCATGATCCCTAGGGGTGTAACGTCTGCTGGTGTCTGGCTAAATGTATATACTATTGCTTATCAAAATGCCCAGTAAGCACTTCTGTTAATGTTCATACCCTTATATTAATGCTACTCTCACTTTTGGTAGAGAATCTTCTCTTTTCAGATGGCAGTGACCTTGGGATGACTCAGAAGGTATCATGGTTATGGAAAGAAAGGACTGCAGTGCTCAGTACTGTAATATCTCTATCACACCTTCCAAGGCTCAGGGTCTAATGCAGAAGAGGTGGCAGAAAGAATGTAAGAGCCAAAGGAAGGGTAGGACTCCTTATAACGTGCTCCCTCCAGACACAGAATGGCCTGGATATCCATGGTCTCACAGTGCCTGACACTATCTGCACAAGACCATCATAAGAGGAGGAAAAGATCATGACATCAAAATTAAAAGAGAGACTTATTGAGATGGGGAGGTGTATGATGGAGAATGGAGTTTCAAAGGGGAAAGTGGGGGGAGGGAAGGTATTACCATGGGATATTGTTTACAATCATGGAAGTTGTTAATAAAAAAAATAAATTAAAAAATTAAACTAAAGGTGCTTGTTCATAGTAATCCAGATAAAAGCAAAGTCTTTTAGGTTTCTTCCCTCTTATAGTGTCTATTTAGCTTTCATATCTAAAAACCATTTTCCCTAAGTATAGAACATTGGATTGACATTCTTTTCTTTCATTATATATCTAAAATATTTATTTTACTATCTCCTGGAATTTATATTTTCTGATGAGATAGTAAAATCATTTGAATTGTTGTTCACTATAGGTGATTTAACATTTCCCTCTGTTTGAAGAATATTTTTTTTCTATGTTTACCAGTTTGATTATTGTCCTGTGCTGGAAATCACTGTATACTTATCTTTGGGGGACCTTTTTCCAAAACCTCTGGCCAAAGCTAGCAGGTTTTCTTGAATCTTAGCTGTCCTATGTCATGACCATATTTCAATGATCAGGTTTTATTTTGTGTTGTATACATAGTTACATATATATAATAACATATGTAAATATATATTTTATAATAAAAATATACTGCTTTATATATAATATACATATAAACACATGAAATATATAAGTATACATTAATAAAATGTATAACCATATATAATATATTGGTTTTATACATATACATAATTGTGTATAAATATGTATATAACTCCATAGTTGTGTGTATGTGTGTGTGTGTATATATATATATATATATATATATATATATATATATATATATATGTATATGTATATATAAAGAGAGTTAGGGAGTGACTTTAAATAATCCTGAGAAAGTCATACTCATATAGTTCCTTCCTCCAGATTTTATTTTCCATCTGTAATCTCCTTCCTATATACATTATTCAAAGTTCTTAAGATAATTATTTTCTTCATTTTGTCTCAAGATTTTGGATATAATCAGTTGTAGTGTTAAGCAACTCTAAGCTGATCAATTTTGGCTAAGAATATTATATAAGCATAATTTAAATGGTAACATTGTAATCCACTTATGGCTATTTTTAAATTTAGAATTGTTCTTTATTTGGAAATATTCAGTCCTCCTATTGCTCTTCTTCCTCCTCTTCCAACTCTATTTTATTTTTTTCTGTGTTGTTATGAGTAACACTATAGACAATAGTATTAAAAATGAACATTTCTTAGCTGGGCGTGGGAGGCAGAGGTAGGAGGATGGCCGAGAGTTCGAGGCCACCCTGAGATTCCATAGTGAATTCCAGGTTAGCCTGGACCAGAGTGAGACCCTACCTCGAAAAACAAAACAAAACAAAACAAAACAAAAACACAAACAAACAAACAAACAAAAATTCTTAAATGTCTATTACTTCAGAATGAACTCATTTAAATTAATTCACTAAGTCAGTATTTAAAGCATGCATTTCACTAGGTCAAGGCATATTTTACCAATAAAAAAAAAAATTTGACTCTCTCCTGGCAGTGATGTGACATCATCAGCTTTATGGTTGAGATAGAAAGTTCTGGTGGCCACACGTGGATAGGCTGTACTGGATGGATACCACAGGATCATTTAGGAGTCAGCTATAATGTTGTGGGTTAGATGCTCAACGTGCATGCGTCCACACAGTAGTTATAGATGCACAGAAGATCTCAGAAATCTTGGATTCAGGAACAGGTGTGCAGGATCAGCCAAGAGGGGCTTGCGTTTGGATGACTCAGCAAGGAAATGGGAAGCTGAAGTAATATTAACAGGACTCACATGAAAGTTTGTTAGGACAGTGGTTCTGCCACAGGTAGTCACATGTTCAGTAGGGTGAGCAGATACATGGAATTTAAAAAAAATTTTGTTTATTTTATTTATTTATTTGAGAGCAACAGTCAGAGAGAGAAAGAGGCAGAGAAAGAGAGAGAGAATGGGTGCACCAGGGCCTCCAGCCACTGCAAACGAACTCCAGACACGTGCGCCCCCTTGTGCATCTGGCTAACGTGGGTCCTGGGGAATCGAGCCTCGAACCAGGGTCCTTAGGCTTCACAGGCAAGCGCTTAACCGCTAAGCCATCTCTCCAGCCCGATACATGGAATTTTATATGGCATACTGTGAGGTTGTATGGCAAGGATCCAATGTGACCAAGGAGAAAATGGAAAGGAAATGGGAGATCTAACTGGAGAGAAGGGAGCATGGGAGAAGACGTGACCACAGCAGAAAATTAGCTGGAAATTGATAGAAATGAAGTAGCAAAATTAAGGTGGAGAGTGTGCAGTATTAAGGAGTCTGAGGTCAGAGGTGTTTCCCTATGAATGACACTTAGTTCCTCAGATGACTAAAGATCTCACTACCTCAGCACAAAGCCCAGGTTGAAGTCTGGATTAAGTCATCTAGTTTACTTTGCCTCTGCAAACAAAGTGCATCTAAGGTAGCCAGCTCATAATTATTTCTGGTTTCCCAAGCTCCTCTCATCCCACAGGCGTGGAACCTCTGTCCCCATCCACATACTGAGACCTCTGTCAGTCACAAACTGGGTAGCAGTCAAAGAGCTCTGAATAAGCACCTTACAAGTCAGACCGCCTTGAGGGCATTGCTCAACCTGTGCAGGGGAAGCTGCTTATCTGCAAATGAAAGAGGCTGGACTGGATGATCTCAAAGTTTCTCTGTGGCTCACCTTTAATTATATCCTTAGTGTAATCATTTCTGTAAATCTGTTTTGTATACATCTGGGGATATAAATCACACAAACTGTTTAGGGAATGACTCATCGGATCCTTGATCATGAAACCATTCCATACGTATTATTACTAGATTAAGCAACAGCTTGTAACATGAACTATGAATGTTAGATACTGTGCATGGGCCAACTGTGAGGGGTTGTGGGTAGGGATTTAGAAGCTGGGGTAAGGCCTTTTTTAATTTTAGTTATACTTGCTAAAATAATGATTTTGGCATTAACAGCTAATCGTACCTGTTGTTTAAGTTGATGCTGAAAGTCTGTAGTGGAGACAGGGTGATTGAAATTCAGAACACTTATTACCAAACATAGGAAAATAAAACACTGACAGCATGTGGGAAGATAAAGTAATTTTAAAAGGACTCATGAAGTAACTGTTCTTTAACTCTTTATTAATACTTGGGTGTTTCCATAATGGTTTCACAGTATTAAGATGCTTTCAGGCCTCTGGAGCCCCCTCATACTATCCTAGCCTCCTCAGCACCTTGCTTGGATCCCTCTCCATGACTCAGCAACTCAAGGACAAGAAATGATGTCAGGCTGGAGAGATGGCTTAATGGTTAAGCGCCTGCCTGTGAAGTCCAAGGACTCCGGTTCGAGGCTCGATTCACCATGACCCACGTTAGCCAGATGCACAAGGGGGCGCACGCATCTGGAGTTCGTTGCAGTGGCTGGAGGCCCTTGTGTGCCCATTCTCTCTCTCTCTCTCTCTCTCTCTCTCTCTCTCTGCCTCTTTCTCTCTCTGTCTGTTGCTCTCAAGTAAATAAATAAAAGTAACAAAAATTTTTTTTAAAAAGAAATGATGCCTGCATCACATGACTTTAACTTCTGCCCGTACTTAACACCTTTTAGATAATTTTTGAATGAGTTATTAATATCAAAACAGGATTTTCAGATAAAACAAGGATTTACTTTTTTTTTAAAGTAAGGACAAATCAGAAGATTTCATTCTACTGGGTCTATGTCCCTACGTGCTAGTGAATGTTGAGAGTTGATAGCTTTTTCCATTGCCACCTCAACACCACATCTGCCTCTCACAGAAAGCAGACCAGCTTGTGCTTTCTTCACCTTATTGGCCTCACTCCTCGCATGGTGAGGCCACATTCACTCATTTGTCTTTAAGAGTCCCAGTTTTGACTTAAGTCACTAATAACCCTTTGCTTTCCAAATAACGGCCTCATGTAAATAGGGCCATGCTATGTGGGGGGATTTGAACGTGCATTTCCTAACATGTAGGAAGGGCACAGTGAACTACAAAGAATGATATTCTTGGGCTGGAGAGATGGCTTAGTGGTTAAAGTGCTTGCCTGAAAAAGAACCGCGTTTGAGTCCCTAGGAGTCACATAAGCCAGATGCACAAGGTAGGGCCTGAGTCTAGAGTTTGTTTATAGTGGCTGGAGGCCCTGGTGCATCCATTCTCTCTCTCTCTCTCTTTCTCTCTCTCCCTCTCTCCTCTTTTACTCTCAAATAAATAAGTAAATAAATAGATAAACAAAAAGTAAAAAAAATGAAAAGAATAATATGGTTAAATAATACTACCTTTTTTATTTTGAACGTACTGTTTAATGTAAAAATGTTTTTGAATACCCACCACTTGGAGAAGCTGTAGCTAGAATGAGATCAAGATGGTGTTTTCTTAAAAATTGTGAACTCTGCTCAGGGGGACAAATAAATATATAAGAATCAGAGACTAAATACTAATAACTTAGAAGAAATAGACAAGGACCCAAACTTGTATAGCCAAATCAAGACATAAAAAGGCTAAGATCTAAAGGATATAAAGCAATTCTCAGATTGTAGGGAAATAGAGTGGGGAAGAATCTCTGAAAAAAAGAGGAAACTGTCAAAGGTTTATACATAAAAGCATGGACATTCGAAAAATGGACAATATCGTTATGCCACTGTGGAATTGGTAGGGCATGAAGGAATAAATGATGCTGGTCGAGAATCACAAGTTGTGTGAGAGAATGGATGATGTTGTATAAGGGCAAAGACCAGAGCTGGTGTAGAGAAGTAAGTGACAGGACCGTGTTCATCAAGATTATTCCAGAACAGGTGCACATAGATGGGAGGGTTAGGAGGCAGTTGCAGAAACCCAGCAAAGTGATGGGATGGCTTGGAATTGGTGTAGAGAGAGGGAGGGAAAAGAATAGATGGAAGCAAGATTCAGGGGATACAATGACAACTCCTAGACTTATGGCAGTCAAGTGAATGGAGCTGCTTTGCATTGAGATAGTGAAAAACAAAAAGGTAGATATGGAGGGGGAAATGATGAGTTAGTTTTGGGGGGAATAAACAAGCATCATGAGGCAGTTGGAGACTCCTTAGACAGGTGAATATATTCAAGAGATGGGATTGAGAGACAAGACATACAGCTTGGGAGGAAGAGAATCATTTATGACTACAAACGACCTTCATCCAGATATACAGAAATGATGGTAGGAGTCATGATGCCAGCAAGAAGGCTATGACACGATAATGTGTCAAGTACTGGCAAAATGTTACCGAATCAGACAAACATATATGGAGTATTTACTGTGTATAACCCACAAAATAAGGGCTGTGGAGAAGGCAAGTGGATAAAGTGCTCTATGTGCCAGTGTGAGGATCTGAGTTCAGATCCCCAGAATACATGTGGAAATCTGGACGCTACAATGGCTGATTGTGATACCAGCGTGCGTACAGAAAGAAGGGAGGTGGAGCAGAAGCTGCCAGAACCTTGAGGGACAGATAGTCTTGCCAACAATGAGAGACCTTGTTTCCTGCAAGGTAAAAATGGTGACCAACACTTGAAAGTTCTTGTCTGACTGCCACACACATGCCATGGCATGTGTGGACTTGTGTCACACACATACACACACACACACAATGATGAATGAATGAGTGAATAAATTAGAAAATAAAATATTTCCATGCAAATATGGTTTTAGACAACTGACACACAGTTAAGATAAAATTAGTGACACCAGATACTCAGTAAAGATTCATTTGTTGGTATACAGAGAGTCTCCTCTATTCTTTCTCTGATTCAGAGACTCACCTATTAATTATGAATTCTGTGTTTAGCTTGTCAACTAATATGATACCAGATACAATCTTTAGTGAATTTACAATCCGTGTACAGATTTACAGACAACACATTCCCCCATCAAAAAGACACTTCATCATGTGAGTTTGCCTTCCAGGTCACCAGATTGATGACTTCTTCAGTGTTCTATGAAGCTAAGTATGAGCATTTAGAGTATTTCTAGGTCCATTAACGTGTCCTTTTATTTCTTCCCTATTTCCTGATTATATCCTAGATTCCTGAGAGATAGTTCCCAAGTTTGTCAGGCTGGTTCCCGCTTATAAATCTCTGCTCTTATTTAGGACCATCTGGATTCTTATTAAGAACATCCAACATGCCATTGGACCTGTTCACGTACTTTAAAGATGTGGAAATCAAGACATCACCGAAACCCTTGTTCCAAAGTGCCTGCAAGTGGGTGTTAGATCTTTAACTGTCTTCTCTTCTGACTTGGCCACTGAAGTGTGACTTCATTTTTCTGAATCAACAAGCCAAAAATAACCAGTCAACTTAAGCAAGACATCAAGCAAAAGGAAAGGGAAGAGAACAGTATTGCTTTTATACTTAGCCCCTTGTCTCAGGGAATTCAAAGAATATCACATGCATGAACTCAACACATCAGAATTGTTTATGACTGTACTGCTGTGGAAACAGCTTTGTAGGTAGAGCAAAGCAGTATTTGAATAGCCTTTAGGAATTCATCAAGAAAAGCCTGCCCTAAAATAAGACCTTCCTAACTCCTTTATAGATTAATACTAGTTACAATCACTTGTCAAAGTAAAACGTAAGATCACTGCACACAAACGTATAGAATTACTTGGAATTAGACACTATGGAGCTATTAACAACAAAGACGCATTTCTGTAGCTTACTCAGTCTCCTGAGGGGAGCACACAGAATACTCCCCACTTTCTGGACTAGCCTGTTCTTATGTGGGCTGGGTGTCTTCTTCAGAAGGAAATGAAGGCAGGCTCTGGAAGCATGCAGGCATGCGTTGTTCCATTCCTAGCCTGGACACTGTGGGATCTTCCATATTTCACCTCAGCTCAACCCCCTCATTTGTACGATGGGGCAAATGCTTTCTTATACCGTTGTCATGGACGTGAAACAGAACCGCAGCATGAGCTGGTACACGGTAGAAGCTCCAGGCCTGTTCATTTCCCGTTTCCACGTCAACATCAGCCTTGGCTAGTGCACGCTCCCTTGTGCGCCTCTACATCTCCCATGGTTCTCCAGGTGGTCACCGTCCCTGGTGCAGCCCCCAGCCCATACTGCCTGTGCCATCTCTGGGATTTTTAAAATATTCAACCGTTATGGGACTTTGCATTTACACGGAGATTGTTAACTTTCAGAAAGCAGAGCTGCACCTAGTGAAACTAACCACTCCCACTGCCTGCAACAGAAGCTCATGACCTGATTAAGTTACGTGGCATTAACAAGCCAAAAATAAAAATTTGGTGCAGGATCTATTTTGTTATTTTAAATGTTTTATTTAGTTATTAGAAAGAAGAGAGGAAGGATGGAGAGATGGCTTAGCGGTTAAGCGCTTGCCTGTGAAGCCTAAGGACCCCGGTTCGAGGCTCGATTCTCCAGGACCCACGTTAGCCAGATGCACAAGGGGGCGCACACATCTGGAGTTCATTTGCAGTGGCTGGAGGCCCTGATGCGCCCATTCTCTCTCTGTCTCTCTGTCTCTCTCTCTCTCTCTCTCTTTCTGCCTCTCTCTCTCTTTGTCTGTCACTCTCAAATAAATTTAAAAAAATGAACAAGAAAGAAGAGAGGAGAGAGAGGCAGATAGAATGGGTACACCAGAGCCTCTAGCTACTGCAAACAAACTCCAGACACATTGTACCACTTTGTGCATTGGGCTTAAGTGGGTCCAAGGGAATCAAACCTGGGTGGCAGGCAAGCCCCTTAATTGCTACACCATCTCTCCATCCCTATGACCTAAATTTTAAACAAAAAAGTTATATAATATTTGGTATGTGTAGATGCCACTAATTTTATAATCAGGGGATTATATTCCACTTGCAGTATTCCATAGTGAAATATCAGATTTATACTTTGTTCTTGCTTTTTTTGTTTTAAGCTTTCTTTCCCCTGATGGATAGTAGAGCATTAATATACAGGAGTGTCTTGGGGTGATCCCCAAATTTATAAAATTGTAGCTCATTTTTCCTGACATATCAAAAGGTGTTATTTTATTTTTAAAATATGAAAAGGCAGAAAGTCAGGTAACCATGATGGAAAAAGGTGATATTTCACTTCATATAAACATGCTTTTTGAGTCATCATTTGAAGGTTGGAGATAGTGATTTGGTAATATAACTTATTTCTGTTCCTACTAGACTATGAGTTAACTGAGATTTAAAACCTAACTCATCTCTATAATTTTGCATCTATAAAAAGTGCTCAGTAACTATTTGGCAACTGAGTGAGTATTAGATGAATAAGTGAATGACACAGTAATCACATTGGTGATGAACACTTCCTCAGTAGCTTTAAGAATTCCTCTTTGGCAAGTGTCTCTTCTTTGTAGACACTTCATTCTATCTGATCTCTTGTTCCACCTTATGAGGGGTGGCATAAGAGAGGAGAAAATGGGATTATAGTCAAGTTGAGAAACAGCAAAATTCCCCCCAAATCTGCATTTTCAGAAGTTATCAGCTCTTCCTCTTAGTCTTTTCCAGAAGGAATAAAGGCAACGAAGGCTGGCAGTGTTTAAAAGTAGTGGTGGGCTGGAGAGATGGCTTAGTGCTTAAGGCACTTGCCTCCAGATTCTCTAGAACCCTAGGTTCGATTCCCTAGGACCTATGTAAACCAGATGCATAAAGTGGCATCTATAGTTCATTTGTAGTGGCTAGAGGCCCTGGCATGCCCATTCTCTCTCTCTCCTAAATAAATAAATAAAATATTTTTAAGAAAAGTGAGTGGTGCCTCTTACAGTTGATATTACAAGGTGGAAAAGAGATTCGTTTGTACCTATAGCACCTGTCAATCCACCTAGTGTATTCATTGGGTTTGTTCCCAAGGCAATTCTTCTGATTAATTCACACTGTTTTATCCTCAGAGCATATGTGAGCATTTAATTATAGTATACAGTGATTGGGGGTTTTGTTTGGTAAGCATTATAAGCCAGGGATGAAAACCAGAACATTTAAGTCCCAAACAGTTATATAGTGTAGAAAAATGACGAAATTATAATCAACGTTTATAACAATTACACCAACACTTGACTCAGCAATTAGTTTCAGACAATGATCTACTTTAAGCAAATTTACATTAATTTCTCACCATAGTAACAAGGGTGTGTTCAGTGAATCAAAGGCTGTGGCTTATAAATTATTTAAGAAATGTGTAGCTGCCTTTTCTCAGGCAGATTATTCTAGTGCCTACCCAAGTGCTTCTTTAAAGTGATGAGCTGGGCTGGAGAGATGGCTTAGTGGTTAAGCACTTGCCTATTAAGCCTAAGGACCCCGGTTTGAGGCTCGATTCCCCAGGACCCACGTTAGCCAGATGCACAAGGGGATGCATGCATCTGGAGTTCATTTGCAGTGGCTGGAGGCCCTGGCGCACCCATTCTCTCTCTCTCTCTATCTGCCTCTTTCTCCCTCTGTCTGTTGCTCTCAAATAAATAAATAAAAAATGAACAAAAAAATTAAAAAAGAAATAAAAAATAAAAAAATAAAGGGATGAGCTGTTCTTTAAAAGTGTGCTGTTAATATGGAACTAGAAAGAAAAAGTTTCATATTTTCTGTTTTAAATCTTTACATGATATACATTCCTATATCTGGGTGTTCTTGTTTATACAGAAATATGCAGTTCACACATGTGGATGCAGATATTACTGTGGTGTGGTGGTGGTGTGTGCGTGGGTGTGTGTCAGCGTGTCTGTGTGTGCAACAGCCTTCCAGTTTAGTGGTTTGTTTCTTTAAAGAACTAACACATTTCTGTGGTTGAGTGATGTTTCTGTTTTAAGGAATATATCGTGGTTTTGTATTGGGATTCTTGTCCCGGAAATTTATAGAATGTATTTAAAGTTATTGTATTGCTTCTCTAGTGCTCATGAAATTGGGACACATTTAAATGTTGTTGTTTCTATATTTGTGATCACAGAAACTTTCTTTAATATGTGTGCTTCTATAACAAGGCATAATATGGTGATTTCCTTTAAATATTTATGGGAGAATTACTTATTTTAACATAATAAAACAATGCTTAGCACAGCAGTTTGAAAGCTTATGTTGGCAAATGGGGTAAATAAAAAGTAAACTCCTTGGCGTGAAGGCAGTCCTTTACTGAAAATATTTCTGAGCAGAGACTGCACCTGGCTGTGTGATGCTGCTGGGTAGGTAAGACTCTTAGCACGTCTTCTCCTGAGCCGCACCTCCGTTCTTTCTTTGCTTCTTGGCATCTCTAGATACCTCTTCCTTACCGTTTCTCAGTAAAGCTGTTACCGCATAACCTACTTCTTTAAAGTTGACTCTGCCCACGGTTGATTATGAATGCTGGCCTTACATCCCAACTTGTTCAGTTTTCTTACAAACGTTCAAACTATCTCTCTGTTAAGACTTTGTATGCAATTCTGTTTTCAAACCCCCCAAACAGGGTTGAAGAGATGGTTTAGTGGTTAAGCGCTTGCCTGTGAAGCCTAAGGACTTTGGTTCAAGGCTCGATTCCCCAGAACCCATGTAAGCCAGATGCACAAGGTGTGGCACATGCGTCTGGAATTTGTTTGCAGTGGCTGGAGGCCCTGCTGTGCCCATTCTCTCTCTATCTCTGCCTCTTTCTCTGTCTGTCTGTCTGTCTCTCTCTCAAATAAATAAATAAAAACAAAGCAAAAAAAAAAAAAAAAAAAAAAGACAGGGCCTGGAAAGATTAGTTAGTGATTAAAGGCAAGCCAGGTGAAAAACTAGTGCATTTGTCTGGTGTTAGTTTACAGAAGCAAAAGGCTCTGAAACACATTCTCTCTCTCTCTCTCTCTCTCTCTCTCTCTCTCAAATACATCATCAGCAACCAAAACCAACTTTGGGCAAATCACAACTATGTCATGTTTTCTTAGGGATACTATCATTTCAGTTCTTTACAATGTAGGTAGCGAGTAATTATATTTTGTGTTATTTGGTATTGCATTGGGAGTGTCATTGTTTTATACAAGATGAGGAAATTATATCAAGGGCAAAATATTGATTTACCTATTGATCTCTTCTGCATTATATTTGAGTCTTTGCTCTTTTGTGTAATTTGGAATGCATTTCTTTGGAGTAGAGTCTGTGTTTTCACCAGTACGCAATATTATACAGGCTTCATGAGAATATAAGAAGTATAGCTTTTCTGTAAGTGGGGTTCTGGAAAGTTGCTGATCATCATCTGCATAGGCATCTATAAGATTCTGCAGAAACAAAAAATGGTAAATTTAGAAGGATTTTCAGATGATGTCCTATCTGGGAAAAATGGGGCAACATGCCAAACTGTAGAAGGAAGTAAGTAGGCATGAAATCTTCTAGGACACAGGAAGGTATACTGTGTGTGTTAATGAGTTCTGGTAGCAACAGCTTCTGACATTTGCCCCCTTCATGAGTCAGCTCTGGGCTCTAACATATACAGTTATATACGGTAATGTGAACTGTGGGGTCTGAAGAGAAGCTCTTAATCAAAGTACTGTACCACCCTAACACCAGAACAAGGCCTTTTCCCCTGAGATCATTTTATTCTTTCATATCCCTACTTCCCAGAGGCAACTGAGCCTCAACACTGGGGTAGTAGCAATGACACAGATACTCCCCTGAGGGCAGGGAAGAGGGCTGGGGTGAGGGCGAGGTCAGGCAGGACAAGGGCACATTCTCCAAGGCAGCCTTATCTTCAAGGTCATGACCATTCTTCTTGCTCATCGCCTGCACACTGGTTTCAGGAAGCCTCAGTGAACTCAGCTCAACCCTGGAGCATTTACGTCAACTTCTCACTATTCTCTGAAATGATTCCATAACAAAATAGCCAACAAGTGCATGTATCCCTAAAAATGCACCATTGAGTTTGGATACCATGTTCAAACATTGTAATGGTGTCATTTAGAATGAATTTATTAAGTGAGTAATGATTGCTCAAATTTCCAGTACTGCTTAAAGGAAAATGTGAAGCCAAACATTTATATGTTTCTTTGTTTATACAGTACTATTTTTTCTTCTAAAATATTATCAAAGTAAAAGCTTGTAGAATTAATAAGCAATAATAGAAATAAAACTTAATTTTAGGGCTGGAGAGATGGTTTAGTGGTTAAAGCACTTGCCTGAAGGACCTGGGTTTGATTCCCCAGGACCCACATAAGCCAGATGCACAAGGTAGCACATGTGTATGGAGTTCATTTGCATTGACTGAAGGCCCTAGAATGCCCATTCTCTCTCTCTCTACCTTTCTATCCCTCTCTCTCAGACAAATACAAAAACAAAGTTTTTTAAAAAATTTAAATGTTGGAAACAATTTATGATTCCTTAACTTGCTGGTCATTTGATTGTGTCCTCTATTTTGACTCTTAGATGGCCAAGGCCTTATAAGGCCTGCTCCTCTCTGGACTAACCAGTTGTAGAGACAGCAGACACCTGACCCCGTTACAAGCACAAAGCAGTCTTGTGCTGGAACTCTAGACAGCGCCTTCACTGGACTCTTACACTCGTGTTTAACCTTCTACAGTCCTGACTGTCCCTAGGCAGGCGTCAGACAATCACAGTCAGCCCCGTGTCCTGAGATCCACTCACATTAGTCAGTCTGAATTCTGTCCACCTTGCTTCATACCCCCTTTTCCGTGAAAAGATATGGGTGATTCTGCCCACATGCTTTCTGCCTTCCTCTACCTTCTGGCCAACTTAGAGCATCCCCATGTGGGTGCTTGTGGCTTGCTGTGCCTCCCTCATGGAACTGTGAGTACTAAACCACATCTTAACGGTTATTTTCTGATCTTTTGTTCTTACGATTTTCAAATTTTATACTGGTGCTTTATATTTTAAAACAGTTGGCAATGTAAGAACTTGGTACCATTCAACTTGTATTTTATATCAGGTAAATAGGTCTTTAGTCATTTTTTTGGTGTTTAAGTATATGATTACATTTATTTTTGGCATCAAATGTCTTCAGTGGTGGGATGGTCTCTCATTCATCCATGCAGGACACAAGGACAACCAGGCTGTACAGTGTCTCTTCCAGAGTGTGATCAGTAGAAGGCTCTTTAGGGAGCTCAAGAACCAGTGTGAGTGCCTTTAAGGTTGAAAACAGATGAGGATTAGGCAAAGAAAAATGTATTTGGAAAAAAAAAAGTGAACAGTTTTACTCTAGCAAGGAACATCCAGGAGCAAAAAAATCAAGCCAAAGGTCTCATTGCTCAATATGTTAAAGTGGGGATCTGTCCACAGAGGAATTAGAAAAATAAATGTAGGGCCAGGCGTGGTGGCGCATGCCTTTAATCCCAGAGCTAGGGAGGCAGAGGTAGGAGGATCGCTGTGAGTTCGAGGCCACCCTGAGACTGCATAGTGAATTCCAAATCAGCCTGAGCTAGAGACCCTACTTCAAAAAACCATAAAATAAAAATAATAGATGAATAAATAAATGTAAACTTGGTTTCCGGAAGCAGGTTGGAAGACTGGAGAAGAACAGGTGTATGTCAGCCCTGAGCAGGAGCTAGTTAGCCCAGAAACAGCAGGTCTTCTGTCTGTCCTTGGTAGCTATTGTCTTGATCTACGGTCATGGGCACAGCTGTGGATACAGGACTGAAGAGACCTCAGAGAAGCCCGAGGAAAGAAAAGACTGACGAAGAGGCAGCGAGAGCGAACAATACGATTAGCTTGGGAAGGAAAATGCACTCCAAACACAAGGCTCAAATTCTGTACCCTAAATTACTGGCAGTGTGAAGAAGACTTGTAACATAACCCCATACCTTGGATGTGCAATGAATAATATAATAATAACCATCCTCACACAGTTTGGTCAAGGCTGACAGACAAGTGAAATTAAAGAGAATAGCCTACGAAGTCGTTTGGAACTGAGGATGTATGCAGTAGGTGTTCAATAAATGTTTCCTTTCTTTCCGTCCTGCTTAAAATTCCAAGTGGCAATATGACTGAGCAAATTATTTGATTGCAGTAACACTTTCTCTAGTATAACAACACAGCCTATTTCATAATTTGATAAAATAATTAAATGAAGTAATACATATACATTTGTTTGAAAATAATGCATTGCAAGTACTACGTAATGCTAACTATATGATTATTTGATTTTTGGAATAACCCCAAGAAATTGCAATACACCCTCTAAAAATATTTATTTATTTTTTATTTATAGGAAAGAAAGAGGCAGAGCATGAAGGAGAGAGCGAAAATAGAATGGGTGTGCTAGGGCCTTCAGCCGCTGTAAAAGAACTTCAGACGCATGTGCCACCTTGTGCATCTGGTTTACGTGGGTCCTTAACTGCTAAGCCATCCCTCCAGCTCCCAGAAAGGAATATATTCTTTTAAAATATCTACCTTGTGGCTGGAGGGATGGCTTAGCAGTTAAGGCATTTGCCTGCAAAGCCAAAGGACCCAGGGTTGATTCCCCAGGACCCACATTAGCCAGATGCACAAAGGGGTGCTTGTGTCTGGAGTTCATTCACAGTGGCTGGAGGCCCTGGCATGCCCATTGTTTCTCTTTCTCTGTCAAATAAATAAATAAATAATAAAGGATCTACCATGATTACTAAAGTACCACGATTATATTTCTGTAGGAATCTAATTTTTTTCCTAGATAAATGAATGCTACCCTAAAAGAATTCCTTTCATATTTGTGTGTTTTATAATGAATATTACTTAAATCAGAAAATAAACTATGATTCTAAGAAAGTGATGCTCCCAGGGGTCTAGCAGATGGAGGGAGGAAGGCTGAGTGCTTGCAAACAATGTGGAGGATGTCTGGATTCTAGGATCCTACATTAGTTTTCTAGGGCTTCAGTGATCAAATGCAAATAGGATGTGATGGTTAATTTCATGTGTCACAAACTTTCAACCCTCAGTCTCATGCAAACCTATATGGTTGAGTCATACAAAATTGTTGATATCCCACTATTTTGTCCAAAATACTGGCAATTTCATGTTTCAACTTGATTACAATTATAATAGTTAAAAAGCCTAGAATTCTAAATGCAGGGTCTACGCCAAATGTTAGTCCCAGGTCCAGGTCCCAGGAAAGACACCTGACAATGTATACGTGAGTTAGCTCACTTGTTAGAAAGATTACCTTCCAATCTCATGGGAATGCTGGAAACATATGTAAACTGATAGCCATGTTGTCCCCGTGCTTGGACACTGTAATCATTAACTTTTATCGTTGTCATTAGTATAATCAGTTTCATCTACCACAGGACTGATTAGTTATATCCATTGTATATATCCACTCTTAGAAAGCATGATTAAGTGAATATTCACATGCAGAATGATTATGATAGCCAAGAAAATTAAGACATGCATTGTACGTACATGGCTATCCATTCTTTCATGGCAAGAGTGGGGCTGGAGAGATGGCCCAGTGGTTAAAGGTGCGTGTTTGCAAAGCCTGTGAACTGGGTTCAATACCCCAGTGCTCATGTAAAGCCAGAGGCCCTGGAGTGCACACTCTCCCTCCCTCCCTCTCTGTCTCATAAATAAATAAAAATATTTTTAAAAATATCCTTTAGAAAAAAATCTCAGTGGGATCCAATGTTACTAATTATAGCTCCCGTGTCCTTTTAATCTCTAGGCTTATTTATCTTATATATCATTTTGTCTTTTGATGCCTTATTTCTTGCCCCTCTTCACTTTTGTAAGTGTGGTGGTTTGATTCAGGTGTCCCCCATAAACTCAGGTGTTCTGAATACTCGGTTCCCAGCTGATGGAGATTTGGGAATTAACGCCTCAGGCGATTTTGTTGGGGGCGGGTTTATGGGTGTTATAGCCAGTGTCCCCTTGCCAGTGTTTGGCACACTGTCCTGTTCCTGTTGTCCATCTGATGTGGGCCAGGGGGTGATGTCCACTCTCTGCTCATGCCATAGTTTCCCCCTGCCATCGTGGAGCTTCCCCTCGAGCCTGTGAGCCAAAATAAATCTCTTTTCCCACAAGCTGCTCTTGGTTGGGTGATTTCTACCAGCAATGTGAACCTGATTGCAACAGTAAGCTTTATTTTATTTATCTCTATAAAACTACTTGAAAGCTACAGCAAGCCAAACAGGAATGTTCTGGCATAACAATAGACACATAGGCCAGTGGAAAAGACCAGAGAACTCAGACCCAAGTGTATGGGTTCAAGTATTTTTTGACAAAATCCCCATGAGGAAAACAAGGGGAAGGGAGAGCCCCTTCGACAGCGTCAGACACATGGGACGTCAGCATGAAGGACAGTGAGATGAGGTCCTTCTCGCACACCATACACAGAAGTTAGCTCACATGGAGAAAACACCCAGATGTAAACCATGCAGCCAGAAGAATCTCTGGTAGAAACCACACAGTTTGCAATGATTGTTATTAATCCCAAGCCAAAAGCTCTGGCTACAGAAACCTGGATAAGTGAACTTAAAAGTATAGCAAAAGATGGGCTGGAGAAATGGCTTAGTGTTTAAGGTGTTTGCCTGCAAAACCTAAGGACCCAGGTTCGATTCCCCAGTCCCACATAAGTCACATACACATAGTGTTGCATGTGTCTGAAGTCTGTTTGTGGTGGCTAGAGGCTCTGGCACACCCATTCTCTCTAATAAATAAAAATATAATTTAAAAGTATTCTTATTTTAAAAAACAGTGTAGCAAGAGAAGTGATCAACCAGATAGAAAAGCAGCCAACGTAAGGGGAGAAAATATTTGCCAACTGTATAAAACAAAGATGGTGGATATCCAAACCGTATAAAGAGCTCACATTACTCGGTAGCTGTTAAACCAAATAATAAAAAACTTGAATAAACATTTGTTCAAAGGCATAATAATAATAAACAGGTTTATGAAAAATATTTCCAGGGCAGGAGAGATGGCTTAGCAGTTAAGGCGTTTGCCCAAGGATCCCAGTTTGACTCTCAAGGACCCACGTAAGCCAGATGTATAAGGTGGCGCATGCATCTGGAGTTTATTTGCAGTGGCTGGAGGGCCTGGTATGCCCATTCTCTCTCTTTCTCTCACTCTCTTTCCTCTCTCTCCCTCTTTCTCTCTCTCAAATAAATGAACCAAAAATATTTTTAAAAACAGAAAAATATTTCCAGAATCCATATCATTAATCATGAGGGAGATGCAAATCAAAATCAAAATGAGCCATCTCCTCACACTGATATAATCTGCTCTTATCAAAAAATTATGAGAGGCTGGAGAGACAGCTTAGCGGTTAAGGTACTTGCCTGTGAAGCCTAAGAACTCATGTTTGAATCTCTAGGTCACACAGTGATGCAAGTGTGCAATGTCACACATGTGCCCAAGGGGTGCATGCATCTGGAGCTTGTTTGCAGTGGTTGAAGGGCCTGGTGCTCTCATTCTGTCTCTCTCTTCCCCTTTCTCTCTCTCTCTCTCAAATAAATAAAAAGTACAATAAAAGATAACATGGGTATATGAGACTGTAGAGAAAAAGGAATTCTTGTCCACTGTTGTAGTAATATAAATTGATGTAGCCATTGGTGAAAACATTGGAGGCTCCTCAAGAAAATGACCAACTAGAGCTGCCACAGAGTCCACAATTTCCTCGTCTGTGCTTATGCCCAAAGCTCCTGTCTTTCTAAGTGTACACACTCTAACAGGAAGAAAAAAGGAAACCTATATAATAATTGCTTATAACTAATAATTTATAACAAAAGTGCAGTCCAGTTACAGCCATGTGTAAATGCTAGCCCCAATCATTTATTTGGGATGATCATTAAACTGATTTGGTTTCTGTCAATATTTTCAAGTCAAGCTCTACCTCATATTAAATTTGGAGTGTAATGTAGATGGACAAGCCTATCAGCTGTGGGCAAGCTGTGTTTGGCTCTCCCTTCTAGATTATAGTTAGTTTTCACTCATTACCAAATGGAAGAATGCGTAAGTCATGGAGGTGGCCCTTGAGTTTGCATCCTTTGCTAAAGCTTAATTAGAACCTTGTCAACTGACTCAAAACTATCCCAAAGATTGTTCTAGTGACTTCTTTCACCACACAATTCTGTCTTAAGGATGATTTGAGGAAGTATAGAGTGAAGGTTGAATTCTAATATGGTCAAATTCTTCTTTCGAGCTGACATGTAAGCATTAGGCTTTGCAGTCTGAAGTCCATGTCTCCTTTGTGACCTCGTTCCCTAGAATAATGGGAAATGTATGGGACATTAATGCTGACAAGTGATGATTACAATGATGGGGTTATTTCTTTACAGAGTGAAAGTTAAATCCGGAAGTCAGGGTGTACCTCAGCAGATAGGCTCTACACACTTACCTGCCTCTGTGTCTCCGGTTTCCACACAAGGATGAGCCGTCTGCCAAGCTGACAGAATGGTTGTAAAATCTGAACTAGAATTGCGGGTTCCAGCAGTTACTCGGTGGCACCTTGTGAGCGTATCTGTTTCTCACCGGGTTAAGATAAAAATGTGGTTGTTATGGTGCTTGAGACCTCAACTGCAAGAGTAGCTGTACCCTGTAATTACTGGGGGATCTTTGGAGTAGTAAGATGAATGAAGCCATGTGGGGGACAGCACCACGGGGATCTATAATCTGGAAAATATACAAGAGAATACTTTTAAAGGAGCTCTGGGGAACTCTCTAAAATCAAGCACCATAAAATACTTGTATTTAATGAGACAAATGTAAATAATATGACAAGTAGAATATCACCAAATTAAGGAGATTAAAGATAACTTCCTTTTGCACTCCTTTTTTTTTTTTTAACTTAAGCTTGCATTCAGTACATGTAAAACAGAAACACCTTTTGTTAACAAAGCAATGCCATGGAGTGGTTCAAACCCCAAGAAAGAACCTTACCTACCAAAACAAAAGTTGATAACAAAATACCGTGACATTTAAAAGTAAATTTTGACATCATAAACATTAAAAACGTTCCTGTGTAAGAAAAAAAAAAAAAACCAGGCAGTCAAGAATTTTTGGTGATATTTTCAGCATTTCTAGAAAACTTTGCATACAGATTTTAGATGAAAGAGAACTTGCTCCTGTCTCGCGTCACTCCGCTGGGAAGCAGCACAGTGGGGTATGGGAGCCGAGAAACTGCAGAGTCACCGGAAAATGTGACTATGCAGTTCTGCACCAGCCAGTGTTTCTTGGGTAGCAGAGTTCTCTCCACTCTGGCACATAGCTGAAGTTAAACTGAGGACAGAACTTAGTTGAGGCTGGGCTTTCAAGAATCTTCTGTCAGACATTATTAATAGAGTTTGGGGAGCTTTTGTTTTCTGAGGAGTACCAGTGATTGAGATGATAGCATTGTGCTTTGCTTGGTGGTAAAGCAGCCATAGGGTTCTGGAACTAAGTTGAGCTACTGGGTACCTCACTTCGGTCTGTTTCTTTCTTCTAGTACAGTGGAGTAAGCACCGTCGTCTGTCTGGCTCACTGAGGAGCGGTTGTTCTAGGTGTCAAAGGGACGTGAACTGCTCATGCCGTCTCTCATCCTGGAGCCAGCAGTGACCTTTGGAGTAGATGGATGAAATGCCTTGGTGGCACATGGTCTCTCTTTGGTCCCTTGTTTTTCTGGCCTGTCGAGTCCCATGGACTTGTTTTAGCATCAAAAAGGTTCACATCTTCTCTATGATTGGCTAGGGATCCAAAGTGAGCATTTTTTGGTCATTCTTTACCTCAGTTGTTGGCTTCTCCATGCTGTACAAACTTATGGCTTTTGGAAATCCTCTCTTTTTTGATTATTTTTTGGTCTACTCCTCTGCTCTGCACAGTAGTCCTGCTGCAATGACGTGTGCTCCAGACAGCAAGCCCAGTTTCACACTGATGTCTGTATTTCCTAGTATGAGAGAATACCAGACGCCCCCCACCCCCTGCTCCAAAAAAATTACTTTGTCTTTCCAACATCCATCAGTTTTTATCAAACAGCTTTTGCGAATTATTGAGTTTAAAGACATCCTCCCCACCTGTAAGACCACCTCCTTATCTCTTGGGAAGATAAGATATTCTCTTCATATGCGATTGTAGTTTGTCACTGCCACTTAGTGTCAGTTCTGATCCAAGCAACCCTTTGTGGCCACCTCGGTCCCCTGCTGTGTGGAAATGAAAAATAATTCATCTCTGTCATTTAAAGTGACTGTTGTACAGGGTGACATCCTTTAGCGCTCCTAACACTGAGTTTATCCACTAATACATTCATTATCCATCACTATCGCGATGAGGACTTGCTAATAGCAGAAAAGAACAACAAAAACACAATTGTCCCGACAAGGATAGGACCGTGCATGTTTGCCAGCTAGGGGGTCCTTAAGAGCACATGGGGCATAGGGCCACGACAGACCTCTGGATGCCAGCAACATCTCTGTCACATTCTCTTTCCTTGGAAGCTGATGAGAGCTTCCTGAGAGCTTTGCCATTATGCTTAAGTGTGTTACTGCAAGGATATTGTAGACTGCTTTCAGGAAGGAGCCAGGATGTCCCAGTAAATGCTTAAGAAATGAGGTTCCCAGAAACTGTGCTCTTTGGGCCTTACTGGCTTTCTCAGAAGAGTAAATGTGTGTAAACAGGCACTACTTAGTCAGGTGTTCGATTTAAATTAATCTTTCTTTATGATGACTATGCAATGTATAATGTATGAAAATATAATCATGATATATGCTTTATGTTGTATAAAGGTTAGACAGCATGTAGATATAGGGAAGATACTGTTGGTTTCCATATAACTTTTTCAAATTTGTATTTAGTTGCACACTTGTGTGTGTGCATGCATGTGCATGTGTATGGGTGTGCCAGCACCCCAATAAATGCTAGAGACTTTCACTACTTTCTGCGTCCAGCTTACATGGGTAGCTGGGGAATTGAACTCAGGCCAGCAGGCTTGACAAAGCAAGTGCCTTTTAGCACTAAGCCATCCTCCCAGCCACTATCCAACTAGTTTTCATTCTTATTTCCCTTCTTCCTTCACCAATCCTTTAAAAAGCGTGCTTTGGGCTGCTTACCTTTTCCTCAGTCAGTCATTTGCCTGTGGACAAGCTGGCCACACCTGCAGCCTGCGCAGTAGACTCATTAGGTCCATGGTCATGCTAGTGATCTGAGCATCAGTCTCAGGAAGCAACTCCAGCCAATGAAGTATGAAGCATAGGGTAATCTTTTGGAAACAATGGTGCCTCACAGAAAATTGCACAAGATGAAAGAACATTGACCATATTGTCATATTGTCATAACTGGAAATGTTTTCCAAAACTACAGTAGCCATATTGGGCAGTGTCCTAGGATGGTGCCAAAACTGAAACGCCCGAGCTGAGGAGGGATAATGTGGTTTCTGCAATTACCACTGGTCTACTAAAGCAACTGGTTCTTGAATCTCCCACCTCTAGACTCCCTGCTTTGTGAGAAAATGAATATTCTTCTAATTAAAGAGAATCTATAATAAATACCTTAATATATAGGTAAATATGACATTGAAACTAACAGAATGTTTGATTTCTATAGAGATGCACTCACTTAACTCAATATATGTAAACCAAGAATCAATATGTATGCGTCTGTGTGAGAAAAGCTGTGTGCATTTAGTGCTGGCTTCTCCTCCAAGTATGTAGAACATCTTTTCACCTTCCAGCTGTTGCAAAAGTCTCAAGTCCATAAACTTAGAAATGTTTTGAGTTCCTTTCTTCCATGGGTGTTTGTACAAGAAAATAAGACACATTATCCCTTGATAGCATCCTTTATGGATTCTTTCCTTTTCATTTTTAATGAGCATGCCTTACAAGATACTTATTCCTTCAATACAAATGCAGATCTGGAAAAGCAAGTCAGGGATGTATGTATTCTGGCCCTAACAAAAGATGACATCAGAAAGCCATTGGCCATCGTTTCTTGTCTCTCACCAAAGGCCACTTTTGTCCTTCTCTTTCTGCAGTTCTGGCCTGGGTGCTTTTCTTTTAGCCTTTGAGACCTGACACTTCTCTCCTTCTCTTGCTCGATTCACAGAACACCTTTTCTCTTCTACCTAATTCTCCAGAATTTCCCTGTTTCATTTTTGAAGTTATGTTTTGAAAATTTCTCTTAAGTGGTTAATTATTTTTGATCCCATTGTAAAAGATTGGAATTTTATTAAAGAGAGAAATCTTCAAAAATAGCTAATATGATTTTTAGAAGTTAGCTATTATAGACTGCTCACAGGATTTCTCACAATAGAACATAACCATAGTTTTAGTTTTTGAATCTTATAAGTTAAGTTAAATTGTGCTCCAAATTTTGAGATTAAAATTTGGGAAACAGTATTGAACAACTATGACCAGATTATATTGAATTTTAACCTCAATATCTATCCTTTAAAAATTAATGAAAAATGTAGCTGGGTGTGGTGGTGCACACTTTTAATCCCAGCACTCAGGAGGCAGAGGTAGGAGGATCGCCATGAGTTAGAGGCCACTCTGAGACTCCATAGTGAATTCCAGGTCAGCCTGAACAAGAGTAAGACCCTACCTTGGAAAACCAATAATAATAATAATAAAAATAATAATAATGGAAAATTTATTTAAAATTTTAATTTATATTCAATTATTTATTTTTTTAGATTCTCATGAAGGCTTAAATACTTCAAAAAATCTATTTTAAAAATTATTACATACTTTATCTTGTGGTATTTTTTCTTCTGTTTAATGCATTTTTCCTTCTGAAGAACTTAATTCAACTATTGCTTTAAATTTTCTAACATTTAAACTTTCCCATAAAATCCTATTTACACAGAAATATTTTCTACTTGAAGAACATTTTTGGGAAATTGAAAATGAATTAAGTAAAGCACGATATCTTATGAATCATATTTTTGCCAAACTCAAATGTGCTTTGGCATTGAAGAATGTTTTGGTTTTAGTTTAAATTATTGAAAAACTACATTATTTTGTGGGTTCAAAATTAATTGTCTCATCTTTGTTTCATTTTTTCTTTTTCCCAATCACTTAAAAATGTTTCTAAATCAGACTGCCTGGAAGTTCATTCTATGCTATATTACAAATAGTTTCCATACTCCAGTAAATTTGGAGAATGCCACATGCTGTCCTCCCCTTGGTAGCACTGATGTGTATCTCCTGAAGGGCTCCGAGAAGCCTGGTGCTGAAGACACTTCATGTCACTCAGACTCATGATCACATGACCCTTTCTTTTTGTCACAGCAGCAAATCCCTCATGAAACTAATGTTTCACATTACACAATTTGGGAGATACCATCTTTAAATCTTTAACAAGTCCTTCCATCAATTGAAATAACCATTTGAGCTTTTTATGTTTATTATTACTTGTGTATTTATTTGAGAGAGAGATAGAGAGAGAGAAGAGGAGGGGGGCCAGGGAGGGAGAAGGGCTGTGCCGGTGCCTCTAGTCACTGCAAATGAGCTCCAGATGCACGCACCACCTTGTGCATCTGGCTTACGTGGGTTCTGGGGAATTGAACTTGGGTCCTTAGGCTTTGCAGGGAAGCACCTTAACCACTAAGCTTCTCATCTCCAGCCCTATTTGAACTTTTGTAGTTAAGAAAATATAATTTGTATAGTCACTGAATTGCTTTACCATAAAAAAAAAATTAACTAGGAATTACTATTCCACGTTGTCATGAGAATCATGGCTGTTCTAGCACCACAGTTAAAGTCACAGGTCTAAAGGCATTAAACTTGATGAGTTATGGAGTATTTAAAATAAATTTCCTAATTTTCCAATTCCAATCCTGACCACTTACTTGAGTAGGTAAGGGAGAGTGCTTTTTTTTTTCTTTTTGTTTTTATCTGTATCAGTTTTGCCGGCTGTTTCACGAGTGGTTGGACAATCAGCCAAGTGGACACTATAAACTGAAATGGGAATGATTATTTTAATAAAGCCAAGGGAGTATATTTTTCCTTGTGGCAAAGGCAATTTTAGAATGTCTTGCTCCTTTGCAGTGTTAAACGCACACAACATGCTAAGCATGAATGGAGAAAGGGAACAAAGATCTCTGCCTCGCTCTGACCTTCCTGCAGTCTTCACACTCTCACATGCTGCCGGTTCACACGGCTGTCACTGCATGATCCATTGCTTGATGAAGACGGAGTGTATTCCCTGACCCCAGTTCCTTCGTGTCTGGATAATGCTTCCCATTTGAAATTTCAAATTGGATTATCAAGTTGCCATTAATGTCCCACATATCCATGGGCAATGGTCCTCAATTTATTTAATACTTACACATTCAGGTTTCTTTCTCTCATTAAAACATGCTACCTTAAGCTTTTCATGCTTTCCTGAAGCTACCCATTCCTTGAAAGAATTTCCACTTCAACTTCAGCTTCCGTCAGTGAATCTGGTAGCAATGTTGTTTTCACATTAAAAATCTCAGCATAGCTGCAGTCAGAGAAATGGTTAACCAAGGTTATATTTTCTTGCAGAGTTCTAGGTGTGTTTTTTAGTGATGTGAATTTTTGATGTGATTTTTGAAGTGAATCCAGTCAAAATAGATAGATGCTGCATCCTAGAAATTACACCTTCTGTTTTAACTTTTCCACAGTACTTTACCTTTAAATTTAGACCAAAAAGTAGGAGGGAGAAATTGAATTTAAAGGGAGAATTTAATTTTATCGGCAGATACTCTTATAACTCTAGAAGTGGGGTTGTCATTTCCTCATGCACTTTCTGGCTAATGCTCCCATTCAGCTAATGTATATGCGGCACCTGAATTACCGAAACACGCCTTTGGCTATGGCTGGGTAGATGTACTGCTTGTCTAATGGCATCGATCCCTCAAGGTCCTGAAAACATGTCCCCATTCCTGATCCCAAATGTTTGTTCCTATTAAATTCTAGACGTGATCTGAAGAGCAGTTCCAATACCATTTCCATGGTGATTCTGTTCGGCCTCACATTAGGACTGACCATCTTTCCCTTGAATTTCCACAATGCTTGCACTCTTATAACTTCGTAGGTAATTATATATAGGCTTACATTACTTATTTGTAAAATGTTTGTTTTCAGATTGCATTCTCCCATTATAAGGTCAGAAACTAGTTCCTTTCACTTCAATATCTTTCACAGCACCTAAAACACAGTGGATAGCTGAAAGTGCTTCTTTAGAAGACTAATTGGATTGTTTTTCATTTATTAAAGAGATTATATAATTTAAGAAAGTACACTAAATATAGACTATAAAGACTAAAATCTCAGCTTTAACATTTGCTAGTTACAAAGTCTGGACAAATGACATAAACTTATATCCTTGTTTGGAAAATGAGAATTATAATGAACCCTTCCTTTACTATGTAGGTTTGCTGCGGGAATTAAATGACATAGTCCATGTAAAATATATGACCTGGAGGTATCAGGAACTTGACAGAAACTCAATTTGTCCAATTGTAAAACAATGCTCTCTTTTCATCTAAACTATCATCATTGAAAAGAATATTACTAATCATGAATTAGGAGTGGAACAGGGGTAGACTAGATCGGAAAGAGAAATGGGAACTTTAAAAAGTTTAATTCAGTTTTTACTTTTTAGTTGCTGTACAGAGATTGAACTATCATTCATTCTGGCAATTTCATATACAATTTGTTTTTGTTTTGTTGATTTTTTCCCCCTCACATCTCTAGTCCCTTTCTTCCCCCCAGTTTTTCTCCTCCCCCAGTGTCTTCTCTACCTCTGTTTATATAATATGTGTATCCATTAATCCCTCCCTCACCCCCGGAGCTAGGGCTCATCTCTTCATGCGTGATTTTGGTTACAATCCTACCTTAATAAGTTTTATCCATAGTGGCCCCCTTTATATATACATACTTATGAATATGACAAGTTAAGACCCACATATCAGAAAGCACATATGATTTTGATCTTTCTGAGTTTAAGATACTTCACCTCATAGGGTTCTTTCTAGGTTCATCCATTTCCTACAAATTCCACAATTTCTCTTTTCCGTACTGCTGAATAGAATTCTAGCAGTGTAGATGTGCCACATGTTCACTATCTACTTCTTCGTTCATGAGCACGTAGGCTGATTCTCATCCTTAGCTGTTGTACACGGAGATACAGTAAACATGGATGTGCACACATCCCTGTAGTAGAGTGTGGAGTTCTCACCATATATACTCAGCTGTGTAGCTGGGTCATGTGGAAGTTCTGCTGCTAATGTTTTGGGATAACTCCATGTTGATTAGCATAATGACTGCAGTAGTTTGAACTCCTACCAACAGTGGATAAGCGTTCCTTTTTTCCCCACATACTTTCCAGCCTTCGTTGTAACTTTTCTTATAATAGTCATTATGACTTGGATAAGATAGCATTTCAATTTTAATTTACATTTCTCTCATGGCCAGGGATGATGGATACTTTTCAAAGTACTTATTGTCTGTTTTGCATTTCTTCTTTTGTAAGCTGTTCATTTCATTAGCTTATTTGGAGATTGGAAAATTTATTTATTTTTTGGTGTTTAGTTATCAATTCAAAGTGGATCAAAGGCCTTAATCAAAAACCAGAAACAGTGATACTGCAAGAGAAAAAAAAAAAAAAAGAACAAGTCTCAAGATATAGACATAGACATGAACTTTCTGAACAGGAGTCCATTAGCACAGGAAACAGCCCCAGTGATTAACAAATGGGATTATAGGAAATCATAAAAGCTTCTGCACAATAAAAGAAAGAATCAGCAAAGAGAACAGAGATCCTGCAGGATGGTGGAACATCTTTGTCAGCTATCATTCAGACTAATCACCTGGACTTACAAAGAACTGAATAAATGAAATGGGAATTTTTAATCCATACTTTCAAAAATCTCTTGTCTGCCTTGATATTTGCTTTCCAGAAAACCTTAACTTGCACAGCCATCTAACCAATGATTCAAAAATATTACTTACTTCCATTTCTGTAATTGTACACATGCTCTGGTGTCTCTGCTGATCTCGCATATCATGATTCAGAACATTCTGCTAATTGTGTTTCAATACCTTTGTCAGATATTTAGTGTTATGTAACTGAATACTTCAGTCAAATTCCCCTTTATGGAACTGAAAAATTCATAATTAAAATTAATAGACTAAAGAACCATAAAAATAATGCTTTTTTTTCTCTTCCATGGGAAGGAAATGGATTAGGACATACTAAGTCACACCAAGATTTTATGCTCTTTCTCTTGGTATTTACCAAAGGAATAGGGCAAGTTACCCACGCATAGATCACCTGAGAAGACTCTTGTTGTACAGAAATCTGCTTATTAATATCTTATTAACTGTATTAGAGAATGAAGATCACATACCTCTTAAGATCTTAGCTGGGGTTAGAAAATGTATTTAGATATCAATTAAACCCATGTTAAACATGAGACAAGTTGTGCAAGTTTTTAAAATGTCTTACCTATTTCATTTTTCACAGAATGAGCCTTTCATTTCATTCAGACAGCTTGTGTATAATATTTTTCAATCTCTTGAAAAATTAGGACCTTGGAGGAAGAGTTTGTGGTTATACCTGAATAGAGAACACCACAAACCTGCCTTAGAAATTGGAAGAGTTAGTATAGTTCTCCGAGGTAGGTTGTAAAAGTTTGTATAGCTATTTTTGAAACATCAGAGCTCTGTAGAGATAGCTCAGTGGTTAAAGGCACTTGCCTGCAAAGCCCGATGGCCCTGGTTCAAGTTCCTAATACCCTTGTAAAGCCAGATGCACAAAGTGTTGCATATGGCTCAAGTGCATTTGCAGGAGTAGGAGGTCCTGACATGCCTGTGCTGTCTCTCCTTTGTTCCTCTCTCCCTCTTCCCCTCCCCCTCCCTTCTTCCATCCCTCCACCCCTTCAATAAGTAAATATTTATTTTACAAAAAGAAATGTCAGATTCACTGATCCACCAACAATCCAAAGAAGATGTAAGTTGAAGTTGGATAACTTACCTTGAACACTTCCAAGAACAAATGCATAATCCCGCTTTGATGATGTGGCGGTCTAACAAGAGAAGTCTAACAAGATTATGTGTGTGTGTGTGTGTGTGTGTGTGTGTGTGTATACTAATACCAGCCTGGAGAGATGGCTCAGCAGTTAAAGGCATGTGCTTACAAAGCCTGATGGCTGGGCTTCAAGGACCCACCAAAACCAGGTGCACAAAGTGGCACATGTGTCTCTAGTTTGTTTACAGTGGCAGGAGGCCCTGGAATGTCCCTCCTCTTTCTCTGTCAGCCTATTTCTCTCCGTCTCAAATATAAAAAATATATAGCAAATAACTGATGGCAGCAATGTATCTCGAACTTTCCTTTAATTAATGAGCTACTTATCTTCTTAGTATCATGTCTGATGAAGTGAAGCACTGAATAAGATAGAATCGCAATCTCACAGGCTTAATTGGTTCTGTGCGCATGTGAGCTTGTGCTGAGCAGACTATGCCTATGTTGTGATCTGTTTCTCAACTTCCTATCATCATAGCCCAAGGCTTCTGTCACTTCATGATTTCTTCTGATGCTCTCAGGGTTGAAATCCCTAATCCTCACTGTGTACTCTGAGCACAGTGGACGCACCTCCCTTTGAGAGAGAGGCCTGAAGAAGATGCTCACAGGCTGGAGAGGTGGCTTAGTGGTTAAGGTGCTTGCTTCCAAAGTATAAGGACTCACGTTTGACTTTCTAGGTCCCACGTAAGCCAGATGCACAAGGTGATGCAAGCATGCAAGGTTGCACATGTGCACCAGAGGGCATGTATGTCTGGAGTTCGATTGCAGCAGCTGGAGGCCCTGGCATGCCAGTTTTTTCTCTCTCTCATTCTCTCACTCTTGCATAAAAAATAAAGGCAGTCTGTTAGGCTTGCCTCACAAAACAAAGAAGATGCCCAGTAATATTTGTCAAGGATCCTATTTGTCCAAATTAAAAACTTAAAATTAAAAATATTAAAATTAAAAAAAAACAAATTAATGGCTAGGGAGGTGGCTTAACAGCTAAGACACATGCCTGCAAAGCCTAAGGACTCAGATTTGATTCTCCAGGTCCCACATAAGCCAGATGCATATGGCGACACATGCATCTGAAAAACAGTTTTTTGTGAATTAAAATTTATTTCTTTCTATATTTTTAGGACCAATCTCATTTTTAATAAGGTTTTAAAAAGATAAAAAATAGTTTTTTGTGAATTTAAATTTGTTTATTGCTATATTTTTAGGACCAATCTCATTTTTAATGAGGTTTTAAAAAGGAAAAAAACATGTGACACATGCATCTGGAGTTCATTTGCAGTGCCCAGAGGCCCTGACACATCCATTCTCTTTTTCTCTCTCTCTCTCTCTCTCTCTCTCTGTGTGTGTGTGTGTGTGTGTCTAATAAATAAAAAAGTAAATCTTTAAAAAAACAAATTAAAAAGTTAACAAAGTATAAAACAGTTAGCCTTTCCAGTGACCATATCTCTCTTTTCGTTTTAAAATTTTTTCCCCTGACACCAACTGTATTAGTCAGCTTCAGGTTCACTGAGATGAAATTCCAGACCAGGCACAGTTATGGAGGAAGGGATTTATTGAAGCTTACAGATCCAGGGGAAGTTCCATAATGGCAGAAGAAACTGGCCTGCCTTCACAGGCCCAAGCAGAGAGAGAGAGAAGTACAAGCCTAAAGGTCAAAAGCCACAGCACACTTGAGGAACTCCAGCTAGGCACACTTTGCATATCTTTAGATTGAAACCTGAAACCCACCACCACACCTTAAGATCCACCCAGTGACACTGCCTCCAGCCAAGTGGCTAAAGATGCAAACTACAAACAAATAAACAACTGAATATATTGGGGGCCATCTATTCTATTCAAACCACCACACCAACAAAAGCTCTACTTGGCATCTAGACAGGCTATCTAGTGACTTTCTGCAGGACACACAGCTCCCTTTATTTAGCGTAGAATATTAGAGATGGCCAAGACAGAGCTCAGAACCCCCTGTGAGCAGCATTAGTGTCACCTGGGAACCATTAAAAATAGAAATTCATAGATTCCTCTCATTCACAAAATCAGAAACTTGACGAGATAGGGCCTCATGAAGACTATTTAATGAGCCCTGGCATGGTTCTCAGGAACGCTGAAGTTTGAGAAATGCTTCTCCCATCATTTCGTTTCACTGTAATACCATTGAGACTAGAACTAACTGGCCTATCTTATTCTATGCTCTTATATTACACATGACTTCAGATTCTGCCTACATGCTGCTGCCTTCTAAACTGGTGTTCCAGAAAATTTTCCCAAGACCTATTTATACAACTGCCTACTTTACACCCCCATTTGTCTGTTTCACAGGTACCTCACACTTACAGGTCCAAAGCAACCCTTGTTTATCTTCTCTAGTGTTAAATGTTTCAGCAAGCATGTATCATTTTGCCCTGCTATTCCAACTATGAGCCCAGGAATTATCTCCCTCTTCTGCCTCATCTTCATTATTTAATTCAGCAAACAACATCATCCCCACTTTAAAAAAATATATGTATTTATTTATTTGAGAGAAAGAGGCAGAGAGGATCAGAGAGAGAATTGGTGCACCAGGGCCTCCAGCCACTGCAAACAAACTCCAGACGTGTGCGCCACCTGTGTATCTGGCTTACTTGATTCCTGGGGAATAGAACCGGGATCCTTTTGCTTTGCAGGCAAATGCCTTAACTGATAAGCCATCTCTCCAGCCTTAATTTTTCTTTTTTTTTTTTTTTTTTGAGGTAGGGTCTCACTCTAGTCCAGGCTGACCTGGAATTCACTATATAGTCTCAGGCTGGCCTCAAACTCATGGCGATCCTCCTACCTCTGCCTCCCGAGTGCTGGGATTAAAGGTGTGCACCACCACGCCCGGATTTAACCTTATTTTTTTTTAAATATATTTTATTTATATATTTATTTGCAGCATCCCCACATCTGAATAGCTGAATAATCCTTTCAATGTAAGCCCTGTAAACTCTTTCCTTTCCTTAGTCCAGTTCCTCTTTGCCTCTTCAGCACTGCAAAACCTAGCTGCGTGCATTCCTTGATAGATTTTCATAGTCTTCCCCTTGGTAGAGCTCAGATCCCCAAGTCTTCACCTGCTTTACTCACTTAAGACACACTGTCTGGCCTTCCCCGCCCCCGCTGCCTCCCTTTGATTTCTAAATACGAATTGTTCTTTCTGGGTGTTTGGGCAAACGAGGCTCTTTTTGTGCCCTAAGACCACCTCCCTGTGCCTTCAGGAGATTGCTTCTGGCCTCTTGAGGTCAGCTGAAGTCAAGGGCCCCCAATACTTGCAACAAATTATAAATTAGGAGTAATTTTGATGAGTACTCTTACACGGATCTCACTCTTAGATTCAGTTCTTTTGATCTGCTGTAGGGTCAGTGGCTCATGTGTGTCTGAAGCTCTCCGGGTAACTTCAATATGCAAGATTTAGAACTCCTGGTTTAAAGGTCATTTCCTCAGCAAGGTCTTCCTGAACGTGACAGTCTCCTTGTTAACATTCCTAATTTACTGCCTTTTTTGCTTCTAGCCTTTATTTCACCTATGATAATAATGTTGTATTCATCATTCCTGGTAGATTTCAGGTTCTGTGAGGGTGGAGACCTTCTTCTTGCATTGTCTCTAAATTCAGCTATAGCTTTTCTGGCATAGAATTTGTGCTCCACAGATAATTGTGGAATAAAGTAATGGTTCAAAAGGTGTCAAAGTTAGTTGGTGGGATAATAATTTTATACTTTTATAATATGATTATAAAATGTGCAAAATATATCATTTGTGAATATAGCTTGAAGCAAATGGAAAGGAGCGCTTAATCAGCCAACTAGCATGGAAAGCTCAAATTCACACTGGTTTTTCCATTTACAGTTTATTAGGAATGTTATATAAATTGTGTTCTAAGGAAAAAGAATAGATGCAACGTTAGAAAGCTATTACCACAAAGTCCAGCAGGTTCAGTAACAGGGGCAGAGTACGGCTCCTCCTGTATCTACCTCCCCATAGACATTTGTTGGTGGCAAAGTATTATACCACTCCTGGGAGAAGTCTTGACACATCCTCAGGAGCTTGTCAAGATTTCTTAACTATAACCATCATGTCACTATATCACCGAGTTAGAGAAAGGCTTTGATTTGAATATGACATTTCTACCAAAACTCACATTGAGGGTTGATCCCCAAATAATATTGTAGAGAGGTAGAACATTTAAGAGGTAATTAGGTCACAGGACTAAATCTTCGTGAAAAGGTTGGCGTTCTCATGAAAGCGGCTTCTTTTTTTTTCTTTCTTATGACTTTTTAAAATTAATTTTGTACTCAGTGAATACAGTCAAGTTGATACCATTGTTAGCCTCCTCTCTGTCCTCCCCCCTCTGCAGGGACCCTCCTCGTTGGGGAATATGGGTCGTGCATTGTGGGGTTAGCCATCACTTATGGATGGGAGGAAATGTCTTTGTGTATCACAACCCAATGGTGTGGCTCTGCATCCCCTCTTCTGCAAATTTCCCTGAGCCATGTTGGGTTCATTTTAGGTCTATTTCCATGATGAGGTCTTGGGAGCCTCTGTGTCTTTGTGATTTGGTAGGAGTTGAGTGTTCTCTGTGTCTGTCTCCTTCACCCTTGTGCTGGTCCCAGATTCACCAGGAAAACAGCCCCCTTGCTTGTTTCAGAAAGTGCCTTATTTCTTGAGATGCTTCTTGTAAGGCACACAGGAGCTTCTCTTCTGAATGCGCCCACTTGTCCTTCTAGAGTGACTCCCTCAAAAGGAGCCAAGCAGGTCTCGGGCCATTCTCCTGGACTTCATTACCATAAACTAAAGTAAACCTTTCTTTAAACTTTTTCAGTCCAAGTATTATAGGATAGCAATAAAAATCACACTAATGCAGATATCATGTACAATTTCTACACTTTCTCCCTGTTTCTTCTTCATTTCTAGACCAAAAATTACATAGTAACTAAGAATTGTGTGTTCTCAGTCACATGCTCCATGAAAGGAACTAGCCATGGGCCTGCCCTGTCATGCCATCCATTATTTCAAGGCTGTGATGGAAGTGTTTGTGGCCAGTCTAGCCATGGCTTACCACACCATCTGCCCACATCAGAATTTCTCCTCAATATATTAACTCTAGGAAAATTAGCGAATTCATTTATTGAGAATAATCTCCTCACCACCCAAATAGCATATTCACTTGATAACAGTTCCTAGCACACAAACAATAATTACAGATATTAATCATCATTCAAAGAGTCATGGTGCCCTTGCTTTCTGAGAAAGGATTTTCAAATCAGTGGCCAAATTCTAGGCTTGAATTATCTGTGGGCTTGAAAAATCTCTCTCCAACATAGTATTCATTCATTCATTTGTGGTACTGTCCTTAAAGTCAGGGTTACAAAATTTCCAGCAATTTCTCGATTTTAAAACCCTACCTTGTTAGTGCCTCAAAACATCAAGACGTCTCGGGAATTCCAAAATGTTTATATTAGCAATGGAATGAAATGACTCAAGCAATGGGAAAATGGAAACAGATACTCATAGGAACATGGGCCAGGATTTTCGCCTGCCTTCCTGGTTAAGGTTAGAGAAGCATTTCCCCAGCATTAATACCAGAGCAACTGACATGCGGCCTGAGCAGGGCAAAGCTGACTCACTGATTCAAGTGATAAGAAGAACAGATACTCCCGAGTATAATTGAAGACAGTTTTCTGTCTGCAACACTAGTGTACTTTGAAGTGTGTTCAAAGGAAATTATATTTCATTTTAACGTCAGTATGAATGTAAAAAAAAAATCAAGGAAACATGTGCTTTCAAGTCAACTGGGTAAAAGAAATACTCCACTTAAAAAGTAACTAATAATCAAAAGTGATATTGTGCACAGAGTGGAAGGGAGATAAATATTGCTTCATTGGAAATTTGATAGACCTTTATGTACTCAAAGAAAAAGCCATTCATTTTAGGCTCTATTGACTTGACAGTTAAAAATAAAAGGAGAATTTTTTCCTTTTTGCAAATTCAAAGAGAGTTGTATTACTCTTTAAGAAAATGTTTTTTTTTAAATAAATATGTTCTTGGATGATATTTTCATGAGAGTATAAGGACAATGAGGTGAGGGGAAGACTGCAAAACCAGAGATACTAACAAGCTATGATGATGATGGAGATCATAATTGAGATTGCAAACATGAAGGACTCGTGTGGATTTATGGCCTTGTTGTATATAGATGCTATGATGGAAAGGTCAGCTTCCCCAGTTAAAATTTTCAGACATAAAGACCACATGTCCTTAAAAATATTCAAAATCCAAGTGAAAATCACAGAGACTTGTCAAGATTTGTAGATTTAAAAAATATGTTCTTTTTGGCCGGGTGTGGTGGTGCACACCTTTAATCCCAGCACTCAGAAGGCAGAGGTAGGAGGATTGCCATGTGTTTGAGGACATCCTGAGACTATATAGTGAATTCCAGGTCAGCCTGGTCTAGAGTGAGACCCTACCAAAAAAAAAAAATTTTTTTTTTAAACACTAAAATCTTTAGATCTGGTAAGATACCAATCCTAGTTCTGAAGTAATTAAAATTAGAACCTAATTCAGATGATTATTTTATTGAATTTGGGTAATATTTCATATTATTTTGATTTGGCAGGGGGGAAGTAAAATTTGTGTGCTTCATGAAACTTGGTATTGCTATATGATGTTAAGTAATGTTTTTAAAAGCAGGAAAATATCATTTAGCAATGTTTCTCAATTTTGTCATGTAAGATTCAGATAATAAATATTATGTGATGAATTTCTAGTTCTGTCCCAGTTCTACATTACAGTAACTGATTTTCTTCATTGGAAGTGAATCTCTTACCACAGAAAACTCAATGTGTGACATCTGCTTGTCAGTTCTGGGAAATGCCCATAACGTGGGAGTCCAGGCTCTAAAAGACATTTGCTAAAGGCTACATGCTGTGCACATAGAAGTGTCTAGAAAGCGGTTCCTCTGGTGGAGGCACACCTCAGCTAATGAGGAAGGCAGATGAGCACCGAAGGGTTAAGTAAGGTGGTAGGCACCAATATTGGGCAAAATAGAAATAAATTTGGATGTAATATCACCTGATCAATTAGAAACATACTCTTTCTCTTCCTCTGATTTCTAGGAGGGTGGTTTGGGCATAGCGAGCTCTCAACTGTGGGGCTAAATTGTCATCCCACTGTGCAAGTGTCTGGGAGAAAAATTCATTGTTTCCAGTATACATACCAGGCAGACTAAGATGTAGTTGGGGGACTAAGTCACAAACAGGCAAACTTAACTCAGGCCCCTAAGATGCCTCATTTCTAAGCTTTCATGCTTTTTTAATTCCTCCAAGAAGTTTTTGCCTAATGGCCATCTAGAGATACAGGCAAATTATGGGATGACATTATCTGGGAGGAACTGGAAAAAAAAAAACTCTTGTGCCTCAAAATGTATCTTTCTGTTTTATTTAAAATTCTTCATTCTGAAGGATATACATGAAGAATTTATAACTATATAAATTATATATATATGTAAAATATATGTTTATATTATAATATATATTGAAAACATAATATATGTTTTGCTAAACTATGAACATGTTTTGCATGTGAATGCCTCTGCATTGGCTTACAAATTCTGCTCTGAATTATAGCTCAAGGGTTAGTCAATACAGTTCTTTCTTAGACCGCTGATGGCTTGCTACAAAGTACATAGCCAGAGAGACTCTAGCCAGGGAGGATACAAGGGTTCATGAAGGAAGATCCCCTGGGTGTGAGGGATCATTAAGAGGCAGCCCAGGAGGGGAGAACAGGGCTGGTGAAGAGAAAGGGGAAGGGCGGTCTGTGGAGCCTCGCTAGGGCTTGTCCCACGGGGCGCGTTGTGCTACTGTGAGCTTTAACAAAGCTATTCCTGCATTTTTACCAACCGAAGACCTTTCAGTCACTCTAATTAAAATTAAATTTTAATGCATCTGAAATTGTGGAAATTAAAATTAATTGGAATTTCTGCTGCCTTTTTGTGCAGGTCAGAGTTTGTTGTGCAGGTGACTCTGCGGCCTCGTGAGCGGGGAGTGACGCTGGTTAATGACAGAAGTGCTGAGCACTGCATGCCATCTCTGTGGCTGTTCCTGGAAGGCGCAGCCCATACATAAAGATGACTCTCCAAAAAGGAAGAAAGGAACGGCATACTCAACATAGTTACTCAGAATAGTCCAATCTTCTTTTCTGCTTTATCATTCATATAATTCATATTTCATTGGTATCAAGAATAACGAGCACAATTTGTGTCAATAAAGACGCCCTCACCTATGTGAGGCCCTGCGGCAATACTTGTCACGCACAGTCCTACCCCACCTTCAGCACTGAGCTGGAAATCAGTTCTCCTAGAACCGTGGATATGGGCAACAAAGCAGAAGCAGGATTCAAGGACAAATCACAGATTAATCTGGACTGCATCCCTGTGCGACACCACCCTCAGAAATCCACGGGAAACAAACGACGCTTGTAACGTTATTCTCCACTCCAGCCACGCTCAGCGTTTGTGCTGGTCACTCAGTCCCTGATGTCCACAGGAATCAGTGAGTTCAACATCCCAGGGCTCTCTTTCCGTGTGGTAATGGGAGGGGTATTATTCAAGAGGGAACTCTACCCGTTACTTCATGAGAAGCACATTTGGCAAATGACAAGAATGGACCATTTGCTGCCTTGCTCAGTGTTCATGACCTGGGGGGCCTCTGAGAGCCCTGCAAAGCCCCTCAGCCACGAATCACAGGGCATACCACTGCTGTATATGGAAACACATTGGCCCCTGTGTGTTAACCGGGATTACCAAGGACTGTGATGACGGCGTCTTGATCCTCAGAGGCTCTGCTTTGAAGCTAAAGGGCATGGCACATGCATACTTATGTAACTTAATTTGGTAATAATGACATGCTTTTCTGGTGGCAGGGCAGGCTGTGAGCACCCAGCTTTATACTTGTCATACTGATGACATTTGATACAATATTAAGTTAAACCCTGGCTTCTCCATTTGTCTAAATGTTGTCACTTAAGCCCCAAACACTTGCCATGAGTAGAGTTGGAATGCGATGGAAAGGTAATTAGGAATTTGCCCTTTTGCTTTTCCATTGCTGGAATTCACTTGCATTTTCTTCCTGGAGGTCCTCAAATGATTTGGCACTTTATTACTTACTCTTAATTTCCAAATTAACGTGAATGTTTTGAAGATATTACAAGTCAAAAGCAGATAGCACTGCTTAGTTTTCTAGACCCATAGACTATCAGGGCTCAAAAAACCTTAGTAATGAGTTACCCTAATTCTTTTACCAGGACATACAAACTTAAGAAAAAAATCATTGGTCCTTAGTGTCAGAATCAGGTTCACAGTCTCGCCTGGCCACATAGTAACTGTGTGGCCATGGCCAGGTCAGGGGAACTCTCTTGGCCTAAGTGACCTCACTGCATAAACAATGTCAGCATGAAGCACCGGAATGATGGCACCAACACCTGATGTATCCATGCAAAGTTTCAACTTAATAATATATACATATATACATCTAAATATGGTCATTTTAAGAATAATGCTTTTTTACACTTTTCTCTGTTCTGATGATGCAAGAACAGCTATAAAGTCAGATAACAGAAATCTATATAGAAAAGAGAGTAAGATAATACAGAAGGAGTCACTAGAATTTAAATTTCCACAGAGTAGGTGTAGAGCAAAGAAGCACAGGAAGGAAACTCAATTCCTAACCATTCCCTGGGATGGAAATGGGACTTGAAATCTAGTTCAGATTATACTGTGAAGGGTGAAGATTTAAAAGAGACTCAATGACTGAGAAATAAAAGGCTTTAATATGAATGGTGTAATCCTAGTCAACGTTTGTCATAGTAAAGAGCCAGAGGGCAAGATCCTGAACTAACTAAAAATGGATTCATCAAACCATTGTCTGAAAAGAAGTGAAGAGGTGAAAGGTATATTTCTTCCCTACTTAAATCTTTCCCTGTGCTAAAGACATATAAATTGTCAGATTTAAAAGATGACTTAAAGCACTTTAGAACATTCATTTTTATCCCTACAGCAATATCAATGCATTTATACACTATGTATTGTGAGCATGCATTCTGTTGTTCAAGAAACCTCTATTGTGCAGGTACTGGTTTTCTTCTGTTTTCCAGGGTGTATAACTGTGAATAAAAAGAGAAAGTATTGGTGGCTTTTTTTTTTTTTTTTTTTTTACTGGAGAGAAAGAACACACACTCATGCTGAGAAGTGCCAAAAGAAATCCAAAAAGGGTACAGCAGAGAAGGAGTGTCCATGTCAGGACGTCCATGGAAGAGTGGCCTCGCAGTGCTGAGTGAAAAGAAGGAGGCACATATGGCTTCAGAGCAGCTGAGGAGTGGGGAAGGATTAGACGTAGACACAGGGGCAGCAAGGAACCACATCTTCAAAGCCTTGCAGAACACTGTGAGGACTTAGGACTTTTATTCACTTTAGAGCACTTCATTAAACATAGATTCAAGAATGACAGCAAAAGGTTAGGGAGATAGCTCAGCTGTAGAACTATTGTGAGGGAAGAAAGGAAGGAAGGAAGGAGTAAAGAGAGAAGGAGAGAGGCAGGGAGGGATATAGGAAAAGAAATATAGAAAATGGCAGCAAAGAAAATTAATCCAACTTGTCTCAAAGATTTCTCCCGCCTATGCATCCCTCATTGTTCTGCCTTTGTTTCCTTACCAAAGTGCTCATCTGGTCTGAGCTCCTTCCCTTCAGTGATGCTGAGTCTCTGCCCTGGTCCCCACACTCATCTGTCACCTGGACTCTTGCAGTGAACTCTTAACTCTTTCATCAGCCTATGTCTCCACTATCTCAAACCCATCTTTCTTCCTGCCAGCTGATAGCTTTAAAATCTACTCATCTGTCTCACAGCTGAAATGGCCTTTGAAGCTTGACGTGTCTGGCTCCCTACAGGCCAGCTTTGTTGCCCGTGTGTGTCCTCCAGCATCCACTCCGCAGCCTGGGCTCCCCGTTGCCTGAATGTGTTCTCAGGACTCACGCCGGGAGCCTGTAGCTCATTTCTCCGGCTGCATATTTGAAATCCCTCATGCTCTCCTAGAACCTTGAGACCCGGCACAAATTCCCCTTCGCCTGAGGGCCAATCTGGTTTTGTTTTCGCTAGGGATCCAATGTATTCTTCTGGGTGCCAATGATGATGCTCTCGGTCAGAGCCGGTCTTGTCTTTTAATTGGGTTTTACATATGTTTATTTCCGTCAGATGCTAGTTCCCAAAGCACAAAATGACACTAAATGCTGCTCTCTACCAATAGCACTTAGGGGCATGCTTTGTTCCTGGAAGGGCCCACTGATTTTTAACACAAATAGATGAATAAATCACTGAGTACTAGCATATTCGTATGTTAAGTATAATGACTATGAGGTACAGCAGTAAAGAGAGTTACCACAGTCACTCTTGGAGTTCTCGTTGTTAATAAAACTTATGTAGCTATTCTTTGTTGATCAAATATTTTGGTCTTAAGCTTTGTTCTTTGGTAAGTCAAAAGTGTTAAAGTAGATGGTCTTTATGACCCTTGTGGATGTGAGGCACTCTTCACTCATTCACTGGTGCTCATTAAGGTGCCCACAGTATGCAGAGTATATGACTTTACTGAAATGCAAGTTGTTAGTTTTGCAGTATATTTTCATTCAAATTGTATGCTGCAACTCTAAATAGGGAAGACTATATTCCTTTCCAGCCTGTTGTAAGCTTATAAGATTACAAGATGTTCAAGTGCGGCCTCAATGCACAGCATTAAAGGAATTCAAGACAGAAAATGGATACTAGAAATTTAAAATAGCAGTTGATACTCACTTGACATCTTAATTCCACCACAGACGTGGAAAAACCCATGTCATCCTTTCTTTGTCAGATAAAGGGATTTGAAAGGGTATCCTGTTACTATGCATGCTGGAACACAGCCATAGAATTGCTAAAATAATATGTTTTCCCTCTGAAGCCAATTCTTTACACTTAGTAGATAAAAAGGCACTGGTGTTTATACTGCTTGAAGTCAAAATCTTATCAGAGAGTAGGTGCAAGGAGTGAAGTTCATCATGGAATTGGCTAACATAAAAATAATATCTTATAATCTGCCTATATTTCTTCAAAAGTAGAATTTATTTAAGCACAGAATCCTGTCTTTGAAGTTTGCTGTCAACATTAGGGAGAATTGAATGCCCTAGAATGTTATTTTAATTTTAATTTTTTAAAATTTTTATTTAATTGGAAGAAGAGAAGGGAGAGAAAGAGAGAGACAGAGCAAGAGAGAGAGAAAGAGAGAGAGCAAGAGTGGGTGATTAAACTGGTATGTTATTTTCTACAAGTGAGTTGAATTTGAGATTATTTCCAGATTAAGGTGGTATAATTTATACCATTACCTTCTTTTTCACTCCACTTAATCTCCTTCCTTGAAATTTCATAAATAAGGATATGCTGTGATACAATGCCTCTCAATGGTTATTTGGATCAGAATCAGTCTTGACAGCAGATTTAGAAAATAGACCAAGGAATCTCAATGTAGAAAAAGATCACTAGAAATGATCCAACCTTAAGAGAATGTATGCGGAGAAGAGAACCCCAGCGGCCTTGCTGTTTCATTTTTATTTTTTGGTTTTTCGAGGTAGGGTCTCACTCTAGTTAAGGCTGACCTGGAATTAACTACGTAGTCTCAGGGTGGCCTTGAACTCATGACGATCCTCCTACCTATGCCTCCTGAGTGCTGGGATCAAAGGCATGCACCACCATGCCTGGCTAGATTCTTAATTGTTTTAAGTACCTTTTAAATATTATTTGTCTGAGTTCTCAACTTAATTTTTTCAAAGTAGTTGCCTTTGTGGTTATCTGTAATTTTATTGTATGCACAATGTCATTTTTTCCCCTCTGGTTGATTTTAAGTTTTTTTTTCTTTATATTTAGTATTGACAAACATGTTTTATATGTGACTAGGGATAGTTTTCTGCTATTTTCTTTTTGAGTTCAGTGAGCTCCTTTGATTGGCAATTTTCTATATTTGGACAAATTTTGGCCTTTATTTTCATAAATATGGTTTGCTTCTATTTCATTTTTAAACATTTATTTTTGTATTTATTTGACAGAGAAGAGAGGAGAGAGAGAGAGAGAGAGAGAGAGAGAGAGAGAGAGCAAGGGAGAGAATAGGCACATCAGCATCTCCCACAGCTGAAAACAAACTCCAGGCACATGCACCATTGTGTGCATTGCTTTATGTAGGTTCCGGCAAACTGAACTCACGGTGCCAGGCTTTGCAAGCAAGTGACTTTAACCACTGAGGGCCATCTCTCCAGTCTGCTTTTATTTCACGTTGATACTTCAGTCACACGTACACTAGGCTGCTTTGTTTTTATCGTGAATTTTAATACATGAATATACTTTGAGTTGATCAGAATTCCTTCCCATGACCTTTTCTGGTCTCCTCCCCCACCCCAATCCCACTGAAGCTCCTCCTCCTCCCAAGTACTCTGTCTTCTATTTTGATGTCTCATTCTTTTCTCTTTCTTTGCTCTTCTCCAGCATACATGTCAAATTGCTAATGAGCTCAATATTGTGCGCATCCTTTGGAGTCAGCAACCTCCACAGTGAGGTCACAAATGCACCATTCATTCCGTGTCCAGAAGATAGTGTCCCAAAGTAGTCCTGCCACGCCCCCCCCGACTCTTACATTCTTCCAGTCCCCTCTTCTGTTATGTTCCCTGAGCATGGGAGGGTATGGTATAATAAAGATGTCACATTTAGTGCTAAGCACTCAGCAAGCTCTAGTTTTTAAAAGCCTCCTAGATTTAGATATATATCTCACTATCTTTTTATATATTTAATAATTCATTTTTCACTGTATTCCACTTTAGGTAATTTCTGTTGTTATGTCTTAAAGTTCAATAACATCTTCTCATGTAATGTCTGAGTTATTTTGAAGCAGAATGATCCTTTCATTTTTTTCTTTAATCTTAAAGTTGTTAGGTGAACTAGAACAACATTCAATCTAGGGCTAATTGTATTTCACTTCTGAGGCCAGACTTCTGAATCCACTTATTTGCTCACGAAGTTTTGCCAGCATCACTAGAGAGGAGACAATAGTACCACTCCTATGTGAATTCTGAGGATTAAAAGTTGCTTTATCCTATTGGGGGAGTTCTCCCTAGCTTTTCTTAGTTGGCATACACTGGTAAGTACTTTTGGTACTTGAGGGGAACCCTCCTTAGATCTGAGAGTCCTTCTACGTGTCTCTCCTCTCTAATAGGCTTCCCTGCTGGCAACATCTGTCTTTGATTCTTAGCTCAGTTTCCCACCTCACCCTGTCTGGGTTTCCTCCATTCATTGTGGCCTAAACACTCTTTGAAGATAACAAGCTGGGGCAATTTAGTGCTTACCTTACTTATTTATAACCTCTGAGAGATCACTCTTCTTCATTGCTGGATGTCAAATATCTTAAGAATCACTTTTATCTTATATTTTATCTGTGTCGGAAAGGAAGTCAAATTGGTCTTATTACTTAATCTTGTCTGAAAACACAATAGTTCCAACAAGCTTGTTTTATATAGTAAAATTGGTCGGATAATTTTTTTTCTTAGAAATGCAAAGGCCCTACAAGAAACAAAGCCATATATTTTGTGCAAGAACAGATGGAGAGGATCCACATTGTCTTGAAACCTGTCTATTAAGATACAATAGTTAAACTAGTCCAATATGGTATCAGACTCAGTAATGATAGAGATTAGAACTCATTAGCTTTCTTTTCAGGTGTCATCTTAACAGCAGTGACCCTGAAGAACATCGTTGCCACCCTATCCTGGTGAGACTGGAAGAGGACTTCAGTCTGGTTCATCAAGATGGTCATAAGGAACGGCTTCCTGATTCTTACTTCTTAAATGTTTCCCTGGGCTTGTTACCCCCTAGGTGGGCCTTTCTCAGTCTGTGCCCTCTTCCCGGGCCCATCCACCAATCAAAGTACTTCACAAACATTTGAACTTGCCTGTGAATTCCTTTGTATAGATTCTGCATGTAAATGAAACCATGCAGAATGTGTCATTCTGTTTCTTTGACTAAACGTGTCTTCTGGTTCACAGGAACTTCATTTATTTGAAATGTATCTACGTCTACGCCATACATCCAACCTATTTGATGCCTGATTTCAAAGACCTCAACCAAATTACTACTGGATTACCCTGGGCTTTCCTACTCACAAGCCCCCTAGGTCTTAAAATCTATCTTTTAAAATTCACTATCCTTTATGTTTCTGTTTTTTAATTCTTTGCTAATTGTAGGCAAGAGCATAAAAGCTGCTGGCTTGGCGAGTTCTAAGCCCATCCGGGGCCCAGCTGGGCTTGGTTGACTTTCAACCCTGAAATAGTAATAAGATCAATGAAGATTTATAGACAGTTTCAACAGGCCCTTGTTTTTATGTTGAATGGTAATTGATAAATTTCAAATGTACAATATATTATCATTAACAATAGCCTCCATGGTATACAATAGATCTGTTGAACTCATTCTTCTTGTTTAATTTGAATTTTGTGTTCTTTAACAGACATCTCCCCAATTTTCTCTTCACTGTCCTGATAACTACCACAATCTATTTCTGTGAATTCCTTTGTTTAGATTATGCATGTAAATAGAGCCATGCAGGGGCTGGAGAGATGGCTTAGTGGTTAAGGTGCTTATCAGCAAAGCCAAAGGACCCAGGTTCAACTTCCCAGGACCCACGTAAGCCAGATGCACAAGATGGTGCATGCGTCTGGAGTTACCTCTCTCTCTCTCTCTCTCTCTCTCTCTTTCTCTCTTTCTCAAATAAATAAATAAAAATAAAATAAATAAAGCCATGCTGTGCTTGTCACTCTGTTTCTTTGACTAAAGTGACTTCCAGTTAAAAGGAACTTTATTTATTGAATTTTATCTGCACATATTTGCCATACTGAAAGTAATTTGGAGTCAGGGTAATGGCACATACATAGAATTCCAGCAATTGGAAGGCTGAAGCAGGAGGATCTCAAATTTGAGCTCAGCCTTGGCAACACAGTGAAAGCTTGTCTCAGAAAAAAACAAACAAAACAAAAACACAAATAATTTGGAAATTTTTCTGAAAGTTTATTCAAAATAAAAATATGGGGAGAGGGCTGGAGAGATGGCTTAGCGGTTAAGCTCTTGCCTGTGAAGCCTAAGGACCCCGGTTCGAGGCTCAACTCCCCAGGACCCACGTTAGCCAGATGTACAAGGGGGCGCACACATCTGGAGTTCGTTTACAGAGGCTGGAAGCTCTGGCGCGCCCATTCTCTCTATCTCTCTCTCTGCCTCCTTCTCTCTGTCGTTGTCAAATAAATAAATAAACAAAAAAATTAAAAAAAATATGGGGAGATATTCTTCCATAACTCCTCTTTCTCAAAAAAAAGAAAAGGAAAAGAAAAATATGTAAGAGATAGATAGTCTTGAATTGTCATAAGTCTCTTAAAGTCTGGCTGAATAGAACACAACTGGGAATTCCTTGTCTTCTGCAGACCATTGTGCTGTTATATTACATGGCCTGCATCCTCTGGGAAATTCCGCTGGTGAAAGAATGAGTACGAGGCAAATAGCATCTTAGTGTTATTATGAAAATATCTTGTTTTTTGACTCAAGAAAGGTAAAGCAGACTCTGGAGAAAACTAGCTTCCTTTAGGCATTTTCAGTTAGGGACAGGAGCCCAAAGAGGAAACCAGAAGATGTCACCCTGCCTCGGTAGGAATGGAACTCGTGTCTGATCCAGTTTCATCTACAAAGGCTGTAGCACCCCTTTGCTGCCTCCGCAGTCTGGCACACTACCCACGTGGGCTAGCCTTTGAGTCAGGGCCCCCTTGAATCTGCAAGCCAGTTAGGTCTTCCCCTTACATATATGAGTCTGATGAAAAAATAAAATCCATGTTAATTGACTATAAAGGCATGTCCTGGCGGATCTCAGCTCTCTCTGCCCTGGGATCTGTCAGTCTGGACACATGTAAGTCTGGATTTCCTCCACCCAGCCCAGCTGGATAGCAGTTTCTTGGCCTGGGGAGTTCTCTGCTGGCCTTCTGTCTGCATCGAGCTTTGGGTTCCTTCTCACTTTCATTACATGTATGATTTTTCTCCCAGTTCTGAGCCTGCCAGTTGTGTATTTCCTCTAAATTCTGGGCCTGCTACGGGTGTAATTTCCTTAAACTTGGGGTTAACCAAGGGTGTAATAACTCTCTTGAGTCCCTTTACTTCTCCTTTCTCATCTGAATTTCCAGGTCCATCCTTCGGTCCTATTGCTCCGCTGTTCTTTCTTAAGCCGTTATCACTTAATCTCTTAGCTCTCTTCCATGTGGAGGCCCAGGGTGGATGCAGTGTCTCCTGCATGAGCGGTTGTTTCCTCTAAATCTGTTTTTTTTTTTTTTTTTTTTTTTTCATGAGCTTTTAGCTCCTGTCTTCTGTGTGCTTGGGAACTTGCTCCAGCCTTTCTCTAGATCCCAATTTCTCTTAAATGAACCTCATGCACTGTGCTGTGCCTCAGACACATGGTGTCTAAATCTCTTTGCATAGACTTCTAGATTATGACTTCCAATTGTGTGAACTGTCATTCCAACATTTTCCTGGATCCCAATTTCCCCTAAGTAAATCTCACGATTTGTGATTTCTCCCTAAATAAACTCAATAATTCATAATTGAGCCTTATCGCACATTGGGATTCACAAGTCTAGGAGACCTCTCCTTAATCCTAACACCCTGTATCAGGGGTCTTTGAGACTACACTTCTAGAGCTGCTGCCCTGCCGTGAGGTTCTTGACCTCTGTCTGCCTCTTCATTCACTCATTCCAGTTGAGGGATGATTTGATATCACAGGTGAGCTTAGAGAAAAGCCCTGGGGACCCGTGATTCAGTCTCTTCCTGTGTCTTCCTTGGGAAGCACCCTGCCTCCCAGGAGCAGGTATTGTGCTCTCCTTTGCCATAACTTCCCAGCAATTCCATGATGGATTCTGAGATGGTTTCCGGGATCCACTGATATAGGTAACCTTACTTGCTCTATTCCTTAGTCATGCCGGTTAAGGGAGGTGACATTTTGACTCCTATCTTTCTGATTTCTATGTTTATCTCCATTTATTTTGGATTTACACAAGAAACAGAATAATGTTATTAAGCCTGTTCAAAACTCCTACATTAGGTCTTTTGGGGTAAAAGGGAATACAGTATAGACATATATTCCAACTAACAAGCCATCAAGATACATGTCACTAAGTTAAAAATAATTAGTCTAAGTATAGTCTCTTGATGGTTAAAAGCAATTTGTATCGAAGACTTTTGCTTGTCAACCTTTCCAGTTTTCCCAGTAATGTAACATTACCATTTATAGAGACAGTACCACGAGGCAAGTGTTCTGCTAACTGCTTTGCATATAGAGCTTTGCTTCATTCCCACAACTATTTTAAACATGAGACAACTGTAACTCATTTGGAGGTCAAGCTTCAGAACCATGATATGAATGAGACTTGGTTTACTGAAGACAAAAACAAAGCTTTGAAACCACAGGACACATCCCTTCCCTGACCCCACAGACCACTTTCCACACTGAGCACTGATCTCTCATCTCTCATCACTCATCACCAGGGAGGTACTGAGGGAAAGAAGATTTTTCTCACTTTCTGTCTTCCTTTTTTTAAAAAAAAAAATTTATTTATTTGCAAGGAGAGAGAGAGAGAGAGAGAGAGAGAACACCAGAGCATTAGCCAATGTGAACGAACTCCAGACGCACAGATACATGCACCACTTTGTACATCTGGCTTTATGTGAGTACTGCGGAATCAAACATGGGTCATTAGGCTTTGCAGGCAAGTGCCCTAACTACTGACCCATCTCTCCAGCCCTATCTTCCTTTTCACTTTGTGACAGAACCCAGGGCATTGCTTTTCCCATCACTGTTTAGTTGTCAGTTGTGTAGTCTGAATAAAGTTCTCAAGTCTCTCAAAGGTAAAGATCACATTTTACATATTTTTGACGAAACTCAGTATTCTTCTAAAAGCAGTCTCTTGATCATGTTAATAGTAATCTAGATAATTTGATAAACCTGATTCCACTAGTCACATGTAAAAAGATCTCTCTATTATTGTAACTAGTTAAAGGGAACACATTCATTGTCTCTGTTTTGTCATCCATCTGAAAGGTGCAGTAATCTTTATTGTAGAGATCTTATTGAGCCTGCTTTATGTGCAGCTCTTTGGTTAGATTGTTGATTTATACACATTAGCTGATTCTCCACCTGAATTTTTGTGATTTATCCTTTTTCCTGGGCCCCGGAGTCAAGTGCACAGCAGTGATTTTCACAGTCATCACTGCCAACACCACTGTGAGTTTTGCACAATGGACTTCAATTCCTAACCTGCTGTTAAGATGTCGCTGTTCTCTCTGTGAGTCAAGACCCTTAGCACATCTGTATACAGCACGCAGAAATGCAGAGATGTCAGAACGTGGGACACACGCGGGCCCAGCTCCTGACAGCGGAGTGTCATTAGCATTGGTAATGAGACTACCTGGGTGTGTGCAGAGGCCCCTGGGTTTGAAATCATTTACATTCACCACACACCATCTTCCAGCCCAGCTCCTAAATGAGTCAGCTTTAAAGAAGACAGTGGAAACCCTCCCAGTAAAGAGAAAAAATCAGTAGGAACCTATTCATCCTAATTAAGAAAACCTCTCAGATCTGCCTTCTGGCCATTAACACAGTTGTGTGTGGTCCTATTATTTGTACTGACAACAACAATCTTAGGTTCTACCGGTTGGGGTTCCCCCCACCCCCGTCCATCTCTCCCAACTCTATAGCCCAGCTCTCTTCTTTCTAAATAGATTCTGTTTGACTGCAACAGCAAACACTGGGAGAATTTGCATTTCACTCACCGCCTGTGCTGCTACAGGCTGAGCATGACCCTGTCACAAAAACAAATCCAGCCGAAAACCACTTAACAGTGTTGCTTATATAACTATTAGATTTCCGTAAGACATACTTCCCAAGACCAAAAGAAAGAAATGGGATATTTTCACCCTGGGATTATCTTGCTCTAATCTTATTTTTCAATTCTTTCAACAAAACCTCATTCTTAAGTGGAAATTAGAGGAATTCAACTTTTGTCCATAGGATCTAGTCAGTGGGAAGCATGTTATACTTTGTGCTAGAAAGTTTAGTGGAAGTTTACAATTGTAAAGTGCTTCCTCTTTTGGTAATTAATATTTTGGCAGCTTGAAATGAGGATATGGAGGAATAGGTGACAACTAGATATTTTTATGTGTAGGGTAAAAAAAAGTTCTTCCCCACATTGCACTTTCTAGTTAATTTTTGAAATTTCATCTGGAGCCTATACTTTGATCTGTTGTATTGTGTTACCTTTCATAACATCATTGCACAACTACTCATAGTTAAGGGGGCCAGCTTTCCTTTTTTTTTTTTTCACGTCAGACACTAATTTAGAAATTTGGTGTGAAAATGATGAATAATGAATGAACATCTTTCTGAACTGGAGTCCCCGATGCTATAGAACTTGAGAAATTTTCAAAGCCACCTGGCAGTTGTGAACTTGCATGCCAGGAGGGACCTTCTGAGGGAAGGGTTAGTCTCCCCACCTGCCTGGTGCTCTGCTCACTGCCTGCTGGAGGTCTCCCCTTCGTTACAAGAACAAATCAGATCGTCACATGTGAAGATGGTGAAATGCGTGGTTCTAAATTACATTTATAAGTAGAAATCCTGTATTTTGTTATCTGCTGACATAGAACCTTGCCATTGTTTCAGGAAGTATACCATATTGCTTTCAGAAATCTTTGATCTGATAATACTGATCAGCCTTAATGTGCTTCTGCTTTCCATAGGGTGTTTATATCGGGTCATCACATTCTTTTCTTTTAGAGAGAGCTGTCTGCTTTCATAAACAAGTGGCACTGAATTGAGATGTATTCTTCAAAAGATGTGAAGCTATATAAGGAAGAAAAGACACTGAATATCCATATGAAATATAGTGGTCATTGAAATGTAAGTGTTAAAAATTCTGCCTGAAAGAAATATTTAGTAACTCAGAAGTTTCAAATCAATTACATATTTTTAAATTTTAAGTTTATTTATTTGCAGACAGAGAGATAGAAAGAAGGGAAACAGAAAGAATGGGCACACCAGGGCCTCCAGCTACTGTAAAGGAGCTTCAGATACATGTGCCACTTTTTGCATCTGGCTTTAAGTAGGCACTGGGGAATTGAACCTGGGTCCTTAGTCCTTGTAAGCAAGACCCTTAACCACTGAGCAATCTCTCCAGCACTCAGTTGTATTTTTGACTTTTAAAATTTTGCCTAAATTTTTTCCTTTTGGATGAGAACTTCTGTAATATCCTGCTTGGCAAGATATATAAACAGAAAGTGAGTGATCATTACCTCCTTAGTGATGGTATAAATGGATGTGTTTCTTTCACAGAGATATGTAAAAAAAGGAATCACACATTGCAGAAGTACAATATGGGGCAGCAGTTGTGACGTGACCATCACAATATGACTATGGTCTCAGATAACTTAGCAGATGCACAGTATAAGGGATGAGGAAGTTGTTGGTATTCTCTTGGGGTGTTGCTGGGCTTTCATAATTTGTGAGGGGAAAAAAAGAGTATGCTAAACAGCAAACAACATATTATATAAGTCTAGCCAGTGGCTCCAAGCTCTTGATGTTTGTAGGAGACATTAAGTGGAGAAGGGAGCAAGCATTCTTGAGGTGAATTCAGTAAGAGAAGCTAGAAATAACAGATGTAACACGTTCAACTTCAGACAAGAAAGAACTTTCTAGTAAAGGTGAGAGCAGATGCATAGGTTATCTCCCTGAAAATATTCAAGCTGAAGATATACATGCCTTTGAGAAGTCATGTGATCAGTTGGGTGTGATAGCCTTAGTCATGGCTCTTTCTTCCCTGAAATTCTTTGCTATTAGTCTGATGCGGGAAATATGTCCAAATCAACATACTCAGTGAATTAGAAGCTTGTAGGAAATCTTATATTTATTATCCATCAACAATATTGTGATATGAGGGGATCCTGGAGAATTCTTGTCCTGGAAATCTATAGTAAACAGGAAAAATAATGATCATTGTGGCTTAGACACTTTTGTGGTTACAGAGTGGTTTCCGAAAGAGATAGTTCCTGGTAGAAAGAGGTAGTTATGGTTATTGGTGATCAGGGACTTGTTTCTAGGAAGAAATTATATGTCCATAAAACTGCGGACCCCAGGCTAATAAACCTCAACTTTGAGTCCTTATCTAAATTACCAAAGAATTGAAAATGCTGACTCAAAAAAGGGTAAGTTATGAGATTTATTTTAAATAGAATTAGGATCAAGAGGAGATCAAGAAGGAAAGCCCAAGCTGAAAGACCAACCCCCTCCCCTTCTCAGGCTGGAGAGTTGGCTTAGCGGTTAAGGTGCTTGCCTGTGGAGCCTAAGGACCAGGTTCGATTCCCCAGTATCCACATAAGCAAGATGCACATGGTGGCACATGTGTCTGGAGTTCATTTGCAGGGGTTAGAGGCCCTGTTGCACCCATTCTCTCTGTCATACATAAATATATGAAAAATACTTTTTAAAAGATCCCCTTCTCATAGGGAGTCAGAGAAGACTAAGAGAGAGTAAGAGGCTCAGAGATTAAAGAAAGATCACATGCAGCAAAGCAGATGAAAAGAAATCCTCCCCCATTCCCAGAGAGGCTAGGAAGTGGGAGACAGGACTGAGAAAATTCCCCTCACATAGGGAAAGAAAGAGCCGGCTAAGAGAGGGGTGAGTGTCCAAAAGCTGTAAAAGGGGCCAAGAGAGGCTCACACAGGTGCCTCAGACCCACTTATATGAACCCAACGTCCAATCCAGATGAGCAAAGAACGGACCTGATTGGCTGGTGAACTCTAGAGGCGGGTTTGAGAAGGGCCAGCTCACAGGCATGCTCCACTTAGAAGGAAGGAGAGATGGCTCAGCGGCTAAGCACTTGCCTGTGAACCCTAACCTGGTTCAAGGCTCGATTCCCCAGGACCCACGTAAGCCAGATGCACAAGGGGGCGCAGGCATCTGGAGTCGTTTGCAGTGGCTGGAGGCCCTGGCCGCCCATTCTCTCTCTCTCTCTCCTCTCTCTCTCTCTCTCTCTCTCTCTCTCTCTCTCTCTCTCTCTCTCCCTGCCTCTTTCTCTTCCTGTCGCTCTCAAATAAATAAATAAAAATATTTAAAAGGAGGAAGTGGCTGCTCAGGAGCAGCTGCTGGCGGCTGTCTTGGATGAGAGTGGATCAGCCACAAGGTAAGGTGGGGTTGACGTTTCCATCGGGCAGTCCCTAGTCAGCTACCTCCCAGATATAAAGGCCATCTTGCTCCTAATCTCTACCATCCACATTCTCTCCTTAGAATCACTGCTGATCTCTTTCTACAAACCTTCGAAGCTTACTCCAACAAGTAGGATTTCACATCACAGCATCGAGCAGGCTTCTCACAGCCGTTCCGCTCACTCCAGATCAGGAGAAAGTCTTAGCAGATGACGGGCCTCTTTCCATGATGTGCTGCTTCATACGCCTTGAATGGGTATGGGTTAAAACAAACCATTTGATCTTGAATAATATTTGGACTACTATGCATTAGGAAAATACCTTTGTAACTATTGAGATATTTTTGGCATTAAGAAATAAGAAGAAAATAGTAATAATAAAAAAAACAGTAACAAAATTATTCCTAGGATACTGGTCCCTCACTGATGTATAGATGCTAGGACAAGGTACAACAGGGTTCAAAAACAGGTTAGAGTATAATATGGGAATTCTGGGGTTTCTTGAGGAGAGACAGAGCTTTTCTTGGCTCTTGGGTGGGTAATAATTGAGGAGCTAGGGTGCCGGACATTCATGGTCATGCAGAGTTTCCACTGAATTCATGTCGTGTCTTGTCCTATGAATTTTGATGAATAAAACCACAAAACAGGGGATAAAGTTTGGAGTGGTTTTGTTTTGTTTTGTATTGTTTGTCAAGGTAGAGAGAGTCTCGCTCTAGCCCAGGCTGACCTGGAATTCACTACGGAGTCTCAGAGTGGCCTTGAATTCACAGCGATCCTCCTACCTTTGCCTCCTGAGTGCTGGGAGAGTGTTTTTATTACAGAGCTTAAGAGGAAGAAAAAAAAAATACAGAGCCTGTGCCCAAGGGAGGCAGAAGCAGAGTTCCTGGAAGTGGGAAACACCCAGCTGGGGACCCAGATTGGGACCTTCTATGGTAGTTTACAGATGGGACCTGAACTGGCTAGCTCAGACCCAACACCAGGAGTCTAGGTGCTGCCAGATTTCCAAGAAGGGGAATGGACTCATCTCTATTTTCTCTTCTAGCAAAGTAAGAAATAAAGCGAAAACGGATCCTCCTCGTGTGGTCCTGGCCTCTCTCAAAGTGAAGGCTGCAAGGACTACTTTAGGCAGAAAGAGAGAAGATTCTCCATTATAGATATTTTAGTTTTGAGAACCTGTCGCCCCCCCAAACCGTCTCAAAAGAGCCACAGACTTGTTAAGAGGCACTTAGGCAACATTTCCTAATCATTAAAATCGCCTAGTGATTTCAAGTTCTTTAGAGAAGATTCAGATTGAGAAGCTGAGGAAACTCTGGGCTTCCTGAGTAACACTGGTAATCAGACAAGAAGAATTATAAGAATTCTAAGCTGGGTGGTTTCAAATTAGATTTCCAGCCAGGTGGGAAGGTTCATGTGATCTGGACTGTGTAACACAGCTAGAACAAAAGTGTTCAAGGAGGGACTGGAGAGACGGCTCAGTGATTCAAGGCCCAGGTAGTCAGATGCACAAAGTAGCCCGTGGGTCTGGAATTCGTTTAGAGTGGCAAGAGGCCCTGGTGTAGCCCATTCTGATTCTCTCTCTCTCTTTCTCTCTGTCTTTACCTCTCTCTGCTTGTATATAAATAATAAACTATTTCAAAAGTTTTAAAGAGGGTTGCCCTTTTCTGGCAAATATCAGAGAATTTATCTGTTCACTAATGCAAGTAGTGATACCTGAAAAAAAATTGTTTTGTTTTTACACCACAAATTATTGGCAGCCTCATGCATTGTATCTCTCTCAGAAAACCTATATGCATTCTGGAAAGAAACTCAGATAAAGTACTTACCTTATATGAATCTTATTTTCTACTACTGTCAGTACAAACCTTACCTTTTCCTTTCTGATGCAGCATCCAAGCTATCGTGGATGATTTAATGAGCCAAGTGTACCTTCTCCCTGGAAAGATAAACAAGACATTACTGTCTACTTAACTAGACGTGTGGGAAGAGGTTCAGTCCGTGTGTGTCTCTCTGCGCTGACCAATTCCTTCTCGTGCTCTGTATTTGCCCCTCTCACAGATTGCTCATTTGCTGCTGTGACCTCTCTATTCACCTCAAGCCTCATGAACAAAATTACGACATTCAACTTGGCATGAGGTACCGCTAGGGCTCTGTCCCCTTAGAACTAACAGTTGTGACAACTTGAATATTGACTGGACGCATTACACAAGCGCTTATCTGTTAGTAAATAAGTACTGCCTTAATGCTTCTCACAAAAAAATGTACCCTGTACCTTTAGTCAGAAGAGCTTTAGGTAGCTTTTATAAATGCACTATTAGTGAGATGCTCAGGACAAACAGAAATAAATTAGGTGGTGTGAACTTTCCACTGACACTGTTCTATTTTTCCGAATCTTTCCCAATCTGTGAATGAAGGAAGGATCCTTCAAGCCATTGTTATCTCAAAGGCTGACTGTAGATGAGGAATCTAAGCTTCAATGCTAACTTCCTACCTTTCCAGTACCTTTAAGGAGGATGTATTCTAAAGAATCTGATGGGTGGATTATGAAACGAAACAATCAGTTCATACGGAGACACGAAGCAAAGTTAAACATCTAGGAATCCTTCTATTACTGCCGGCCATGGAGAGTCAGACCTGCAGTGCCACCACTCGAGAGGTTAAGGCAAGAGGATTACTCCTTTATCAGAACTGAAGGCTACGATTTTACTGGATGAGATTTGGGGTGCTCTGTGTTTTCCCTGGCCTCTCGCCTTAGACAAATCTGTCTTCTACTTACTTTTAGCCCATTAGTTCCCCTTCTGAAACAGCGTTCCAGTTGTACTGGGTCACATTTGTGTCTCCCTTTTACAAACTACATAAGCATGTCTTGTGTCTTAGGACGACGCTGGCAGCATGCTTGAAGGTCAGACACAACTTCAACTCAACTCTGTGGCTCATATTTTGGGCTTTACAAAATCTATTTAAGGGCTAGAGAGATTTCTCAGTGGTTAAAGTTGCTTGTTTTGCAAAGCCTGGTGGCCCGAGGTCAGTTCCCCATTACCCATGTAAAGCTAGATGCACCAAGTGACACATGTGTATGGAGTTTGTTTAGGGCAGCAAGAGGCCATGGTCTGCCCATACTCACTGATTTTCTCTCTCTCTCTCCCTCTCTCTCTGTCTCTCTCTCTCTCACACACACATACATAAATAATTTAAAATATTTTTTAAAAATCTAATGGCTGGGGAGATGGCTCAGCAGTTAAAGGTGCTTGCTTGCAAAGCCTACTGACCCAGGTTCAATTCCCCAGTATCCATGTAAAGCCAGCACAGTGGCACATGTCTCTGGAGTTTGTTTGCAGCAGGTAGAGGTCCTAGTGCACCAATTTATTCTCTATCTCTTTCTCTCTTTTCTCCCTCTTTTCTCACAAATAATAAAGCAACTTAAAAAAAAATCTGGCTCAGAGTCCATAGCAGAAGAGCTGGAAGAAAGAATTTAAGAGCCTAAGGAAGGGTAGGACCCCTTACAATGTGCTCCTCCAGACACAAAATGGCCTGGATATCCATGGCCTCGCAGTGCCTGACACTACCTACACAAGACCATCATAATAGGAGGAAAAGATGATGACATCGTAATAAAAGAGAGACTGATTGAGATGGGGAGGAGATATGATGGAGAGTGGAGTTTCAAAGGGAAAGTAGGGGGAGGAAGGGAATTACCATGGGATATTGTTTATAATTATGGAAGTTGTCAATTAAAAAATTTAAAAAATTCTATTTGAAGATGTCCTTTCAAATGTTTCAAGCTATTCAGAATTCATTCATTCCAATCTGAGTTTTTCTTTGCAAAACATTGGTAGCTTCACCTCGCAAAGTCTTGTTAAAACTTGCTACAATCCATCCACTTTATTGCTTTGCAATAGATTTTTTGAAAATTTGCCATATTTTGGTTTGGATTGTTTTAACAAGATCCCACTGATGTGTAAAGCCTTTTTATATCATTTTCTTCTGAAGTTCTAACCTTTTGATTATTACTCATATTACTGTTCACCATTTAGTATAACTTTGTAGACCAAGCATGCAGATGTACGCAACTTTATTAATACGTTTATATTTATGTAGTTTTATTTTACGAGGCAGTAAATAAGAAGACTCGTATATCCACATATGTGTATGTGTAGCGGAAGAATACATCTTATCAATGAGTGGGTAGAGGCCTAGTGAAAGTGGGTAATTTTGCTGGTGTTGTTTGTTCTCAGAGTTGCTTAGCTAGTCTGTGGACTCAAGGTTGTCGACGTCGGGTCCTGGGTCAGCTCTTGCTTACATGATTTCCTCTTGGTAACTGCAACAGCTATTGTTCTTCGAACATCGTGTAGCTCATTTGCATTTCTCTCATAACATTTTTGGCATCTATTCCTCTAATTCATCTCACTTTCAAGTAGCTTGTGGTTAGATAGTTGCTTCAGAGCTTGCATTCAGATAAGTCAACAGTCCCTAAATTGGTAAGTTTTTTTTATGAGTTGATTCAGGTTGCCAACCTAAATGTCAATTTGTGGTAACTGTTAACGACTACCCTAATTAGCAATTTAGATGAAGATGTTTAAGGAATTAGTCTCAGATAGAACACCAACACACATTTTTTTTCACTTATTAAACTCACTGAACACTTGCCAATTTGTAAGTATTAGAGGTCATTATGAATGAATTACATTTTCTGAATATAAAACCATCAATTCCTCCTACATTATAGAACACATGCTAAAATGTGCATGTTTTAAACTGAATGTGGCTCTTAGTTTCAATTATTAGAATACTTGAATTGTTTACCAGACAATTCTGAAAATGAAATTATATCAGATTGTAGAAAGAAATGGATTTTTCCTGTGATAGGGTTGAATTTAGGAAAGCTTCAAAATTTTCTAACGAGGTAAATATTTCATATCCTTAGCTTTCAAAATATTTATTTCTCATCTTTATAAAATGATGATAATAAAACCTATTTCATGATCATGTAAATAAGCAGCTGTTGTAGTCAGGTTTGCATTGCTGACAGAAATCACCTGACTAAGAGCAGCTTGTGGGGAAAAAGGTTTATTTTTGCTTACAGCCTTGAGGCGAAGCTCCATGATGGCAGGGGAAAGCAATGGCATGAGCAGAGGGTGGACATCACCTCCTGGGCAACAATAGATGGGCAGTAGCAACAGGAGAGTGTGTGAAACACTGGCATGGGGAAACTGGCTATGACACCCATAAGCCCGCCCCCAACAATACACCGCCTCCAGGAGGCGCTAATTCCCAAATCTCCATCAGCTGGGAACCTAGCATTCAGAACACCTGAGTTTTTGGCGGACACCTGAATCAAACCACTACAGCAGCCAAAATCACAAGACAGGAGGCTAAACCTTTTTCTGACTCAGCTACTCCTCTGCATTTCTCAGAATTGTTCTGAAATACATTAAAGGAGGGAAAAAAACCTAAAGATTGAAATTTAAATAAAATTCACATTTTTTTGATAATTTATTCCTCAATTGTTCCTTTCTTCCCCTCTGTTAACTCATGATTTTACCCATCATCTATTTACTAAGTTCTTGTAGTTTGTCACATACTGTATGATGGGCAGAGATTTTGAGCGCTGCTTAAATCATTGGCAAAGGTCTTGATGTCTGCTCAACTCTAGCCCAGAGTTTTCTTTCTTTCTCTCCCTCTTTCTTTCTTTCTTTCTTTCTTTCTTTCTTTCTTTCTTACTTATATTTGCTGTATAGCAAGAAAAAAAGATTACTCATACAAATAAAAGATGAATGAACTTTAAAATTGCATGCACTTAAAATCTAAACTGTTAACCATACTTGGAAAACTCAACAAACAGATGGACCCATTAGGCTGGAGACAGGAGGCAGAAAAATTTGAGTGATGGGCAGGAGAGATGTTTCTGTCACAGAAGGCAGGGAATCATGTGATTTTATCAGGGGTGAGGTGTCTCAGCTTAATGAAATAACACAAAAATAAGTTAATTAGACTGATTGATATTCAGTGTAAGGGGTATTGAAATTTAGAGACGTCTAATAATAACTGATATGTATGCGCATTAACTGGGGGCCAGGTGTTGTTGTAAATGTTCTTAATACAGTAACTCATCTCATCCTTGTAGCAATGCTGTGATGTAGATATAATTGCAATTATTATGCCTATTCTGCAAAGGAGATAATTGAAGCCTGGAAGGGTTGAGTCATTTGCCAAAGACCTACAGCTGAAATGTTGAAAAACGGGGTTTGAATTTTATCACTCCCACTCTGACACCATGTTCTTAGGACCTCCATTGTTCTCTTAGATAAGGTGCGTGCTGGAAGGAAATGAAAGTTTCCAATCACAATATTGATGCAACTGATGCTGCAAAGATATAATATGGGGGGAGGGAGTAAATCTCAGGGAATAAGACACTAGGAAACATTCCAGTGTGAGTAGATGTGTCATTCACCTAGCCTAGAGTTAGTACAATGAATTTTGGAATTAAATATATGTGGACTGCTAGGAAAAGAAAAAAGTGACTCTAAATGTTTAAGAATAGTGCCATTGAGTAAGGTAAGCAAGTTAGGGCAGGTGGCAGCTTCTACAAGAGCAAGTAAGTGGGACTTTATGATCGCAGCATTTGATTTAACTTTGGAAGTTGTGAGGCCAACATTAGCAAAAAAATGTTGAGACATGGCTACATGAGTTTGGGAGTTGTTAGCAAAGAGGTGAAAGTGAGAAGTATGAGAATAGATGTTCTCTAAGGGAGAAAAGGAGTAGAAGAGAGTAGATGGTGGAGGCTTTGGTTAATTAGTAACATTGATTAATGGCTAACCAAGGGTTGCCAAGCAAAGTGACTGCTCGATTTGTTTGAACAATAGCTGTCTTTAATTATGTTTACACTAGTCATTTGCTTAGGAAGCCCTATCCCCCCCTGCATCGTTTGGGGGAAAGTTGGGGTGACTTCAGATCAGTTTCGGCAATTGAGAGAATTCTGAAAGAGCCACATAGATGGACTTTGTACCAGCACCAATCCTAATCTGCCTCCGGGACACCTCTTTTCTTAAGCAGAACTTGTTCCCGTTCGACTTCCCAAAGGCACCTTACCATTCTCACTGTGAACCTTTCTGCTCTGTAAACCTCTTTAACATCATTATTAGTTTGAACCTAAAAGACAACTAAAATGAAGGTAGTGGCTCAGCCTTTTACTGATTATTGATTTAATAGTTCTAATCTATTGAGAATCTTATATGTGCTCACTTTCTTCCTTTTCCTCTTAAAATATTGGTAACGACCTTTTTGCTCATTCTAATTTCCATAGCTCTTCACTTTCCCTTATCTATTCATCTAATTTATCAGATTTAAAAAAATTATTTATTTTATTTTAGAGGGAGAAAGAGGCGGAGAGAGAGAGAGAGAGAGAGAGAGAGAGAGAGAGATGGGCCTTCAGCCACCGCAAACAAACTCCAGATGCATGTGCCACCTTGTGCATCTGGCTGACCTGGATCCTGGGAAATTAAACCTGGGTCCATTGGCTTTTCAGGCAAGCACCTTAACCACTAATCCATCTCCCCAGCCCTAATTTATCATTTTTTAAAATGATTATTTCATCACAGTTGTCCTGTAATAATTTATACTTTGATTATTTCCTTAAAACACACATACACACACACACACAAATTGTATACTAAATCCTTCTGAAAGATCCATTCCATCTTTTTGGGTGATCTTCTACAAATCTGTGGTGCTTCAAAGTGAATGTAACACATGGCCCAGTAAAAGTATTAATTAGTATTAATAACACGTCACACACTGTGGTTTTGAACTTAATTACCAAGCAGTGAACCCGACATATTTACCCTCCTTTTCGATACTGCCAGCTGAATTTTTGTTTCTGATAAAGCCTGAGCTGAGCAGCTGCCTGAGCCGGAGTTACGCACCTGCTTCCTGTTCACTTTTGCCCACTCTTCATGAACAGCTGCCTTAACTTCCCTTCAGAGCTCAGGGCAGGGCCTGGAGGAACTGACGGCAAGGCCTTCACTTAAACCCCGGCAGATCACACAGGTAATGGGTGGTAAGGCAGCCTGCAGACTCCAATTTGTGAATGGAGTTCTTTGGTTTCTGGCAGAGTTTCCAAGACTGAATATCTAAATGCTATAGTATATTAATAACTGTTGCAAATATTAAAAGTATCTGTGGTCACATAAAAATATAAAATTAAACAATATAAAACTAACAATATAAAGTTAAACAGTGCTGCCCAAGTGTCTTTGCCCTGTGGAATCTCAAATTCCTCAAATGTAGTCTAGTTCTGTGTATCATGAAGGTCCCAAATGGTAATATTGTATCTTCTGCATTCTCAACTTTCCTCCTCTTAAGATATATGACCACTTTCACAAACTGTATTTTAGAAAAATGCAAGAATTGGGATGGAAAGATGGCTTAGGGGTTGAGGCATTTGCCTGCAATCCCAAGGACCCATGTTTGACTCTCCAGATCCCACATAATCCAGATGCACAAAGCTGAGACAAGCACAAGGTTGCACATGCCCACTAGGTGGTGCAATCATGTGGAGTTCAATTGCAGTGGCTGAGGCCCTGCCAATTCTGTCTCCCTCTAACCCTCTCTCTCTTTCCCTCTCTAAAAAAAATTTTTTTTAAAAAAAGAAAAATGTGTTTAGTAAAAGAAAATGAAAGCTTCTTGTATAGGTGCCAATGTAGAATATCTGACAGGTTGATTTCTTTTATTTCTATTAACTTTCCTTGGCAACTGGTTAAAACTGAGTATTTTATTTAACTTTCTAAGTTTAAGTAGTTGAATGATGTTTTAATTTTTTGAAAATTTAAATAAAACTTTAAATAAAAATCACTTGATGGGGCTGGAGAGATGGCTTAGCGGTTAAGGGCTTGCCTGTAAAGCCTAAGGACCCCCTTTTGAGGCTTAATTCCCCAGGACCCACATTAGCCGTCTGGAGTTTGTTTGCAGTGGCTGGAGGCCCTGATGCGCCCATTCTCTCTCTCTCTCTCTCTCTGCCTCTTTCTCTCTCTGTCGCTCTCAAATAAATAAAGAAAGAAAAAAGAAAAAAAACAATTAAAAAATCACTTGATGACAGAGGGAACACTCATCTACAAGGTAACAAGAGCCTATGAGACAGATGAGAGTGCCATAGAGAAGAGGAACAAGGGTTGAAGAGACGGCTTAGTGGTTAAGGTGCATACCTGTGAAGCCTAAGGACCCAGGTTTGATTCTCCAGATCCCATGTAAGTCAGATGCACATGGTGGCACATGTATCTGGAGTTTGTTGGCAGTGGCTAGAGGCCCTGGTATTCCCATTCTCTCTCTTCCCCACCCCTCTGTCTCTAATAAGTAAATAAATAAAACTAAACCTTTAAACAAAAAGAAGAGGGGCAAATATTATATATAAGATACATGATAGAATTGTTTATGGATGGTGTATGGAGGATGCTTATGTTTTAGGACAGAACAAGAAGATGTACAGAAGATGCATTGGTAGGGACAGTATATGTGCAAATCAAAATTTCTGGCTTAGAAATGTGAAGATATGGAGAGAAGGGAACTTTGTGCAACTGGCAGTAGGAATGTAAATTAACATTAGAAAATGGAATGGGCGTGAGGACGTGGTTCGGTGGATACGGACTAGCTATGCAAGTGTATCTGAGGTTAGCTCTACAAACCCCACATAAAATCCAGAAGCTGTGGCAGGCTTCTGTAATTCTAGCACACCTTAGTCAAGATGGGTGTCAGAGACCGGAAAGTGTCCTGGCAGCTTCTCCACTAGCTAGCCTGATGAACAGAGTGTAAAACAACCAGAAATAAGAGACACCACCATAAATGAAGTGAAAGGCTAGGACTGACACATAAAAGTTGACTTTCTCTGGTCTCCCCCCCCCCATGCATTAGCACACACACACCCCTTCACTCATATATACATGAACATGCATACACACACACCATAACACATCATATTCATACATATACACACAGCAATTTTAAAAGTAGTATTAGAACACTGAATGGAGATTCCTTTAAAACTAAAATGACAGTGTGATGTAGCAGTCCCATTTCTATCTATTTACCCAAAAGACTTGAAGTCAGTATGTGTAAAAGTGATTAGAAATCCTATGTTCATTACAATACTATTAGAAGTGGATATGATATTGAATCAATCTGCATGCCTATCAACAGATGAATGCCCATGGAAAATGTGCTGTATGTCCACAAGTCAATACTATTCAGGTTAAGGCAGAAGAACATTGTGTTAGTTATAGCAACATGGGAGGAATTAAAGGATGTCATACTAATAGAATGAGCTGGGCACCAAATGGCAAACACCACCTGTTCTACTCATGAGGATCATCAAGAACAGTCAAACTCAACAGAAGCAGAAGGGAGCATGGTGGTGACTTGAGCCTGGGGGAAAGAGAATGGGAAGATGAAAATCCAAGGGTACAGGGCTGGAGAGATGGCTTAGTGGTTAAGGTGTTTGCCTGCAAAGCCAAAGGACCTCAGTTCAATTCCCCAGGACCCACGTAAGCCAGGCACACAAGGTGGCACATGTGTTTGAATTTCGCTTGCAGTGACTAGAGGCCCTGATGTGCCCATTCTCTTCTTTTCTCTTTCTCTGCCTCTTTCTCTCTTGCTCTCTGAAGTAAATAAAAATGAATTAAAATAAAACATTGAAAAAAATCCAAGGGTACAAAGTGTCCATCAGACAGAGGGCTTAGTTTTTGTTTTACGATGTATGTTATTTACTGAATTCATCATATGTAACAATATATTTCAACATTAATAAGTCAATAAATTTCAGATATTCTCACCATGAAAGTATAAGTAATTTAGGTAATTGATATGTAATTAGCTTAGCTTAATTATTCTTCATCAGGTCCATAAATCAAAACTCACTTTGTACCTCATAAGTATGCACAGCTCTCATTTGTCAATTTAAAATTAAAACGGAGGCAAAATGATAACAGTATGTAAAGATTGGGTTACAAAGTAGCAAGCACACAGTGAAGCTGGATGTGGAAGTGTGGATTTATCACAGAGGTCAGGCCCTGGGCTGTGTATCTGAAATCCACAGTGTAGAGATAAGGCTGCCCATCATGGGACTCTACGATGTTACCTAGGCCATTCAGTTTCCTAGGGCTGCCATTACAAAGTCCCACATGATGAACAAGTTGAAAGAACAGAAAGGCAACACGTTCCCTTTCCGATAAGGCAAAGCCTAAAGTCAGTGCATCAGCTGGGCTACACTCCCTTTCTAGTAAAGAGCTTATCCTAGCTTCCGGGGGCAGCTGTCAGTCACTGGTGTTCCAAGGCCTGTGTTTGCATGGAAGACTACCAATTATTGTTGCATGGTGTTCTCCTCTGGTGTGTCTGAGTTCCAGTACACATTCTTTCCTACAACGGCCAGCCAGATTTAGTTACGGACCACTCTGAGGACCTCATCTCAACTTGATCACACCTGTAAAGACCTTATTTCCATGTGTTGTTGTCAGCTCCATTCTGCTGGAATGAACCTCCAAACCAGACACAGTCTATGGGAGGAAGGGATTTACTTGAAGCTTATAGATCGAGGGGAAGTTCCATTAATGGTGGAAGAACCTGGCCCCCCTTTCACAGGTGTATGCAGAGAGAGAAACCATGACCATCCACCAGCCAGCACCACAAAAAAAGAGCAAGCACGAAACCAACAGCAAAACAACAGGGACCCAGGCAGAACTCACTCTGCATATCTTAGGCTAGAATTCCGCCCCCCCCCCCCCCCCCCGTGACATGCTATACCACTGTAGCAGGAGTCCACCTGCTAGAGGCAGAAGCTAAGAACTCAAAAACTCAATTTTAGTGACACCTGAGTCTATTGGGGGACATTCAAACTATCACACCATGTTAAGTTCACATCCGCAGGTACCAGGGTATATCTTGTCAGAGGAAATATAATCCAACCCAAAACAGCATACAGACCAGACTAAAGATTGAACCAAGTATTGAGACAATATCCCACTGTTAGAACATAAAGATAATGGCCCGTTATTGCTACTGTAGGATTCTCATACCAGTTTCTCCAACCATTCAGAGACATCATTCCCCCCAAGGAGAATCTCACAGGACATTATAATTTAAGAGTTTGTTGTGCTTGCTTTCATCCATAGAAATTAATTTTCACATAACAGTATAACGTATGAACTCCCACGTAGGTAAAGAAAGAAAAAAGTTACTTTGTAATTGCCTGTTGAATTTCAGAAACCAAGGTTCAGAACAAAACAATAAAATTAGAGAAACAAAAACATCTCTGTATTTTTTTCTGTATCAGTGGGGATGAAAATTCTATGGTCCAGAAGGAGAAAGGAAAGAGATGTAGAGGAGACTATTATAGTTGTGCTGAGGTAAATAAACACACACACAATCCATCCAACAATGAAAACGAGAGGGATTTATGGTACGGATTTCTGAGAGCAGTGTCTAGCTCTTTGCATTAGTGAAACCAGTAGAGTTCCATATAGCTTCAGGAAGATGAGAGTAAAGGGGACCTGTCCTGCCCATGTAGTAGCCCTGGGTGTGGCAGCCTCATGGGTGTCTCTGCATTGCTCTGGTGTGAAATCTCCATTTCAAACAGTATTGAACAGAAAGGCCTCGGGCAGACTCCTAATGGGTAGGTAAAGTCATCTGTAATCCGAGATGTGAAGCTTGCTACATGAAACGGGAGGGCAAACTGCTGAGACTGGGTGAGGTGTTGAGGGGAGGATGGAGGGGCATGGCTGACTGCAGTTGCTGGTGTGAGGGGACAGGAATGGGGGGGGGAGAAAATGGGGTAATGAATATTTTAGTTACAGCAAAAGCCAGAGTGCACAGATAGTTCCTGGGGAACAGACAACTCTCTTGGCCAGAGCTTGGTGTTATGAAGGAAAGAGGAGGGGAAAAGGGGAAACGGTACCGTTGGAAATGCTGAATTCACTGGGAGCTCCTTGTTAATTAACCAAAGTTGCATTTTCTGTTGCAAAGCAGAAATGAAGCCTCAACATAGAAACTAAGTTCATGTGTGGTAAAATAATGTTAAGACATTTTGCTTTTTCCTATGTTTATGGTCTAAAATATCATGCCCACTATAGTTTTACAGTGGCCTGAAGAGCTTCAGGTCGTTTTTCAGTTTACACCTATGGAGACTAGCGTCCTAGCAGAGGGCCAATCTTTGTGTCATTGTTGCTCAAACCCTCACAAAGAGATGTGTGGAGGACACACTTGCTCAGGAATGACTGAATGGAATTAGCTCTTATGGTCGCACAGAAAGTTAAGGAATGGTAAAGTGAAGTTCATCATATAGCAATGAAGCTAACCATCGCTGTTTTCCTTCTGGGAGAAGTACCCACGATGGAGTTTTGTAAGCACTGGCTCATGGTGTGATAAAAACGACCTTCACCATTTCTGAGTCATAATTGTCTCAGATCACCTTACAGCCATGGTTTATTGACTTTTTATCTTCTCCCTAGCCACATATTTTAAGTTGCTAGTATAACATTAGGACCTAATAGTTTTATAACAAAATAATAGCATTTTTTTTTTAGTAAATGCAAGTATGCTAAGCTCAGCTCTGCATACGTCATCTCACTTAGAAGCACAATAATTTCATGAGCATTTACTTCTGTTCACTTTTTCATATGTGGAAAGTGGAGGCTGAAGGAGGAAAAAACAACTTAAGAGTCCTGCAACTTGCTAGTGCTGTAGCATAAACCTGGACCTTACTTGTAGCCCTGAAGCTACATTGCCTTTTCTTTGTGGAGAATCTAGTTAGAAGGCCTTGTTTTTAATTTTTGATATTAGGAGATCAAATACTCAGTCCCTTTCATGGGACTGACATGCTACCTGCTAGAGTAATAAGGCACCTGCAGTACTTTTAAAGACCTGTGAAGCCCACCCACTTCCATGGTTACCACTCCCTTTCTTTTCCTAGCCTGCCTTACCTGGATGAGCAAAGAAAAGACTTTCCAAGGAGAAAACCTGGAAATAGTGTCTGTTGACAGCACAGGCATGGAGGAGAGTTGGTGGCAAGACACATCATTGAGCTCCTCTGAGGTAGTTTTCAATGGTGGTCAACTTGAGAGGACCTCGAAACACCTATGAAGGGTTATGTGGATTAGGTTAGCCTCTTTGCATAGCTGTATCTATCCTGATTGCTATTTAAGACCCACCTTAACTGTGGATGGCACCATTCCATTGTTTGGGCTCTTGGACTATATGAAAAGGAGAGCTGGCTGAACAGCAGCCCTCGTTCTCTGCTTCCTCACTGTGGGCTGAATGTGACCGGCTCCCTCAAGCTTTCTCAGCCTCGGACTGTAAGATGAAATGAATCCTTCATTCCTAAAGTTTATTTTTGTCAGGTATTTTAAAATATATATATATATGCCGCCGAGTGTGGTGGCACACGCCTTTAATCCCAGCACTTGGCAGGCAGAGGTAGGAGGATTGCCGTGAGTTTGAGGCCACCCTGAGATTACATAGTAAATTCCAGGTCAGCTTGAGCTACAGTGAAATCCTACCTCGAAAAATCAATATATATATATATATATATATATATATATATATATATATATATATAGTTTTAATCTATTTATTGAAAGAGAATGGGCAGGCCAGGGTCTCCAGCCGCTGCAGACAAACTCCAGGCACATGTGCCACCTTGTGTATCTGGCCAAGGTGGGTCCTGGGAAATTGAAACTGAGTCCTTTGGCTTTGCGGGCAAGCCTCTTAACCACTAAGCCATCTCTCCGGCTCTTTTTAAAAAATATATATTTTATATATGTTATATATATTTGAGAAAGAGAGATGGAGAGAACGGTTGTCAGGCACCCTGTCTCAGCAACGAGACGTCGACTACCGCGTTGCTCCTGCTTGTGCTCCTCCACTGGGGGCTAGCTCTGGCTGACCATAGTAGGGCTGTAGCAAGGTGTGAGAGACAGCTCATTCGTTCCTAAAGAGCCATTTTGAAAAGGTCACCGTAGTTATTTAAAGAAGGTGCAAAGCGAGCGTGCAGGTTAGCTCTGGGCTAGCTCGAGCTGATGGAGTGGTTTCTGCAGCGATGCGTGCCTCGCTCAGTCCTTCTCACAGCTGGGTCTGGTGCTTTGGAAACACTGAGCGTCCTGTTTGCCGAAATAGATGGGATATCGTTTCAAAAATGCTCCTTCATGCAATATTTATATCTCCTCTTACTCCTGAGCTCAAGATGGAATTTTATAATTGCCTATTGCATTGTTGTCTAACTTACTTTGTGAGTTGACCACATTTCCTGAAATCTACAATCCCCAGCTGTGCTGTGCTTAGATATGAGCTGGTCTGGTAGGCTTCTGAAAACCTGCTCCTCCCACAACAGGGCAGATCTGTCTGTCCCAACTCAGAACACTCAGTTGTCCGACTCCCTTCTGAGAGCTCTCTTCCTACTGTACGTTCTAAAGAGACACACGCATATTCTTGCACTTGGAATTTTGTTGACAGCGTGAAAACTCTTACTGGAAGCTGAGGCAGATTCATTATATCTTATAGATGTGCTTCAGGTTTCCCCGGATAGTCCAGAATTCAGTGCAGTGTGCAGTGCTTGCTGGGTGTATTGGAAAAAATTACCCATTCCAATTCGTTACTACTGCTCTTGAAAAGCCTTTCCAGCTCTCCATGTAGCTGTGGACCGGAGGTCAGCAAATCACAGGATGCTGAACTGATTCTACCCAATACCTACTCTTGTAAATAAAGTTTTATTAGGACACAGGTATGCCCATTTCTTTACTGTGTTCACAGCTGCTTTTTAAAAATTTTTTTGTTGTTGTTCATTTTCATTTATTTATTTGAGAGTGACAGAGAGAGAGGCAGATAGAGAGAGAATGGGCATGCCAGGGCTTCCAGCCACTGCAAACGAACTCCAGATGCATGCGCCCCCTTGTGCATCTGGCTAACGTGGGTCCTGGGGAATCGAACCTTGAACCGGGGTCCTTAGGCTTCACAGGCAAGCGCTTAACCGCTAAGCCATCTCTCCAGCCCTCACAGCTGCTTTTGTGCTGCAGTAGCACAAGTGAGTGTTTTTGACCAAGAATCTATGGAAGCTTCTCTCCTCTTGTTAGGTTTTCTTTCAAGGACTCTGTCATGAAGGGGACTCAGCTGGCCTGGTTATACATAGCCCAGACTGAATAATGGAGCCAACCTGAGCAAGAAAGAAAGCTTAGGTAGAATCTGCTTTTCTTAGAGAACAAACTGTTGGCACTAGCAGCTGTGCTGGCTCCTGCTGGCATTCCTGCCCTTTCAGTCTCTCACAAGGCCCAGCTGTGTATCTTGACCTTGGACTTCAAGAAATAAGCCTGCACGCCTCCAACAAACTTTCCTTCTTCCTCAAGCTCATTTTTGTCTTCAAGTCAGTTTAGGCTTTAGCCTAAACTGCTAAAATGCTTTAGCACTTTATCTTGGACTTATCCTTGCTCTTATACATTTTACTTCGTCTTCCCTTGGCTGTGCAATTCTTCTCTTGGAGCCAGGACAAACCTATCTGATAACATGCACTGTATCAGGAATTGATTTCTGTGGAGGTAAGGAAGATGCTGGCCAGAATAGAGTTAGGAAATCACTGCCCAGTGATGATTTGAGCCTTTACCAATGCCATGTACAGAACATTTTGTTCTGTGATTTTCTGCTTCTCTGACAGTATAGATGGAAATATATATATGTATATGTATATGTATATATATACATATATATATATATATATATATATATATATATACATATACACATACATACATATATATATATATATTAACTAACTTTACAATAGCTTGGACCTGCTTGCTTTTTTTCAGTTTAATATTTTTGCCCTCACTAATCATATGATTTCTTTTAAAAGGTAGAATTTGGGTTTTCCAAATGCTTTACAAAAAATATATCACAGAAAAAAAAAAATCCTCTGGGTTTTGGAAGGCTTTCCCAAACACCTGATCACTGTGGTAAACAGCCAAGAACTTAATGTAACAATTTGACTAAGGCTGGCAGATTTGATGCCCTGTTTCCAGCCGTATTTGCATTGGTTTTGATTCATAATTTACTATGAATTTTAGTCTCATGAATTATTTTTAAAATAAGCAAGAAATAAACAAACAGCAACTAATAGTCATTATGAGGTACAGTCACTAAAGCATCATACTTGGCTTATTGTTTCTTTTAACAGTGGGTATTGTTGCAATGTGGGGCATTTATGAGGTACAGTCATTAAAATGTCATTCTTGGGCTAATTCTTTCCTTTACGTTGAGAACTATTGCAATGTGGGAGGCTTATGAGGTACAGTCATTAAAATGCCATTCTTGATCTAACTCTTTTACGTTGAGTACTGTTGTAATGTAGAGTGACTCGACAAGAAAGTGGTGGAGTTTAGAAAGCATAGGACTCACTGGACACTTGGTACTTTCAAACTTCTGTAGGATTAATAGAACTTACAATTTCTCTTCTCTGTGAGAACAAGGTACTGCCCACATAAATACTTTTTACACAATTAGCAGTTAACATAAAATGTTTTAAGTGATACTTCATGGATTCTTGAGAACATTCAAGTTAGACTGAGAAAAGACACTCTGGATTTCCCCAACTTTATCCAATGTGTTCTTTACTCAGTAGAATATTTGTAAATGAAATAGTCTACGGACTTAAGAGAGTATAAAAAAAATTGCACCCACACTAAAATTTTCAAAAATGTGAACTGGAAATTCCCAGATGGTTAGCTCATATAGTGCAGAGAAGGGCTACCCGAGCTGCAGGGGGAAAATGGCCAACAATGTTGTGAGCAAGCAGGGGGCACTGCTTTATGAAAGCAACCGTCGTGACAAGATGACAAGATACACACGCATCTGTGCAGTAGTGCCACCCAGCCTAGGTGGGAGACCAATGGCTCTATGAATGGCTATGAGATCTGCTCAGTGGAGAGAAACCCGTAGCTGGAACTGGGAACTCAAAATCTTATGGAGACCAAGATTGTCGACTCAGTGAGAAACTCCGACCAACATTTGTCCAAATGGGAGGCTACACCCATCAAAATCTTTTTAAACTAATAATGCTTATCTCCATTAATCTATCGTGATCTCACTCTCCACCGGAGAATCTGTTTCTGTTTTTTCTTTGTTGTTGTTGTTTGTTTGTTTTTTTGTTTTGTTTTGCTTTCTTCAGAAAGCAGCAAGAACCAAGGACAACAAAAATCTATCAACAAAATGAGGATAGCTGACTCCCTTGCAGGAGATGAACCACCCCTCACACAGCAGCTAGGGCTCAGGTGAAACCACAGACGGAACTTGCGAGATAAGCAATGTGCTGCTCGTAAGGTGAGCCTGACAACCTGGGCCAGTGATGGAGACAGGCACTGAGGAGACTCAAATCGTACCAAAGCAGAAATTCAGAAGCCGCTGAGAGCTCAGCACTAACGTAGACTTAAAGCACACCCACCATGGCTCAGGGAATTTTGAAGAATAGGGGCAGAAAGATTGTAAGAGCCACAGGGTGGGAGTATCCAGAGATATGCCCCCCCCCCACCTCAGCAATGACTGACTGCTGCTCTCACAACTCATAACCCATAACTCCATGGTGAAGACCAGAAATCCCACTAAGGAGGGCCCTCAGTGGAATGGATTCAAGGAGCAGGGAAATAATGGTACAAACATATGATGTGTCCATATGTAGTTTATACTTAATAAAAAGAATAAATGAAAACAATGTGGGCTGGAGTGATAGCTCAGTGGTTAAAAGTATTTGCTTGCAAAGCTTGATGACCTGGTTTGATTCTCCAGTATCCACATAAAGCCAGATAGATACATAAAGTAGCACATGTAGCTGGAGTTCATTTGTAGTAGCAGGAGGCCCTGGTGAACACATGTTCTTGTTCTTTATTTATATAAATAAATATTTTTAAAATCAAATTTCAAAAATTTGGGTCTTGGGCTTGAGAAATTGATTAGTGGTTACAGTGCTTACCTGTGAAGCCTAAGGACACAGGGCCCTCATAAGCCAGATGCACAAGGTGGTACATACTTCTCAAGTTCATTTGCAGTGCCTAGAGGCCCTGGTGTGCCCGTTCTCACTCTCTCTCTCTCTCTCTCTCTCTCTCTCTCTCTTCTTAAGTAAATAAATAAAAATAAATAAGTAATTTTTAAAAACAAATTGACAGATCCTGCTTTCTTGTTTATTTTTATTTATTTATTTGAGAGTGGTAGAGAAAGAGAGAGAGAGAGAATGGGTGCACCAGGGTCTCCAGCCACTGCAAACAAACTCCAGATGTGTGCACCCCCTTGTGCATCTGGCTAACGTGGGTCCTGGGGAATTGAACCTCGAACCGGGGTCCTTAGGCTTCACAGACAAGCACTTAACTGCTAAGCTATCTCTCCAACCCTAGATAGAGAATTTCTTTGTGACCAGGTTCTTTCACAGAAAGCTAAGAACATTTAGGGTTGAATTTCTGGTTTGATTTCTGTAGCTGGCTTTGGATGAGGGGAGTTCAGGTTTCCATGGCTTGCTACGAAGGATACAGGGCAGTAAGGGAATGAAGGGAAACAGAATGTCACAAGGAAACTTCATTCCTAAAACTCCAGCAGTATACTTCAACTTAATGTACTAACCAAGCCAAAGTGGTGTACTGTGAGGTGTTGTTTTCTGAGTCCCCAAAGAAGCTTTCTTGGGATGTCATATTGAGAACATACATACACATGAACATTTTTTGCTTACAGATACAGCCTATTTCTTTTTTGTTTTGTTTTATTTTATTTATTTTGGAGACAGACACAGAGAGAGAGAGAGAATGAGCATGCCAGGGCCTTCAGCCACTGTAAATGAATTCCAGATGCATGTGCCACCTTGTGCATCTGGCTTACGTGGGTTCTGAGGAATTGAACCTGGGTCTTTTGGCTTTGCAGGCAAACACCTTAACCACTAAGCCATCTCTCCAGCCCAGATTCAGCCTATTTCTAACGACAGCACTGTCGTGGGTAGAAGCCAATATGAAATGGCTACAGCACCCAGTAATTTGCTCAAGGTTGATGCCAATTTCAAACTTCTTATCAAGGGCTAAATTGAGGTCAGGACAAAGTGATCTGATTAGTGACCTTCCTTCCATTCTAAACTACTTTGGGCTTGAAAAGAGGTAGATTTACTTCAATCAACCCAATTTTCTTGCATTATCCCAATGGCTTCACCTTGTCATATGAAGCAAAACGAATGTGCCCACAGTCTTAAGGGAAAGGATAATTTCTGATATATATCTTTTTCTTTTGGCTAACAATACTCTCTTCACTATTCCATTAATCTGTTTGTTTTCAGTATTAGAAATTTATAATGGTATATTTGGGTGTTGAAGAAGTTGCTTAGCAATTAAAGTACTTGCCTGCAAATTTTTTAAAAATTTTTTTTGTTTGTTTATTTTTATTTATTTGAGAGCGACAGAGAGAGAGAGAGAGAGAGAGAGAGGCAGAGAGCGAGAGAGAGAATGGGCGCACCAGGGATTCCAGGCACTGCAAACAAATTCCAGACACATGCGTCCCCTTGTGCATCTGGCGAACATGGGTCCTGAGGAATCGAGCCTCGAACCGGGGTCCTTAGGCTCACAGGCAAGCGTTTAACCGCTAAGCCATCTCTCCAGCCCGTTGCCTGCAAATTTTAAGGACCCAGGTTTGATTTCCCAGAACCCACATAAGATAAGATAGATGCACATAGTGGCACATGCATCTGGAGTTCTTTTGCAATGGCTGGAAGCCTTGGCATGCCCATTGTCTCCCCCCCCCCGTCCCCTCTCCCCCGCCGTGTATCTCTATCTCTTTTTCTAATAAATAAAAAAATAATTTTTAAAAGAGTATATTTGACTTAAGTATGTTGTTTTTGTATTTGCCTTTTCCCAAGGAAAAGAGTAGGTACTAGAATAATCTCAAGTTTTGATTTCTCTGTTTTTTACTTCCTTCTTCCTTCTTTTAATTCGTATTTTTTCAACTCAAGAAAATAGTTTTACTAAGTCTTTACAATTGTCTGAAAGTCTTTTCAACGTTAGAGATGAGGTGATTTAGGATGTCTACCCTTGGGCAGAGTCTCATGGGAGAAATAGAATTAATAGAACAGAAATAGAATTAAAACATTTGACTACAAGTCAGTTAAATGAGCACCAGAAGAGGGCAAATACCCGAACTATGGTTTGTCAGAGGCGAGTGTACAATAGACAACAGCAGTGGGATTTAGAAAAGGGCTCCAGGCAAGAGAAGAAAGGGAAGCCATCATCAGTGGCTGGTAATAGAAATCCTAGGAACAGAGGGGAACAACAGGTTTAATTTCAAGATCCTGAAGCAATCCAAACAATAAGAAGATTAAGAGAATTGGAAGGAAAACATGTTGACAGTCCCCTTTCTTCAGTTCCACTGGTTCTTTCTAACCCTATCAAAGAGTAGGCGTGACCAAATGCTCACACAGGTCTTGTATTAGGTAGCTAGTTAGATATTAGCAGGCTGAGAGGCACTGGGTCTGAACCCTTTCCTCCTAATGGACAGTTTTTAAGACCAAGGCCTAGAAAGGCAGGACTCTGGTTTCTCATCAGAGGAATGGGACCTGAATCCCTAGGAGGACCTGACAGCCTGGACTGCCTGGAAGGACATGAATAGATAACTATCTAAATCTTTTAAGATTACTATCTAGCCAGAGGCCTTTTGATAAAGAACAGAGATATACCGTTGCTCCATCCTGTAAAAATTAATTCCAAAGGGCTGCCTTAGGAGAAAGCTCCTCAGGAGAAGCTGCAGGTTGCAGAGACTTCAGAAATAATATTGAGACTGCATAATATGTGTCAGGGCAATGGCCCCTTTGGTCACTCTGGTCTGTTTACAATATGTTCTGCTTCACTGTGCAAAAAAAAAAAAAAAGAGGGGGGTGGAGAGATGGCTTAGTGGTTAAGACACTTGCTTGTAAAGCCTAAGGACTCATGCTCAACTCTCAGATCCCACGTAAGCCAGATGCACAGTGACACCAACTGCACAAGGTCTCACATGTGTACAAGGGGGCATATGTACCTGGAGTTTGAGTGCAGTGGTTGGAAGCCCCGGCATGCCAATTCTCTCTCTCTTTCTCTCTCTCTTACACACACACACACACACACACACACACACACACACACACACACAAAGCAAAGCAAAACAAACAAACAAAAAAACCTGCCTGTCTTGTACACTACACTCTGAATTCTTTCAACAGAGACCACAAGAACTATGAAGCTGAAGGGATTCTGTAGTGAGGTCCCACAGGAGTCTGTCTACACTACTAGATCTGCATGGGATATAATAGGAGCACTGAGGAGACACTAACTTATTCTTTCCTATGGGAACCTGGAACTATTTAAGAGGTAGCTCATTGCCTGATCTTGGCTTTGTGGATTAGTAAATTGCAATTCTTCAGGAAGAGAGTTGGGAGGGGGTTGAAGAATAGTTAGGGAAAGAGGCACATAATGCATAGTGAATTTCAAAAAAAAAAAAGTTGAACCGTCATGTCTATACTGGAAATGTTGACTCTATCTTAGACCCTGTTGTTTTTGTCTGAACTCCCTCACTCTCTCTCTTCTCTCCAGTTATGTTTCAGGTTTCTGGTGGGTCTATCAATTGGTCTGCTTCCCTAAGGGTTTCTGATTAGCAGCTCTGGTATTATCAAGAAAGCCCCGCCCCCTTTTTTTTTCTGGTTACAGTGATCTGTTGAGGTGCCTAAAGAGCAGATCCTTCAAGTTTGGTCTTAAATAGCAACTTTGCCACTTCTTAATTTGGTGTTTTGGGCAAGTTACTCTACTTCTGTGTTTCTTGTCTTTGAAACTGGTTGATGACAGGGCTACTTTATCACATTATTTAGTATCTTTAAAGTGGTGTAGTATAAAGCTTTTCATTAGTATAAACAATGAGTTAAGACGTTAAAAAAACACATAAAAAGATTTATTTTGGCTCACTGTTCAGAGGTTCAAGTCATGACTGTTTAGCCCTGTTGCTTTCACAGGCGTGGTGAGGCTGTGTATCAAGGTAGGGAGTTAGCGGTAAAGTGAAACCACTTAGCTCACAGTATGCAAGGAAGAGGGAGAGAAAGAGGCCGGGTCCTACTGCCCTCTTCAGTGGCCTTTTACTGATCTAAGTGCCAATCACCCGGTCCCATACCTTATCAGTAGTGTGTAATTTGGGACCAGTGCTTAAATACATGGGCTATTTTGGGAGGCATTTCAGGTTGAACAGTACTTGGAAAGTGTTACAAGTTCTCCATATGGAGATATTGACAGTCAGACCTCCACGTCAGTGGATTTTGCACTTGTGGAAAAAAATAAATCCAGAAGAAAATGCGCCTGGGCTGGACATGTGCAAACTGTTATTCTTGTCAGTATTCTCATCAATACAGTGTAACACCTATCTGTGTTGCATTTGCAGTACATTAAGGATTATGAGTAGAATATTACAGATGACTTAATAGATACTGGAAGATATACATAGATTATGTGTAAACACTGTCACAGTTTTGCATCTGTTGGTTTTGATATGTACAGAAAGCCTGGGATCAAGTTCCTACAGACACCTCAGTGTTAACATTTATTTTAGAGTGTATCTGACTTTGTTTAGAATTTAAGGATTTGGGGGAAAATGAGGAAGAGTCTGTCAGTTACTTTCTGGTTGCTGGTTAAAAAAAAAAACAAAAACAAAAAAAAACAAAACAAAACTAGCAACAGTGAAGGGAAGGAAAGAGTTTACTTTGGCTCACGGTTCCAGAGAGCAGACGTGACAGAAATCAGAAACTAGTGTCACATTGTCACATCAACAGGGAGGAAGTAGCTGGCTAGAGTACTAAGCAGGGCTAGGGCTAGAACACCTAAGACGCATTCCAAGTGACACGCTTCCTCTCGCAAAGCTCCACTTGGACTAGTTTCACAGCCCTCTCAAGCAGCATACCACTGGGGATTAGGTATTCAAAAGCATGGATCTATGAGGGACAATTTTACATTCAAATTACCACAAAGAGCTCCATGGTTTACATTTATTTTGTCAAATGAAGGCTGTTGGCAGCAGAAGTGAATGAGGCCGGCGTTCAGGGAACAACCATATCTAGATAGCCATTCATCTACCTGCCATCTGTCTGCTTGCTGACATCCATTTACTGTGGGACCAACACATTCCGTCATGTTAGATTCCTGCTTCTTACCACGGCAGGAGGCTGCAGTGAGTCAGTGTTGACAGGAAGCATTGTAGAGAGCTGAGGATGAATAGGCTTTGTTGGGGGGAGGGGGGACACTAATTGACTCATTCTTTAAGCTATATGACGTGATGTGGTTGCTAAGAGGAGATTACAGTATACTACCTTTTTATACCTATAGTTCCATTTGTTTTTGCATATTTCTAGGTGATCCCATAAAGCTATATTTGGCAGATCATTGCTGCAATCCAAGGAGCTCTATCCACATGGCTCTGTACCCGGATTGACCTCATGTATTCTGACGTTTTCTTTAAAAGCTGCAGTGATGGAATTAGGCCCAGAGAAGGGGGTAAAGGTCCAATCAAAGAGGCATTGCCTGTCACTTTCAAGAATGTTTGTCATTCTCATGAGACACATAGGAAATTTACATAACGTTATGCACCAGGATGCACAACTTTGGAAGAGTTTGTGGGAAAATGGTGAATATTCAGGCTGTTTCAATATTGCAGTACATTTCCAACCTACCTTCAATTTCTCCTCTGACTTACTCTTCCAGACTGAGCATAACCCTTCCCCTGTGAGAAATTTCTGCAGCTTACTTATCTGTTTAAAATATCAAATCCTCTCTCTGGCTTTGAGGTTACAGTCTGGTTCCTTCTACAACTAGTTAAGAAGCATTTTACAGAGTATCTACACTTTGCTGGAAAAAGACTACAATAGCTCTAATAAAAATATTGTAAAGGCACATATGAAATTTAAAACTTTTATGTGAAATATTAAAATAAATGAAGTAATCTTATTTTAAGTACTCTGGTTAAGCTATCAATATATAAACATAAAAATATCAGTATGTAATTAATATTCAAATTTATTGAGATAATTTACATTGTTTAAAAATAAACATTAAAGCTGGGTGTGGTGGGGCACACCTTTAATCCCAGTATTGAGGAGGCAGAGGTGGGGGGATTGCCTTGAATTCAAGGCCACTCTGATACTATAGAGTGAATTCCAGGTCATCCTGAGCTAGAGTGAGACTGTACCTTGAAAAACCAAAATAAATAAATAAATAAATAGATAAATAAATAAATAAGTTAAGAATCCAATGTGTGTTTTATACTCAATGGCACATTTAACTCAGATGGTAAATATTCATTGAAAATAATATATATATATATATATAGTATAGTTGAAAAAATAATTTCCCATATGCAAGTTGCAGATATACTTCTAGTTTTTCAATAGCTGAATAGGAGTATGAGATTTTACATGTAGTTTTAATTTTCTATGTGAAATTAACTTGAAAAAATGCAGTCCCTTAGTTTTCTGGGCACACTTTAGTTGGCCATGCATGTCCTGCAGTAGCTGCTCTACATAGGACAGTTCTAGAAACATGGTCTTGCACTTGTGGCTTAACTTTGTTCCCACTTACAGAGATCTCTGGCCACCTCTCTCTTCCCTGTAATGCCACGTCTCATGCTGCCCCAGAGAAGTGGGGTTTGCCCAGCCCTCTTGTGGCAGTTTGATTCAGGTGTCCCCCATAAACTTAGGTGTTCTGAATGCTTGGTCCCCAGCTGATGGAGATTTGGGGATTAATGGCTCCTGGAGGGGGTGTATTGTTGGGGGTGGGCTTATGGGTGTTATAGCCAGTGTCCCCATGCCAGTGTTTGGCACACTCTCCTGTTACTGTTGTCCACCTGACGGCCAGGGGGTGCTCATGTCATCATTTTCCCTGCCATCATGGAGCTTCCCCTCAAGTCTGTACGCCAAAATAATCCTTTTTTTTTTTTTTTTTTTTTTTTTTTACTGCAACACTTTTCCTACTGAGAAATTCTGTCTACTTTCCCAGGGAGCTCAAGGGTCCACCTGCTGGGACGTGTGAATTTCCCTTATGCAAGCAGGGCTTGTTGTGCAGGAGAAACTGTGGTGACTGTCGGGCTCTTCCTTTCTGTTTCCATTGCTCTCAGCGCAAAGGCGGAGCAGCCGCCTCCCTTTCACACTGAGCACGCCGCTCACAGGGTAGACAGTCTGGGACAGCTCCCGGGATTCCTGAAGACTCCCTTCGTCTGTAAGGCTCTCAGTACAGTTTATGGATGAGTTTCACAATGGCCTAATAGGTTTGTTGGGATGAGATGATGTAAAAAAAAAATGTGCTTAGTTCAAGACTCCATGTATTAGTAATATTAATATATTTATTATTATTTTATTTTTATTTTTTGGTTTTTCTTTTTTTTTTGGTTTTTCGAGGTAGGGTCTCACTCTAGCTCAGGCTGACCTGGAATTCACTCTGTAGTCTCAGGGTGGCCTCGAACTCTCGGCAATCCTCCTACCTCTGCCTCCCGAGTGCTAGGATTAAAGGCGTGCGCCACCACGCCCGGCTTATTTTTTGGTTTTTCAAGGTAGGGTTTCACTCTAGTCCAGGCTGATCTGGAATTCACTATGTAGTCTCAGGGTGGCCTCAAACTCACAGTAATCCTCTTACCTCTGCCACCCAAGTGCTGGGATTAAAGGTGTGTGCCACCACACCCAGCAATATTAATATATTTCTTAACTTCCTGAGTAAAATAATTAGCAAATATAGCAATAACGATAATGATTACGATAATAAAAATTTGTTCCAGACATATTTAATTGCCTTATATGTCATGTCAATACTCCAGATAATTTTATTAAGGTGTAAAGTGTTGCTATTTTCCCTTTACAGAAGAGGCTAGGTGGTTTTTCTAATGTCTAAGCTTGGAAGAAATGCAGTCAGTATTTAAATAACATAGTTTATTTATAGGACTATAGTTTAAATATATTTATTTTATTTTTGTTTATTTGAAAGAGAGAGAAAGGGGCAGAGAAAGAAAGAAAGACAGAGAGAGAGAGAGCATACCAGAGCCTCTAGCCACCGTAAACAAACTCCAGATGCATGCATCACCTTGTGCATCTGGCTTTATGTGGGTCCTGGGGAATCAAACCTGGGTCCTCTGGCTTTTCAGGCAAGGGCCTTAATCGCCAAGCCATCTCACCAGCCCTAAATGTGTTTCATTAACATTAGCACTTGTAGCTTTTCAGGTGGTACATAGGATTGAGTAAAATAATTGGAAAAGAGAGATCTGATGTTGAATGATCATTCTGTCATTGATTAGGAATATTTACATAGAGAACTTTCTAATTTCAACTGAGGTCCCTGCTCTGGAAAAGGCTGGCAAAATCAGTGAGGAAGTATAGGATGGAGACATTACCTGGGCAGTGCTTGGGTAACGTTTTAACCTTTGAGAGTCTTAGCTCTGAGATTATTTATCAAGCTAATCTCTTTGCTGAGATTTCCTTATCTAAAAGAATGAAAGATATAATGATACTAAGTGTATAGGTTTTAAAGATTAAATGACAAACCATATAACCGTTCAGAATTATATCCAGTCATAATAAACATCCAGACTATCTAGACATAATAAACACTCACTGGGATTCCAGTCATGTCTGAGTCATTTTGAATTTTACATGTATAAAACTTCCTGTTACTCAGTCTGGATGGCCCTGCCCAATATAGGTGCACTTAAATTGGAATTTCTTTCAAATGCAACCACAGGACAAGGCTATCTGGAGATGAATTCAGAAGATAGGCAAATATTGTCATAAGTAGCAATAAAAAAGATTTGAATAGTACAAAATACTACCGTAGAAATTACAGAGCTGTAATGAATATAAATGTTGTGATTTACACCCCATTCTTAAATGTGACCTTCCTCCTCCACTGAACCTCTTTTATTGTGATTCTAATTTCATTTAGCAGCTGTTATGATCTTTCCACTCTCTGAGCAAAATCATTCTCCTCATTTAAAAAAAGAAAACCCTAATCTCCGTGTATTTATCATCAGCCCTTTATTATGCTTCAACTTGCCTGAATGGAAGCTGTATACATTACGGTTGCTGTTTGATTTGTATATTGACCAGAGGGATGTGTTTCAAGTCAGCAAGGACCATTTCCACCATGCACTGGATTACAACCATATGCCACACTCTGCACATCAGGATAGCACTGGGCCTGACACTGCACAGCCAGGTCTAGTGACGATGACAGTCCACGCATGGACATGCCTGAAAGAGTACAAAGTGTCTGTCAGGGGAAAGCAATGAGGTCTCTGGGACTATGGGGAGAGGAAGGTCAGTGAGTAAAGAAGCCTTAGTGCGGTGGGAGGGGGTGCCCAGGGAGTGTCCGGAGCGATGAGATATAGAAAGGGAAAGAAATGGAGTAGTGCACCAATAACATGAGGTCATGGCATGGGCCGAGAGAAATCAGAACCCAATCATGGAGCGCACTTCCAGGGTGACGTTGATGTGTTACTTCATTATGTTGAGAGGCTACTGAGAGCTTCTGGCTGCTTTTGAAATAAAAGTGAATACTTTTGAAATATGGTGAACCTTTTATCACAATTTACCCATATGTTCCTGTATGTCACCTGTTTGAAGATACTCAGAAATTTTTTTTAACTTTATTTATTTGTTTGAGAGAGAGAGAGAATGGGCACACCAGGGCCTCCAGCCACTGCAAACAAACTCCAGACTCATGCACCACCATGTGCATCTGGTTTACTTGGGCCCTAGGGAATCCAACCAAGGTGCTTTGGCTTTACAGGCAAATGCCTTAACCGCTAAGCCATCTCTCCAGGCTCCCTCAGAAATAGTTTTGCTTCTTTAGTCTATAGTTTTATCTGTCTGGTGTGCATGCGTGTGCATATGTGGGAGGGGTGGGCGTTCCTGTGCATGAGGAGCCTTGTGTCACGGCCACAGCAGGTGTGGCAGTCACAGAACAGCTCTTGGGACGGGGTTCACCTTTCCACCTCCTGTGAGGCAGGGTTTCTGTGCACAGACTTTTGGGAAATTTGACTGTTTCTGTCCCATTCTCCTAATCCGCAGGCTGGGGTCAGCTTCAGCATTTTCATGTACGGACGGAGCTTTGGTACTCAGACTTGAGTCAGCAAGTGCTTTATTCACAGAGCCATTCAGTGTGTTTAAAGGTGAAAATGAATGATACAAAATTTTTGCAATTTTAAGAGCTTTCTCTTTTGCTTCACATTTAAGTTCGTTTAAATGGACTCAGGAAAATATTTAAATAGCATTCAACAGAGTAAGCAATGTATCTTTAAAGTCTAGTGTTTTCTCAAGTTAGTGTGGCACAGTTTTCTTTGTGTGCGGGTGTTGGTTTGGGTGTGTGTGCATGTGTACATTCTGACGCAGCACCCACTGTGCTACCTGTTGTGATCAGAAGGAAACATCAGGTGTCCCTCTGCATCACTCACTTGCCTATTTTTTTTATTTTAATTTTTTTATTGACAACTTCCATGATAGTAAACAATATCCCATGGTAATTCCCTCCCTCTTTTCCCTTTGAAAGTCCATTCTCCATCATATCCCCTCCCCCTCTCCATCAGTCTCTCTTTCATTTTGATGTTCTTGTGTAGGTAGTGTCAACTTGCTTATTTATTTACTTTTTTTCCTTGCGAAGGAGTCTTTTACTGGTTCTGCATTTGCCGTTTGCCAACCCCAGTGATTCTCTCGTCTCTGCTTCCCAGGACCGTGGTTCAGGCATGTGTGGCTAGGTGTTCTGGAGATTTGAACTGGGGATGTCTCAGATCTCCTTTCAGACCTCCATACTTGGGCAAGAAGTGCACGTAACTACTGAGCTGTCTCCCTAACCTCTGCAGCATAGTTTCCAGTGTGGTGGGTGTAGGGCAGAGTATATTTTCATGGGAATATGACAAATTTTCAATATGTTCCTATGTTAAAGTTCTCAAAAAAATTAAAATACTTAAACATTTAAATGTGCAACTCAATATGTATTTCTCAATAGTTTTCACTAATGGATTATATCACTTTTCTATTCTGGCTAACTAATCGTTACATGCTTCATAACTGAAAATAACATATATTTCACAGATGGCAAGTGAGATTGCGAGCATGACAAACCTGGGCCCTGTGCTCAGGGTTATACAGAGTGGAAGGGAACGTGTCTCCCAGACTGTGCTCCCCTCCAGAAGACTCGCCCTCCTCCAAGTCCATGCAGGTTGTGATGAACACGGCTCCTTGGGGCAGACAGAATGAGTCTGTCGTTTCCTTGCTGCTTGCCAGCCCCAGGTCCCTCTCATTTCCCGGAGGACACACAACAGGAATTGTTACTCCAAGGCAGGGATTTTCTCAGTGGCAGTTTCAATGTTTCCTCCCACTTCATGGAGAAAATCATCAAAGTTTCCAAACTTAAGGATTTTTTGCCATAGAATTTTGTATATATGCATACGTGTATAAAAATATCTGTCTGTCTTTCTCTCTGTGTATATATGTATATTCTGTATCAATAAAGACATTGAATTGTTTTTGATGACTGCATGGTTTCCGTGATATGGGTACACTATGTTTCACTTATGCTTTTTTTGTTAAATATTTACTTCATTTCAAATTTTCAATATTGCAAGCAATGAATGTGCGTGTGACTTTGCATGTGCGGCTGGTGAACTGAAGCTGGGCTCCCAGGCTTCCTGAGCAAGTGCTTTTTAAACTCTGAGCTGTCTCCCTAGCCCCTTGTAGGATAAACTTGAAAGTACCTAAATGTCAAATTGTTCGCTGCTACGCAGCACCAGATAGTGCTGTAACAATTACATGCAAGATATGCCAACATTTATGATAAGATAGATTAAAATATAACCCATAATACTTCTACGAAGAAAATAGCAATGTGGGCAAAATCATGGGTACGAGACAGTGGCGGCTGGGCCAGTGTGATGTTAATGCTACATTGCCAGCCCAACAGTTCTTTTCCTTGTGAATGGTATAAAGGCATAGATGCTAGTCGATCCTAGAGTCTCACAGGCGGATGTGAGTTCCGTGTGAAACAATGAGGGAACATTGGCTTTCTTTCATGAATGTCTCTTGTTACATTGTCTAAGGAGCTCTCTGCCTGCTTCCTCGCCCGTTTGAGAGGCTCTGTTGTGTACTAGGGATGTCAGTCTTGATGCCTGAGCTCTGGTACTCTGCACAGGCTTGACCACCTGTTGATAATGTGCCACTTACAGAGACAAGTAGTAATGCATAGCAGAGAAAGGAGATTTGCTTAATGTGGCCACATTAGGGAGAAGAATAAATAAAGAGATAAAATGACCCTCAAGTCAATTTGGGGGTACTTAAATGGGTTTAGGCTAAGCAAGAGGGTGAGAGGAATGCATCAGCCGTCTTGGACAAGGTGTGGTACCACGCAGCCTTGACCCATGATTGTCTAGGCTCCAATGTGCCCCGCAAGGTGGTGCGATAAAAGTTACCAGAATTGTGTGAAATGTCCTGTGGAGACAAGGTCCTGTTCTGGCTGGCACCAAGGTTGCAGATCTTCCCATTTTTCGAGCATGAGATCTCTGGGGAAATTTGAATTCTTTGGGTTCCATTGTTTGAACAGTCTGATAGCCAAAGCGAGAGGCATGGGCATCTCTTCAGAAGGTGTTCTCTGCTCCCAGGATGGAAATAATTTTTTAAATTTATTTTTATTTATTTATTTAAGACAGAGAGAAGGGAAAAGAGAGAGAGAGAGAATGGGTGTGCCAGGGTCTCCAGCCACTGCAAACAAACTCCAGACATGTGCGCCATCATGTGCTTATGTGGGACCAGGAGAATAGAACCCGGGTCCTTAGGCTTCGCAGGCAAATGCCTTAACCACCAAGCCATCTTGCCAGCCCGTGGAAATCATTTTGCATCTTTGATTCACAGCAAGGGCTTCAGAAAACACCACCCACTGCTTGTCCCTCTTCTTCCATGGGAGGTAATGGCAGCGGCGGGTGGCCTGAGTCCCTCCGTGGCACCAAGAGCCAGGCTCCAGATCCCCGACCAGAAGCCATGCCCGCAGGATGCCAGCAGTTACTGAGTGAGGACCTGTGGCTGCTGTTGCTGGTTACTGTTCAACACTCTTATTCCCCAAACATGAGGCGCTCCAGAGTAACCCAGAGAAGTGGGGGATGCCTAGCTCTTCATTTTTTAAAGAGTTTTATTGTTATAAACGCTATTATGTCCAATCCTATCCTAAAAGTCATTTCAGTCAATTCCATCACCATAAAGGGTGTGAGCCTGCTGGCGTTTAGAAGCAATGTGGAGCACAGGAAAGATCACTCATACTTTTCTATTTAGATGCAATACATTTTCAAATTGTCTTTCCCCAAAACAAGGTGAAAAAAAAAGAGTATCTGTGTTACATAGTCATCATAGAGAAGAAAATAACCCTCAATTTGATTGAATTAAACTATTTTGCTATGTCTCACAAAACTAGAATGCAGAATTCTTGTTAAAAGGTTAAAAGCGTTTGAGTAATTTAGTACACTTAGAGTTCTACTTGTCAAAATCCTGCAAAAGCTTGCTCCCAGATGCTCTGCATCTCTTGCATTTTAATTTGATTTTGATCTGAATATAGTGTTATTTAAATTGGTTCTTCCCTTTTAACTACTAACAATCATTAGAAATGTCAAATATTGCACTGGCAATAGTGATAGTGCCTTTTATTTTTGAAGTGATCCAGGTCGCTTGCACAATTGCCACATCACATGGACTGTGTGTATTGGCATGCATTCAGCGATTCAGTGTTCGTGAGTGACGCATTGATATTCACCTTACTTGTTTACCTTTTCAATCACCAAGTAGGCATTTTCTCCTCCCTGCCTTGGGAGCTGGTGATGGGAAAGGATCGTTCAGTAGTAAGTAAAAAAAAAAAAAAAAAAAAAAAAAAAAAAAAAATTTCAGTTTACCTCAGGCTTTTTCATCCATCTCTGAGTTGTCAAAGTGCAAAGTCATCAGTCGTACGCAAGGTCCCCAATAAGGATCCCAGTAGAAGGTTGCCGCTTCCTCTAGTGTTGATGCCGAGTTGGGCTAATGGGAAGAAACCAGCCTACAGAGGAGTGAACATGAGTTTGACATGAAGGCGATTCTTGGATTAAAATTTCGAGTTCCGGGCTGGAGAGATGGCTTAGCAGTTAAGCACTTGCCTGTGAAGCCTAAGGACCCCGGTTCGAGGCTCGATTCCCCAGGACCCACTTAGCCAGATGCACAAGGGGGCGCACGCGTCTGGAGTTCGTTTGCAGTGGCTGGAAGCCCTGGCGTGCCCATTCTCTCTCTCTCTCTCACTCCCTTCCTCCTCTCTGTCACTTTCAAAGAAATAAACAAACAAAAAAAAAATTAAAAAAAAATTTCGAGTTCCACTGCTTCAAGGCTGTACTATGATATTGGACAAATTGTTTACCCTTTAAAAGCTTCTGTTTTTCCAGTTGTAAATGGGCACTTAACATCTGCTATTCAGGGTTTTCACATGTATAAAAAGAATATTTATAATCTATCTCCCATACCTATCATATCTATCTATCTATCTATCTATCTATCTATCTATCTATCTATCTAATCTATCTATCTATCTTACTATGTATCTATCGTCTATTTAGTGAGGCATATGCCTAACACCTATTAAGCACCTTTTCATCTATCTAAGTTATAAACCTATTAGGTACCTCGTCAGTTCTTACTCAAATTGGGGCTGAGTTGACAAAGGCTCTGTCAATGACTTAGAAGTGTGAAGTACAGGTGTATCTATCACCTAAATACTGCTTGAGAACAAGAAATGAAATCTAGAAATAGCCAAAATCATTCCTTTTTTTTTTTTCTGGCATGAACTCTAGGCGTTGTCTTCCTAATCTTCCTCCAGAAAGATCCTTTCAACCTCTTTTCTCCTACAGACAACTGTGTAGCACAGTTAAGGCTGTTCTTCCACACTCTTGTCTCAGTCTCACCCTGAACTAAATATGAAAAACCAGAGCTGGGCGTGGTGGTGCACGCCTTTAATCCCAGCACTCTGGAGGCAGAGCTAGGAGGACCACCGTGAGTTTGAGGCCACCCTGAGACCACATAGTGAATTCCAGGCCAGCCTGAGCTAGAGTGAGACCGTACTTTGAAAAAACAAAATCAAAAACAAACATAAAATAAATAAATAAATAAACAACCACTGACAAAGTGTTCTTTACCAATATTGAGTCCTACCAAAGTAACTTATATGCTGTACTATTATGTAAAGTAATTATTGAAATGGATGTATTTAGGCCTGTGAGCATGCTAGGTTTTTTAAAAATCTCATTTCTTTTGATTTCATGGTTCATTTTTATTGATAGCCAGTTTTTAGTATGCTATTTTAATTATCCTGTTTTGGTATTACACATGTTTGCATTGCTTGTCATTGGCATATCTTGGAATTATGATGTGAATCTTTAACATATGACCATCTCTTAAGGGGTAACATTGGAGACTCCGGTGCTGAGCAATATGTCAACCTTCCTTCCCACTGAGGCCAACTATAAACCCATGAAAGCATACGTAGACAGCTGCTTATGAACTCTGAGAAGTAAAGATTAGAACATACATTAGAAAAGAATAATAGATCTTGAATTATGTCAGAATGAGCAAAGATTTTATTATTTTTCTCCTTTAGCATCCTCAACTTGAAGTCAATAGAAATCTGAAACCCTGACTTGAGCACTGTGCAGCAGACAGAGCCAGGAGAAATCCTCTATTCTGGTTAAGGAAAGAAAGGGAAAAAAATCCAAAGTACAGGGAGAAAGTGCCTCAGTTTACCTTCTCTCTCTTTAGTCTCTCACCCTGGGGACCAAAGAGTTCTACAGTGAGGCTGTTGGCATGCAGAGATAGAGCAAGCTCTCCTGGTTTTGATAGAACTGCGAGTCCATGGTGGTCACTCTAAGCTACTGTCTGTGGGTTTTCATCTCTCTCTCTTCTCTCCTTCTGCATGGCCTAGGATGTAATGTGGTTATAGAATGGAAAAGTTCTGGACAAAGATGGTTATGAGAGGCCAAGGGAACCTGACAGTTCTGGGGAAATAATGAAAAGCAGGAAGTGTGAGAAAGTGAATTACTGGGCTCATTCTTGGTCTGCATGAGGATGAGTCTGATCCTTATTAGAATACAAAGCCCTTGGCAATGGGGCACTGAAGCGCACCTCTGGGCAGGTAACATGTAGGCCAAGCTTCAGTACTATAGCAGGATAGGCTGCCAACTTTGGCAAATCAAAATTCAGGAGACTAGTCAAATTTGACACCAAGTTAAAACAATGAAGATATGTTTTTAGTATATGAGTACTTGTGCAATGTTTGTCATTATATCTTATTTATCTTAACTATAGGCTACTGAAAATGATTTGAAATGGGTGAGAGGAAACTAATCAAGAAAGTTTTTATTAATCTTTCTAACAATACTTTATTTTTATGTGTGTGTGTGTGTGTGTGTGTGTGTGTGTTTGAGAGAGAGAGGCAAACAAAGGCTTCCATCTGCTGCAAACGAACTCCAGATGCATGTACCACCTTGTGCATCTGGTTTACATGTCCTGGGGAACGGAACCTGGGTCCTTTGGCTTTGCAGGCAAGTGCCTTAACCTCTAAGCCATCGCTCCAGCCCAAGAAAGTGTCGTTTCTATGGATGAGGAACGTTCTCATGAGACACGCCACTTCTCCCTGAGGAGCTAATGGTAGTGGCTGAAGGGAGGAAGGGAGTCATTCTGTGCAGTGGCGTATCTACACAGGAATGGGGAAAGAAGAGACTAAGCTGGAGTGAGAGTGGAGTGCTGGTGGTTAAGGAAAGGGAATAACAGTTATTTTCTTGTTTCTGTGAACAAATAACTGACCTGCAGCAACATAAGGCAGGAAAGAGTTTATTTTGGTTCACAGTTCCGATAGGTAGTTCATCACAGTGGGGAAGGCACTGCAGGTCAGCTCATCACGTTGACTGACGTGATCAGGAAGTGGGGCCGGCCTCTGGAACCCGAGGGCGTGCTCCCAGTGACACAGCAAGGTTCCACCTCCTAAAGGTTCTGTACCTTCCCAAACAGTGCCGCCAGCTGAGTGTCCATCCTAGTCTATAGGGGGCATTTAATATTCAAACCACAACAGGGAGTGTACATGATCAAATTTTGATATATATGTACATATATCTATATGAAATTACCAAGGATAAATTAGTATACTTAAGTAGAGCAAAAAATAATTTCCTATAATTTAAGCAACACTTAAGTTTTTTGTTCATTTTTTAAAGGTTTTTCTTTATTAGAAAGAGGGAGAAAGAAGCATATTATATACATGTATGTTAATGTATGTATATAATATCAACACATAAGTTTTTATAAATATTTAGATGGAATAAAATTATTTTCCAGCTGAAGAGATGGCTTAATGGTTAAGGTGCTTGCCTGTGAAGCCTAAGGACCCAGGTGTGATTCCCCAGTACCCATGTAAGCCAGATGCACAAGGTGGCACATGCATGTGGCGTTCATTTGCAGTGGCTGGTGGCTCTGGCATGCCCATTCTCTTTCTGTCTGCCTGTTTCTCCTCCCTCCCTCTCTTTCTTTCTGAAATAAATAAATAAAATATTTTTAAAAAACTTCTCACATGCAAAGATGATTAACAGAGTCCAATAGCAGGGTAGGAATTACCTGCCAAAGATCTTAAAGTAGTTATTACGAGATACTTGAAGGATGAAAGAGCGATTGTATACAGTCTTGAAACAATAATTAAAATAGAAAGGATTGACTATAAATACACAGAAGAACCAAGTAAAAAGTTCAACCTGAAAAATACGGGACCTAGAAAGTAACTAAAATGTCAGGAATGAAAGAAAAACAACAAATTGAGCAAATAAATAAGGTCTTTGTTGAATTCTTTTAAAAATGTTTGGTAATTAGAAACAAAAAGGATAAAATTGTTAGGATTACCTTATGTAAAATGTATGTCTACAGCATCAAGAATTAAGAGTAATGACAGCTAGATGATACCAAAGTTTGTTTATTATATTGGAAAAGACAAAATTTGATTTTAAATAAAATGTAGAGATAAATGTGTTATAAATCACTATTAAAGCAACTAAAAAGTACACTAATGTATGTAGTCAGACTGATGATGGAGAAATTAAAATGCAATAATAAAACTTACCATTAAATTATTACCAGTATAATATAAATAATATTTAGCAGTACTTTCTCAGTTACAGTACTTTGTGTGGAGGAGGTATATATTATATAGATATGGTTTCATAACACTCAAGTTATATGGTATTATCTTAATATAGTATTATGATTTTTGATTTTAGCTATCACATGAATTTTAGAGAAATCAAGGGAAAAATACCTAGATGTGTATAGCTGGCTGCATTTACTCAAGAAAGATGGTAGATTATGGATTGCACCTAATCAATAGAAAAAAATTGAATTAAAGTTCTTCCTAGCAAAAGTGACCAATTCAGGGACATTCTCCTTCTAGGCCAAGCTTCAGTTAGCTTAGAAGGGATGGTACTAAAATGAAAGTCAGGAGTGACATAAGGATAAGAGGCAGATAATGAAGGCTTTGGTAGAATTTTCCTATTTATTTCCTCTGGTAACTTTATGAATCAAACACCTGAAAGTTCTTTTTTTTGGTTTTTCGAGGTAGGGTTTCATTCTAGCTCAGGCTGACCTGGAATTCACTATGGAGTCTCAGGGTGGCCTCAAACTCACGGGGATCCTCCTACCTCTGCCTCCCGAGTGCTGGGGTTAAAGGTGTGCGTCACCACGCCCGGCTCAAACACCTGAAAGTTCTAAGCAGCATAATAACTCTCAATTCTTTTTTCAGGGTTATAACACCAGCAAGTGGCATAGCACCTGACATGTAATGGATGTATATCAAATACTGACAGAATAAATAAAGTAAGTATTTTGAAGGAAGATACATCTCCCCAAATGACTTTCTGGTTACTTCTTCTCACTCTCCCTTTCCTCTTCTCTCTACTTTTGGTGAAGGATGTGCTATGTCCTTGTTCTACTCCAGGGGAGAGGTGTCTCCTTACGGAGCAAGGCATGCTCTTTAAAACACCGTATGCAGCTACAATGCTTAGACTTCGTGTTGGGATTTGACAACATTTTTTGTGGAAGTAGGTCTGATAATGACTTATACTGTCATTTTCCTGTAATGTGGCTGAGCTCAAAGTCCTCCCGCTCCCCATCTATGCCTCCCCTCCATACACTCCCCTCCATACACGTCTGTGGGCACCCCCATTTCATTACGACTAGCTCTTCTCCTGCTGCTGTTGCTCCTCCTCCTCACACTTCTCTCCCTGCTTCCCCTGTCCCCTCCTGCTGCTATGCCTCTTTCCATTGCTTCTCCGCCTCTTTTTCTCCTCTTCCTCCTCTTCTTTCTTTTTAACTTTAGAAAAGCTGATCTGGAAAGAAAGAGAAAAACAAGAAAAAAGCAGAGCAGTCAGAGAAGAGTTAGATAATTTTTTAATGACAGTTTTTAAAGATTATATTTTATTTATATATATAGAGGGAATTGGCACATCAGAGCCTCAGCCACTGCAATAAGACTCCAGACGCTTGTGCCACCTAGTGGGCCTGCATGACCTTGCACGTCCCTCACCTTTGTGTGTCTGGTTTAAGTGGGATCTGAAGAGTAGAACATGGGTCCTTAGGCTTTACAGGCAAGCACCTTAATCACTAAGCCATCTCTCTAGCCCAAGATTATACTCTTATATATCCTCTTCCCTAACCCCATTCCACCAAGAACCCTCCTTAGTAGGGTTATTGGTATTTACTGTGGGGTCATGAAGGCCTCAGTCAGTCTGTGTGTGTATGTGGCGGAGGAGGGTTTGTACCTTGAGATGTTCTACCCACCCTGTGACTCCTAGATTCTTTCTGCCCTCTCTTCCTCAAAGTTCCCTGAGCCCTGGTGGATGTGTTGGCAGTCTGATTTACTATTGAATCTCTGTCACCTCTTAATTTCTGCTTGGATGAGTTTTAAGTGACCACAGTGTCTGTCGCCATCTCCCTGGAGCTGGTTGTCAGGCAAGCCATGAGGGCAGTATTCACGTGACCACTTTCTCTGCAATGTCTCCTACAGATGGAGAAAAGGTGACACATTTTATGGTAGGCAGTCAGCTACCTTTTCTTGTCATATTGACGGATCTTGGATCTCTCCAGTATTCTCTACCATAAGTAAAATGAAACAGATTCTCCTACCAAACGTGAGAGCAGCTTGGATTAAAGGGGACAGGCATAGTTATTTGGGAGACATTTTAATGTGTATCACCACTCTTCTTCACTACAGAGCGGCAGGGGTGAAGGGGGAGCCTCTCTATGGAGTTTATGGGTTTCCTGTCCGTAGGATTATGACTTGGTTCCCAGTACCAAGCATGAGTCCTTGCTTACTGAATGGGCCCCTCATGTCCCATCCAAGGAGAGTTAGTTACCCCCATAGGCTGTGTGCCGCTGTTGCAAGAAGTGTGTACTTCATGCCGGGCATGGTGGTGCACACCTTTAATCCCAGCACTCAGGAGGCAGAGGTAGGAGGATTGCCATGAGTTCGAGGCCACCCTGAGACTCCATAGTGAATTCCAGGTCAGCCTGGGCTAAAGTGAGACCCTACCTCGAAAAGCCAAAGGGAAAAAAAAAAAAAAAAAAAAAAAAGAGAAGAAGTGTGCACTTCTTGTCTAACTAGTTGATTCTGTAGCTTGTAGGATCGTCTACTTATTCACACTGCTGGTCACTATTGTCCCCCAGCAGATCCCGTAGCACTTACCAGCACTGTGAGGGCTATCCAGGGGAAAACTGAGTTCTCTCTCACTTTCAGCATGGTCAGAGTGAAAATAGTTTTTGAAAAATCTTATTTTTCATTTATTTGAGAGAGAGAGAATGGACATGCCAAGGCCTCTAGCCACTGCAAATGAACTCCAGACGTATACGTCACTTTGTTCATCTGCCCCCTTGTGCATCTGCCCCCTTGTGCATCTGGCTTATATGGGTACCGAGGAGTCAAACCGGTGTCCTTAGGCTTCACAGGAAGCACCTTAACTGCTAAGACATCTCTCTAGCCCTGAGAGAACAAAAAATTAAGCGAAGTTATAATGTTTTACCAAACCTGTTTCCCCATGGTTGACTGTGTGAGCTATGATGTAAGCATTCCAGGAAACTTTTCAGTTTCTTTATCCCTGAATTTGATCAGGTTGCAGATAGGTCAGGAGGGCTAACAGTGCAGAGCTGAACACTTTGTCCCCTGTCAAGCCCTCCTTAATTTCCAAACTAAGACTAAAAGTTCACATTTAGATTTGAAAAGTCTCCTGTTCATCTTGGGATCATTCCCTATCCCCTTCAGGAGATCCTGCTTTAATAGTTACTGAATATTAAATTTACTAAGCTTATTGCTTTATGTACTTTTCCTAAAGTCATTTTATTTTCTAAGGTAAGATCTAGATTCTCCTCCTGTCTTCAGTGTAAGCTACCATAGATAAGTAGCAGCAAACTGAGGTTTGAAGAGCCAGACAAAAAACTCTGGTAGTGGAGTAATGTGATCCTAAGGCCATTTAGAAACCAAGTTTCTTGGTAGCAGTGTGGAGCTCTTGTCACTTGTCTTACATATACCACCTGGTATATGACAGTGGGAAGAAGGAAGAGAATGCTAAATAACTTCCTTTGAATTTCAGGGTTAAAAACTAATTAAGAAAAATGTTTCCAAAAAGAACCCTGGCTCCTTTAAGTGTGGTTTATTGCAATTTTAATATTTTATGGTTCTACTTTAACTTTTATTTCATAAATTAAAGATTAACAATCATGCCTAAACTGGAATATATTCTATCCACTTACAAGAACACATTGAATAACACTAATTAAATTTGCTTAATCAAGCTTAACAATGCTACACGCTGTTACTCATCAGAAAGTAAGTAGCATGCACATTTTCTAAAGTGCTCAAAAGCTAGAATACCAAAGGATTTGTTTCTATTGGGGTATCCAAGGGTTCAGCCATCTGGTATTTACTCTAGTTTTTAATAAAAAAATTATTATTTATCTTTATGGCTAATCATTTGCCCTACAAGCAAAACACATTTTGTGATTATTGTTATTTTAACACTACCACAGGCAAAGAGACATAAAAGAACAGGGTTTCCCTTCAGTTGAACCTTCTTAATGTCTGCAAACAGCTTAGCTTTAATGGTAGTGGAAGACGTAGGTGTTAGGAAAGTGATACCTAATATCGAGTTATACACAATAGCAGTTAGTCTCATGGCCTGGATGCTTTCAGTACAAATGAGCTTCTCCCCCCCACCCACAGAAATAGGAAAATATGACCACCCTTAACTCTCAAAGGACAAGGCAGTAGCCATGCCATTCTTTATCATGTTTTGCTCCTGTTCATGGGTAATCCCATTTTGACTATTCTAACTCAGACCCTGCAGGTAGACAGTAAATCACAGCTGATAGACCGTGACTAAGACCTGTCGATGGGACTGCTTTGCACTCTGGCAAGCCCAGAGGAAGCCAGGGATTGAGACAGGGTTAACTTCAGAATGGAGACAGGTGAATGAGGTTTGGCATAAAGAAAAAAATATATATATTAAATACACTTTGTGGGAAATTGCAGTGCAGTGTCTCCAGTGGTAACCTGCGGGGTCTTGAACTGAAGGTAAACACCTGGGTGTGACACCTTAAGACGGTGCTCAGGAGAGTTCCCGCTGCTGCCCAGGGGAGTTTTAAGTCATCACAACCCCTGCATTGAGTGGATGAAGGCTGATAAGCATACCTAATGCTTACTAAGTATGGTCCACATGCCAGATCATGTGTTAGGTGCCTGACAGTGCTTTGTGCTCACATTGACCTTGTGCCACGGTGGCTTTCATGGACATTTGCTCTGCGCAGGCTCGGACTGAGAGGAGGGGAGCGCCTCACAGAAGGTCATGTGGACCTGAGATTCATGGTCTTGAGGGAAGAAGCTGGGCTCTCCTTCTCTTGGCTAGTCCAGAAAGCCGCCAAGGAAGCAAGTATTTTCTGTGATCATTAGAGAGAAGCGGCGGCATGCTCCATGGGACATGTTTGATGACTGTGCTTCTTTCTGGAAAGGGCAAACTAATTCTAATCATAGCAATCACTTAGCAACCATAATCCAGAGTCCACCGAGAAGACAGAAGATGTAGACTTCTGAAAATGAACGAATGCTGTCCTACCTTTAACCTGTTTTGCCAAAGTTATGGTCGCAGCGACTTACCGGTTTTAGAAGTCAGCATTTGTTCTGAGGGGAGTAAGTAGATTTTCCAAGTGATTATGGCACGAAGCTAATGTTGACCAGTGAGAGTCTGGTAATGGTTGGTATCAGACAGCTTGTGAGTACTGGGGCGGATCTAGGCTTGTTCTCTGAGTTGACCGTGGCATGAGATCAAACTTCGCCAAGACACTTGGTAAGATAAACCAGCAAGAAATGGAGCAGAACTGCTCCATGCTCCACAGGATAGTCACACAGGAGAGCCAGAATCACGACTGTGGTTTATTAGGAAGAATTATCTGGATGTTCCTCAGAGAAAACTCCTGTGATGTAGACAAGTATGTCCCAATGTGAATCCCTGCGAACATCATCTGCAGTTATTGTGCTAGATAGGCGACTTCCAGTGATCCACAGAGACTGACTGCGGGGTGGTCGTATCACTTGTAAACATGTTATAGTGAGTCGTATTTCTGTGGGAAGATGCTTCAGAGAGGGACTGAACATAGTGAAGGGAGCAACCAAGGAGAGGAGAAGCTGCGTCTGAGCTCCTGCTAAGTGTCTGCACTGTCTGACAGACAGCGGGACGTGATGAAGTGTGACCAAGAGCAACGTGGGTGTCAATCACCCTCAGACCTTACTCAGGAACCTTTCGTGCCTTGCTTCTCTAGACAGTTTAAATTGGGTTCTTAATACCAAGAAGTTTGGTTCTAATGAATCTTTTTTTTTTTTTTTTTTTTTGGTAGTATTCTGGTTTAGGGTTTCCTCTTTCTTCATTTAGCTTTCTGGGAGACATAGAGCTGTCCAGAGTCAGTCATTCTTCGCACAGCGAAGTGGTATCCATGTTCAGGGCTGTTGATATTCACAATGTCACGTGCTTTGTATTCTGCCACGACGAACTGATTAGAAAAACAATGAGGATCCCGCATTTCTGGTGCTCTTTTTGAGTAGCTGAGCACTTGCAGGCTTCTGTTTGTGGAGAATTCTGCAATGCCTTCCTTCTCGTAGTGTACCTGCTGGAAACACTTCTCTTCCCCATCTGCATGGAATCATGGAAGGTTGCTTGGGAAACACTAACCCTCCTTTTGGGTCAACATAGCATGGTGATTAAGAGCCTGGGGTTCAACTCAGTGCTTAACACATCTTACCTGGGTAAGATGCTGAGAAATAGTGTCTCTCCTCCTCTTCTTTGGCACCAAATAAGAACATTAATTTCCCCTTCTAGGATTTCTATAAGCATTAAATTAGATAATATATATAAACTAGCAAAAGTCATGTAAGCAGCCCGTAAAGCTGTCTATTGGAGTTATTGTGATTTTTAGAGGATTGCTGCATTTGCGTGACAACTGATAAGTCAACATGTGCGTATAACATATTGCAGTTCTGAGAATTTTATAGGAATCTTAGCATCTGTAAACTAGCCTCTAGAGCTAAACCCAGGCCCTTTTCTCTTCTTGTAAACTCAGTATTAATTGATGTTGCTGTATGCAGGCAGAGCCTTTTAATTTTCTCCTGTGTTTACTTACATGGTTCATTGGACATTAATAGTAAGGAAAATCCTTCTCAGCTTTCCATGCATAGCAAATACAGAAGACACCCACTTAGGAAGAGAAGAAATATCTTTAGTTTCCTCTTTAAAGTGGCAGCTGCTCAAATTAATAATGCCTGTGCTTATTAAATACACAGATTTAAAGCCAGAAGGCTATAAATATTGCAAACTTTTCCCCCAAAACTTCAACTTTCAGTTCTTTTAAAAATGGTCTTTGCCCTGAGAAGTATCATTTCCAGCAGGCAATGTTTACAGAAGCGGTAAGTCATCTGTCGTTAACACGTTAACACTTTCCATAGCATCTGAATATTTACTTTTCTTAGAGTACTTGGAAGTGAGGAAAATTATAATTACATAAATCAATTTAACTGTGTGTTTTATTTTTTTTAAATACTTATTTTTTTGTATTTATGTGTGTGCATGATCATGTAAGGTCTTTCTATTTTCTAATGTCTTCTTCAATTTATGTGTTCACTTAGTGCTTTGAAAAGTTCATTTTTAAGGCAGGCATGGCGGTGTACACCTTTAATGCCAGCACTCAGGAAGCAGAGATAAGAGGTTCACCATGAGTTTGAGACCACCCTGAGACTACATAGTGAATTCCAAGTCAGCCTGAGCTAGAGTGAGACCCTACCTCAAAAAACAAAACAAAACACAAGAAAATTTATTTTATAGGTCTTTAACCTGCTTGATTAGGTTCATTCCTAGGTATTTTTAAGCTATTGTGAATATGATTTTATCCTAATTTCTTTTTTCTTAAGTTTGTTACTGGCATATAGAAAAGCTGCTAACGCCAGGCATGGTGGTGCACCCCTTTAATCCCAGAATTTGGGAGGCCGAGGTAGAAGGATCACTGTGAGTTCTAGGCCACCCTGAGACTACATAGTGAATTCCAGGTCAGCCTAGGCTAGAGAGAGACCCTTTCTATGTTGATTTTATATTCTAACATTTTGGTCAAAATATTGATAAGATATAGTTTTTCCAGTGGACTTCAGAGGGTCTCTGGAGCACAGGATCATCTCCTACAAATAGGCATGCTTGGGTTTCTTTATTTCCACTGTGTGTCCATCTTACTTCACTCTCTTGTATTATTACGTTAACTCAAACTTTCAGCACTATAATGACAGTTTTGAGAGAGTGCTCACCGCTGTCTGATTCTGCATTTTAGAAGAAATGCTTTCATTTTTTCCCCATTCAGTATTACGCTATGTTTGTCATATATAGCTTCTAATACTTTGAGATTCCTGTTATCATTCCTAGTTTCTCCAGGATTTTCATCATGAAATTATTTACTCTCATTGATTATTATGAATCATGATTTGATTTTGATAGGTCAGAATTGTCTCTGAGCTATCTATTTTCTCCAATAGTTTCAAGCTTTGGATTACATCGTACTGGAGTCTGTTATACCATTTCCCTTTCCATCTCTAATTTTATTAATTTGTGTCTTTTTTTCTTTTAGTTTGACTAAAGGTTTGTCAATATTGTTTATTATCAAAAAACCAACTCTTTGATTTTACATAGTTTTATTTTGGTATCCATTTTATTACTTTATGCTTTAATTATTATTTCTTCTGTTTACTACACTAGAGTTTTTCTTGTTTTTATTTTAAAGGCCTTGAGATACATCATAATTTTATTAATTTGAGATCCCTGAGATTTTTTTTTTAGTTATTTATTACAGCTATAAATTCCCTCTTTGAACTGCCTTGGCTATATTTCAAAGGCTCTTGTCAGATGTCCTTTTATTCTAATTTGTTTCTAGGAATTTTAAAATTTCCTCCATGATTTATTTTTAGTATTTTTATTTTTATTTACTTATTTGAGAGAGGAAGTGAGAGAGATAGGGAGAGCAGGAGAGAATAGGCATGCCAGGGCCTTCAGCTGCTGCAAATGAACTCCAGAAGCATGTCCCACCTTGTGCCTCTGGCTTACGTGGGCCCTGGGGAATTGAACCTGGGTCCTTTGGCTATGCAGACAAGTGCCTTAATCACTAAGTCATCTCTCCAGCCCCTTCATGATTTCTTTAGTGACATAATATTTATTCACAAGTGTGCTGTTTAGTCTCCATGTTATGTGTGAATTTTCTGTGGTTCTGCTTGCTATTACTTTCTAGTTTTAATCTATCAATAAGATGCAGGGAATTATTCTTTTAATTAAGGCTTGCTTTGTGGCCTATATTGTGATCAATTTTGGAGAAGGTTCTAGGAAGAATATGTATTCCTACTAGCTGTATGGAATACTTTGTAGATACATGTTGAATCCAACTGATATGTGATATAGTTTTGGTCTGAAGTTTTTTGTGTATTTTTAATTTTTAACTTTTCATAATTATCAACTTCCATGGTTGTAAACAATATCCCACGGTAATTCCCTCCCTTGCCCCACTTTTCCCTCCCCATCTCAGTCAGTCTCTCTTTTATTTTGATATCATGATATTTTCCTCCTATTGTGATGATCTTGTGTAGGTAGTGTCAGGCACTGTGAGGTCATGTATATCCAGGCCATTTTGTGTGTGGAGGAGCACATTGTAAGGAGTCCTACCCTTCCTTTGGCTCTTACATTCTTTCCACCACCTCTACCACAATGGACCCTGAGCCTTGGAAGGTGTGATAGAGATATTGCATTGCTGAGCACTCCTCTGTCACTTCTTCTCAGCACTGTGATGCCTTCTGAGTCATTCTAAGGTCACTGCCATCTGAAAGAGAAAGTTCTCTAATGAAAAAGCAAGAGTAGCATTAATATAAGGGTATGAACATTAAGAGAAGTGCTTACTGGGCAATTTGATGAGCATAGTATATACATTTATCCAGACAGCAGCAGACATTACACCCCTAGGGCTCATGACTACCCCTGTTGTAGGTTTTCAGTATCAGGAATGTATTCCTCCCATGTTGCTGGCCTCCAATCAAATTAGACGGCAGTGGGTTTCCCCCAAACATATGTGCCACTATCGTACCCATTGGCTCATTTGGCCTGTTTGGCCAAATATAAGGCTTTCAGTGTCCACTGTTGTGTATCTTCACTGGTGATTCCTCTCTCTCTCCCATTGAGCTTCATGCAGTATGGCTTTTTCCAGCTTTCTGTCAGCTGGTCTACATGGAGGAGGTTTTCAGCTCAGCTCCAGCAGGATTTCTCAGTGACCTTGCACCCAAGTATATGGAGTCTTCAGCAACAGGGTCTTACCACCTCTTCCTTGTGGGAAACCAAGGGACTCGGCAATGGCCTATAATGTTTTGGGTGCATCAGAGACCTCCCTGGCCAACAACTCACTGGAAGGTATCCCATCCCTGGCACTGAAAATTTTCTACTAACCATCTATGGTTCCTATTAAAGACGAGCAAGGGTATCGAAATCTCCTCTTGTTATTGTATCAGAACCAATGAACATTTTGTATCTTTTATGAAATTGTAATCCCTAATATTTGGTGCAGAGATATTTGCAATAGTTACATCTTCTTGATGAGTTGTTCCCTTTATTATGATTTAGCCTTCTTTATCTCTTCTTACTAGTTTTGGTTTGAAGTCTACTTTATCAGAAATGAGAATAGTTGGGCCAGCTTATTTTCATCTTCTATTGGCTTGATAGGTTGATTTCCATCTTTTGAATCTCAGAATGTGGTTTTTTTTTCCTTCTTGTAGACAGAAGATATTTGGACTTTGTGTTTTCATCTAGTTAGTCTGCTTTTCACAAGAGTAGTTAGGCTGTTTGCTTTAGGTTAATATTGAGTAGGGTTTGCTAACTCCTGTCATTTTATTCATTATTATTCTTGTTAGCTAGATTACTGATACTTCTTTCCTTCCGTCACCATTAGTATTAGTTTTTCTTTGGTTTACTGTGCTGGCCATAGTGGGTTCTTCCTCCATTTTCTTTCACTCATCTATTCCTGGTTCAGTGTGCTTGTGTAGGGGATTGTCTTTCTTTATTTGTATAGGATTTTTTTTTCCAAGTATTTTCTATAGTTCTGGCTTCCGTGTCCCGAATTTCCTCACTTTGTACTCATTATTTCTCCCTCAATTTGAAGATGTAGCTTTGCTGGATATAGCAATATTGGCTGGCCATTAATTTCAGGGTTTTGAAATTTATCATTTTCTACTTTACTGGCTCTTCGTGTTGTTCACGAGAGAGCTGATATTTTTAATTTTTTCTGCTTTTGTAGGAAGTTGATGCTTTTCTAAGTTTGGCATGGTGGACATCTTTATTCCAAGTCCTTGAGAGGCTGAAGTAAGAGGATGGCTGAGAGTTCAAAGCCAGCCTGGGGCTGTAGAGTCAGTTCCAGGTCATCCTGGATTAGAGTGAGACTATACCTTGAAGAAAACAAAAGAAAAAGAAAGGAAAAAGAATTCATGTTTTTTTCCCTATATCCTTTAATGTCACTTATTTGCTTTGTATTTTTGACAATTCATGTCTATGATATGTGGCAGAGAGATTCTACTCTGGCTATATATATTTGAAGTTGTAAATACCTCTTTTGGATAACTATATTCTTCTCTGGCTTGGGAAAATGCCTAGTGTCATTTCACTGATTAACTTTTCTATGCTTTAAGACTAAATCTCAGCTCCTCCTTCTGTCCTATGGATTCTTAGGTTTGGTCTTCTGAACATATCCCAGAGTGCTTGGACATTTTGATTATGGTCATTGTTTCATTCTATAAAGTATTTGCCTTTAATATTGTCCCAACCCTATCCTCTGTTCCTGAACTACATTCTGTTAGGTCCTATCAAAGATGCTTTCAACAGGTGTTTTATTCTTATTTATTTAGTAGTTTATTTATTGTTTTTCGAGGTAAGGTGTCACTCTGGCCCAGGCTGACCTGGAATTCACTATGTAGACTCAAAGTGGCCTAGCACCTCACACTCATGGTGTTCCTCCAACCTCTGTGTCTGGAGTGCTGAGATTATGTTCAGTTTTTTTCCAGTCTTAATTTTCTTGTTAATTTTTCCTCTATATTATTGAATGTCTCTTCCAAATCACTGACCCTCAATCCATTTTGATTGCTTTTTGTCTGGGTCCTGAATTGATTTCCCTGCTTCATTCTTGTGTTTGAGTCCTCTGTGTGGTCATTGGTCCTTGTTAAAAGTGAGACTTTCACATCTTTTGTTTGTTTTAATTTTTTATTGACAATGTCTATACTTACAGACAATAAACCATGATAATTCCCTCCCCACTCCACTTCCCCTTCACAACTCCTCTCTCCATCATATCCCTTCCCTCTCTCCATTATCTCTCTTTTATTTTGATGTCATTATCTTTCCCTCCTATTATAAGGGTCTTGTGAAGGTGGTGCTAGGCACTGTGAGATCATGGATATCAAAGCCAATTTCTGTCTGGATGGTTGCATTGTAAGGAGTGCTACCCTTCTTTTGGCTCTTACATTCTTTCCAACACCTCTTCCGCAATGGACCCCAAGCCTTGGAAGGTGTGATAGAGATTTTTCGGTGCTGGGTACTCCTCCATCACTTCTTCTCAGCATTATGTTGCCTTTTGGGTCATCCTGGTGTTTATTCCCATCTGAAAAGAGAAGCTTCTCTAACCAAAAGTGAGAGTAGCAATAATATATGAATATAAACATTACGTCTAGTGCTTTTAGGGTAGTTTGGTAAGAATAATATATGCATTTATCCAGATAAGAGCAGGCTTTACACCCCTAGGGCTCATGATGTCCTCCACCATAGGATTTTGATTAGGTTTTCAGTATCAACCATGTATTCCCTCCCATAGAGCAGGCCTTTAGTCCAATTGGAGAGCAGTTGGTTTCCCCTAGAGCAGATATGCCTCTATTGCACCCATTCTGTCATTTGGCCTGTCTGGCCCAACTTGAGGCTTCCAGTGTCTACTGTTTTCACTGCTGATGACTTCAGTCTCCTATAGGGCTGCAGGCTGTGCAGCTTTTCCAGCTTCTGGCTTGGTTTATTTTATGTGCATCTTCCTGGTGAGTCGACCTCATGTGGGTTTTGTTCTCCATTATTTCTTGGGAAGGAGGCCGAATGTAGTGACAGATGAAATGAGTTATTTATAGCTACGTAATTTGCATCCTTGCTTACTCTTTGACCATGCTTGCCTTCCCTGGCTCTGTGACTGACATAATCTTTATTATATCCCACTAGTGTGGGGACCCTTTGCATCTATTACTGGCATTTCTTCTTTCTACAGCTCTGGGCTTCTTTGAGACACCTATAAAAAGTATGTCTGTTTTTATTCCGTGAGGGCGTATCTGTATGTATGTGTGAATGTGTAGTGTGTTTACATGTGTATGGGCATGCGTGCACCACAGTGTTTGTGTTGATGTTTATATGTGTGTGTGAATGTGTGGGATGTTTGCATGTGTGGGCATGCGTGCACCACAGTATTTGTGTTGATGTTTATGTGTATGTGAATGTGTAGGATGTTTACATGTGTGGGCATGTGTGCACCACAGTGTTTGTGTTGAGGTCTGAGTCCATCCTTGTCTTCTCTCCAGTGCTTGAGACAAGGTGCCCCTTGTTATTTTTTTTTCTTGCTACTTAGCATCAAGAGCACCAGTTTATGCCCAGAGGCATTCCCTGCCCCCCAAAATAACTGGCTGCTGCTCCCACAATGTATAAACCTCTTAGGGAATACCTGCGACCCCACTGAGGAGCATCCCCAATGGAATGGGGGGAGGAACAAAGGAAAAGAGGGTACCCAACATTTGACGCATCCATATGAAGTATGTTGTTAATAATAATATCGATGATGATAAAAGATGTTAAGAAAATATGAATAGCAGTCTAGCTCCTCACGAAGTTCCCCATTCTCCTGGCTCCACCTTCCATAGTTACAGTCACACTGGGATCACAGACACATGTCCCACTTTGTGTGTGGCTTTATATGAGTATTAGAGAGTCAAACTCAGCCTAGCAGGCTTTCAAACAAGTGCCTTATACCATTGAGTCATCTTCCCAACCACGCCTGTAAGAATTTTGTAACCTATCTGTTGCAGTCAGGTTCACACTATTGGTAGAAATCACCCACCAAGAGCAGCTTGTGGGATAAAAAAAGGTTTATTTGGCTTACAGGCTCTGGGGAAGCTCCACGGTGGCAGGGAAAAATGATGGCATGAGCAGAGGGTGGACATCAACCCCTGGCCCACATAAGGTGGACAACAGGAACAGGAGAGTGTGCCAAACACTAGCAAGGGGGAGTTGGGTATAACACCCATAAGCCCGCCCCTAACAATACATGTCCTCCAGGAGGCGCTAATTCCCAAATCTCCATCAGCTGGGAACCTAGCATTCAGAACACCTGAGGTAACTGGGGACACCTGAATCTAACCACCACACTATCTATTAAGATTTTCAGCCAGTAAGAAAATTGAAGCCCAGGCCACCTCTTTTGGTTCCTTATTCAACCATCTGCATTCAGATTGCTTGTGGGTTGTATTTTGGCTATATCCTTGTCCTGAGTGAGAGAAGAAATAGTGATACAAAGCTGGAGTGTCATAGAATAATTATTTGCATGAGATAAAGTGGGATGTGGCAGGTGAAGCATGAAGCATGGAGCTAGGCATATGGAATGACTTTTGGCAGATTTCTATAAGGAGGGCATACTAGGTTTTAAAATTTTTTTTGTTTATTTTATTTATTTATTTGAGAGCTACACAGAGAGAGAGAGAGAGAGAGAGAGAGAGAGAGAGAGAGAGAGAATGGGCGCACCAGGGCCTCCAACCACTGCAAAGGAACTCCAGATGCGTGTGCCCCCTTGTGCATCTGGCTAACATGGGTCCTGGGGAACCGAGCCTCGAACCGGGGTCCTTCGGCTTCACAGGCAAGTGCTTACCTGCTAAGCCATCTCTCCAGCCCCATAATAGGTTTTTTTTTTTTAAACATCATACCTTATTATTATTATTGCTGAAATGGCATAGTACATTTGTGAAATGGGATGTGTATGTGGTGATCTACTGACTTGGACTTGTCTCAGCAGATGAAGCGTTGCTTAATTCCTTTTGGAGAACGTTAGGTTACATCACAGAGTCAGCTTCCTGCCACACCTTCCTGTGCCATCAGTTCCCAGTCGTCCTTGCAGGCAGCCATTCCCATATTTGCTTTTGTCTCATTCAAGTCAGGCCAACAGACGGTGGAATTTACTTGCCTCTTTTTATTCTAGAGCATGCTTCTCAGACTCCAATGTGCTTGGAAATCACCTTGAGGTCTTGTTAAAATGCAGATTTGGATTCAATAGATCCTTGGGAGGGAGCTGAACTTCTGCATCTCTAATAAGTTTCCCTTTCCTCCACCCACAGTGTGCTGCTGATGTGTGGATTTCACTTTGGTGTAGTAAGGTTCCAGAATGTCAGAAACCTAGTCTTGTCCGTGAGAGGTGGGGGAAATGAGGCACAAAATAATTCTTTCATTTTAGGAAATTAAAATACAGGCAGATGCTGAAAAGCATGTGATCTTGTCTTCATAAAGTAAGCACAGCAGCTTTTAGAGCGTATAAATAACCCCATGCAGAAAGTGAGCACTTTTATCTTACTTATTTTCATGAGTATGTGTGAGTAGCTGTATGTATACGTGTGTGCTGGTGCATGTGTCATGTGTGCGCACATAGGCAGGCCAGAGTACCGAGATCAGGTGTGCACCTGTATCATGCCTCCCCTTTCTGTCCTTGAATCGGTCTCTCACGGAGCCTGGAGCTGCCATTTTTAGGGCTGACTGGCTGACCAGCAGGCCTCACAGATCTTCCCACGTCTGATTTCCCTCAGAACTGTGGTCGCAGGCATCTGCGTTTGCATGGTCCTAGCGTTTGCACGACAAGTCGAGCGATCACCCCAGCCCCCTTTGTCATATTTCTTCCAGGTCATTTTTAATATTTTTTTTGAGAAAGGGCTTTGTGACATACTCAGCAGAGTACATATGAAGGCAGATGTGTTGATTTACGATCATTTTAACACCACATAGCATTCTGCAACATTTTCAGGTCAAGGTGATAAGCAGTATTAGAATCAGCGTTATGTAGACTTTGGGGGAAGAAATGGAATATGAGCTCTGTTAACACTGGCCACACCTAATATCTCAACAATAGGTCACATATTAACTGCAGGGGCTGTCTTATCATTTGTACCGGAGCCCTCATAAACTACTTTCAAGTGACCATGAGCAGGTTGCACACAGGCCTTGGAAAACATGTAAAGATGATTTCCAGCAAGTTCTCTATGGAGTAATGTGCTTTGACAAGCATTTCTTTGATTGACTCAAAGAAGATTCCAAAATTACTTAATTCTGTGCTTCTGGGACCTTTTTGTCTTATCCTTATCAAAAATATGTTTGCAGTATCTTTACTGTAGAACATTAAGATCATAACCTACAACCCATTTTTTTCTAACTCTTAAAAAATTTAAATATAATCATTGTATTTTCCTTAAATGGAAGAATGAGATGTTTTAAAAAGCGTAGACATTTCTCTCAGCATATCATTGTAGTTATCTTTGAAAACTGGCAGTTTAGCCAGGCGTGGTGGTACATGCCTTTAATCCCAGCGCTCAGGGTGAGTTCCAGGCCATCCTGAGACTACGTAGTGAATTCTAGGACATCCTGGGTGAGAGCGAGACCCTACCGTGAAAGAAAAGAGAAAAGCTGGCAGCTTCTCCAGATGTTTGAAATATATATCTAGGAATGAAGATTTCAGGGTGGGGGCACGAACCCTCCTGAATTCCTTTACCTACCTGAAGTCTATTCATTTCTGCTTTCACGCTTCTGTCCCTCTTTGACCCCTGTGCTCAACAAACAGATTGTCCCTGTTTGCAGTCATGTGGAGATCTGACAGCTGGGATTGGAAACCCCTGTACTTAGTCAGTATAGGGATGTACTGAGCTTCTGCTGACCCTAGCAATTTTCTTATGGGATTCAGATGCCAATGCATGTTCAGGACACATAGGAAGAGACGGAGTCTGTGAGGAAATCTGATAGTGATGCAGAAAGATGGGAAGAAATTAAAAAAAAACAAAAACAAACTAGCCCCCCATCACCCTCCCCTCATCTCAAGGTGAGGCAAGGGATGCCTCTGTCAGACTGAAGAGACTACAGAAGGCAATTTGTTTGTCTTTTGCTCTCCGAGAACAAAACCAATGCTTCTGCTTTTTCTATGGCATCTAGCAGGATAAGGAGATAAATTGAACTGTATGTTCGGCTTGGGGTTTGACTCATGAATCACAAATACCTCATTCCTTGTCTTTCAAGAGGGAAGAGTAGTTTCTTCTTTATTTCTTATTTTCTTGGGGTTTTGACTGAATGTATGTGAAAAGCAGGCATTGGTGGACACTGATTAGTACGTGTTTATTGAATCGGGTGCATTGATTCACACTGAAGAACTGATTTGCTTATAAAGTTTTGGGGAGTGTGCCTTTAAAATCAAGAAAGGTAAATAAAAGACTATGATTCATTTGGGGTATCTTCTCTACTTCCCCCCCCCCCAAAGATATCCATGATTTTCAGAAGCAATTTTATCATATAAGAATGCAAGGGGTCACCATTTACTATTCTGTATCTGACCAAATCCTTTAGACTGAATCTAATCTTATGCAGTGCAAATGACTGCAGAGCCTAAGATGGAAAAAATCTCTCTCATCTAGCAGGCCAAAATAGCACATGCACTGGGGCCATTTGAAGAAGAGAGTAACCATTGTCTTTGCCCACAAAAAGGAGGGACGGGGGAAGTGAGAATTTTCCATAGGAACATAAAGCATAACTTGAATTGAATTGTTGAAAAGGCCAAGTATTGCTTTTTGCTTTATCGTTACTTATTAATTTATCTTTTCTCCCTAAATTACACACACACACACACACACACATACACACACACACATATATGTATATAAATTTTTGGTTTTTCGAGGTAGGGTCTCACTCTAGCCCAGGCTGACCTGGAATTCACTATGTAGTCTCAGGGTGACCTTGAACTCACAGTAATCCTCCTACCTCTCCCTCCCAAGTGCTGGGATTAAAGGTATGAGCCACCATTCCTGGCCTTAAATGATCTTTATAACGGCATCTAGTGTTGTGGAGAAATTGAGAAAAATAAGGCATGAGTATTGCTCATTTAAGAAGCTCACCCTGGTAGAGCAGGCAGACATAGGAACAAACAATGACTCAGTGCATTGTGTATGTAGCACATCCAGCCAGCTGCCTGTGTGTTAGTTATGAAGAGTGGATCAGGAAAAATGACAGCATTTGTGATGTGAGTCGTGGTTCTAGAGTGGGTAGAAATATGCATAGAAGGTATTAACTATTTGTATCCCATGTCCCAGTAGTTTTATTTCTATCATACTTAGCATAAATATCCTAAGGAAGCAACGAGCTATATGCTTGGGTATGACTATTAGAACAGAAAATACAAGTTTAAATAATAAATCAGTTAATAAATAAATTATGGTACAGCCATATCACATAGTATTAAAGTACCTATTAAAAGTTATACTATAGAAGATGATAGAAAAAAATCATTATTATAGTCTGGAGTGAAGAAAAGTTACTTGTAAGTTTGTACATTCTGACTCAATGTATATGATTGTTTGTACTAGTATATACATAAATAAATAATGAGAAGAAAGATGATGTACTCCAAGATGCTCTGCTTGGTATGCGGATTTTCCAATGCCACTCTGTTCTTTCCTCGTGTTTTCCTTCTTTGTTTTCTTTTTACTTTTTTGTTGTTGTTGTTTTCTCGAGGTAGGGTCTCACTCTGCCCCAGACTGACCTGGAATTCACTATGCAGTCTCAGGGTGGCCTTGAACTCAAAGAGATCCTCCTACCTCTGCCTCCTGAGTGCTGGGATTAAAGGTGTGCACCACCATGCCTGACTTTTTTAAAAAAAATTCTTTATAATGAATCATTTTGGTAACCAGAACAGATTACTGAAAATATAAAGAATTTTTCTTGAACAAGTTCTCTGGATGTATAGTGGATTGCCTGGAATTCAACTTCCCTTCTTAAACTACGATGCACTCATATCATACAGTTAATTTAGTGGATCTTCGTTCCATCCATCTGTCAAATGAAGTTTCTTTTTCAGTGAAACGTTACTGATTTAATTCCTGTTTTATTTTATTTTTTTGCTTGCATGTGTATGATGCAGTGTGTGTGTGTGTGTAGAGGAGTATGTGTGTCTGCATGTGTGTGTGCCCTTGTACGACCCCATAAGCTTGTTGCTGTGGGTGGGTTTGATTCGAGTCTCTTCTCCTCTAGGGGACTGGCCACTCCTAGATATCTATGTGAGTCCTGGGGTCTGAACGAGAGTGATCTCTCGGGTTTCCTCAGTCCCTCATGCTTGTGCAGGAAGGGCTCTGAGCCACGTATCCGGCACTCCTTTTGAGTGTGTTATGTGTGTGTTGTGTATACATTTAGGCCAGAAGTCAATGCTGGTTGTATTCCTCACTACTCTCTATCTTAGTTTTGGAAACAGGCTCTCTTACTCAACTCAGAACTTACAAATCTGGCTACACTAGCAGCCAGCAATTCTGAAGGCTCCTCCAGTGTCTGCCTCCCTAGCACTGGGATGTACACCTGGCTTTTCCACAAGGGCTGTGGATCCAAATTCAGGTCCTCATGCTTGTGTGAAAGGACTTTATCCAGTGAGCCACCTACCTGTCCCTATTTCCTTCAAAAAATACAATTATTCATATTATAGGTGCATAGACATTATATTACAGCAAATTATGCCATCCTTAAAACTTGATTACTGTTCCTTGGTTTTATGTCACCTGAGGCACAAATGCTACATGAGTTTGTCTTTATAAGCAACTTTGGAACACACTCAATGGCCACTGTGAAAAATACATTTCCCTGGAACAGCTTGGTGGGCCCCAACCTCATGCCTTGAAACCTGCATTAAGTTAGGCAGCATCCAGGGGCTTGGCAAATAGGCTTACACGAAGGATCCTGACATGGAGATTATCTTATATTTTCCTAGTGGCCCCCAGGATGATCACAAATGCCATTATAAAAGAGGCCTAAGGAAAGTTTGTTCCAGAGAAAGAGATGCGACGGGAGCAGAGAGAGAATTGAGGATGCTAAGCCGCTGGCTTTGAAGGTGGAGAAAGTGGACAAGAGCCAGGGAATGCAGCTCTGGATGCGGAACTCCCAGAGGAACACTGCCCTGTAGACAACTTGTCTTAAGCCGCCACACGCCACACTTCTGACCGCCAGGGCTGTAACAGAATAAATCTTTGCTGTTTTAAGCCACTACATTGTGGAAATTTAGCAACAATGGGAAACCAGTGCAACATGAGTTTTGTATATTTGCAATGAATTCCACTATCCCATGGAATCCTTGAGGCTGTCTGTACAATTCTTTCCATGTTATTTTGGTTCTGAAATGGCTACTGTCCAAGAACTCCCTTCCATTTCTCTCTCTTTTCTGTAAGGAAGACTCATTTGGACTTTCACATTGGTGAACATCATCTTCTCAGAATCATATTTAAATGAAGGGATCAGGTCACATAATCCTTGTTGCTGTCTCAGATGCATTGCTTGTCTGTTATGAGTCAAGCTCACATGTAGTCCGAGAATCACAATGTAGCTAACACTTACCTTGAACTCATGATATGTCTACCTCTACTTCCTGAATACTGAACACGCACAGGCATGTGTTCAAGTACATTTAAAAAATATATATGTATATTTTCAGGCTGGAGAGAAGGGTTAGTGGTTAAGGTGCTTTTCTGTGAAGCCAAAAGACCTAGGTTCATTCCCCAGGACCCACATAAGCCAGATGCACAACATGGCGCATGTGTCTGGAGTTCATTTGCAGGGGCTGAAGGCCCTGACACATCCATTCTTTCTCTTTATCTGCCTCTCTCTCTCTTTTAAACAAATAAAATAAAATAAAATGAAAAGTTTTTTTTAAAAAAAACATATTTATTTTCATGTGCGTGTGTGTGTTGAGGGGCAACCCAGGGTCTCCTGCTGCTACAAACAAATCTCCATCCAGCTGTATGTAGGTAGCGGGGGAATTGAACTCAGGCTTTGCAATCAAGTACCTTAGCCACTGAACTACTTTCTCCCAGCCCCTCAATACACTTTTATTTTTATTTTTTTATTACTATGCAAAGAGAGAGAGGCAGCTAGAGACAGCCTCTAGCCTTTGCAAATGAACTCCAGACTAATGCACCACCTTGTGCATCTTACTTACATGGGTATGGGGAACCGTACTTGTGTCCTTAAGCTTTGCAGGCAATAGCCTTAACCACTAAGCCATCCATTCATCCCCAAGTGCATTTTTTTAGTGGAGCCTATAAATGTCATCTTCTCAGACTTCTTCTCCTACTGAAGCTCTCTTTTGCTTTTTTTTTTAAATTTCCAGATTCTCATATTTTGAGAGGAATATTTTATGAATATATAGCTAGCTTCTGATCAGTGAATTATTTTAAAATATGACCTTTCATTAATTAAAAAAAAAAAAACCTCAGCTTTAAAGCTGGGCATGGTAGTGCATGCCTTTAATCCCAGCACTAGGGAGGCAGAGGTAGGAAGGTCATCATGAGTTAGAGGCCACCCTGAGACAACATAGTGAATTCGAGGTCAGCCTGGGCCAGAGTAAGACTCTACCTCAAAAAACAAAAAACAAAAACCCCAAAACAAAAAAAAAGATCAGTTTTATTTTTTAATACTAAGCCACTGTAATGCTGGAAGTCTGAACCTCACATGTACCAAATTGATAATCATAAATTTTGGGCAGTTCCATGGTATGACTTAAGGAAGCCTTGTCTTGCATCTGTGTTTAACTTTCTCTCTCCTGTTCTTTGAAGTCAGGTAGGTGTCCTGCAAGAGGAGTCTATTTTTCAGTATATTTCCTCATCTTTATTTACTCTTTTGTATGTGTTGTGGTGTGTGTGTGGGGGGGTGTTGTACGCACATGTATGGGCTCCTGTAGTGCCCCGTATGCTCACCTGAAGCAGGGTGTGTTTGGCTTGCATGTCTGGGGGGGAGCATTGGATGTCCCCCTAAATCGATCTTGTGAACATTCGTACTTGAGCTAGAGTCTCTTACTCCATTTACTCTTTTACTTGAACAAAATTGTGAACAAGTTTTCATGTGTTCTTCTTCAATTTTCAGTTGGTTTTGGCAGCGTTGCTACTTTGCAGCAGTTAGATAACCCTCCTGAGATCAATAAGGCTGCTTGTTGCCTGCTTTTCTGCAAGGGAAGAATTTCATGAGAAATCTTCATTGTGGCATTTCTCTTCTACAGAACAGAGTTTGGTCTCTAATGAGAAGGAAAATCCAGAATTTCATGCTTTCTATGTGCTACAAGTTCAAACTGTTGTCAACAATGTGGAGACAGGTGGCTGTGACTGACACATGGACCCATCCCATACCAACATATTCTCTGTTGTCTTCTGAGTCAGAACATCACAGGTCGTAATGCTGTCCTTGGGCTACGGGATCTCAGCCTGCCCCAAGTGTGCTTCAATGCTGCTTCCTGAGTTCCACAGAGCCATTTCAAAGTAACATGTACAAGGATATATTTTGTCTATTCATACGTTTTAGGATGTTGTGTCCCTTATAAATAAAGCTCTTTAAGGGAAATGACCTTTATAGAAAAAGTTCTTAAAATGAATATTTTCCTTTGCAAATGGCTTTGATGTTTTGTTGTTTGTTTTTGTTGTTTTTATTTTTCAAGTTAGGGTCTCACTCTAGTCCTGGCTGAGCTGGAATTCATTATGTCAACTCAGGCTGGCCTTGAACTCACAGCAATCCTCCTACCTCAACCTCCCTAGTGCTGTGATTATAGCTGGCTTTGATTTCTTTGTTGTTAGTGAAAATTGTATCTTTTGCTACATTTTTGGCTTAGTCTCGAGGAACATCGGGCTAGCTGTATGGATTGATTTTAGCATCTACTTACATTTTATGACCAAAATGTGAGATTATGAAGGAGATTCATTCTTTGCAGTTCACGTGCTGGGGGAGGAGAGAGACAGCAGCTCATGTGATGGAGGAGAGAGGCAGTGTATCACGTGATGGGAAGGAGAGAGGCAGTGTATCACGTGATGGGAAGGAGAGAGGCAGTGGATCACGTGAAGGGGAAGGAAAGTTCTGTCACAGATTGTTCCAAAACCCAGTAACTGGTAGACTTGCAAGAATGTGTGCATCTGCTGGTCATGGCCTGGGTAGTTAGTTGGATTGTTTGCTCCACTTTTGTTTCTATTAACTGTTCCCTTATTAGAGGTTTTTATGATTCTTTTTCTTTTTAATATTTGCATTTATTTGACACACAGAGAGAAAGAGGCAGAGAGAGAGAGGCAGAAAGTGAGAAAAAGGGAGAGAGAGATGTAGAATAGGTGGGCCAGGGTCTCTAGCCACTGCAAACAAACCCCAGATACATGTGCCACCTTGTGCACCTGGCTTTATGTGGGTACTGGACAATTGATCCCAGGTCCTTAGGCTTTGCAGACAAGAACCTTAACCAATGAGCCATCTCTCTAGTCCCCAAATTTCTTTTTAGCATTGTAATTCATGTAGGTGCATACCAATTTTTCAAGTTAATTTATTTCAGGAACCATTGTTTTGGGAGACACAATCAACTTTACCAAAATTTGGAACAACATTTGAAATAGGAAAAACAATATTTCCATCAAATAACATTGAGAAGCTTAATTAACAAGACTCTGTACACACACACACACACACACACACACACACATATACATGCTTGAAACATACCAAAGTGTATTGCCATTAATCACACCTAAGATTCATCAGTCTGCAAAATCCAATGAGGGCACAACAGACCTTGTCATCAGTAAATTTATTTCTTTTCCTGAGAAGAATGGAGGTTCAGAGAGGAATTCTCTTCCTTATTATCTTTTCATCCCTTGGAGTTTCCTAGGAATTGAGAGTACAGATTAAGGTTTAGGGGAATTCTGTCTTCTATTTTGGTTATGACATGTGAGGCCTCGTATTAAGGTCTGAAGACTACAGCCCTTGCTGGTCTTCGGTGTATAATCTAGATCCAGCCTCTGGAACCAAAAGGAGGACTTTCTTTTTTAATCTTTTGGAAGCCCTGGCACTGACTAGCTGTTTTTGTGATAGTGTAATAGCGTGTCACAAACTAACATCACCGGCTTGGAAAATCATCTTTTAACTTTCCTTGTATCTTATCCCTCTCACCAGGCACCTATTTGAGTTGGAGAGAAATTGCTTGTTCTATTCTCTTGAACGTTTAACAGCACTGTCTCTCCCTCTCCAAACATACCTGCATGTATCAAGCACGTTTGTGGTACGTGGGTCTATTTTCCCTTCATAAGAGTGGAAGATATAAATCATTAATATTCTATTAAATATGTGGTATCTCATATTTGTGTATTATGCATTTTCTGTGGATACCCAATGATAGATCTATTAACTCCACAAAGATCCGCAAGGTTTCTGGAAGCTAATAGTCTATTTAGCATAATCCTCTTATCTTCCTATCTTATCTCTGGTTTCTTCCTCTCTGATCTTTTTCATTCCTCTGTCATTTTCCTTCTTTTTTCCCTTTATGACTTGCTAAGATGAAGCAATGTCTATGTCATTGGCTTAGATTTATATTCTTTACGGAAGTAAGCCATTAACAGTGTATTCAGTTTTTTGTATTTCTATCAGTTGCTGCCTGATTTTTGTCTCTGGAGAGAAACTGTGGGCTTGTTGCCCTACATGACGGTGACAACTCTTACTTGAGAATGAACAGTCAGAGCTAATTAATGCTACTGACGGCTGGAGGCATTTCTCCTCTCATGGCAATTATGAACTTGGTCAATGTGGCTGCTGGTTAAAGCCAGGAGGCTGTTTAAAAAAAAAAAAAAAAAGTAATTCATTAAAACATTTTAAACTAGAAACTTAATAAAAAAAAAAAAACTTTAAACTTTGACATGTTGTTCCCTTCAGCTTGGGGATTGACTCTGTTCTAAATCCTTCCTGTGACAGCTTCTGAAGCGTGCTGGATGGAACCGGGGGTGGCTGTGGAAAGGGATATTTCAGCTCTGCATGCTTCCAGAGAGTCAGCCTCCTAAAGGGCCACTTTCTTTTTTGTTCCAGATGGGATGTGTGAGAAACAGAACAGAAGTCATCAGAACTGTCGAGAGCCTGTGAAGCCGGGCCAGGTGAGTCCTGGATATTGGGTGGCAGTGAGCTGGTACACAAAAGTTCATCACAGCCCAGAGGAAGCAGAGAGAAAAAGGTAGAAAACAGCACATCCCAAGGTCACTATCCTCGGGTGAAGTCCATATCAGCTTTTTTAAATGCTACCAGGAGACCCCAGCTTGGCTCCTCTAACCTTTGCCACGCTGGCCCGAACTTGTCCAGTTTATTACTGTTTCTTCAAAATGAGGCTGGCCATCAGGGTCAGATGTGCGATGAGTTCTCTTAGAGAGTAATCGGTAAAGACTGGAGCAGTAGCTTTTTTTCACTCGGCTTCCTACCGTCCGAAGTTCCACTTTGTTTCCTGCTGTTCTTCAGTGAAGTCTCTGAGTCTTGCCCCTCCTTTCTCTTCCACGCTTTCACAGGTCAGTGGAGTCTCCCCTAAGATATAAGGGTCTCTTGTTCTAGAAGTAAAGTAGGTTCAACTAAGTGTGAGGCGTCTTGAAAGTTAATGTGCCAGTTCGGGCGGCTCTTAGATCTTGCTGACAGCTCTGACTTTAGTACACCATACGCTGTAGAGAGCCCGTATTCCCATAGTTGGCAGAGTTGAAGAGGTAGATTCAGGGCCTCAGCGAGGGTCCAAGCTTCACTCTGCTGGGTCCCCTAGGCGCAGACTTCTGGAGCGGTCACCACTCAGGGCGGATCTTCTGCAGCACCAGGGAATGGATCATGATCATTTTTCTTTTTTCAAGGTAGGGTCTCACTCTGGTCCAGGCTGACCTGGAATTAACTACGTAGTCTCAGGGTGGCCTCGAACTCTTGGCGATCCTCCTACCTTTGCCTCCCGAGTGCTGGGATTAAAGGCGTGCGCCACCACGCCCAGCTGAATCATGTTCTTAAACCACTGCACTTGTCTTCTTGTTGCTGGGACAACTCATGGCATGAAAGCATTTATTTCAGTTGCAGTATTAAATATTTTATTTATTTGTTAGCAAGGAGAAAGAGAGAGAAAGAAAATGGGAGAATGAGAGAATGGGCATGCCATGGGCTCTTGCCAATGTAAACAAACCCTAGATTACATGTGCCACTTTGTGTATCTGACTTTATGTGGGTACTGGGTTTACCCAGGCCATCCGGTGTGGCAAGCAAGACTTTAACTGCCAAGCCATCCTTCTAGCCCCTCAGCTTACACCCTTGAGAGTAAGTTTCCTCATGGCATGGCAGAGCGGAGACCGGACATCACGTGTTGTTACAGTAACTGGGAGGTAAGATCAAGAGTGGGCCGACTCTGGCATGGAGAAGCTAGGCTGTGTAACACCAGGAAGACCACACTCAGCAACACATCTCCTCCAGCAAGGCTGTGCCCCCAAAATTGCCACCAGGGCTGGAGAGATGGCTTAGTGGTTATGCACTTGCCTGTGAAGCCTAAGGACCCTGGTTCAAGGCTCCATTCCCCAGGACCCACGTTAGCCAGATGCACAAGGGGGCACACGCGTCTGGAGTTCGTTTGCAGTGGCGGGAGGCCCTCTCTCTCTCTCTCTCTCTGCCTCTTTCTCTGTCTGTTGCTCTCAAATAAATAAATAAAAATAAACAAAAAAATTTGCCACCAGCTGGGGAACAAGAATTCAAAACACATGAGGCTATGGGACTATCTCATTCAAAGCGGCACATGAAGAAAATTACATTTATCTTTGAAACTTGTCGACTTGAATTTTATTAGTCTTGCCCTCTGGATGTTCAGAGCTAACTCACTCAGACAACTTCCTCCCAGCTGTATGGTACAGTGTGATGCCCTGCCTGCCTACTCTGCCATGCAGCAGCTACACCTTGAAACCATAAATCAAAACAAACCCCTTCTTCCAGTCAGCTGTTTTGCCTCAACAATGAGAAGGTAACTACAATAGAAAAGGAGCTTGAGGTTCCTACACAGTTCTTTGTAATTGACCATGAACCTGTAATAGTTTTTTTTTTAAATATATTTTTATTTTTATTTATTTATTTGGCAGAGAAAGAGGGGAAAGAGAGACAGACAGAGAGAATGGGCACGCCAGGGCCTCCAGCCACTGCAAATGAACTCCAGATGCGTGCGCCCCCTTGTGCATCTGGCTAACGTGGGTCCTGGGGAATCGAACCTGGCTTCTTTGGCTTTACAGGCAAGTGCTTAACCACTAAGCAATCCCTTCAGGCCAGTTTTTAAGTTTTAAAAACAAAAAAGGAATTTTAGGGCTAGAGAAATGGCTCAGCAGTTAAAGGCATTGGTTTGCAAAGCTAGGCTGTCTGGGTTCAATTCCCCAGTACCCACATGAAGCCAGATACACAAAGTAGCACATGCATTTAGTGTTTGTTCACAATGGCAGGAGGCCTTGGTGTGTTCATATTCTCTCCCTCAAGTAAAAAAATGCATTTAAAAAACAAAGAATTTTAGGGGGCTGGAGAGATGGCTTAGCACTTAAGGCGCTTGCCTGAGAAGCCTAAGAACTCATGTTCAAATCTCCAGGTCCCACATAAGCCAGACACTCAGTGATGCAAGTGCACATGCACATAGGGTGCTCAAGTGTCTGGAGTTCGTTCATAGTGGCTGAAGGTCCTGGCACACCCATTCTCTCTCTCTCTCTGCCTCTCTCTCAAATAAATAAAAAACAATATAAAAATAAAAGTATTTTAGGGACAGACCAGATCCAAGGGAGGGGATTATAAGGGGATAATCCCAGCAGTTAGAATTCCTGGGCTGGGTGAATCTTTGAAGAGCTTAGCTGACGCCCCTAACAAGTTCATCTCAGATCATCCGGCTTCCTGTTGCTATAAATACTTGTAAATCGATGAACACTAGACTTAGTGGCATTTCCTGAGTGAAGCTGAAAAGTATTCAAATACTCAGTAAGCGTTTGCACATTATCTATGGCCAAGTGCTCTCCCTTGAACTTCCGGATCCGGATCCCTGCTTCCGTGTCACCCCTTCCCACCTCCTACTCCAGGCTGGACCTGCTTCTGGTGTGGGTCATGCACCGTGGTCATGCCAGAGGACTGCCATCCTTGGGCCTCTGGACACTGTTCCTCAGTTTACTAGTTTAGGGCTCTCTCTAATGTCTTTGGCACGTTTTAGAATCTAGGTCATGCTTGCCTAATGAAGGGTGACAGGAGGCGTTTCTTCTGATTCTGCGGAAGACTGAGAGAGTGTCTAGCCCATGGTGAATACCAGCAATCCCACCTGAGGAGGGTCCCTCAGTTGTGTGGGGGCAGGGGAGGAGGGAAACGGTACCAGCACATGATGTGTTCATACAGAGGTTTTACTTAAAAAAAAAATTCAGGTAAATTATTTTGTTTTCAACTTGAATTATTATTTTCCCCATTTTTCTAGGCTGCTAATGATTGGGGTTTCTGTACCCTTAAATGATGTCGCAGTGTACATAGGAGATGCCAAGAAGAAGAGTGGGTGCCAACAAATCAGGTGCTCTAGCATCACTTACCTTAAGACAATGCCGTTTCCATAATGAAGCCAATGTATCATGGTAAAGGGGCACAGCTGGCACTCTGGGCTAGAAATTCAGAAGAGCAATGAGATAGTATTTTTTCCATCTCAACAGGGTGATATCAGTAGAGAGCAGAAACTGCCTATGCTTGGGAATTAAAAGAGAGTAAACTAAAATCTTAGATCTACCTCTTTCTACTCATAATATAGTAAGCAAATTATTCATCTTAGTTTTAAGACGTATAAAAGAGAACTAGAACAGAATACTACCACTACAAATACATGCACACTCAGCAGACAGAGCAAAATGTACTTTTGATTAATTTAAATAATTTAATTAAGCTCATTTTGATTAATAACTTTGCTAAAACTAGAGATAACAGAAAACATCTGTATGGAACTGGTGTCCCTAAGTTTAACTATGCCTGTGGCTTGGTAACTACATTTTTCTAAAAGCTTTTTTATCTGTTTGCTTGCTTGTTTTGATTTTGTTGTTGTTGTTGGTTTGTTTTTTGAGATAGGGTCTCTCTCTATAGCCCAGGCTGACCTGGAATTCACTATACGGTCTCATGTTGGCCTCAAACTCACAGCAATCTTCTTAACTCGGCCTCCCAACGCTGGGGTTAAAGGCATGTGCCACCAAGCACCACGGCTAGCTCTAAGATCTTTTAAATCTTGAACCGGAACAAGGAAGTCTGAGGGCTGCTTTGGTGGGAATCACCACTTAAAATGACCAGGATGGTCCTGTCTTATGTATGCTGTGGAGTAAAACAGTAGTGACCCGGTGTGGAGATAAAGCGAAGGCATTTTCATGGACAAGTCTCACAGTAAATGGAACAGTTCACAATGCTCATCCAATTTGAGTATATAAACATAATTACAAATAAAATAGCCTCAAATTTGGTTGGGGGTGTTTAACAGAAGGAGAAAACTTTACAAGGCATCCTGCTCTAAAAAGCCATAGTCCTTAAGGGCTGGAACAGGAAATGGCAAATGCCTCCTTTTGTTGATTTACTGCCTAAGTCACCTTAAAGCATTAATATTAAGAGTCCACCACATAGAACTCTCAAACATGGTATTGCGGTCAGGTTTGCACTGCTGGTAGAAATCACCCGACCAAGAGCAGCTTGTGGGGAAAAAAAAGAGGTTTATTTTGGCTGACAGGGTCGAGGGGGAAGCTCCATGATGGCAGGAGAAAACAATTGCATGAGCAGAGGGTGGACATCAGCCCCTGGCCACCATCAGGTGGACAATAGCAACAGGAGAGTGTGCCAAACACTGGCATGGGGAAACTGGCTATGACACCCATATGCCCACCCCCAACAATACACCACTTCCAGGACGCATTAATTCCCAAATCTCCATCAACTGGGAACCTAGCATCCAGAACACCTAAGTTTAGGGGGGGACACTTGAATCAAACCACCACACACGGCTTTGATTAGACAAGTTAAAGGCATAAGACACTATAATAAACAAGAAAAGGTACTATCTTATGGACTATTGGAACATACTATTTGTACTCAGATTTTTAAAAAACATTTATTTATTTGAGAGTGGGGGCAGAAGGAGGGAGAGAATGGGTGAGCCAGGGCATCTAGCCATTACAAATGAACTCCAGATTGTGTATCTGGCTTACATGAGTCCTGGGTAATAGAACCTGGGTCCTTAGGCTTTGCAGGCAAAGGCCTTAACTGCTAAGTCATCTCTGCAGCCTGTACTCAGATTTTTTTTTTTTTTTTTGAGGTAGGGTCTCACCCTATCACAGGCTGACTTGGAATTCACTATGTAGTCTCAGGATGGCCTTGAACTTACAGTGATCCTCCTACCTCTGCCTCCCGAGTGCTGAGATTAAAGGCATCTGCCACCATGCCCGGCTTGTACTCAGAATTTTTTAAAATATATTTTATTTATTTATTCATTTGAGAGAGAGAGAATGGGCACACCAGGGCCTCCAGCCACTCCAGATGCATGCACCCCCTTGTGCATCTGGCTTGCCTGGGTTCTGGAGAGTTGAACAGGTATCCTTTGGCTTTGCAGGCAAATGCCTTAATCGCTAAGCCATCTCTCTGCCATCTTCAGTTTTATTATTGGTAAAATGGGTACATCAGTTGCAGAGTATGAGGAACAAATGATCCAGTTCATGTACAGAGATTCACATATAATTAGCGTTCAATGAGATTAGCTGTTGCTTGAGTCTGAGGCTAGCCATCTGAAGAAAGACGTTTGTTCTCTTAAAATGGTTGTGTAGAAGTTCGAAGTATTTGGTAGGAACTATATTTCAAAGTTTGGGTTCGGGTCTTCTCTTAGGACAGTGATATGTGATACCAGGTTCTTTCAAGTGTCGAGAAGACCAGTGAACCACAGCTGTCAGTCAGATGGGAGATTATCAAAACAAGTTGCTGACACTCTCCAGGGGACTGAAGTTGCTTCATGTTAAGAGCAGTTGCGGACTTCTCAACCTCCTACATCTGCCATTTGGTGACTTTTGTTTTTGCTCTTTTTCTAGGGTCAGGTGATTGAACTCAGGGCCTCATGCATACTAGGCAAGTACTCTGCCACTGAGCTACGTCCCTGGCCCTCCCATTTGCAAGTTAAAAGAAAAAAGTGAATGTCTAACTAGACAAAATTGAAGCCTTTAGGAGTCTGTACGTTTGTTCAAACAAGAAAAATGGCAGTGCCACAACTTTCATGTTCTTAACTGCATTTCTTTACCAGGCTTGTTTCACAGTGGGAATCACGTTTTCATTGCCTAAGCTGAGTGGGGTTGCCTAGAAACCTGAATTGATTCATAGGTTTTAAAAGTTGTGTGGTAAATGTGGTAGCACTTCTGGTTTCAGTCTGAAATTAACTCTGCCTTTATGAAAGATAAGAAACCCGGGCTGGAGAGTTAGTTTAGCGCTTAAGGCACTTGCCTGCAAAGCCAAAGGATCCAGGTTTGATTTTCCAGGACCCACATAAGTCAGATGCACAAAGGGAAACACACATCTGGAGTTCATTTGCAGTGGCTAGAGGCCCTTATATGCCCATTCTCTCTCTCTCTCTCTTTCTCTCTCTCTCAAATAAATAAACAAAAAATAAAATATTAAAAAATAAGAACCCCATACCTCTTCCTAATGGAACACCTCAGTCATGGATCAATGTAAACGCTCCCAACATGCCCCGTGACTCTGAGTGAGGTTCTCAATGCCTCCCTCATGTCAGCTTCAGTAGAAGTTATCTGTCTAGATTTCTGTTGAACATACAGAACCAACAGGCAAGGGTAGGTCTGGAGAAATTTACATTTTATAAAAAGCAATAATACAGAATATTGTTAAACAGAAAAGCTATGTTTCCCAATTCACTGTGCATCTCTATTCCCAGTTCCATTTCCCATAAGAAAGTATTTCTTTTTTAAAAAAAATTTATTTTGTTTATTTTTATTTATTTGAGAGTGACAGACAGAGAGAAAGAGGCAAAAAAAAGAGAGAGAGAGGGAGAGAGAGAGAGAGAATGGGCACGCCAGGGCCTCCAGCCACTGCAAATGAACTACAGACACGTGTGCCCCCTTGTGCATCTGGCTAATGTGGGTCCTGGAGAATTGAGCCTCAAACCAAGGTCCTATGGCTTCACAGGCAAGCACTTAACTGCTAAGCTATCTCTCCAGCCCAAGAAACTATTTCTCACCATCTCTCTATTTAGTTTCATGTATTACGTCTATATTCTATAGGTCATGCTAGCAACTACTACTCAAGGTACAGACTTTAGAAATTAATTTAAAATTGGCCTCCTACTATATGAAGTGCAATTTTCTTACTACTTCTCTAGCTTCTTGCTCATGTGTTTCTATTTTCTGCTTCAACTTTTACCTAAATAATTTAAATGTTTGCTTTTATTTTTTTTCCAATCATATAGATGATTTTGTTCTTTACTCTGGAAGATAGGGGCATATTTCCTCTATATATTTTCCTTACTCTCTCTCTCTGAGAACTTATAATAATGTCTACAAAGCCAAGGTTGATAAATCCTCTGATTTGTCCATAGACTGATTTTAAAGTTGAAACAGGAAAAAAAAAATGTATTTACACTATGACAAGCAATCATGTAGAAGTTACTTTCTCATTGCTGGGACAAAACACCCAAAGAAAAGCAGCTTACATAGTGTTACTTTGGATCCCAGTTTCAAGGGGAAATTCATGACAGGGAAGGTACAACATGAGTAGACAGCCAGCCAGACATCATATCCTCACAGCAGCAGAAAGGCTGTAGTCTGAGTACTGGGCTTGCAGTTGGCTATATAGCCCCAAAGCCAGCCCCCAGTGACACACCTCCTACAGCGAGGTCCCCTTCCCAAACAGCCAACAACCTTCCCAAACTGTCAGCAGCTGGGGACCAAGTATTCAAAACCCATGAGCCTATGGGGGATATTTCATTCAAACCACCACAAAGCATGACTTCCTGCATACTCAAGTATGTGGTGTTTGATGAGTCCATACACTTTTCTACAGTTCTAATAACACAACCCTTGTGGCTCCTAACCTATACCAGCTTATACTGTTACCTCGCTTATCATTTTAGTGTATAAGTTACTGCTTCCTCAAACCCATGGTTTTGTGTTTGAATTGACCCTCTGTTTGTGTGCTCCTTGTATAGTTACATTTCTTTCCTTCTAAAGGTCTGATGGCTTCATTTCATTATTTTTTTAAGGATATTTTTACAAGGTTTTGCACTTAAGGGAGCTATCAAAATACCTTTGATAAATATCAAAAGGCTAATAATCCCTTGAGCAGGGATTTGATGGTTATTTCTCAAATAAGCATGTTTGTATCATCACAGTATGAAAAAAAAATACAAAAACAAAACAAAACAACAAAACAACACTATTGTCTTACTGTTCTGGAACCAGATTCTGAGGAAGGCCAGAGGCCAGGGCCTTATGCTAGAGATAAGAGCACTGCCTGGATTCTGGGTTTTCCTTTGCATATTGTTGTCAGAACAACAAGACACTGCCTTCACTGACGTGGACAACAGCACTACTCTGTCAATCAAAAGTGGTTTTATAACCCTGAGCTACTCAGCCTTGAGAGGTTGGAGATGAAAATAAATTCCATGAGACACTTGTGAAATTTTTAAAATCAGAGCGAAGGTGCTGTTCACTGACAGTGGTCAATAGTTTTGTCTCTCGGGTTTTGAGAACTCTAATTACTTAGGACACAGCGTTGAGAAGCATATTTACCTCTGATCTCTGAGATGTTTGATTCATCCTGAATCTTTCCAGAATGTCTAATTGAGTGATCTCTGAGAAGGTGGTGCTGAATGAGAAAAGTTCGCAGCTGGCTGAGGCATAATTGCCACTTTATTTGAGGGACACTTAACAGATTTCAAGCTGCCAGCTGGTATGTGGTTCAGACTGATAGGTTGTGGGATCATGGGAGAAGAAAACACGGGTCATTTCTTGACTGCATTTGTGGAAAATGTGGGGGAGTATGCATGGGCTTGAAGATATTCTAAAACAATTCAAAATTTAACAGCTATGACAAGATGTGATCCTGCTGACATTTAATTAAAAGCATTTGTGGCTCTTCTCCCTCAACATACCCTCTGATGTTTACTAGATCTTTCAGCATGGGAGTTCAGACACTTCTGTTCTCCTTCTGAGGGAAGATCCTTGCCTGATAATGTCTTCTTTTTTTGGTATCAAGTACCAAGCTTTGGAAGGGAACTATACGGGACAGTGGGAAAGAATATCACAGTACACCTAACAGGCCAGTGGGTTGACCTACAGTGCTCTAGGAATGACACGTATCAAAGTCAGATGAATCCACTCCCTTAAGAAGTCCCTATATGCAATCCCTTGTAACAGAAAATTTTTAAATAGAATAGTTTCTTTCCTCTCTGAACGCTCTCAATGCAATTCTATCAGGGACAGGAGGAAGACCAGTAACTCATCTACTCCTCAGGTAACAAAATTCTATGCAGGCTTTTGTGAGTGGCCAGGAGATCCTGACAAAGGGTCCTAACTTCACTTAGGTGATGAGAGAACACCTTCAAAGGTAGATTTTGCTACCACTGAGGTCTTGCTATTGTCACTCCTGCTATTGTCAATCCAGCCATTCTCTCACAGATGACTCAATTCCATGGGAAATCCTGTTCTACTTAAAGAAATGATAAATGGAGTGAGGTGGAATATCAAATGCCCTGGAATCTCTTAGACATAAAGACAATAGAACAGACAAGAATTTTCTTACCAAGGTGAAATAAATTAATAATGTTTTCAGGGCAATAGGTAAGATTATTCATTCTAATTAAGCCTGGAAGACTCAATACCTCTCTGCGTATTTGAGGGACTTCCCTGACAAAAAAGGACTTGATGTATTATGTGTAGCTTCAGGGATCAATAGTCAGACCGATGGATTGCTATTAAAAATCAAAGATATCATTTTATTCCATATATATATATATATATATATATATATATATATATATGCTAGCAAATCTATAAGATCAAGGAAAGTCTTTTATGTAATAACATAGTTGCTGGTTTTATTGCATTTCCCTTTTCATTGTTCTCTAATTTCCTCATTTGCTTAATTTAAATCTTAGTTTATTCTATTAAACAGTATGAATTTTCACAAACAATGACATAGCATTGGATAAACAAATGCATTTAGTAAACAAATCAATAAATAGGAAGGGAAACCAGTAGTCTAGCAGATTACTACTCTTAGGAGAAAAAAAAAAGGAAAACAAACAAACAAACAAACAAACAAACTTAGAAATGTGGTGTAACCACAGTGAAACAAGTATTCGGATTATGTCATTTGGAGAGTTTCACATTTTTAACAATCTCTTTCGTGCTAATATAAGGTTTTAAAACAGGCTCAATTTCCTCTGAATTTGTGGAACAGTGGGAGGTACAAAGAGCATTTTGGATTGTAAAAAGATTAAAAAGAAAAGATACATTCCCCAGATTCGTTCTTGAGCATTGTTGCTGACTGTGTTGCTTGGACTAAACGCGAGAGGATATGTTCCAAGTGGACAAGCATAACCCACACCCCACGGGGAATACTCGCAACCCCACTGAGGAGCATCCCCGACGGAATGGGGGCAGGGACGAGGGAAAGAGAGTGCCAACTCATGATGTATGAAACATGTTACTAGTAATGGTAAACATAGTATACATTAAAAAAGTGGAGGGATAAAACTGTTTCAGTTGCTTCAAGGTCCCTGGCAGAACAATCTCAAGTGGTGATACGTACAAGGCTGTGATAAAGGAACCGCACCTCACGTCAGCTCATTTAGGTTGTCAGCAAAAAGCTGAGGCAGAAAAAGTTGTAGGACTTGGTCACAATGGAAGTCAAGCCTCAGCTAAGACAGGAAATATATTTTAGCTTCCTGTACCTGGGGACATTTGGCATTCACCGGAATGTGCTCCTGGTAGGCACCTACTAAGGTGTGATTGAGCTGTGGCTGGTTGCATACCTAATGATTTCGATAAGCTTTTTATAAGACAATCAAATTCAAGCACTCTATACCAATTGCTACAGATGGAAGATGCGCAGATCTTATTTCAGGCTGGCTCTCAGCATGACACGCTCACAGGCCACCTGTAGCCACATGAAGAGATTTGATTTAAAAACAAAACCAATTGGACCATCCCTCAGATGTAATCTCAATATTATCCTGACATAATTAGAGCCTTTTTCTGATGCTCTCTTTAGAGATATAAAACTGTTTCTCATCCCTTCAGGCTTTTTCACTTTCTATTAGTTGTGAGTTGATAACTACTATATGATACTCCTCATAATCTCAATGTACTGAGAGAATTCAGAACAAGGTTTTCCAAAACAGGAGGATGTGGACAGGCTGAGAAACTCCAGGAATGCTATAATTGGTGGATGGCACATGAGTCTGGTGTATGCTGCAGGAAAATCTGGACCAAACAATTTTTTAAAAAGTTCGAGTTTTAAAATTTTTATCTAATTTCTTCCAAATAAAAAAATGAGTATATCATTATAATTCAAAATGCATTTGCACTAAAAGTTTGATGTGGGAAAATAGAGGAAGGTTAGGAAAAGTATGAGGTAAACTTAGATTTGCCCTAAATTATAGATTATATTACAACTAGTATCCAACACAAAGTATAGCTACTCGATTTGGAATGCATTAAACTCCACATTTGTTTAATCATGAAAGTTCCAAAGCCAATCCTATCTGTACTAGAATATAGATATAAATTATATTTTCCAGAGAAGTAGGCTTGATAATGTTTAATTTAGGTAACTCCAATGTAATTTGGAAGACCTGGTAAATTTAGAAAATGCTGCATAAGACAAGGTTGCTTAAGCAATTCAAGTTAATGGCATGAGCCACATTTGTGGAGAGCAGGTAATTTAGATCAGTGCCTTGGCCCTGTACAGATCCACCACTCTTTTAGGGTCATCCCAAATATATGTGAGTTATAAGAGGTTGTGGTCCAAACACATAGAAGTGGGAAAAAGTTTCAAAATGCACATTGTGCTGGAATTCAGGTTTATTGTATATTAGAATTTGCTTTATAAAATTTGGTGCTCCTGTGTTTTGTGCACATAGGTTTATGGTTGTAATATCTTCTTGTTGTCTTGTTCTTTGATGAGTAAGAAGTAGCCTTCTTTATCTGTTTGGATTACTTTTAGTTAGAAGTCTATTTTGTCTGATATCAATATAGCCAGCCCTGTTTGTTTCTTATTTCCATTTGCTTGGAATATTGTTTTCCATCTTTTTACCATAAGGTGTTATCTATCTTTATTAGTAAGATAATTTCCTGTAGATGGCAAATTAATGGGTCCATTTTTCTGATCAAACTTTTTAGCCTGTGTCTTTTGTTAGGGGAATTGAGTCCATTGATTTTTGGAGTTAATCTACATTTGGTTATCATTTTTCCTTCTTGTAGACACTTAGGTATGATTGTTCTTCTCTTCAGTTTGGGTTATACTATGCAATATTCTCTGTATATTGGCTTAATACTAATATAATTACATAGCTGACTTTTATCATGGAAAGTTTTCCTTTCACCTTCTATTATGGGGCTAATTTTGCTGGGCATAATATTTTGGGTTGTCAGCTGTGGTCTTTTAGAATTTGAAATGGTCCAATAAAGCCCTTCTGTAGTTTAGAGTTTCCATTGAAAAATCAGAGGTATGGGGTAGGGGAGGGAATTACCTTTGTTCATTGTATATATTTATGGAAGTTGTCAATAAAAGAAAAGGAAAAGAAAAGAAAAACCAGAGGTAACTCTGGTTCTATCTTTGTGTGCAATAAACTATTTTCTCTTACAGCTTTTAGAGTGCTTTCTTTGTTTTCAGGTTTAACTTTAATGAGATATGGGGAATTTTTTTCTCTGGTCCTGTCTGTTTGATGTTCTGTACACCTCTTGTGCTTTGATTAGGCTCTCTTGTGTGAGGTTAGGGAAATTTCTTTGATAATTGTGTTGGAGATATTCTCTATGCCTTTGGCCTGTAATTTTTCTCCTTGCATGCCAATGATCCAAATATATGATCTCTTTATGACGTCCTACATTTCCCTCATATTCTGTTCACATGAGTTTTTTTAATTTATCATTGTTTTTGGACTGCTGGACTATTTCCTCTGTCTTTTCCTCAACTTCTGATAGCATATCCTTCATATGCCATACTCTGTTGGTGAAGCTTTCCTAAGAACCTTTTAAAAGGGCCATTTCATTGTTGTCTATTACTTTTTTTTTCAGCATCTCTATCTATTTATGTAATTATGATTTTATTTCTTGATTATACTTTCTTGGAATTCATTCCTGCATTTGATTATATCCTCATAGATTTTATTCCATTGACCACTGAGATTTTTTTTTGTTGTTTGGTTCTCCCGCATTTCTTTCATTCTTCTATCAAGTTCTTCTTGATTCTCTTCAATATTATTTTACAAGTGCATTGAGTTCTTTCTGTTAATTAACTTATTTCTATTTCTTTCAGCCATGCTTTGAGTTCATTCTTTTTTTTTTCATTGCTGAGGATCAAACCCAGGATCTTGTGCTTCCTAGGCAAGCACTCTTCCACTGAACTAAATCCCCAACCGTGAGTTCATTCTTGAATTCTATTTGTTGATTTTCTTCAATTAGCTATGCTTTGAATTTTTTTTTTTTTTGTGAGTTGCTTATTTTAATTTTCTTCTAATTCTTCCAGATTTTTGCCCATGGCTTCATTAAGTTTGTTGAAAATACTTTTCATAGCTTCATTCTGTGGTTCTACGGCTGGAGTTCCTCTAGATTTGCAACGGAGGCTTCCATTATGGGACTAGGCATACTTGGTGGGGATTTTTCTTAGCTTGGTTTCTTATGTTGTTTATTTTGCTTTTGGGTTTGCCCATCTTGAGGTAGTTGTCTTGTTTTTCTAGAATGTAGCAATTAGTATCTCCTGTGGAGTATAAGTTTTTTTCCTTGCTCGAGTTTGGTCAATATAGGAGTGAGAAAGTGGCGTACTCACGGGTTTTGGCTGGGTGCTCTTGAGCCTTTGCTGGGTCTTCCTCATGTGATCAGTCTTCTGGGAATTCTGGGTGGTACCTGTGTTCTATTGTCTCTCTGTTACTCCCTTCCTGGTCATTGGTGATACACTTGGCTGTGGCTACCGGTGGCAAGTGGGACAGGGGAGTAGCGGAAATCCTGCCGCTGGGGTTGGACTGTGGGCCCTCCTGATGGCCTAGGTCCAGTGATGGCAGACAGATCCCTGCCTGTGAACCTGACCCCCTCTGTCTTGTCTGGGGATCCGGGAACTGCCTTGCTAACCCGAACTGGTTCTAAGAGAGCATGCTCTGCTATCTAGCACTTCCTTACCCACCCTGTGCAGCCTTCATTTGGTTCTGTCTTTTATCCAGATCATAGCAAAAAGAGCATGACCACCTGCAACATCTCACCCTTCCTTTTTGCAGTAGAAATCTGAGTGCTATGAAAGAGGTCACCGACCGTCATGAAAATAGTATGGGTTCTATAAAGACAAAGCTATACCTTGTTCAAATTGTGGCTTTGTTCTCATCACCTCTGTGAGCCTGGGATTTTTGTCAACTTTCTCAGTCTCAGTTTGTTTATTTTACAGTGGAGGGGAAAATAACTCTGTATATGGAGAATACAGGAGATGAAACATTTTTATGTGTGGTAATTGTATTGTTTTATACTCTTCTATCTCTTCCAGTGGAGACATCCACAGGGAAGTGCTATTCGTTCCCACCCATTAATCTGTGCTTTATCTCATCAACTATTCTGGTGATGGAATGAGAGTTAGCTCACTTCACATAAGTTCCAGAGTAAGACCTTAGGAGGTCTTAGAGTTTACTCTGTTTTAAGAATTATTTATTTACTTGTTGTGGTAGGTGGGCATGTATGGCATGACACACATGTGAGGGTGAGAGGATAACTCTGAAGTGTCTGTCTGTGCTCCCCTTTCTTTGATAGAGGGACATTAGACAGCCAATAAACAGCCACACTACAAACAAATGTCGGCCCATGAGCTTTTGGTTCTCTTGGAGTGCTTCTCTTTGTTGCAGATACAATATCACAGATGCATGTACCACTTTGCTTAAAGCTTTACTTGAGTGATAAGGAATTGATCCCAGACTGAAAGGCTTTGAATACAACCACCTCTACCCTCTGAGCCATCTCCCCTGCCATTAGAGCTTACTATGACACTCCTGTGATGTCCCATGAAAAGAAAAATAAAACCTCAATGTATCCTGAAATTCATTTCTATGTCATCCTAAAATGATCTAGAATGAACATATATATGGGAAAAAAATGGAAAATCCATTCTTTAGCCTGAAGCAGTGATCACTCAGGCAACTCACAGACCAATTGCTGAGAAAATTAAATTCTCTTGCAAGTCAATGAGCTTGTCATAAAAGATTATTTCAGTAGCAAAAGCTGATTGATACATTATGCAGTATGCCCGATGTAGTAGGCATGAAAAGCACTAGCTCTCCTTTAAATATTTTGTCACTTAAATTGTTTCAATTGGAGTGGGGATGGTAGCCTAATGGGTAAATTCTTTCTGAGAAAGCATAAGGACCTGCGTTTGGATCCTAAGGGCCCATGTAAAGGTTAGGGTGACAGTGTGTGCCCACACGCCCTGTGTTAGAGAACTAGTAGGATATCGAGGACTTGGTGGCTAACTAGTCTAACTAAATCAGTGAGCTCTAGGTTTAATGTGAGATTCTGCCTCGAAAATTAAGTTCAAAGCTCAGCATGGTGGCGCATGCCTTTAATCCCAGCACTTGGGAGGCAGAGGTAGGAGATCACCATGAGTTTGAGGCCACCCTGTAACTATATAGTGAGTTCTAGGTCAGCCCGGGCTAAAGTGAGACCCTACCTCGAAAAACCAAATAAACAAAACAAAACAAAAACAACAACAGCAAAAATGAAAATTCAGGTCAAGTCCAAAAGATGTCTATTGACCTCTGACCTACACATATGCACGCCATACATATGTGCCCATTTACATGTATACTCATAACACACACACATACACACACACACAAAGGGAGTTTAAAGTATGAATTGTATAGAGAGGGTAAAGTTGGATCCAATCAGGAAATTTGTATTTATGGTTACAGCAGTGACGGTGGATTGACCATGAATGCACATGAACACATCAACATTAAGAGTTATCTATCTATCTATCTATCTATCTATCTATCTATCTATCTATCTATCTATCTATCTATCTATCTATCTATCTATCTATCTATCTATCTATCTATCTATCTATCTATCTATCTATCTATCTATCTATCTATCTATCTATCTATCTATCTATCTATCTATCTATCTATCTATCTATCTATCTATCTATCTATCTATCTATCTATCTATCTATCTATCTATCTATCTATCTATCTATCTATCTATCTATCTATCTATCTATCTATCTATCTATCTATCTATCTATCTATCTATCTATCTATCTATCTATCTATCTATCTATCTATCTATCTATCTATCTATCTATCTATCTATCTATCTATCTATCTATCTATCTATCTATCTATCTATCTATCTATCTATCTATCTATCTATCTATCTATCTATCTATCTATCTATCTATCTATCTATCTATCTATCTATCTATCTATCTATCTATCTATCTATCTATCTATCTATCTATCTTTTAATTTTTTGTTTATTTATTTATTTGAGAGCGACAGACAGAGAGAGAAAGAGGCAGATATATAGAGAGAATGGGCGCGCCAGGGCCTTCAGCCACTGCAAATGAACTCCAGACGCGTGCACCCCCTTGTGCATCTGGCTAACATGGGTCCTGGGGAACGGAACCTGGAACCAGAGTCCTTAGGCTTCACAGGCAAGCGCTTAACTGCTAAGCCATCTCTCCAGCCCTGAATGTAGCTTCTTAAAGGTAAATACATCTGTTACTTTCTCACTGCTGGAACAAACTATCCCACCAGAAGCAATTTATGAAAGGAAAGGATTTATTTCAGCTTACATTTTTGAAGGGAAATTTAATGCTGGTAGGGAAAGGATGGCAAGAGCAGACAGCTAGTGTCACATATTCACATTCTAGTGTCACATATTCACATCAGTAGGGAGGACAAAGAGACCAAAAAAGCACCAAGTGGGGCTGGGCTATAACATTTTAATTTCCCCCTTCTTCTTCATAGGAATCACTTTCTCAAGCAAAGTTTCACTTCCTATAAGCTCTACAAACTTCCCAAATAGCACTATCAACAGAGGATTAAGTATCAAAGCACACAAGTCTATGGGGGGGGCATATTTTAGAGGTTCAATCCACCACACAAATGCCAGTATTTTATTTTATTATTTAATTATTTATTTGCAAGCATAGAGAGACATATATATATATGTCTCTCCATATATATATACATATATATGTCTCTCTCTCTCTATCCATCTGTTACTTTCTCACTGCTGGAACAAACTATCCCACCAGAAGCAATTTATGAAAGGAAAGGATTTATTTCAGCTTACATTTTTGAAGGGAAATTTAATGCTGGTAGGGAAAGGATGGCAAGAGCAGACAGCTAGTGTCACATATTCACATTCTAGTGTCACATATTCACATCAGTAGGGAGGACAAAGAGACCAAAAAAGCACCAAGTGGGGCTGGGCCATAACATTTTAATTTCCCCCTTCCTCTTCACAGGAATCACTTTCTCAAGCAAAGTTTCACTTCCTATAGGCTCTACAAACTTCCCAAATAGCATTATCAACTGAGGATTAAGTATCAAAGCACACAAGTCTATGGGGGGGGGCGTATTTTAGAGGTTCAACCCACCACACAAATGCCAGTATTTTATTTTATTATTTAATTATTTATTTGCAAGCATATCTATCTATCTATCTATCTATCTATCTATCTATCTTCTCTCTCTCTCTTAGAGAGAGAGAGAGAGACAGAGAGACAGAGAGAGAGAGATGAGACAGAGAGACAGAGAGAATGGGAATGCCAGGGCCTCAATCCAGTATCAACAAACTCCATATGCATACACCACTTTGTGCATCTGGCTTCCTGTAGGTACTAGGGAATTGAACTCAGGTCGTTAGGTTTTTGCAGGCCTTAACTGCTGAGCCAATTCTCCAGCCCAGTGCCAGTATTTTAGTAATAGCTGCATCCTCAACACTTCATGTGAAAGATAGGCATGTAGAGAAAGCATCCTTATTTTCCTTTTATATTTTTTTTGGAAATTAAAGCTGAAGGTGAAAGGGCCAAAGCTTTTTGTGCACCTCCTCACTCAGTCACTGATGTTTTCAAACCTTAACTCACCACCGTTGTGGTTTGAATGTGAAATGTCCCCACACAGGCTTGTTTGTTTGATCACTTGGTCCACAGCTGGTGGCACTGTTTGGGAAGGCTGTGGAACCTTCAGGAGAAAAGGCTTGCTGGAAGAGGATTGCTAGGGGAAGGCCTTGAGGTTTTACAGCACAATTTACTTCCTACTTACCCTCTGCTTCCAGACTCTGAATGCAATATGACCAACTGGCCCCTGCTTCTGCCAGCATGCACACCCCACTATGATGGGGTATCTCCTCTGGCACTAAATCTGGAATAAACCCTTTTTTTTTCCTTAAGTTGCTTCTTGTCAGGTAAGGTAACTAATATAACCACCAAGCATGATGTGTGTATTCTGTTAACCTTGTTCTTGACACTTGGAATTGGCCTGCCAAACACTTCTCATTTCTGATGCCAAGCCCCTCTTCTTGCAAAATTAAAAAGAAATCTACTCATTAATGGGGACAACTCCTTTAAATAAATACAAGATTTATTTGCTTCATTGATTTACTTGATTTTTACCTTGATGTAAAAGGAGCTAAAGAGAGTGGTTTATTGTCTGTCTTACGCATTTCTAAATGGAAGACAAAGACCTTTGGCCTGTCTTACATGGGACCTATAGGATAGTTTACAGAACACAGACTGTGACTAGTGTTGTGGCGGCCTTCATCAGATATAAGGAGGAGTTAGGTATTATTCCTGCTTTCAAAGAGATTACCACATAGGGACTAGAAAGATCCACACAGACTAAAGTGCAAAAAAATTAAGGCAAGACCTCAGATGGCATTCAAACAGAGAAAGCATTTTTGCATTCCAGATGGTTCCAGAGAAACCATGTGCCTGTGGTGAAATAAAGCCAGGAGAATAAGGGAAAGTAGTGCTTAGCTTATCACTCAGACACTTGGCCAGAGTCAAGTGTGAACATTCAATCTTGAATACGTACTCTTGAGTGGGACTCTGGGTCTATACTGTAAATAAGAGAAGCATTTTCTGCATGTTTTAGCAGCCAAATGGGATATTCACCTGATGTGTTAACGAGTTCTTTAGAAGTTGTCCTTGGCAGCGTGTAGAAATGGAGTTCCAAGGTATTTGTCTTCACCAACGCTGGCCAGAGTGCAGGGTTAAGGACCAGGAGGGTCTTCTCCTGATAGCATGGGGGAGAATAATAGCAGAAGGGTTTCTGGAGCCTTTGTGGCTCATGGAATCTGGCGGCTGATGGTCTGGAATAGGACTGCCTGGCTATTGTCTGGTGCTACCTGACAGTCACACAAATAAAGATGCCCTCTTGTAGACAGCTCCAGGATGCCTTGATGAATATCCAACCAAACACAATTTTATGTGAGGAAGGGATTTATTTCAAGCCTACAGAGTTCAGGAGACATTCCATCCATGGCAGAAGAAGTTGGCTCCCTTTCATAAACACAAGCAGAGAGTGAAGTTACCACCAGCCAGTAAACATTAAAAATCAGTAAGCTCAAAGCAGCAGCACCCCAGAGCTCAAGCCTCTCTGTACACTTTTGGGCAGGAATTCAGATCTGCCTATAGTGGCATGCCCCACCCCCCAAGCAGGAGTCTGCCTGTTAGCGGATGAAGGTGCAAACTCCACGTTAGTAGAACCCCTGAGTCTGCGGGGCCATGCATTCAAGCTCTCATGTGCCGTAACGTTTGAAAGGGGTGTCTTTACACATTGTGCCTGATTGTCTTCCTCCATTTAAATTGCTTGTGCCTCTCTTCTTGTTACAAGTTTTTCTCCACTGGGAAATGAACAATAAACCATATTTTATCAGCTACAGTATTTTTATATAGTGTATTTATGAAACAGATGATTTTTATCTAGGTCAAAGCCTCTGTTCTTGGCCTCAAGAACCAATCATTTTTAGTACCCCCCCCAAAAAAAAATACTTGTAGTTTCCACAAAAAGACGGAATCAGAAAATAGTGACATAAGAGATTAAGGCAATAAAAGAAAATACAACCACATACAAGGCAACGAATTTTCCTTCTCTCAGATTAGTTTGCTTCTCATGTCCTCTCTACTTAGGTATACCTTTAGTATAGAAGTAACCTTGATGAGAAATTGCTCCCTTACCAAATAAAAATTAGGATGAGTGACCCTTAATCTATATAAGCAGGGTTGTGCTGGAGTCATAGCTGATACAGGCTTCCAAGGTATAATCCCAAAACTTTCAGACATATAAATAATACACAGTCACAATAAGTATTTAAAATCAAATCATATCAAGTTTAGTGAAATAAATTATCATAGAAACAAAGGTAAAAAACTTTAAACGTCATCACATTCCAATTATCTTACCCACCGTGTGCATGTGCACATGTGGCCACACGTGGAGCTCAGAGGAGTCAGAAGACATTTGGGATGGTCCTCACCTTTCACCTATTTGAGTGAAAGTTTGAATCTAACACATATTTCTTTTACCAGAAAGCTGTTTTTTTAAAACATTCCCCAGTATGCTTATGCAAAGAAAAAGAAAATTATCCTTCACACTAAATTGTAAATACTTGAGCAAGATGTGTCTTAATCAACTCTTTAAACTGAAGAATTCTTTCTGATTTTTGATACTGGGAAAAATAAGGCATAAGGGAAAGGGGGAAAAGTCTGTGGACTTAGAAGAGTATTCACAAAGCATTGAACCCGTGACCCCTCAAGGTTACGTTTAGTTCTTGTCTAAGTAAAATGGCCCTGTCAGCTTCAAAGTGAGAGGGTTGTAAATTAGATTCAGTGTTAAGTGTGTTCCTACTATTTACTGTCTTTCTTATGATACAGAGCTTTGTTTTAATGTTTTTGAATTTTTAAACCCCCTGAGTGTGATGGGATTAAGAAGGAAAAGGGGGTCTCTTTTTCATCCAATGCAGGGGTGTGGGGGCATTTGACGTCCGTGTTTCAGACCCAAGAAAAAGTTGTGTCAAAGACAGTACATGGTGTTAAGCAGAAGACATTCTTTGGGGCAAGTAATTAATATGAGACTAAGGTGACAAAATTATTGCTCTGTGAGTTATTGTTAGGTGCAACAGGTAGTTTGTGCTCCGTAACTGACAACACATGGGAATGCTGAATAACCCGCCATCAGTCAATTTCTACAGATTTGGGGGCCATACTGTTGTTGGCATGAGCTAAGCTTTGAGAGAACCTTTGATTAATGGCGTCTGTCGCCAAAAAGCAAGAAAAGCCATACTTAGTTTTGGAATCCCTTGCTCCGTTGTATTAAATGTCTATTGCTGCACAGTAAACCGTGCCCAAACTTTGTGTCGTAGAACAATGACTTCTGTGGAACATCTATGCATCTCTTGCCTGAAGTCACGCACGCTTTCTGTTGGCTGGGCTGGGGTGGGTGGACGCAGTGTGCCGTCATCTGTCTGTTCCAGGCCTTAGGAAACCGGCTGATGACTGGCGCCTTCATTCCCACAGGGTCTGTTATTCCGTAGTTCTTCCTGGGCTATCTTTTTCTCAGTGGCCGGGATGGGTCCCTGAGAGTCTGAAAAGTACAAGCTACAGGGAATTTTGAGGCCCACGCTTGGTATGGGCACCTTGTTTTTCTGACACATGTTACCGATCAAAGAAAGCACCATCCCAGTACAGAGAAAATGAGGAAGGCTATGAATGCCTCTTCAATGTAAGAACTACAACATTGCATTGCAAATACCCAAATGAAGATGGCCATGTCCTTTGGCAACAATCAACCCATCCCAGCCCCTGCGGAGTCCGTAAAGAATATTTGATGGGGCTGGAGAGATGGCTTAGCGGTTAAGCGCTTGCCTGTGAAGCCTAAGGACCCCAGTTCGAGGCTCGATTGCCCAGGGCTCAAATTAGCCACATGCACAAAGGGGCGCATGTGTCTGGAGTTCGTCTACAGTGGCTGGAGGCCCTGGTGCACCCATTCTCTCTCTCTTTCTCTCTCTCCCTGCCTCTTTCTCTCTATGTCTGTCACTCTTAAATAAATAAATAAATAAACAAAAAATTTAAAAAAACTAAGAATATTTGATGATCTTTATGTATGAGTAGCTGTTATTGCTTATGTTGTAAAGATTATTAACTCTCCCTGCCTAAAGAGCAAATTAAATCATGTAACTTTCAATCATTAAAGTATATGGCATTCTCAAGCATGGATTCTTCTGGCTAATAGACAGCGTCAAGACTTAGTGACCAGCTTGTTAAGTGTGAAATGTGCATTTACATTATTTTGATCGGTGGCACAACTGATCACAGCAGGCTGCCAGTCAGCAATTCTGTGGCCACCGCTGGACTCACTGGACTTTCCTTAGTGACTGGATCATTCAGATGTGCCCATACTTAGCATTTGTTCACCATTACTTCCGTTTCTGAAAACAAAATCCCCTTACCCTTTAAATAAGGGGGGAGTGAAATTTAGTATCATTTACTGCATTGGCATGAACACATTTTTAATAGCTCCTTCCGAAAATTAAATAAGCAGAGGAGAAGGTTGGAAGTGGGCAGGACTATGAAAGGTGTTGTGATAACAATTGGCATGGAAACACTGCTTGTTATTCAGAGTTAAATTCTTTCCCAGTTTTGGGGAGTTGGCTCAGTTGGTAAAGCTCTTGCCATTCAAGCATGAGGACTTGTATGTGGTTCTACAACACACATGTAAGAATGTCAGATGTGGCGAGGCCTGTCCAGTGCTGGGGACGCAGTGATGCAGTGACTGTGGGACCTCAGGGCTTTCTGGCTTGGCTAGGTCAGCCTAACTGGCAAGCTCCAAGCGCACTCAGAGACTTTCTCTCAAGAAAGAAGGTGCAGAGAGATTTAGGAAGACACGGGATATTGACCTCTGTCTTCCACAAGCACGTGCACACACGCATGCACCCCCACACGAGGAACACACATATGACACACACTCTGTACATGCCAGAAAACCTAATAGTTCCTGTGGTGGTTTGACTCAGGTGTCCCCCATAAACTCAGGTGTCCCCCCATAAACTCAGGTGTTCTGAATGCTAGGTGTCCAGCTGATGGAGATTTGGGAATTAACGCCTCCTAGCGGCAGTGTATTGTTGGGGGCAGGCTTATGGGTATGATAGTCAGTGTCCTCATGCCAGTGTTTGGCACGCTCTCCTGTCCCTTTTTTCCACCTTATGTGGGCCAGGGGGTGATGTCCCACCTCTGCTCATGTTGTCGTTTTCCCTTGCCATCGTGGAGCTTCCCCTCAAGTCTGTAAGCCAAAATACCTCCCCCCTTTTCTTCCCCCAAAGCTGCTCTTGGTCGGGTAATTTCTACCAGCAATTTGAACCTGACTACAATAGTTCCTCTTCCTGGTCTCTTTTGTCTGGGGTCTTGGACCTCACTGTTCCAATATGGAAGAGAGTGGAGAGTGCTGAGGAAGAGGATTGAGAGTGAGAGCAATAGTGAGAGGGACACACACACACAAAGAGAGGTAGATCTGTTTTCTTTCTCTAGGATGGAGATAGCAGGAAATGGGTAGAAATAGAATTGGACTTAGCTGTAGTGCCTTCTTAACCCCAGGCTGAAGCATGAAGGACTCAGGTTTTCATGTTCTTGTCCACAAGGCTGCATACGCTGAATGCCAGATAATTGTATTACTGGAGTGCAGACTATAAGCTTTGGGGTCACACAGATAATCTGGTTCTACCAGCCTTGGAAATATTGGACAAGCTATTTAATTTATTTTGATCTGAAGATAATAAAAAGGTGTTCCTCAAAGGATTATTGTGAGAATGACATGAGATGCTGTCAGGAATTAGTAGAGAGACTGGTACCATTACGTTTTAAATAGAGGCTATGACGATCATCAGCTGCCATTGAGCATTAAAATGCAAGTAAAAAGGAGTAATTCTTCACAAAACATAAACCAATTCTAGCTCAAAGTGAAACAATTAAAATGAATGTATGAAATACTATAAGTTGGGGCTGGAGAGATCGATTTGCAGTTAAGTGCTTGCCTGTGAAGCCTAAGGACACCTGTTTGAGGCTTGATTCCCCAGGACCCATGTTACCCAGATGCACAAGGGCGGGCATGCGTCTGGAGTTCATTTGCAGTGGCTGGAGGCCCTGGTGTGCCCATTCTCTTGCTCTCTCTCTCTGCCTCTTTCTCTCTGTTGCTCTCAAATAATTAAATAAAAATAAATGAAAATTACCATAAGCTACACATTTATATATGTTCTCTTAATGTGTATTTATTTATAATATTAATTGACAACACCTCAAGTTTTACTGCTTTTGTAGGATTAGGTTCACAAGAAGAAAAATATGAAATTATTGCCCTTGCTGCCCATTCTGAATATCTCATTTAAACACTTTGCAATGCCAGGTTTTGGGGTACTAGAAAGTTCTGTGCTACAAAAGATATGAACACTATTAATGGGGGTTGCATAGAGTTTTTCTGTTGGCTTTAGATCCCAGTCATTTTTTTTTCTAGCAAGAGTTGTGCTAACTTCTATATCTCTTAATTGGGTTACTTTCAGTTCTTCTCTAATTGTCTGTGTAGTTTCCTACAGCATATGCTATTTTATTTTATTTTTTTAGTTTTATAAAGCATAAGCAATTTAAAAAAAATATTTTATTTTTATTTATTTAAAAGAGGGAGAGAGAGAGAGAGAGAGAGAGAGAGAGGATGGGCATGCTAGGGCCTCCAGCCACTGCAAACAAACTCCAGACGCATGCGCCCCCTTGTGCATCTGGCAAATGTGGGTCCTGGGGAATCGAACCTGGTTTCTTAGGCTTTGCAGGCAAATGCCTTAACCGTTAAGCCATCCCTCCAGCCCCATAAGCAATTTTTAATATAACCCTCCCATCTTGTCTCCAGGAAGTGCTGGCCTGCTGAGATGAGATCTTTGTAAAAGGCACTGAAATTTTACTGTAGTCATACGACCCCCATGAAGTACTTTTCTAACAAAACTGTCTGCTTTTAAGCTGCCTTTCGTTCTTATTGGTATTGCTTCGCCACTTAACCTTTATCAAATCACATGAAAGAAAAGGCAACTCAGCCTTCTAGAAGTTTCTCTTTCAGAGGTGGTATCTAAAAAAATAGTCAATGGGCTGAGGAGAGGGCTCATTGGATCAAGCGCTTGTGACACAAGCTTGAGGATCTGAATTCAAATCTCTAGCAACCATGGGAAATGCTGGGCATGGTGTTCTAGGCCTGTAATCCGGTAGTAGAACGGGAGGGGCAAAACCAATCATGGAGTTGTAGGTTCAGAGAGAGAGTTTGCCTCAAAGAATAAGGTGGGAAGTGATTGAGGAAGCCCCCACCCCCCATGTCCAGCTCTGGCCTCCACAAACAAACACACACATGCACACCTGTGCAGATACACATACTCACATATCAACACACACACACATGCATATGCATACACACCACACATATAAGTGCACACACACACACACACATGCAACAAAATAAATAAAAATGATGAATGTCGATTTGGTCTAAGGTGGAATTTTGAGTCAGTCGGCATCTTCCATCTGAAATAATGGGCCAGCTCCTCACCTTGCCCAAACCACCAGGTAATTATTCACAGGAGCTGAAGTTCATGTAACAGAGGACGGACAGGGACAGCTGGGGGAGAGCTGTGTGATGGAGGTGATGCCCGAGGGACGCTCTTACTTGGATTCCAGCCGCAACATTGAGCCACTGCACGAGCATATGGACAGAACCTGGAGTTTTTCCCACCTAATATTTCTGGCTACTCTCTGCATTGATAGCTGGACGTGCAACTTAGCAATCTTCTGCATAGTCCCGGTCATCATAGCCTTTCCCAGAATCACCCACCTCCCCCCACCCCTTTCTAAAAGTCAAAGAGCAATGATGTCTGTTACTGCTCAGGATGGTTTTGTCTGGCATTTCTTAATCTCATGGAATTATTTTTCTTCTTTCTAAAAAAAAATCTTCAAATAGCCTTTTATTGAAATAGCGATCATAGTGCATTGAATCATCTGCAAGTCAACGAGTATAGTCTTTATCACTAGAATTTTACAGAAATTCATAAATAACCTTTCACATTGTGTTTAAGTTACTGTTTTATGTTAAGTCTATATACTTGTCTTGGCTCTTATCTATCCATATGGATATTAAATCTTCGGTTAACCAGTTCACTTCCCAGAAGAGATTTCAGAGAAATTGGATTTAATTTTTGCTGCTATGACTATAGGTACAAGTTGAATTTTAAGTGCTTTCCTTTTTCCTGAAATCCCCAAGCACTGAATCCATGTGACAACTTTCATTGTTCTTGACTGACTTCTTACGTTTCCTAAAGCAGAGTCCTTGGAAGACTTGGCAGCCAGACTCTGTCCCCACTGACCTGAGCGTCTTCTCTTTTTCTCCTTAATTAGATAGACTGAACACAGTCTCCCCTTGTGAAGGAGAGACATTCATTCTAAGACCCCAAGTGGGTGCTTGAAACTCAATAGTGGTGAATGCACATATTCTATACTTTCAGACGTATGTACAGACATATAAGTATATGCATGCCTTTGATGAAGTTTCATTTATAAATGAGGCACAGTAGGAAATTAGTAACAATAAGTCTTGATAAAAGTGAAGTAATTATAGCAATCTAGTGAAGCAGAGGTTTACAACTTTAGTCCATAAATAAGCAAAGGTTAAATGCAGATACTGTGGTAGTTGATATGATAACCCCCAATACTTCTAAGGGGCTAATTGGTGTGGATGTGTGTGTGTGTATGTGTGTGTGTGTGTGTGTGAGAGAGAGAGAGAGAGAGAAGGAAAGGTGTTATTTTGGAAAAAATGATGATTCATGTCTTGGGGAAGGGAATGGAACTTTGCAAGATTTTATGTTACTCCTTGGGCAGCATAAAATTTGTAAGCACATCAATTGTTTGATTCTAGAATTTTCCAAGTGCTATCTTTCACACTATGTTTGGCTATAATTATCCCAAACTATAGAGAGCAAAGCTGCAGATTAGGGAGGTGTTGTAGTCAGGTTCACATTGCTGGCAAAAAACACCCAACCAAGAGCAGTTTATAGGACAAAAAAGGTTTATTTTGGCACAAAGACTCAAGGGAAAGCTCCCCGATGGCAGGAGAAAACAATGGCATGAGCAGAGGGTGGACATCACCCCCTGGCCAACATAAAGTGGACAATAGCAACAGGAGAGTGTGCCAAACACTGGCAAGGGGACACTGGCTATAACACCCATAAGCCTGCCCCCAACAATCCACTCCCACCAGGAGGTGTTAATTCCCAAATCTCCATCAGCTGGGCACCTAGCATTCAGAACACCTAAGTTTATGGGGACACCTGAATCAAACCATCATAGGAGGGGTAATCATGGCAGAATCAATGAATACCATAAAATAACATCCTGCCCAATTTAGGATTAGACAGATTTGATTTCCATTTGGCCTACCACAGTTGATTCTGGGCCCAGTACACTGACCTGAACTGGATCAGAAAGAGGAAGGGGATAGAAGACATCGGAATAGGATCCGTACTACCTGGAGAGTTTAGGATTATATAGGAGACTAGAGTGAAGTGAAGCTATCAAGTCAGGGAGGTCATTTGAGCACAGCCTTGGCAGAGAGGCTGTCTAGATCTGCACGTGTCTGGCATGAGAGGCTGTGTGCCTTGCGGCAGGCAGCAGAAAGCCCTGCTGTCTTCTGGGTGAGCAGTGAGAGGGTGGGCCGGGTGGGAAACGCAGGCTTCATGGGAGCCACATCTTCTCCTGCTGCGTGACAATGGGTTAGTTGTATTAATCCTTTGACTTTCCCCTTCTTTGTCTACACACTGGCATAGCGGTGACTTTTGTCCTTTCTCATTGTTGGGACACCGTGCCTGACCGTGAGCAGCTCAGAGAAGGAAAGTTTATTTTCAGGTCCCAGCTTTGTGGAGAGGTTTCCTCGTGGAGGAGAAAGCGTGGCAGGAGCTGGTCACATTCAGTCCAACAGAGAGGGCGCAGGTCAGAGCGACGGGCGCGGTGCTCAGCGAGGTCTCGCCTTCTTGTCCAGTACCCGGCCGTCCAGCAGACGGAGGAGGTACTGCCTAAGTTTGGGCGGGTCTTCCCACCTCGATCTTCTCTAGAGAATCCCTAACAGACATGCCACCACATTTGTTTCCAAAATGATTCTAAATCCTGTCAGGCTGACAAACCGAAACTGACCATCACAACTTGTAATGACAATACTGGCTGGCTCCGAGTGGACGACAGATGAAGAAGATGGACCATTAACTGTGGTGGCCTGAGTAAGTGCTCATCATGTGATGACAGAGCCCAGCTGCCTCCAGGCTCGCTACCTTCATAGCCTTAGATAGTTCATTTCACAGCTAGACCTTTCGTATCTTTTCCTCCAACCAGGGGTATAATGGCTCCCCCAAATCCCCATCCAATGGAAACACTCTAAAATCTACTTTAAACATCCCAGTGGCAAAGGACTCTTTAAGACATTCTTGCCGCCACCCTACAACTCAAGACCACACTCCCAAATTAGATTAAATCCCATTGTTTAAAAATAAAAACATGCACACACATTTGAAATATTAAGGTCTGCATATATGTTTAAATCTGCTTGTCAAATTTGCTTTCCCTGCAGAGGGCTTTTCATTATTCTTTTTCATTAAAATAAAAAAAAAATCCCTCTGGTTGATTTTCTAAATGTGTTTTTCTTTTGGGCCTCAGCCTGTGGTTAACCATTTTCAACCTAGTATTAAGCTCTGTCCTCCTGAAGCTTAGTGCTCTGCTACCCCCTGAGAAGTCACCTGTGATGATAATAGAGTGGGCATTTCATATGCTAAATAGTAATAACATAAAATCTAGATGTATAGTGATCCCGGCTGCCCAAGAGGGATCTGTCATTCACTTTCTCTACCAGCAATTTTCACTATGAAATTCTGCGTTGAAAGGGGAGGGGAAGAATCCTGTAAGGCAACCGCCTCCAGGCTACAGGCTGTGGTAAATAGGGTATCTAATATCCAGAAAATGAATATGCAGCCTCCAGGGAGGCACAGGCAATGAAGGGAAATGCATTTGCACATTAGACATTTTAGTACTAGGGAAGAAAAGAAACTCACTTGCAAGAGAAAAGGATAGATATAGATGGTTTCCACCCTATTGATAAACTGCCATTCTGTGCAGCTTTTCCTCTCCTTTATTTCCAAAGCTATAGCAGTCAAAGGGCTCTTGTTCCTTTCTGTCCCATAAACTAAGTCATTCAGATAAGCAACCCTTCGCTGTATCAACTAATTACTCTCTGATTTGCTTTGATCTATTATTCAGGCAGTAAATTCTAGCTTCATTGCACTCATAATGTAAAACTCAAATGTAATCACTGTTGCAGAAGGAGATAGCATGAAGTGGTTGATGTGAAAGTGGGTATTTCTTCTGTATCAGGGAGTCTGGAGTGTAATACATATACTTTCCATGTCATTCAGGCAATAGACCCCATTGTATGCCTAGTCTACACTCCAAGGATCTTTCACCAGAGAACAATCATTTAGGATCCAAAGGACATTTTTACAATGCCAAATTGCCTGCTGTTTCATATGCTATGATAGTGATGGAGTAAAACACATTAGAACATGACCCAGGGAATCTACACTTGACAGCCATTTGCTTGTACATTATCACTTTGATCATGGCATTTGGCTCAACCACATTAAAGTTATTCTTGCATATTTTTCATTCATCTGAACAAGATTATAAATTAAAATTAATTAAAATTTACTTAGAATCTATGAAATCTATACTCCATGTGTTCAAGACTAACAGGGTCCTCCAACAGTGGAAAAAGTTTCCACGATTACTTTATGGATTCCCAATTCACTTTCCAGTTGGATTTAGGACAGTATATACGTCCAAAATCACATGCAACTGAGTTTGAATTCTCCAAATGGTCCAGTCGGCTAGAAGCCATTCTGACTCACTCGTGACAGGCTTTTCTTTGAGGCTTTCATTATCTCCCTTCTTTCCTTTCTCAACTACTCTTCATACCTTTGTTGAAGTGGATATGTGGACTCTGTCCTTATTTCATTCTAGCTCCAGATTAAATCTGACTGAGAAGGGGATGCCGAGAGGTATTACTTGCAAAGCGTGCAGAGCTCTCACGAACATTTTTCCTCAGACAGTGCCTAGCAGCTCTTAAAGCTGTAGGCTCAGTAAGAGAGCCACTCATCTGACTAGGTTAGCTCTGCCTTCCACAGTTGCCTTAATCTATGTCCTGTAAGCTCATCATTTGGCTTTAGAGACAATCATATTCTAAAGTGCTTTTCTTCATAGCTCTTAAGTATTTACTCTCTCTTCACTCTTTTCCTCCATTTTCCCAGAATTATAGGAACTTCTATAAGAGTGGTCTGCATTATTCCAGAGAATTAAGAATCTTACGATCTCCTACTTACTATATTTTACTTATTTTATCAGGCCAGAACTTTGGAACAAGGTGACTTTTGGTCTCCTTTTGAGGGTGGGGAGCTTGTTAATCATTAACTTTCTTGGTAACTGTGGGGCTGTGAGGAATTTGAAGGCCGTTTGTACCTGTTGCATAAATTGGCCAGTTGCCTGGTCACTTGCAGTTCTGTGGAAAGAGAAGAATGATTAAATTGTCTTCTGATCTCATTTACTGTAAAATACTCTGCTTTGTAAACATTGTTGGAGGGATCTGATTCAGGACCAATGAAATGCATCTTGTCAGTTTTCGGTTTGGGGCCTCTAAGAGCAGAATTCCATATCCTCACAAACACAGAGGTGGTTGTTTGTTAAAGGAACTGTTTCAGGTATGAAAGTTAATAGCTGTAGATTTTCAAAATTGTTGGTAACTTCCGGTGCTTATGAAGGTTGATCTGTTTCAGTTGCTGTCAGAATTCCATGAGAAGCTGAGACGATGGCTCAGTGGTTAAAGGCATTTCCTTGTGAAAGTCAATGCAAGGTCCCCTCAGATTTGCTTTGGCCCCTTCACGCCAGCAGGCATCATGCTGTAGGGCTGTGAACTTCAGCAAGTCAGCTGCCTCTCGGGACTGCATTCCTGAACCAGTATAATGGAAATGAGTACTTTTTTCCTCATTGCATAGGGATAAAATTCAGTGATACCAATTGATCTGAAGAAATAATACAGAAAAAGTGTTTTAGAAAATGTCCAAGAAATACCAATCACTAGATATACATTAACTGAACAGTATTAACCTAGTGGTTAAAAAGCAGGATCCAAGACACTTGCTGTTCCTGAGTTTAATTTTGGAAAGAAATTATTACTCCAAATTTTAGTTATAGTGGATTGAAGGCTGGCTGGGAATCATACTTTAATTTTCCTGTCGTCAATTTAGTCAGTCTGACGTATGAGTTTACACTAGTTACTTTTCTCATTGCCGTGATAAATACTTTCAGAATCAATCTTCACTTAATCCTCTGGAAAGATCCTTATAAACATATCCCAAAAAACATGTGCCTAGTAGGTGATTACAAATCTAGTCCAGCTGACAGGGAAGATTAATTATCACAGTGTTCTAAGTAAAAACCACTTTTGTTAATGTGAATGATCACAATTGCCATTTTGTTAAATTTTTTTCAGCTTTGTAATTTTTCTGTTTCCATGTGTATTTTTTTTCCCTCCTCTCACTGTCTTTCTTTGTGATTGGATGGGTTTGTGTATGAGTGTGTGCACGGTGATATGTGGTAGTCAGGTGACAACTTCAGAAAATGGTCCTGGCCTTCCACCTTGCTTGAGGCAGGGTCATTGAATGTGTTGTTCATTGTAGCACTCAACCAGGCTAGCTGGTACGCAAGCTTCTGGGAAATTCTACACTCTCTGCCTCACTGTATGCCCCTGGCATTCTAGGATTACAGATGCTAGTGCTATAGTGGCTGGCTTTACATGGGTTCTGGACATTCAAACTCACCTACTCATACTTACGAGGTGAGTGCATTTTCCACTGAGCCATCTCTCTAGCCTTTCCTTGTTCTTCTTCTTCTTTTTTTTAATTGAATGCTTTGATTCTTTTCTCTTAATCCTGTGGTTATCTGTGAGACTCAAAACCACTTTTTTTGCTCTACTTCAGTTAGAAGACAATGCTATTGACTGTAGGAATATATGTTGAAGAAAAATCCATTTTTATTTAGCTATTTATCCCTGTTTTGGTTTCCACTGACATGTAAAAGGGAAAATAATAACAGAGAATCCCTAAAAACATTGATCTCCATTTTCAGATTTTTGTTTTGTTTTGGTTTTATCACATCAAAATACTTGAACCTTACATTCCGTCAGAGCACATATGAGTGGTTTTGATTTGTACATTTTGTACCATTTTGATCAATATCCGGCAAGGTCCATAATTTACTGAGGGTGTCTTTGGTGCTCATTGAGGATTATCAGATCACAAGCCACATTATTCCGCAGATCATCTCTGCCATGCTTCTGGTGACATGAGTGGCACTAAGATCTGCCTTGCCTCTGAAGCTGACCTGATGTGCAAACACGTGGCAATGAGAGAAGTACCACTGGAACGGGGAAATACGGGATTAATGTAGAGAACTAACACTTCCTGTTGGATAGCTGTTGAATATTTTACCAGCACAAGGTCCAAGTAACCAAAAAGAAAACAACTTACATTTTACAGACCATAAATTATGTGAAAGCGACCTAAGTGGTTTTTGTATGTGTGTAATGTAATTCAATTTACTAACTCATGACATATAAAATCTATTCAATAGGTATCATTCTTCCTGCTTTACAGAGAAGTGAAGCATAGGAAAGTCACACAACTTTCTCAGGTCAACTCACAGAACATTCATTCTTTTAAGACCCCATTGTGCAAAAATCACTTTCATGCAAAAAGAAAACTGACGCTCCAACAGTGACATCCCTGTTTTTGCTTTATAACAACCATTACACTCAGAGGAGGGAAGAAATGTTGTGACACAACTGTTACTGGCTAGTTATTTCTTAATGAATTTCTTAAGAGACTTGGGAATGGTTTGGGTATGGTTTTGTGTACTTATGACCATACACCAGGGTGCTCCCTTGGTATCCCAGATTCACAGTATCTGTGAAGATGTTTAAGGTAACAGAAAGTAGTTTCTGACAAGCTGGTGACCCTTGTGGGAAGCATTTTAGAAAAAAATATGTTTACACTCCTCCTAACATAGGTACTGATCTATATTGGAAGTTGACTAAAGATCCTAAAGATGGACTTAGCCTCTGGGGCCATGTTAATCCATCCTAGGACAGTCTCCATGTTGTAGGCAGAGGAAGCAGCAAAGACCAGAGTTGGAACACATGTTTGCCATGCATGAGACCCTGGTTCAATCCCTAGCACCAGCCCAAACACACACAAATGTCAGGGTCAAAAGTGTCCTCCATTTTGAGGGTCACACCTGGGAAGACCTACAGACACTAACAGCCAGATTGAAATCATGCAGGAAAAAAAACAAATCATGGGAGACAGGATAAAGAAAAGGGAACCCAAGGAAGAAAGGGAGATAGGAAAAGGAAAGAAGTCAAGTTGAAGTTTGTCTTACCAAGTCACAGAGTAGAGTACCTAACTTCCCTGTAAGCCAAGCTATTCCTTGATCCTACATTTGGACAGCAAATTCCTTCCCCTCGGGGATGTGAATTTTGCAACAGCCAAAAAAAAAAAAAAAAAAAAAAAAATACATTTGAAAAAATAAATTACGTCTGAGAAGCAAGCACCCCTCTAAAGCCCTGAGGTCAGAACCATCAGGATTCAAATTAATTGCTTAATGGGGAAAAAAAATTCTGAGAACAATGCTGATAATTTGCTAAACCAGGGTGTCTTTGTAACTCTTTGTAATGAATTGAATTACTGGGTACAAGAATAAATGCTTCTAGAGAAATTGTGATCGAAATCCCAAAGTTAAGTATTAATTCCTTAAAGCAATTGGTAATTAGTGAAGAATTGTGTGCTCACAGTAAGCATTACATTCAGTACTTAATTATACATTGTCTCCAATTGTTTCCTAGTTGGTGCATGAATGCATGTTACACTAGCCTTGTCTCTCCAAGTTCTCATAAACCCAGTGAGAATAAGTGAGGGGTTTTCTTTCTTTATTGGTGCTTCCAATCCCATCTAGCATGGAACCAAAGTGACTGCTACTCAAAAAATTGATGGGTGCCGATTGGGGTAAATCACCAAGCTTATATAAAAGAGTTACCCTTTAAAGGGAATTTATTTAGTTATCCCATCATGCCAAAGAAAGCGGGGCACTTTTCCCATGAGACCCAAAAGGGTGAACATATTATGTAGTTGGGATTACATGTGTTCAATGGAGTAGGAAAGGAAAAGTTCTATGTGTGTGAAAGAAATTGTGTGCAGATGGCTTGAGGTCAGGGGCTTGCTGCAGCATGATTACAGTTCTGATAGATTTTGCAACAGGTGAAAATAGTCATTAGTCCTAGAAGGAGACTGAGCACCAAAAGCTCAGGAGCTCCATGGCTGCTTGAGAATATTCTGGTACCTTTATAGGTTTCAAAAAGCTTAGCTGTAGGTTGGTGTGTGTGTGTGTGTGTGTGTGTGTGTGTGTTGCAAACCCTTTTCCGCTACTCATTTGTAAATGACAAAAAACAAAAGATATGATATTTACCATGTTGGAATTCATGTCTTCATATCAGACATATAAGGAATAAGCAAATCACCACTGAGGACTGGGGAGGTGTCTCAGTGGGTAACATGCTGGCTGCACAAGTCTGAGGGTGAGAGTTCAGTCCCCAGCACCTACATAGAAGCCAGACACAGCAGTAATCTCAGTGCTGGGGAAGCAGAGAAAGGAAGATCCCAGAGACTTGCTGGCTAAGGAAGCTAGTCAAATTTGTGATCTACGAGTTGATTGACCTTGTCTCAAAACAACAACAGCAACAACAAAAACCAAAAAAAACAGGTGGAGAGTGATGGCTGGAGACAGCTCTGGTATCCCCATGCATGGATACATACGTGCTATGGGCCTGCACATATATGTATGCTCACACACATGAGCACACATATGTAAAACAAAACAAAACAAAACAAAGTAATTACCACTGATCTTAGGGACATTTACTTATATCTTCAAATTTTTCTGAGTTCATCTTCAGTGTAAAAACCCTTTAATGTACTGGTTTCTTTTCTTTCCTATTGCTGTGACCAAATATATGGCAAGAAGCAGCAGGAGAGAGGAAGGGTTTACTGCAGTTTCTAGTGCCAGGGGAAGGAGTCCATCGTGGCGGGGGGGGCGGGGGGGAGGAGGGCATGGCAGCAGGAGCAGGAAGCAGCTCTTACATTCTCTCCACAGTCAGGAAGCAGAGAGCAGGGAATGCTAGCGCTCATTCTGCGCTCTCCTCATTCAGTGGAGGGCTCTGGCCCAGAGAATGGTGCCACACACAATTAGAGTAAGTCTTCCCACTCCAATTAATGTAATCTAGAAACTCGCTTACTGTTATACCCAGAGGTTTATTTCCATGTTGATTTTAAAAACCATAAACTTTACAGCTTAGATTAAGTATCACAGTACTCTTTATTTTTAGAATATTTTATTTTTATTTATTTATCTATTTAAGAGAGAGGGAGAGAGAGAGAGAGAGAGCAAAAGAGAATGAATGAGGCACACCAGGGCTTCCAGCCACTGCAAACAAACTCCAGATGCATGCACTGCCTTGTGCATCTGGCTTACATGGGTCCTGGGGAATCAAACCTGGGTCCTTTGGCTTTGCAGGCAAGTACCTTAACCACTAAGCAATCTCTTCAGTCCAGTACTCATTGTTTTTGTTAACAGAATAGCTATGGAGAAGCTAGTCCTTGATAAATAGTCTAGGATGGCCTTGAATTCATGATGATCCTCATGACTCCACCTTGGGAGAACTAGGGACTATAGATACGTATCATATTGCTGGGCTCTGATGCATTCATCTTATCAATATCTCTAAAATGTTAAAGAATAATCCATATCATTAATTTTCACTCTAAAAGGAGACAGAAGGCTGGAAAAAAACTAAACAAATTTCCTCCACAATGAATTTCAGATAATTCTCTACACCATGAAAAAAAAAAAAAAAAAACCTCTATGAATTTTCCAGCATTGTTTCTTAAGTTCCCCTCTTCATAGAAAGTATTATATTCTGGGAACCTGCTTATGGCTTCCCACACACTGCGTATTTTCTTAGTGTCGACTTTCACTGGCCTGGAGTGCACTTCCTCCTTTTCCTACTAACACTTTTCTTTTTTCTTTTTCTTTTTTTTTTTTGTTTTTCAAGGTAGGGTCTTACTCTAGCTTAGGCTGACCTGGAATTCATTCTGTAGTCTCAGGGTGGACTGGAACTCACCACGATCCTCCTACCTCTGCCTCCCGAGTGCCGGGATTAAAGTCATGCACCACCATGCCCCGCTAAATCTTAATCATTCTTTATTTTTTTTCTTTATTAGTTAGTTTTGTATTCAGCAAATACAGTCAGTTTGGTACCATTATTAGGCTCATCCGTGACCTACCCCCTCCCCTTGGCCCCTCCTTGTTGAGGTATATGGGTCATACATTGTGGAGTTAGCCCACAGTTATGGGTAAGATAAATGTCTCTGCATATCATGACCCAACATGTGGCTCTGACATTCTTTCCACCCCCTCTTCTGCAAAATTTCCCTGAGCCACGTTGGGTTCATTTTTGGTCTGTTTCAGTGATGAGGTGTTGGGGGCCTCTGAGGCTCTGGCTCTCTGATTTGGTAGGAATTGATTTTTCTCTGTATTGATCTCCTTCCCCTTGTTCTGGTATCCGGTTCATCAGGAAAACAGCACCCTTGCTTGTTTTGCCAATTTTTCTTAGTTTCAGCCAGGGCCCTTTTGAGGTATGATGGGGTGGCTCTCTCCTTAGGATCTACATCTATCTGAAAAAGAGAAGCAGATTCTCCAACGGAGAGTAAGCTAGCTGTGTCCCGCATACTCTCTTGCGGTGGGGGCGTCACTTGCCTGTGACGGTCAGCGTGGAACATGGGGTGTTTTGCTCCATCATTCTTCCAGAGTCCCATTCCATCAGCTCCATCACCATTCTGTCCAGTCTTGTTTTAAGCTGGAGTATTTTTTTTTCTTTTAAATATTTAGTTATTTATTATTTACTTAAGAGAGATAGAAAGAGACAGAAACAGTCACAGAGAGAATGAGTACGGGTGCATCAGGAACAAACAAACTCCAGGCGCATGTGCCACTTTGTGCATCTAACTGGGAAATCGAACCCACGCAGGAGGGAACTGTAAGCAAGCCGCTTTCACGTCTGAGCTGTTTCTCTAGCCGAGAGTCTCTTTGTACTGATTCCAGATTCTGGGGCTTGTGCTCCGCTGCAGGACTGGGGTTACCAGCTACGCGGCCATGCCCAGCTGCTTTGCATGGGATCTTGAGATTCAAACCGTGAGGTCTCTGGCCCTCCAAGGCCCTCTGCTTGTGCAAGAAGTACACTTAACTGCTGAGCCATCTCTCCAGCCCCAATAGTGTTGTATTTAGACATTGTTAAACATAATCAGTTAGATACAAAAAGATTAATAAATGGCCGGAAGATTCTTTTTAAAACTTTATTTGTTGAGTTCTTATCTAATTTTGGTATCAGAGTAATACTGGCTTTATGGAATGAGATTAGTAATTCTTTCTCTATCTTGTTTATAGAACACTGGTATTCATTTTTCTTTAAAACTGTGGTAGAAGGCAGCAGTGAATCCAGCCAAACACGCGATTTTGTTTGCTGAGAGTTTCTTTATTACTGATTCAATCCCCTTGCTCATTATAGAACTGTTTAAATTATCATCTTGATTTAATTTTGGCAGGTCATATGTATCTATAAATTTATTCACTTCTAGATTTTCTGTCTTTGTGGAATATAGTTTTTAAAATATTTCCTATTGACCCTCCCTCAGCGTTTCACTTGTATCTGTTGCAGTGTCTCCATTTTCATCTCTAATTTTATGAATTTGGATCTTGTCTTTATTTTGGCTAGGAATCAATCTTGGTTATCTTCTCCAATAACCAACTTTTGTTTAATTAATTCTACATATTTTTTCTTTACCCTCCATTTCATTAATTTCTGTGCTGATCATTCTTATTTCTTGCCATCTACTGCTTAGTCAGTTGGCTTGTTCTTTATTTTTAAAACATTTAATTAATTAATTTGACAGAGAGAGAAAGAGAGAGAGACCAAATGGGTAAAACAGGGCCTCCAAACCCTGCAAATGAACTCCAGATGCTTGTGCCACCTTGAGCATCTGGCTTATGTGGGTACTGGTGAATCAAACCTGGGTCCTTAGGCTTCACAGGCATATATCTTATCCACTAAGCCATCTCTCCAGCCTTGACTTGCCCTTAAGTTTTTAGGATCCTAACTTGCATCATTAGGTTATTTATTTGAGACATCTTTGATTTCGTTAATGTAAACACTTGTAGGTATGCATGTGTCTGTGTACACAATTATATTTATTAAAACTGCATTAGGGAGTAAAATGTGATCTGTCATAAACTTCAACAGTTGCTGAAGCTATTGTCTGTTAATTTCAACCTTGAATTTTCTTTTATTTATTTTTTTGTTAATTATCTGTTTACTGTTGAAAGTTGGGTATTAAAAAGTCATCACTATTAATGAATTGAGACCTATCAGTCTCTTAATAGTCATCAATTTTGATATAATATATTTAGGACACTGAAGTTAGTTGAATATATATTTATAATTACTATATATATATATATATATATTCTTAAATAATTTTCCATTTGAAATTGCTTTATTACCTATAAGTATAAATATTTTTGTTTATTTTCTACTTTCATTTGCTTGGTCTGTTCTACTCTTTTGCCCTGAGTCTATGAGTATCTTGGTTAGGGAAATAGGGTTTTTTTTATATGATATAAATCATTAAATCATATTTTTAAATTCAGACAGCTAATCTGCATCTTTTCTTTGGAAAGTTATGGTCATTTACACTTACAGCTATTGTTGGAAAGGCTTTGCTGATTACTGTGATTTGATTTTATGTCTGACATTTTATGTTCACCTTCTGTTCATACCGTTTGCTGATTTACTGCATGGAACTTAAGTGATTCCTTGTAGTTTTCCTTTGTTTATCCATCACCCTCATGAAATTTACTACTTTGTGTACTCCTGTGATGAGATTATCTTTTAATGTAGTATTTCTTTAAGGATACCATGCTTGCTTGGTGCTTATGAGATGCTTCAGTTTGTACTATGCTTGCAATGTTTGTATTTCTCCATCAAATTGAGAAGTTAGCTTTCCTGGATATAAAGAACCTTTGTGGGCTGGAAAGATGGCTTAGTGGTGAAGGTACTGGCCTGCGAAACCTTAGAACCCATGTTCGACTCTCCAGAGCCCATGTAAGCCAGATGCACAAGGTCGCACATATGCACAAGATGGAACATGTGTTTGGAGTTCCACTGCAATGGCTGGAGGCCCTGGTGTGCAAATTCTCTCTCACACTCACTCTGTCACTGTCTTGCATTAAAAAAAAAAAAAGAAGCAAGTCTGTTTGGTTTGCCTCCAAAAAAATAAATAAATAAAGGATCTTTGCTGTCAGCTATTTACTTTAAGGACTTGATACATATCATTGCATGCCTTCTGGTATTTATTTAGGGTTTCTGCCAAGATGCCTGACATTGTTTAGATTATTTTGTCTTTGTAATGTGGTTTGCCTTGGTAGCTTGTATATTGTTTCTTTACTTTGTATCTTGCTGTAAGTCCAGAGGTTTTCCTCTGCCTGTTTGTGGTTCTGAATGCTTCTTGGGCTTAAAGGCCCAAGTCTTTGCTTAGATTTGGCATATTTGCTGTTATGATTCCGTCAAATAGATTTGCTCTACCTTTAGCGTCTATCTTAGTGCCATAACCTCTCAGAGATTTATGTTCTGTCTCTTGATACTGTACCAGAGTTCCTAGAATCATGGCTATGCTTACTTATCTTGTTCTTTTCTAAAAACTTATGTATTTATTTAAGAGAGAGAGAGAGAGAGAGAGAGAGACAGAGAGAATGGGTGTACCAGGGCCTCCAGCCACTGCAAACGAATTCCAGATGTGTGTGCCCCCTTGTGCATCTGGTTTACATGGGTCCTGGGGAATCCAACTAAGCCATCTTTCCATTACCTATTTTGTTCTTCATTGGTATATGAATACATTAATTTGTGAGTCTGTCTTCTATCCTTGCTATTCGTTCTTCTGCTCGAGCAATACTACTAGTCATGTTTTCTACTGTGATTATTTAGTTAATTTGATTAGTTTTTCACTTGTAACACTTCCTGTTTTTTTTTTGTTGTTGTTGTTTGTTTGTTTGTTTGTTTGTTTCCCGAAGTCTGAAATTCTGTGCTGAATTTCCCATCCAGGTTACTGAATTTCTCTTCTTTGATGATGATTTATTCATATCCTGAATTGAGTTCTGATTGTTATTCATCTGCTGGTTTCCTTTTTGGAGGTAATTGGCCGGTCATTTTGCAGAGTGGACTTTGGAAATCTGTTAAGCGTTGGAACCCTTTGGGTCTTTGGATTCGGTGGCACTGTTATGTTGATTGTGTTCCTTTATTGCAGTTGGTCCGTCTTTTGGTTTAGATATCTACTCCTCTGTATTTGGAGATCTTGTTAATAAGCAGATTACTTTAGATAGCTCGGTCTCCAAGACCGGTCAGAGAACAGAAGACAAGCTGGTTTGGAATGAGGCTGCCACGTCTCTTCCTTCCGCAAGAGAGTCTGATCTGGAGCCCTGTGCTACTCCTCCTTCTCTCCGTGGTGCTATTCTGTTCCTGAGACCTTCTCAGCTGCCGTATGCACCCTTTGTGATTTCAGCATCTCTTCAATCTTTCTCTATAATGGATTCTGTTTTCTTTCTTTCTCTCTCTCTCTCTCGCTCTTTTCTTCCTTCCTTTCTTTTCTCCCTCCCTCCCTTCTTTCTTTCTTTTTTTCTTGTTGCTATCCTGGCTCTTCTCATTGACCATGTCACATGGAGGCAGTGTGTAACTGTTTTACCCTCAAATAGTAATTCTTTTTTTAAAAAATATTTTAATTAATTAATTTATTTGACAGAGAAAGAGGGAGAGAGACAGAGAGAGAGAGAGAGAGAGACAGAGAGAGAGAGAGAGAGAGAGAGAGAGAGAGAGAGAGAGAGAATGGGCATGCCAGGGCTTCTAGCCACTGTAAACCAACTCCAGACGTGTGCACCCCCTTGTGCTTCTGGCTTACGTGGGTCCTGGAGGATCAAACTGGGATCCTTTGGCTTTGCAGGTAAACACCTTAACCGTTAAACCATCCCTCCAGCCAAGTAATTCTTTTTATAAAATGTCTTATTTCTTCTTTTTAGTTTTCCTTCTCTTTCACTCTCCAAACTTTTAAACAGTATTTATTTAGGCTGGGTGTGGTGGCGCATGTCTTTAATCCCAGCACTCGGAAAGCAGAGGTAAGAGGATCACTGTGAGGAGAGAGAGAGAGAGAGAGAGAGAGAGAGAGAGAATAGGCATGCCTGGACCTCTAGACTCTGCAAATGAACTCCCAACTCATGTGCCACTTTGTGCATCTGGCTTTACATGGGTACTGGGGAATCAAACCACAGGTCCTTAGGCTTCGCAGGCAAGTGCCTTAACCTTTGAGATCTCTCTCCAAATCTTAATGCTTATGATTTTCTATCTCCCTTCTTGTCATCTGCTTTTTTTCCTGTTTGCCTTACATTCAGCGTGATCAAGATAAATACATCAAAATTGAGCTAAAAATAAAAGTTAGTTCTAAAAGCATGTTTAGCTAAAAATGGCTTCATTTGTTTCTACATCTGTTGTATATCCTTTTATACTGTAATCTGCTTAAATATACATATTCAAACTTATGAGGTACTTTGACTTAGTACAAGCAAAGTAAGAAACATTGTTTTATACTATAAGAAGGGACAGAAAATTATTTTATCATTGATGGATCCACAAAGGAGAAAAAAAAAATCATAGACTCTTGTTCTTTCTTCTGTACAAGATTGTTTCCATGCTATTTTTATGCATTCAATCTACTGAAAATGAGAATCAGGGAGCACAATGTTATTCAATAGTTGTAACAAATGTTTTAACAATTTTCAAGATATTGTGGTTACTTTAAGGGGAAAAGAGACGAAGGAAATATTGCAGTATAGGGAGGGAGAGAGCAATACACATACAGCCAGAAGAATTTAAGAAACCAAGTACATAGTAATGGCAAAAATATGCTCTTTGTATGAATACTGGTGTTAGTTTTTATTTCAGTCTCCATTTTGTTTGTTGCCTTGTAACAATCTCTTAAATTTAGCTCAATATTAGCTGTGCTTTTATTTTTTTACCTAGGGAATAATAATGCATATTTTATTATGCTACTGGTGGGATTCATGGAACTATCCTTTCTTCAAATAGGAACTAAGCCTTTGGAAAATGGATTTGCTTCTGCTGTAACTTTTAGTCTCAAGCCCTTACCCCATGCGGCCAAAGACACCAAGAAGAAGAGGGAGATTTTAGAGAAGGATGAAGTTCCTGAGGAACACAGGGTGGTAGAAATGGTGCCCAAAGCAGAAGAAGAGGAAGCAGACTCAGAGATGTGCTCAGTCATGCCTTTTGACTCAACGTTTAGAAGCCCATCCTTCACTTTCATAAGTATTAGTTGTGTAATGACATGTTCCTTCTCCAGCTCTGTGTGGATGCATGTGTGTATGGGGATGACATTTAGCTGAGCTGTGATTTTCTGTGATGGCAGAATGGACACAGGGCAATAGATAAGTGGTTATAGAATTCCTCTGTATGTTTTAATTGGTCCTTTGTCTGACCTACTGTTTCACATGCCTTCTCAGTGTATCAGAATGAGATTATCAATGTGGCTATAATACCCATGATTTGATAAGAAGATTCAAGAATCATACTATATTTCTTTATATTTTTCAATTTTCAATGGTAGCTTTATAATATTTGAAGGCATTTTCATAGTAGAATGAGTACTTGTACACAAATAAATTACATGGCAAATAAATGGAAGAACATCTGGCTGATTCAATTATGTTAATATTAGAAGTGAAACTTGGATTATTAATATTTATAACTTGAAATTCTGTCATTGGATTTTGTCTAACAGAATTCTAGGTGATATTTCATGGTTGAATGATTTGATTTTTTTTGTTATTTAAATATTGTGGCTTGTATCTTTTGTTCCTTGATAAATAAGCAAGTTCTAGGAAACTCAATTTATTCTTTGTTATTTTCCTCTTTAGGACAACAATACTTCATTGACATGTTTGCTTACTTTGCATTTCATCCCAAGTGTATGATTTCAAAAATTAAAGAAATCAATGCTGTTTTGCTTTGTCTTAGCTTAGTACATTTTAAAATGTAAGGCTCCAATACTTAAAATATGCTGTACTATGAAAGATGAAGATGTTCTTCTTGCTTGCATGATGGGCACGTTACCTGCTGAGCCACCTCTCAAGCCCTCCCAGTGCATTCACTATCAATTTCGCAGTCAGTCTTTCTAAAGGCTGCCTGTTCTATTTATTTGATTTTGAGAACAATGTGATCATTCTCTGAAATCTCCAGAGCAATCACATTCCATACTTTATTATGCACTTATATACATTATTTTACCACAAACTCAACAAACGAGTTCTGTTTTTTCTTCTGCCTCATTCAGACCATACATTTCAACATTTCTGTATGCACGAGTTCTTTGCTCCATTCAATGTAATTTAAATATTTTGATATACTCCATCTGCTACTTTATCAGTGCTGTACTGTCTTTCTGCCTTCAGTCTTCCAGTTACTAGAAGCTTCATTCCCACACTAGCCAACAAGCACAGCCACAGCCTAGGCAGAGCTCATGTATATACTATGGGTGCAGTCAGAACTGCATAAATTCAAAATTAAATTTAAGAAACCTAAAAAAATGCCTATTAAATTCAAAATAGAAGATTTCTGGATATAAAATCCTGTGAGTCCCACACATCCTTAAATATATATAAATGTGTATGATGATGTTCATTTTTAGTGGGAACAAGTAGTTTGTGTTTAAAAGTCATGAAGACTAAAAAATGTATGTATGTATATATACATATACACGTATATATATGTATATGTGTACACATATATACATATGTGTATATATATATTTAAATATTTAAATTACATTGAATGGAACAAAGAACTCGTGCATACAGAAATGTTGAAAATAAAAAAGGTTGTAAAATATCAGAGGATAGATAAAATCTGTCTCACAGTCATTCTAGGTTAAGGTGTGTCCTTGATGGATGTAATGGAAGATAGAGTGCCTGCTGTGTTAATTATTTGTCCATCATGGTGAGGAATCCATGGTTACAGAAGCATGAGTCAGCTCATCACTTTGCATACTTAGGAAATATTGGTGCACAATACACTTTCTCTTTTTCATTTGGTTCTGGATCTCAGCCTATGGGAAAATACCATTCTCATTCAGGATGGGTCTTCTCTTGCAGTCAAACATTTCTAGAAACACCCCCCACACACACACACACGTGTGTGTGTGTGTGTGTGTGTGTGTGTGTGTGTGTGCTCATGGTGCTTCTAAATGTAGTCAAGATGGCAATGAAAATTAACCATCACAACTGACTTAATTTTCTTTGTACTCTCTTATTCTTTTGTTTTTATTTTTGGTTGCTTTTAGGCAAAATAAAAATAATTAAATACGTGGTGGCATATGCCTTTTATCCCAGCACTTGGGAGGCAGAGGTAGGAGGATCACTGTGAGTTCAAGGCCAGCCTGAGACTACATAGTGAATTCCAGGACAGCCTGGCCTAGCATGTGACCCTACCTCAAACAAAAATAAACAAACAAGAACCTAAAGACAAATAATGTTGATCTCTCCTGAGTTAAGTAATTAAGTCACATAACACTATGAGATCATACTTTTAAAACTTTGTTTCATGGAAAATGGCATCTGGTAACAGTGGTTCATGCATGTTTTCAGTAGTCTCACTCAGATTCTAATTTCATTTAACATGAATAATGAAAGGCAAGTTCCCAGTGTAGATCCAAGGTTTTGATCCAATTTCAGATCAGTACACAACTGACAAGAATCACAGTTTTTAAAAGTAATCTTGAAAATCTAAGAAAAATCTCACAGAGATGAATCTCTAAACTGACATTAATGTCACACAACTGACAGCCTTGTTACTCAATCCTGCTTCATCACGGGTAAAACCGTGATCAGATTTCAAGTGTCGCTTCTCCTTTCATAACCAGGGTCTTCTCGTATATGGATCTTTCTATACTTAAATACAAGGCTTGCTTTGCTCTCTTTGTTGGGTAACTGCAGTGACACTGTCCCTTTTCTCTCACCTTTATTTAGTGGGGTTACCAAAATTTTAGGTGGAAGTTTCTGAAGTTTGTCAAAGTTTCTGAAGTTGAACTAGGCTTATTAATACTTTTTTCTTCCTGAAGCTTTGCTTGCTGAGGATGCACACCCTCTTTTCTCAGTTCTTTCTTTGCTGGGGGCAAGACAGTGGACTCAGTGATCAGAAGCTACAGCCACTGCTTTGCTATGCACCTGGACAGGATCAACACGGTCACTCAGAGCCCAGGCTTGGTGTCCATATAGGCCTCTTTCTCACTCTGGAACAGGAAATATTTATGGACTAGCACATTTGTTTTGAGCATTTTCTGATTAACTGGTATATTTTAGGTTAACTAAGCCACAAAATGAGGTTAATTTCCAGTTTTTCTTAGTTTCTTTCAACAGAAGTGTTTCTTGACTTCATGAAGCTTTTGCATTCATGTCTTATTAGATTGTCCATCTCGATAATCTTTCACCTTATGTAAAATAATTTTACTTGAAAAGATTTGGATTTCTCACATTAAATAATTTCTTGGCTTCAGTGGGAAGAGGACAACAGAGTAATATATTTTAAAAAGCCAAGAACACTATTATTATCTGACAATTTAGGCAGGTTATTGTCTATGTGTCACATAAATCAAGACAGTGAAAAGTAGATGAGTTAAAATGTGATAGATGTGTATTGATAGTATACATTCAAGTATATTGAACTCAGGGCTGTAGAGATGGCTCAGCTATTAAAGTGTTTGCTTGCAAATCCTAATGACCCAGGTTCAATTCCCCAGTACCCACATCAAGCCAGATGCATGAAGTGGTGCATGCATCTGGAGTTCATTTGCAGTGGCTGGAAGGCCCTGGCATGTTCTCTCTCTCTCTCTCTCTCTCTTCTCTCTCTCTCTCTCTCTCTCTCTCTCTCTCTCCATCTTCCTCCTTCACTCCCTCCTTGCAAATAAATAAATAAAATTATTTTTTTTAAAAAAAGAATGTTGAACTCCTCCATGAAGCTAAAGAATCTTTACCATTAGTCCTTACAAATTTTAAGATATGCTCCCCTAAGATGAGAACTTCCACTCCAATTATATTGAGAGTAACAAGCATGCTTCATACTTTAGTATCCTCATATTAATTAGTTTATTTATTTTTCTTAGTCATAACATTTTCTTTTTTCCTTTTGACCAGTATTTTTGCCACATAACTTATGGTGAATCCTTCTTGGATGTTTTTATTGATAAATTTACTGGGGATTAGCACCTGAATTCAGCATTGTCCCCTCTTAGGTGAGTCTTCTGCAAGGAAAATTGGAATAAAAAAAACATAAAAACTATGTACTCCTTTGCTTTTCTTTAAAAGACAAACCCATTTATATTTCTTAATTTATGCAATGTAAGTCCATATGAGAAATGCATAATTTTATTTTAAAATTTTAGGATGGTAGGATAGAAAACAGAGATGGGAAGATAGCTATTGCTAACCTGTGTAATAACACCACTGCTTTGGAATTCAAATATAATGAGAATATGACTTGAAAGGTATATTTTGCTTTAGCTCTGGTACAAAGAACTTTTCTGCTCCAATATACACTGGGATGTATCAGGACTTAAGAGAAACCATCACAAACTGAAAGTCCTAATTGTCTTACTACCAATGGGGATCTAGAACTAACATAATAGATATGATGTCCTGCAGATAACCAACTGTTAAACCTAAAGGTGTGAAACTCCAGTTTGGCACAGAATCTTCAAGTGCAGGCTGTTGTAGGGACCCAGCACCCTGTCCCAAAATTAATGTGTACATTGAATTACTACCCTGGATGTCGATTGTCTATATCAGTCTCCATTCCTAGAGGTCAGCCTGCAAAGTGCTGATTTTGAGGTTATTTCAATTCAAAGCATCATGACATTATCAAGTTTGAGAAAATTAAAATTTTTGCTCAAAGGGAGCAATGTTTCTTCACTTTGTCAAAAGGGGAAAGGAAAAAAAAAAAACTCATTGACCATAGCTTTAGGCAAAGAGGAAAGAGCAAAATTTTATATTTTCAAGGATAATTTTTTTTTGAGGCATAGTTTCTGTCCAGCCCAGGCAGACCTAGAATTCACTATGCAGTCTCAGGTTGACCTCACACTCATGACACTCTTCATACCCCTGCCTCCCAAGTGCTGGGTTAAAGGTATTGCACCACCATGTGGCTTCTAGGCTAAATATTTATAGCAAGAGAAAACAATGATGGATGTCATGTTGGAAATTTTTGTGTCAAAAAAGTAAGGTATTGCAAGTTCAACCCACTTTTGGTAATCAAAACCCAACACTCTTGGTGACAAAAGCCAACAAAAACATTACTGACGGGAGTACAAGTAATAGAAAAAAAAAAATGGACGAGGAGTAAGCACCCCAAAGGTGAGAATGGGATTGGTTGCTGTCATGGCTCTCCCTCTGTGGGGGTTTGATTCTGGTGTCCTGCATAAACTTAGGTGTTCTGAGTGCTGGGTTCCCAGCTGATGGAGATTTGGAAATTAATGCCCCATGAGGCGAAGTATTGTTGGGGGCTGGCTTATGGGTGTTCTAGCCAGTTTCCCCTTGCCAGTGTTTGGCACACTCTCCTGTTCCTGTTGTCCACCTTATGTGGGCCAGGGGGTGATGTCCACCCTCTGCTCATGCCATCGTTTTCCCCTGCCATCACGGAGCTTCTCCTTGAGCTCATAAGCCAAAATAAACCTCTTTTTCCCACAAGCTGCTCTTGGTTGGGTGATTTCTGCCAGCAATGCGAGCCTGACTGTGACACCCTCTCTTTCTGCCTTCCCTCTACTTCTAAGTGCTGCCTTTCTAGTCTTACATACCAAGCCGGGCCTTCCCCTGAGTGAAGGAGCAGTTAGAGAGCACAGCCACGCACAACTCCAGTCGAGCGACTAGAGAGGCTGAAGATGGTTTCTCTTTGTTGGTGTGTCAAAGCCATCCATCCATCCATTAGTGGACTTCTTTTGCCCAGCTTTGAGCCACAAGGTTGCGATTAGAGCACTCACCAGAGCAGGTCACTGGACTGGGTCTCATGATAAATAAGGCTAGTCATAGGTCCTTCCATGGGGTCAGCAGGAGAGTCTTGTGAGTAGCAATGTCTAGAAGAGTACATGGCTGGAATCTTTAAGGCCTATTTTGCTTAAGGGCATGAGACAGAACTAGGAGAAAGGTGATGGCAGATAGGGAACAGCCAAAACTAACGTGTTTTCCAATATAAATCTGTTTTATCATTTTATATAATTTTTTGGCTAATTTATAATTTTATTTTATTTTATTGCATTATTGTGTGTGTGCAGTTTTGTATGTATGTTTATGTGTGTGTATGGGCATATGTAGGAGTCTGGATATAATGCAGCTCGGTGGCTCAAGATCATCCAAATGTGAAATTAAGGTGTCAGCCTGGGCTATCTGATAATCTGGATCTCTGAGCTCCCTTTCCAACTCTCCACTTGCTGACAGAAGTTATTCCCTTGTGGTGGGGGGGGGGGGAGAGAGATGGCTTAGCTATTTGCCTACAATGCCAAAGGATTCAGGTTCAATTTGCCAGGACCCATGTAAACCAGATGCACAAGGTGGTGCATGTGTCTGAAGTTTGTTTACAGTGGCTAAGGGCCCTGGTGAGCCCATTCTCTCTGTTTCTCCATCTGCATCTCTCTCTCTCTCAAATAAATAAAATAAAATAATTAAAAAAGAAGTTATTCTCTTGGGGTGGGGCTGAAGTCCTTACTTCCTCATGGGTTAAATCTAGGTCTCTTTTCATTGACGGGGGTGCCTGCTGCTCCCTGTCTGCCACGTGGTTCTGTGTATAATAGAGCAGTCTGGTCCACCCCCCACCCAATATCAACAGAATTTTTCTTTCAGTTTTTCACTTAAGAAATTCTTGGAGTCTGTGGTAAAATGCTCACCTGCCTACAACAAGCCTATCCAGGATAATTGCTCTGTTGAGTTGATGAGTAACTCATGTTAATTAGGAAATTAACATGCAAAGTCCCCTAAGTTGTGACATATCTTGTAGCCTAAGTCCAGGAGTGACATTGATTAAAATCATAAGCCACCCAAACTTGAAGACAGTTACACAGGGTACATACTTTAGTGGGCAGGGATCTTAGGCTACACCTTAAATTTCTATGTCATATCTACATATTATGGAAACACAGATAACATACAAGACCAACTGGGCTGGGGAGAGGGACCAATGAATAAAGCACTTTCTAAGCAAGTGTGACTACCTGAGCTTGGAGCCGAGGAGCCTGGATAAAGCTGAACTCTGTAGTTTCAGTGTGTTTAGGATAAGAAAGGAAGTGGACACAGGAGGTTTGCAAGCCAGCTAGCCTGGAGAATATAGCAGTGAATGGTGAGAGGTTTTGACCAAGGTGGAAGGCAAGGATCAGGACTGATACCCAAAACTGTCTTCTGACCTCCACAGACATACACATACACCAAAAAAGAAGAAAAGAATAGGAATATATATATATATATATATATATATATATATATATATATATATATTCCTATTCTTATATATATATATAGATAGATATGCATATATGTGCCTATGTGCATGCATATAAATTCTTGTACTTTTTGTTTGTGAATTTGCAAATTCCTGTCAACACTGTGCTGTTTAATATTACTTCTTGTATATTCTACATAAAATTAATATGTAAGAGATAATTTCTGAGCTTCTTTAAATTTTCTTCACCTGTGCTTTGAAGTTTTCAAAAATTGGTTACCAGCTGTCAGTATTATCCAGTTTCATGTCTCTGAGGTGGCCTAGAGAAAATTACTTTTTTTAAAATGTCTGTTCAAAACAGTTGCAGTATATGAAAGTCTAGACCCCCAAGACAGGGGGCAGAGCCACCCCCACATTTTAGGCTTTTGTGTTAGGGTTGGTGATTATAGTCAGCAAAGTGTGAAAAGCAGTGGTTTTGGCTGACACAGGAACTTGTAGTCTTTGGGGAATGAAATTGCTTCATACTGTGTTGTTCAGAATATAGGCAATAGCTTGACTATAACTCTCTCTTGTGATAATATAGTCTCTTAATTAATTATTAAAATATGCACTGCTTATTTTAAAAATATTTTATTTAATTGAGAGAGGCATATACATTTATACATATATACGTATACATACATATGTATATATGGGAGAGAGAATGAGCACATCAGGGCCTCTAGCCACTGCAAATGAATCAAATGAATTCCAGATGCATGTACCACCTTGTGCTTTTGGCTTTACGTGTGTCCTGGGGAATCAAACTTGGGTCCTTTGGCTTTGCAGACAAGCATCTTAGCTGCTAAGCCATCTCTCCAAACCAAGTGTTTACTTTTGGTATCTCCAAATTGCTTTACAATTTGGAATGTCAGGAAAACAGAGGGATAACGCAGCTCGTGGCCCAAAACTGTTCGTTAGGTTGTCTAGGGCTGTATCTGCGTCCATAAAATGTTTAATAAAATGCTTCCATTTCTACCATGTTCTACCTTCTTCTGCACTGAATACATATGCTAAAGTAATTAATTGAATAGTCGTATTATCCTTATCTTAGGTGATTTCTAATAAAAAATGTGTTTCAAGAAGTGTTTCAAATCTAAATCCTATCACTGAGAGCTACTTATTAAACTAAAAATAGCTCATTTACCATGATGATGATGATGTTAATAAAGGCTTTCATTTGTTCTGAAGTTTCTTTATGCTTATCAGGTTGTACAAAACTATATAGATTTAGCTTTAAGCTTCATTTTCTGATTCAACTTTATTTTCTGTTTCAGGGCCATAGACATTATTTTCACTATTTTTTTTAAATAGTTAAGAAGGATAGAAACAGAATGAAACATAAAGAAAGAGAGAGGTAGAGAGACAATTTTACCTCACCCTTTTTTGTAAACATACATCATGTTCTTTAGATTGATTTGAAGGAAAATATAATTTGAAAGGCACATTTTGGATGAACCAAGACGGATTGCTTATTTTGAGGCTCGTGCTGTTTGTATTTATGGCAATCCTGTTCCTAAGTCACTCCATCCACGTGAGCATTTCAGAACTCCGGAAGAGCTGCCTCTGTCCACCATTCACTATGAAGAACAGTTTGTTGTATTGCTGGTGCATCCAGGCAGGTCTCAGGAATGCCTCTCTTTACCAGAGGTGAGACACGTGCTAAGCCATTCACGTACCACGTGAATGAGAGGGGATGTGAACGCACGTGGGAAGTCAATCAACGGAGGAGGGAATCAAACCTTAGCCAGCGCCTCAGGCTTCAGTCATGCGTGGGAGTCACCTGTGTTTATGGGGAGCATACAGAGCTTAATGAGTGTGGAAACAGGGAAATGAGCCATCTGTCCTACTATTGCTTCCTGATTTGGTGTTAAAAAGAATATATATTGAATATATATTGATCACATATATCTATTTATCTATATAAATCAAAATAGATAGCACTGGGCTGATGTTGATGTTCGCCTTGCTGACAGAAATCACCCAACCAAGAGCAGCTTGTGGGGAAAAGCTTTGTTTTGGCTTACAGACTCGAGGGGAAACTCTATAACGACAGGGGAAATGGCGGCATGAGCAGAGGGTGGACATGACTTCGTGGCCAACATCAGGTGGACAACAGGAACAGGAGAGTGTGCCAAATGCTGGCAAGGGGAAGCTGGCTATAATACCCATAAGCCCGCCCCCAACAATACACTGCCTCCTAGAGGCATTAATCTCCAAATTTCCATCAGCTGGGAACCTAGCATTCAGAACACCTACTTTTATGGGGGGACACCTGAATCTAGCCACCACAGCTGGAGAGATGGCTTAGTGGTTAAGGTGCTTTCCTGCAAAACCAGAGGACCTGGGTTCAATTCCATGTAACTCAGATGCACATGGTGATGCACATGGTGGCACATATGTCTGGAGTTCATTTGCAGTGGTTGGAGGTCCTGGTATATCCATTCTCTCTCTCTCTCTCTCCCTCTCTTAAATAAACAAACAAACAAATTCAAAATAGAAAACATTTTTTTTTTTTTTTTTTTTTTTTTGTCTGAGAGTAGCTCTGCATTACAGTGCCTTTGTTTGGTCAATGAGTTATGTCTCTAAGATAGTGGTAAAACTTCTAGTCATGTTCACCACTATATTTTCATATTGTTCAGCAAGAAGAATTTAGTTCTCCTCTTGCCTCTTAACCTGTCCTGATATGTTCCCCACAGGCAGGCAGATGGGACGCTGTCTCCCTGTCTTTCTTTATTTGAGGCTTTGTTTCCCATTTAGAACATTTTTCTCATCCCTTCCACTGTGAAAAGTAAACCTATTCTTCAGAAGTAAAATATAAGCACAGGTCCTCAAGCACATGATTTTGACAGATCCTAGTCTAATTGATTTAATAACAAAAGGCACAAAACTGAGGCAGGAGAATAGAGTGAAGTCTGGAAGACCCTGCACAAAGGCTGCAAAATTGGCATCTGACAAAAAATTAGTTGAAAAAGAAATAAGCTGGAAATCCCCAGGCTGAGTCCAGTGGTACAGGAGTTGAGGCCATACAGAAGGTCTGAAGGTCACCTACGGCTCTGAGATGCACACCCCAGGGCATATATTTAAGATGCTAATAAGATCTAAGATGCTAGGAAGATAGCATGAAGTTGTCAGGAGAACTTCACATAACAGGCAGAGCATGTGGTTAAAAGCTTATGTTATGCCACTCAACCACAAAGTCCGTGCTACATTATATTCTTGGTACAGCAAGACCATTTGAGTTTCTAAGCCCTGGCTTTGCTTCAACCAGCTTCCTCCCTTAGGAACGTATTCTTTCTCAGTAAATTCTCTGGTTTTGCTTGCTACTTACCATGTGTTCATTTCCTTTGCTCTGTTCAATTTAATATTCTGGGACATAAAAACCTAGGATCCCTCTGGCTCTACACTAGACCCTGATACCTACTTCTCTATTGGTAATGAGGAAAATGTAAGTCACATATTATTTGTTCTAAAACCGTCAACAAAACAAATCCAGATATCTCAGTTTATCAAGTCCAAAATAATTAGGATTATTACTTGATGCTATATGAACACACATATTATTTTTACATCTAATTACTTATAGCATAGAAATGCCTAATCAGCAAAATATTTTGCAATCCAAACAGATATTTCCTGTCTCATAGCTGTTTAAATTTATACTTCTTTTTATTTTTTCCCCCATACAATATCCTTACCTCTCCCTCTGAATGTATTCCTTGAAGGTATTTTCTGTCTTTAAATTGAGGGGAGGCACGCTAGAGAAAGATTATGTGTTTTCATGGCAAATAAAAGGAGAATCCCAGGAAGAAACTTGAGCAGGTCTCCAGGTAGGCCTGTTCCCTTGTGGGGATTTGAAAGGTGAAAGGTAGTTCTATGATCTATTTCAAAATGTATATAAGTTAGCTAGTGTTGCTAAGGAATGAAACAAAGAAAATATGAGCAGAATATAATAGTACACTTTTCTCACATTTAGTCAATGAGAATTGAAGGACAGGGAAATGCTGAGTGAAAAATGATCATGTTCCCCTGTATGGATACAACTTCATTATTTAATAAAAACTCAAACTGCTGCAATGGCTGTTGTTGCCTAGAAGGCTCCTCCATTCCCGCTGTCCGAGCACCTGAGTGTCTGGGGCTCATGAGGCAAGAGCAGCGCGGCACTGCAGTGAGGAGTTGAGTCAGGTCACTGAGAGGGAGCACTATAGACAAGAGACTAACTGAGCTCTGACCTTGAACACGATACTTTTTCTGAGTCTCAATTTACACATCCATAAACCAAGGGAGCTTGTTGTATAGGTGAAATATTATTAAGCAGAAAACATTTTTTCCTCATGTTCTATTTTTTCTTTTTTTTATGAGAGAGAGAGAGAGAGAGAGAGTGCATGTACAAGAGAGAATTGGCATGCCAGGTCCTCCAGCCACTGCAGTTGAACTCCAGCTGCCTGTGCCACCTTGTGTGCATGTGCAAACTTGTGCACTTGTGTCACCTGTGTGTCTGGCTTATGTGAGACCTGAAGAGTTGAACATGGGCCCTTAGGCTTCGCAGACAAGCGCCTTAACCACTAATCCATCTCTTTAGCCTGTGCATTCTCTTTCATAACAACTATATGTAAGCATAACTAACTATAACTAGCTAGGGAAACAGTATTCATGTTGTGGGTGGGGAAAATGATAACTAAATTAAACAACTTTGGTTACTTGCAGTAGCACAGCTAATAAGAGGCTTGGTAAAGAGCCCAGTTCTGAACTTCTGCCTTCAAGTCCTTGCCCTATTCTGACATCGCTGAGTGTAGATCTGCAGAAAAATGTGCATTGAACGTTATCATTTTGAAAACCTAGAATAAAAGCCAAATTCAAATATCTCAGTTGATCAACTACGAGATAATGTAGGTATATATTGTCATTAATTTTCTTTAATATAGGCTTTGTTCTTGATTATCTATATGCTGTAGGTAATAGGAGAGATTTGGAGAGAGTTTGTTATGAGTAGGGTGTGTGAGTGTGTGAGCATATGTGTGAGTGCTAACACAACACAAGCAAATTGGTAATATTAAAGCTTGTGAAGGAAGAGAATTAAGAACTTCTTGTTATTTATATCTACTTCACTTGTATGCTCAGTTTTTCTCATTCACCTCAAACACCTAAGAACAAAACTTACCAGGTCTTACATTAGTACACATGATTTGACAACCAAACAGAGCCAGAGGTGATGTTTTTTATTAGTCAAAAGACCTGCCACATAGGCTACAGATGTGGATAAATCTGGGCATTGGAACTGAATTGGGTCCAAAAATGCATTATTAACAGTGCCCATGAACTTCAAAGGGCATATCAAGCAAATTGTCCATGATCCAAAGCTTAAAGTATTAGTTATTTGCCAAGTATGTTAGTGGAGCTGATTGCAAACAAGTACTCTGAAAAACCTCTGTTGACAAGGGAGCAAATTGGTGAAATGTGGCCTGTTCTAGCAGAAAGGTTTCTTGACATGTAGCATGTCACAACAGTGTACATTTATGTCAAAACTGCTCTGCATTTGAAAACATTTTGTGGCTCATGTCTCAGGAATTTTAGAATACTCCTTGCAAATTTGTTGCATTCATCTTGGTAAATATATTTTCATGTGTGCTCACTAGAATTCTGAGTTCTGTGACTCTGGAATGTATTATTATTATTTGTTATGTTTATTGCCTTTTATGACCTTATTATTTTTAATACCATCTCTGGTATACTTCATGATGCATTCATAAAAGCCAAGCAAACAGTTAGCAATTACCATAAAGATGTCAGTGAGCAACTAGCACCAGTGTCAAGAACACTAGCACTGCTGAGGGCACCAGCACTCCTCCATTACGATCTCTCATGTCTTGAACCTTCCTCCATTCTTTGCAAAGTTAACTACTACCCTGCATTTAAGCACGATTGTTATGAGTCATATAGCACACACGGTTGTGTTATTTTGTCTCTGGTTTATTCTCTTCAACCTGGTTGGTGAGATTTATTCTTGTGGAATGTGGCGCTACGTCATTTATTTTTATTTCTGTAATAGCATTTCATTGTATGAACATACTATAATGTATGTGTCTACTTCACAGTTCGATCAATATTCAGGATAGTTAGACTTTCGTAGCGTGACAAAAATGCCATTAGACCACTGCTGCCAACCAAGATGGAATCACAGGATGGAATAATAATACAACAATATTAGACAAGATACATAGCAGCTATTCCCAAGATGTAAGGCATCAGCAAATGAAGGGTAGTAAGCCATGAGAGACGGAGAATAAGCGAGACAGCAGATTCCTTAGCTGAGAGCCTGCCAAGAGTGGACATGCCATGGTGCCAAGACTAGGTCCCAGGCAGTCTTCCTGAGTTTGCAATAGAGAACGGTGGAAAGAAGACTGTCTCTTGCAGAGAGAAACTTGGGGTCTCCTGAGTGTCCTTGTTGGATGTTCTGGGGAATATTGATCAGCACGTGCAGGTGAAGAAACGATCTGAAGCAGGAAAAAAAGATGACTTGATCAAATCGGAGGGAACAAACCTGAAACAAAGGCGTGGGAATGGTGCCTGATCACTGCAGGGCAACTGGTAAATTGTGATTAGTCATGAGACATTGGAAAGAGCAGTGGACAATGCCTTGCCTTAATAGTGGGGAACAATTATCCCCATATTACCCACTATTCCAGTACCTTACAACGAATCTTCAGAGCAGTATCAGTCATGCAATTTGAGTAACCCAGTGCAAAATGACAAATTCCAGGAAGCCTTTTCAAAATTATTAAGACTTTTAAGTTGGCAGAAAGAAGAATAATAAACTGACGTTAGGCCCTGTGCAATTGAACAGGCACTGTGATGACTCTTCAATGCTATTTTGACTGGATTTAGAAACACCTCAGAGAACGGTGTCACATACACTTGTGGTGTGCTTGTGGGGATAGTCATTGAGAGAAATAACTGAGGGGGAAGAATAATCTTGAAGTGTGGGCTGAACATTTCCATGGGCTGGAGGTCTTGATGGAATAAAGGGACAGGGAAAAGCTAGCTTAATGCCTACAATCCTCTTCCTTTTTCCTGTTTGTTATGAGATACAAAAAAATAATTATAATGCCCCTGACAAGGGTACCGGGTGAAATGAATATGGACTGAACTTCTAAAACCAGGAGGCAAAATAACTCCTTCCTCCTTTAAGTTGTTTCAGTTAGGAGCTGTGGCCATGGTGGTATATATGTCACTAATACACCCGGTCACATATGTATGAGACAGAAGTTCTTAAAAGCAAGACCAGAACAAATTCAACTGTATCCAAGATATGTTGTTTGGTCTTTCAAGCCTACTGCTTGCTTTTATTTTCTTTCACGTGTCTTTCATTCTTCATAGGTATGAATACTTGTAAATGTCAGAGAGCTATGTGAAAAACTATAGAGATAACTTGCAACCTAGGATACTATATTCCTCCATTGAGAAAATCTGTTTTAAATGATTGAGTTATCTCAAATTTTGGCTTGTAGGTAGGTCCATTACATTTTACTTACTTCTGATTCACTCTGTCTTCTATCATATAACTTTTCATTGTTCTAACCTGAAGCTGACAGTTGTTAAGAAATTTCAGCATGTGTGGTTCTGGAGAGCAAATGCTCTTCCTTGTTACTTTCTTGTCCATTGGTTCTGTTAGAAGTTCTGATTAGCTCCTTAGACTTTTATATGCTTCTTCCAACTGCTTAAGGATATTCTAAAATTCACTTCAGGGATAGTTAACCAGTAATTTTTACTGGGCTAGGTACTTTACAAATCATATTTAAGTTTAATAATTGTATCACTCTCTGGTAGTAGTTGTAGTATTTTAAAGAACTAGAATTCCATTCTCAGAAATGTTAAAGAAGATATCCAATATGTTATAATTAGTAAATGGTAGAGTCACAATTGATCCTTGACCCTGCTGACTTCAAAGTCTGCCTTCTTTAAACAAAATGGCAATTTCTCATTTAAGATAGGGTAAAATGCAAATTTTACAAGTAGGGTTTATAACATTATACCCCAAACCAGATTTTAAAACTTCATTTAAAATGAGAGTGTCCCATATGAAAGGGGCTTATTTATTTATTTTTTTGCTTTTTCTTTGTTTGGGTTTTAGAGGTAGGGTCTCACTCTAGCCCAGGCTGACCTGGAATTCACTATGTAGTCTCAGGCTGGCCTAGAACTCTCGAGGATCCACCTACCTCTGCCTCCCGAGTGCTGGGATTAAAGGCGTGTGCCACCACGCCCGGCTGAAAGGGGCTTATTTTGGTAACTTAGGATGCTATAACCAAGTAGCATAGATGGGCTATCTTAACCAACAACCATGTACTTCTTACATTTCTGGGGGACTAGACAACCCACATTCAAGACCCCCTAAAGATGCTGAATCTGGGCAGGGTACTCTTCCCAGTTTGTAGATGGCTGTCTTCTTGCATCCTTACTGGTACAGATAGAGCTGGCCCTCTGGAATCTTTTCATAGAGACATTGATCCCATTCATAAGCTAGTTAACTCCCCAAAGACCTCATTCCTAATACCATCTAACTGGGCATTTTATTTCAATGTAAGAATGTCAGGGCAGACAAACAGTCCATAGTGTGGTCTTCATGATAGTATTCTATTAAGTATTTATTTCAAAATTTATTCTAGAAAGTTGGGTAATAATGATTTCTTCCCTTAGATAGAGGCAGATTGAAGACTTAATGGAAATAGGCTTTACAGTTTCTCAGTACTATGTTCCAAATTTAGACTATCTTTTTCACTTAGCCAGATAGGGATACTATAACAAAATACCTTAGGCTGGGTGGCTTAACCAATAAACACTTATTTCTCACAGTTCTGGAAACACTGAATGTCTAAAATATGTGTTAGGTTCTATGGCAGTTTCTTGTTTGTAGATATCTCCCTCTGACTCCCTTGAGAGAGGCGAGAGTGCTCTTATGTGTTTTATTTTAAAAGAGCACTAACCACATTCCGAAGGATTCCACACACATGACCTAACTATCTTCCTCATTCCATCATACTAGGTCTTTATCACAAGAGTTTGGTGTGGGTAAAGTCAAATATGTGGGCACAGATAAGTGCAGATCAGAAAATAGCTGCCACAGAAGGGTTTTCATCCTTTGTTTTCAGCACTAGTCCTTGGTGTTGGATTAATCTACTTGCTAGATAGTATCTTCATGAGGTATTACATCTTTCTATTTTAACTGTAATTGAGTGATTCTTCTGATATTCTTGCTAAATCCCGGAGAGTTATAGTTTTATTATCAACTGTGACATGCAATCCAATATGATTTTCTCATAAAATTTGACCGAATAGAAGCTGTAGATATTAACAGCACATATTCTTGGACTACTTCCTCTTACTTAAAGCCAGTACTAGCATGTTAGCGTTAATAACATACAGATCCAAATTTAAAATGCTGGCTGTATTTGGATTTACAAATAAACTTAACACTCCCAATAGCACAGAAAATGTCCCACAAACTTCCCTTAAGGATCATTTTCTTTCCAAATAATCACACTAGCAGCTATTTAAAAGCAATTTTGTTTTGTTTTGTTTTCTTTGTTTTAAGCCTGGCTCCCAGCCCTTTTCCCCTGTGCTCCATCTTTGATATGTAAAGCTGAGGTCATTGTAGACACATCTGAATATGGAGTATGGCTTTCCTAGTATGTTGAACATTTTTAGTTAACCTATGAAAGTAAGGATATCTCAGGTTAAAAGAGAAATATTTCAGATTTGTTTGACAAGCCCAAATATCTGGAGAGTTTAGCCTTCCAGTACAACATTTTCACTCTATGGTTCAAAGTTGAACTTCTCTGAGACAATCAAACTGACATCCTTTTTATTAAAGCAGCTGGGCTGTGTTTTGCTTCTCATACTTGCATCCATGTCATTCACCTCCAACACAGATGACATATTTCTTAAACTGCTGTGTGTGGGGGAGACCATAGGGATGAAAATAAGAACTCATAATATAAGTGTCTCTATCATGTATGAATCAAACAATAACAGCCTCTGATGGGTGAGAGTACATGCCCAGGCCTCATCTCTACCTGTATGTAGGTGTTCCAGGTAGATCTCCTTATCTTGAAAGAAAGAGGCAGTAACAAGACCAACACTTGGCTGTTTTCTGTTTACATCTGTCAAACAACTTTCACACTGTGGAATTCGGCCTCACCCATGTTTAACATTTTTATGATTATTTTCATAGATATGACCTCCAGTTTCCTAGGGGTGTCTATAATTGACCATTTTCATAGTGTTTTACCATGCATAATATACCTATTTGTCATTAAATTTAGTAAGTAATATTTTTCTTCTTAGGTAGACTCAGACATTTTGGCAACATAAGTATTCAAGAGACAATGATTCCTTAAATAATAGTCAAGTAAAATAGATACTCAATAAGGATAGCAAAAAGAGAAAGATGTAAGGAGCTATAGCTACTGATCTGGGCTTCCACTAAAAGCACTAGAGTGGGTGGGGTATAGCAGGTACACAAAGAAGATTCTGAGGACATGGCACTAGATAGCACACCAAAAGTCTGCATGCATATAAGGATCAGCTCTAGGTCCCAGTGATAAACAACAAAACTCAAGAATATTAAGCTTTAGAATCCTGTGGATGATGATTTATCAAAGTGCTAGAACTTAATGGCTTCTAGGTACATAATTTTTGAAATTTTATACAATGTGATTTCCTAGGCAACTATCTTGTTACATTTGCAGCATCCTACACAGTATAATTTTAAGATATTTACAAATGTAAAATCATTGCTTGAGGATAGGTGCTCAGAGTTTATAATTTAAATTTATATCAGATTTGTTGTAATCTAACCAAGTGCTTGCCTCTGAACTATTATGATCTTGCTGTATTTTCCACAACTCTTTTATTTATTTTTAAATTATAGTAAAATGCACACAATACAACATTTGTTACCATAGATTTTATTTAAGTCGCTTTTTTATTATTTGAAAGAGAATGAGATAAAGCGAGTTCTCTAGGGCTGGAGAGATGACTTAGTGGTTAAGCACTTGCCTGTGAAGCCCAAGGACCCCGGTTCGAGGCTCAACTCCCCAGGACCCACGTTAGCCAGATGCACAAGGGGGCGCATGCGTCTGGAGTTTGTTTGCAGTGGCTGGAGGCCCTGGCGCGCCCATTCTCTCTGTGTCTCTCTCTCTGCCTCTTTCTCACGCTGTCTGTCACTCTCAAATAAATAAATAAATAAATAAAGTTTTTTTTTTTTTTTTTTTTAAGAGAGTTCTGTGGCCACTGCAAATGAACTCCAGCACATGTGCCACCCTATGCATCTGGCTTAAGTGGGTCCTGGGGAATTGAACCTAGGTCCTTTGGCATTGTAGACCAATTCCTTAACTGCTAAGCTATCTTTTCAGCCAATGCCACCATAGTTTTTTTTTCTTAGAAAAACAATTAATTCAGCATCATTAACAGCATCCATCATAGTGTATAATCTCCAGAATTCTTTTGAAGACAAGTCATTTAACCATCATCAGAAATGCAACTGTTTTAGGCCATTTGATTTTAAACATTACCTTGCAAAGACAAAAATTGGTAATGCCCATTGCTGCAGTCAGGTTCACATTACTGGCTGAAATCACCCAACCAAGAGCAGCTCTTGGAAAAAAAAAAGGGGGTAGTTTGGCTTACAGACTCGAGGGGAACCTCCATGATGACAGGGGAAAACAATGGCACGAGCAGATTTGGACATCACACCTGGAAAACATAAGGTGGACAATAGCAACAGGAGAGTATGCCAAATACAGGCAAGGGGAAACTGGCTATAACACCCATAAGCCCACCCCCAACAATACACTGCCTGCAGGAGGATTTAATTCCCAAATCTCCATCAGCTGGAAACCTAGCATTCAGAACACCTAGGTTTATGGGGGATACCTGAAGCAAACTACCACATTACACCCCTGGCCTCCATAAACTGATAATCATACATGATATAAAATGCATTCAGTCCAACTTTAAAAGTCTCCATAGTTTTTAATCAATCCCAATGATGTTCAAACATCCCCATAGTCCAAGATCTTTTAACTGAGCCATTCTACCAAAAAATCCTCTCAAAAAACCATAATGGCACAGGATAAACATTCACACTGCAAAAGATGGCATTGGGCATAGCAAAGAAATATTCAACCAATACAAGATTTAAACGGGGCAAACACCAATCTCTAGAGCTCCAAGTCCAACAACTCTAGCCAGCAACAGATCTCCAAGTCCAATAATTCTAACCAGCAACAAGTCTCTAGAGTTCCAATTCTGCCCCTCCAGCTAGGCTACTCACAGTCCTGGAAAACTTCATGCAGGGCCAGCAGCTCTCCTTAGCACACATCTTGTGGTCCCAGCATCTCTACTGGGTCCCCACTGCAACCCACGGTTCATCCTCATGGCCCCATGGGGTCACCATGTAGGCATCCATCAAGCCTGCTTCACACTTGCCCGTGGCTGTTTCCAAAACACAAGACCGTGCTACATTTCAATGACTCTCTCTTTCCTGCATTTCTTCTGCTCCCATAATACCAAATAGGGTGCCAATTTTTTAAATCTGGGTGGAGGGGAATAAAACTTACTTTGAAGAACATGACACTCTTTGAGCATTCAGGCCCCTTCAAGAGTTTACATTCTTCCTGTTGCCCCAGTGCAGCTCATCTGGCCCAATCTCAAAGGTTTTAATCTCTCATCTAATTGCAGCTGAATAGGCAATAGTTTCAGCCCGAAGATTTAATTTCTGTTCCATATCCCTCTGCTCACATCAGTCTGTTTCTACATAAAGCAACCCTGCACAAGTTCTCAGGACACAGCCATAACATCAAGCCTCTCACACAAACTGCTTCTAGTCCAGTGCAAGCAAAGCTCTTTCTCACCCTCGCAAGCCAAACCTCATAGTCCGTAGTTCTTACTGCATTCAGGTCTTTCAACTCTGACCAGAATAGTCCATCAAGCTGTACTTACAACACTTCAAGGTGTCTCTTAAGCCAAGGTTTCAAATCCTTCCACATTCCTCTTGAAAAGAAGCTCCAAAAGGCCAAAGCCACACAGTCAGGTGTCTAGCAGCCACCCCACTCTCGGTACCACTTTACTGTTGCAGTCAGGTTTGCATTGCTGGTATAAATCACCCAAGAAGAACAGCTTGTAAGAAAAACGGTTCACTTTGGCTTACAGGATTGAGGGGGAAGCTCCATGATGTCAGGGGAAAATGATAGCTTGAGCAGAGGGTGAACATTATCCCTTGGCCAACATAAGGTAGACAATAGCAACAGGAGAGTGTGTCAAACACTGGCATGGGGAAACTGGCTATAACACCCATAAGCCCATACCCAACAATATACTGCCTCTAGGAGGTGTTAATTCCCAAATTTCCATCAGCTGGGAACCTAGCATTCAGAACACCTAAGTTTATGGGGGACACCTGAATCAAACCACCACACCCATCATAGGTGAGTTAATGAATTCAGCCATATCTGCTTCAAGATTTATGTATTTTTGAACATGGAGTAGTGTTCTGTTTGAGCTACTTTCAGAGTTTTCATTGTGTGATGAATATCTGGAAGATACAATTCAGGAAAGGAAGGGTTTATTTATTTCAGCTCACAAGTTCAGAGGTTTCAGTTTATCATGGTAACAAGGATGTGGCAAGGAAGTCATCTCATCTCACCTCACAATAGAAAGGAAGCAAAAAAAAAAAAAAAAAAAAAAAAAAAAAAAAAAGAAAAGAAAGAAAGAAAAGAGAGAGAGAGAGAGAGAGAGGATGTGTGCATTCTGTCCATTCTTCTTTCATCCCTTTCATTCCATCCAGGACTATGGAATAGTGTAGCTTACATTCATTATTACATTATTAACCCTCTCTGCATATGCCCTGTTAGATACTCAGAGAAGAGCTTTTCTAATCTCCTGGGTGCATCTCACTTGAATCAAGTTGACAAAATTCTCACAGACACTGTTAAAGTACAACCCTTAGACAAATTCAATTTAGCAGAGTTTGAGTAAAGATCAACTCATGAATAGTAAGAGGTGCAGAGAGCTCTGTTAGTAGTGTAATCAGTGTCATTTGATAGAATGAATGAGAAAGCAAAGTGCAGAGTATTTCAACTAGCTGCACCTAGGTATGTGGCTTATTTGGGTATGATCTGGTACAAAGTCCCTTCTTAGAAGTGAGTTCGATTTATTAAGTCTGTGGCTTCATTTTAATGCTTGTCTTGAGCTTGTTTTTTTTTTTTTTTTTTTTTTTTTGATGTAGAATCCTAAAGTTCTAGAACTGTCTCAGCCTGGTCTGAGCAAATACATAGTATTAATATTCAGTAAAATATGATATGAGTAATAAAATGTAACATTAGTGAAGTATCATTTTAGTGTGACTCATGCTCCCAAATAAAGTTACATGGGAACAAAAATCATGGGACACTCCGAAGGCCAGTGTTTTCTGCGTCATCTTACACAGTGACGTCTCTTCAACCGCTAGGTCCAGCACATCCTTCCCTTTGCATGTCTAATGACTACAAAATCTAGAGGTGCTGTTTGGAGTGAGGCATTTTCTAACAATGGAGCTTTTATTTCATAGATAGGCATCTTAATTCAAGCTCCTTATTTTTTAACATCAATTTACTTATTTATTTAATTTTATATATTTTATATATTTTATCACCTGTCTTTTTTCATAATTTTTCCTACTCAGGGATAATATTTCTTCATTTCCTTTTTTTAACATTCTCTTCTATGTTCTTATCCTTTATTTCCTTTTTAATTCATTCTTTCACTCATCTTTGTATTACTTATTTTATATGTATCTAGAAGGAATAAAAACTCTATGCGTGCTGCCCCTCTAAGTTTAATACAATGTAACAAGACAGCATGAAACTTCGTGAGTAGGAAAGGAACATGGCGTAACCTACGCATTCACCACATGCATAGTCTCCACTCATGAGCCTTTAAGGCATGGCGCCCTCTACCTCTTCAGCTTTCAAAGATCACCATCAACAAGTGGTCCACAGTGCTCCCTTCCTCCTTCCTTCTCTTCTTCTGTTTACTCTCTCCCTTTGCCTTTCCCTCCCTCTTGATATTTTTGAAATGTTACATATGATTATATGTGCAGATAATGTGCCAATCAACATAATGTTAATTCTCTACTTTTGAACCAACAAACTTTAGGTTCCAAATTTTCAGAATAAATTTAAACTGTATAGCAGCTAGCTTAAACTTTGAATTCAATTAGGTTAAAATACTAATGTGGTTCTATTTTCAATGCTCAAATATAGCTGGTTTTTATTTGTTTTAAGTTTTCATAATAATTGAGACAGTGAAGTGTTATTACTTAGAAAACTAAAATCTACCTTACCCCATTACTTTCCCTTTTTCCTGTCTGTGATTTATGGGCAATTTCATGCAGTTACCCTTACAAGAAACAGAATCACTTTCAGTTTCTTAAATCATTGGATGGTAAACATATACACAGATGATTCTGCTAATGCAGCCCACAACTTAATTGGCACATGATGTCCTATTGAACAGTATCATCATTCCCTTAGCCATCGCTTTTTTGAATATGTAGGCTACTTATAATATTCTGTCATTTTAAATAAAGCTAGTATAAATATTCTTAACCTGTCATTGAACAAATATTTATTGACTATCTATCACGCCAGACATCATTCTAGACAGTAGAATGTAGGATTTAATAGAACAGATGGAAATCTGTGCCCTAATGAACCTTATATCTACTGGGAAAGAAATAGGCAATAAACAAATTAAATGAGCAAATTATCTATATACTTGAAGTGCTTTGGAGATAAATCAAGGATGAGGCTGGGGAATGCAGAAATTCTATGATGATTTTGCTGTACCATCTAGGAGACATTGATGAGGAAGTAACATTTGGGTCCAGATGTGAAGGGCTAATTGATAAATATGGGCTTTTTCGTGTGTGGCAGGAACATACTCCTAGAGAGTGAAAGTCTGTAACATGCAATGGTAGATAGGTGCATGAATTCAGATCATCTATGGTCTTAAAAAATATGGTTTCCTTTCACTCTAGATGGGAAAATGCTAGGGGGTGGTTTTAAACAGAGAAATAATGTAAATTAAATTATTTGGAGAATTACTTTGGAGGTTGTTTTGGTGTTGGGTGTGTGCGAATATGAAGACAGTATGTTGCAGTAATAGAGGGAAGAGTTGGTGGTCCTTTAGAACCTCATGGTAGAGTTGAGATTCTACAAGATGAATAGATTTCACAAATATTTGTAGGATAGAACTGTGGGGTTGTTAGGATATTTGTAATGCCTATGACCCCCTTCAATGTAGTAAGCATTTACTCAACAACTTAAACATACATACACACATGCACATGTGTGTGTGTGTGTGTGTGGTGCATGTGAGGAATCTTTTGATTGTAAAATTATATCCAAGATGGACCTTTTCTCTCCTTCACTAACACACTGGAGCATTCTCCTGTACACTTAGTAACACTTTCTCTCATGTTGATAGTCTCTTTCATGTTTGTTGACAGCTATTTAGAATTTTCGGGCATTTCTAAGTCCTATAAAATCTTTATATATCAAAATAATATAACTTAATTTTATATGTAACACTTAAAATATCACATGATATATATATTCCACATGTGCCTTAGCTCTTAGTTTGTCATTTTCAAAAATATGCTATATGGTTAACCCAACTACACAGAATTTCAATGCCATTTTGGAATTCTTTGAACAAAATATCCACAACTTAAATGATATATACATATATTGTTTAATTTAAAATAGGGTTCCTGAGAGGATGGTTGGAGCTCCAAATAACTTCTCACCAGCTGCTATGGCCAGTGCCCCCTGGCTCCTTCATGTGATCTGTGTCAATCTGTAACTCTAGAGGGCCTGATCTCTGCCTCCAGAAGTTGTCACCTGAAACAACTTCTGTTGTTTCTGTTTTCTTTTTCTTGGGGCTGCCGTAACAAATTACCAGCTTGCTTCAAACAAGAGAAATATATTCTCTCACAGTTGTGCGGGCTTGATGAGTGTGATCAGGTGTCCTTTGGGGTCATGCTCTTTCTAAAGGCTCTGTGGAGCCATTTATTACACTTCTCTCCTTAGAGTCCAGTCTTGGCCAGCAGTGCTGAGCCTTCCTTACATTGTGGATGCATTACTTCCTTCTCTTTTGCCATCATCCTATTGATACAGGAGCTTTGGGTCCCTTGTATGCCGACACACTGATAATTTGGGGGTGCTTCTGGATCCTTGTCCTATGATTTCGAAGAATGAAATCCACAGACTGGAGGATGTTCAGAAAGATTTTGTTACAGCTTAAAGCACTAGGAGGGAGAAGAGAAGCAAGCAGGGCTTAACCCTGGGATGTAAGAAAGAGAAGAAAGATGTAGCTCTTGTGCAGGAAAGCAAGAGTGGGTTTAAGAAGCCCATCTTGTAGCTCATTTCTGTTTTTCTTTTTTTTTTTTTTTATGGATAGTAGCTATGTGAGGAAGACCAAGTGTACAGCTTACTATGTGGCAAAGACCAAATCTTACAGCTCTTCCAGTAATCTTAGGTAAGAATCAGAGTTTCTATCATCTAGAAAGGGTGCAAGCTTAATCTAGAAATCAATGAAAAATGGATAATATTCAGAATTCACGTTGGGAGTCCAGTCTATTTAGAAATAAGATTAATCCTGAGCTTCACTGCCCACCTACTTTCACAGCCCTACCTGTGGGCTCCCTTTCTGCTGAAAGCTTTCAGATGTCTTTGTAGAGTTACTTTATGATAACATTATTCATAACCCAAATCTCAATCTTCTGTTCACTTTGTTTTTGCTTTGCACCCTAATTGACTTACAGGTTTTGATTATTTTATCTAACCAAGTTGTAATCTTTTGAAGGCTGGCATCTTGTTACTGTATTTTCCTGATATCTTATAATTGGTATCACAGCATTAGGAAGATAGAGGGCCCTCATAAGTATTTACTTGCTGAAGCTGCTATGCTTAGAGACAAACTGTGGTTGATAGCCATAAGTCCTCAATATAGTCAAGTATCTACTCATCATCAGGTCACAATTAAGATGTCTATTCTTGGGCTGCAGAGATGGCTTAGTGGTTAAGTGCTTGCCTGTGAAGCCTAAGGACCCTGGTTCGAGCCTCGATTCCCACGTTAGCCAGATGCACAAGGGGGCGCATGCGTATGGAGTTCGTTTGCAGTGGCTGGAGGCCCTGGTGCTCCCATTCTCCCTCGCTCTGTCTCTCTCATTCTGTCTGTTACTCTCAAATAAATAAATAAATAAAAGTAAACAAAAAATGTTTAAAAGATGTCTGTTCTTCTGGAAACATGCTCTACCTTCCCATACTGAATCTAGTGCCTCTCTCAGAAGCTCTCATCTAGTTCTGAACATTTGCTTACCACATTATATTTTAATGTCCTGCTGCCATATATTTGAATGGGAGAATTCAAGAGTAGATACTGATTTAACACTGTCGAATCTGTAGTTTCCAGAGCAGTGGTTGCCTGTAGCTGGCACTTAATACATAAATGCAGAATTAGTTCAACGAATGACTACATCACAGGCTGACTAATTTTCTCTCCCTTAGCTTCTTTTTCCTCATATGTGAAATAAAGGTGGAGAAATGTCCACACTGAAGAGAACCTGCCTCCAGTTCCGACTGAGGTTAGGTAAACACGGATGTGGTTAGGCAGCTACACCAATAGAGGAGAGCTTGTTTTGAATGGGGCTCAGGGAACTGTGATTGCGCCATTGGTCTCAGCCGTGATTCTGTCCAGGTTGGCAGTGGGACTTACCCTGGGGCTGAGTTTTATGCGGGCTCTGAGGAGGAATCCGGATGACATTGTTAAATTCAAGTGCATAAAATGCCAGACCTGACAAGACAAAAAGACATGCTGCTGGTTCCACATAAACAGGAGCCAAGAGGCACAATAGTCAACTTCCATCAATTTATTTCCATCTGTTCTCATCCACTTAACTACCCTCAGTTTATTTAGAGACAATTATCCATGGCAACAAACTACATAAGTCTCTCTGAGGAGTTTATAACTTTTTCATGAAAAGACACAGTGAATATTCAAAAATAAGAAATACCACAGGACAACTCCTAAGCTAGTTATTGTTAATTACAAAATTAAATTTAAAAAACCTGCTGAAGGGGAAGCACTGTGATATACTCCACTCTTTTATAGAAGTATTAAGAGGAAGAGAGCTGATTTTCTCCAAAAAGAGATAATCATGTTGAAGATTGTAGATAAAAAAAAAAAATCTGTTTTGGAAGTCATAAATTGTTTCACTTATCTGAACAAAGCCAACATTCATTACCATCAATCATACGAACAAATCAAAATATTGATCTTTCCCCTCATTGGTGTTGTGGGAACAACTCTTAATGGACCTTTTTATGTGAATTTAGTACTTTTTTTTCCATCCAAAATATTTTTCCAGCTAATTAGCTGAGCAATAATATGATGAAACTATAATGAAGTTTAATGTAACTTTTGGCAAATAAGCCAATCTGGAAGTTTATAGGCTTGGAACTCACTATCTTTTTATAAGACTAACACTACCTACTGCACTAAAGAGGTGCCACTCATTATCTTTTTAAACATATCAATTGTGGTGTGTATCAGGACCTACAACTCTGCAGACATGCTGAGTAAATTGTGTTCTTCCAGCATGGTTCCTTGTTCTGTCGTAACTGTTTGTGCAAGTAAAATCACCAGTCCTCAGGGGATCCTGCCTGGAGACTGGATGGTCATTATTGCACATGCCTTTTAATTTTAGAACATTACAGTGTAATTTAGTAATATTGGTTATCAGTCAAGAAAACAAATGCCTTATATGTGTCAAAGAAAGTGAGAAACACCTTTGAGTGACACCTCTGACCGTAAAGGCAAAACATGAAAATAATTTTGCTGTTCACTAGGTTTCCAGTGTCCATTCCATTATGTTCATGATAATGGCGACCACTGTCCTTTAATCTCAAACACTAATTATATAACCACCAACCAATTTATTTCATTTACTTGGCTGTACAGTGGGTTAATGATCCTAAAGTGTTTTAATATTAACAAGCACACTGCTAAGACTGTGTGATTGCTATTTACAACAACTTATTTTCTTTTTGCTTCTGTAAATCATTTCTAAACCCAATATCTTATGTTTTTCTATAACTCAGAATATTTATACTTTATGGGAACATTCCAGATTAAGTAGTTTTCTTGTTTCTAGGTACACAATAAATTTTAGGTTAAATGTCAACATTTAAGACGGATGAAAGTAGAAATAGTGTAGTTGAATGACAAGGACAGAAGAGCATGTGAGATTTCAGCTTGCTAGTCATCCATCAAGTCTCAGGTCACGTTGTAGCACTTCCTTACTGAAGTTTCACAGGCTTCTCCACCCTGTACTAATGTGATATTTCTGTTTCCTGCATATGTCATTAGGTACTATATCATGGCATGTTACTTGGGAGTATATAATTTTTTAATTCATACTTATTACTCACTTCCTCTGTAAAGTCAAAAGAGTGCTAACAAAATATTTTTTAGTAAAATAGTGATTGGTTGCTGTGAAACAATGTCTGAATCAAATGTTGGAATATTAGTTTGAGGTATTTCCTGCTTTAAGAAAGTCAGAGGGTCGACTGGAGTGATTACTGAGGAGCTAAAGGCGCTTGGTTGCAAAGCCTGATGGCCTGGGTTCAATTCCCAGTACTCACATAAAGCCAGATGTACCAAGTAGTGCATGTGTCTGGAGTTCATTTTTAGCGGTAGGAGGCCCTGGCATGCCCATATCAATTTCTCTCTCTCTGCCTTACTCTCTCTCTTTTTCTCTCTCTGACTCTCAAATAAATAAATAACAATATTTTAAAAGGTAAGAGGGCAATTGCTTGAGTGATGGCATAGGAGCACCTAGGTGTAGTTCATATAACTCGTCTGCTGAACCTCTGACACATGCATTACTCCCAAAGGAGTAAAGAGACATAAATTGAGAGGGTATTTGTCAGACAGTTTATTGTTAGGTAGTCAGTTAGGTAGGAGAGGGTCCAAAAGAGGGAACTGAGAAGATGTCACCTTGGTAGCGGCCTGCTTCAGGAGAACTGGAATTCAGCATCTGATCCCGTCTCAACCAATCAACTTTCTCCCCCCCTCCTCAGGTGTGCCATCCTCTTCCTGAGCCAGACCCCTGAGTCCAGACCCACCACTCCTCTCTAAGGCCACCAGGGTCTGAGGATAAGGCCCACGACAATAAGATTATAACTAGATCCTTACCAGGTGGGCATGAACTCTTTTTGGCTGTTCCCCTCCCAGAACTTTCAGATTCCTGCTGTGGTAAGTTCCCATTGTCTCAGCTTGTGTGGCCTGAGATGAGAGGGAGTAGGGAGCCCTACTCCCACCTGGGCTCCCTACTTCTTTCTGCCTTCCATGGGACAGACATCTCTGAATTTTCTTTCCGTCTCTGAATCTAATAACATCTCTCTAATTCTTACCATCTGGCCTAAGGATTTTAATTCTTAAAATTCATAAGGCAAGTATTCAGGGATACCCCAAATTTATCGGTGTGTTGGCTTGTATTGATGTATTGGCAAAGAGCTCCAACATTCCTATTTCGCAATTATTGTCACGAGGAATTGTTCACATGTAAGTTATCTTTAATGTTATATCCCTCATGCTGTTTACATCCAGCACCCATTGCATGCCCAGCATGCTGGATACAGTATAATTTATATCTTGTTGATGTTCATAGTGTATGCACATACAAATGCACCGGGATATATGCTATGTTCACATCAGGAGAGCAGAGGCTGGAAACTCACATGGGCTACTGTACAGATTTGGAACTGAAGACATTTAGTTGTAGGAATTAGTTATACAGGTGACAGATTTTTAGAAATCCATAAAGCTCAGGGCACAACCAAGAGATTAGCATGAACAGGAAGGCCCTGCTGTACACGCAGAGGCCACAGGCGTGATTCCATAGTCACCAGAGCACAGTTCCATCAAAAGGAGACAAAGAGCAAACAGAGGTTGAGAACTGACTGTCACTTCATGGAGTGAGCTGTGTGCTGTTTACTAAACTGTGAAGGTGAATATGTATATGTAGGTAACCTCTGTTACATTCCAAACTGTAGTGTGTAGATAATTCTCTTTTAAAATTTTTATTTATTTGAAGAGAGAGAGAGAGAGAGAGAGAGAGAGAGAGAGAGAGAGAGAGAGAATGGGTGCATCAGGGCCTCTAGCCACTACAAACGCATGCACTACCTTGTACATCTGGCCTGGGGAATCAAACCTGGGTCCTTAGGCTTTTCAGGCAAGCATCTTAACTGCGAAGCCATCCCTCTAACCCTCTTTTTTTTCCCCAACATGATGAATGAATTTTTTTTGAAAAAGAAAACACAATAAGAGTACATATGCTCATTCAATTTCATAACACTGTAGACAAGAGATGACCATAAACATTTCTCTGAAGAAACAAAGGTACTAATTACATGAAATACAGCTATCTTCATAATACTAGGGCTCTTTCATTAAACTTTTAAAGGTATTCTCAATCTATCATAAATTACTGATTAAACAGGAGAAGAACACTATCACATCCAAACATGCAATTTCTCCAGAGAGATGCCAAGATGGATGTAGATGTGAGGCGCTGTGAGCTCCTGGGATGTAGGACTGAGGCCCACAGGAGTAATGGAAGGAATAAGGAAAGGAGTGGATGAGGGTAGCAATTCTGGAAACAGGGAGAGAAAAAAATACTAGCAGACTCTGAATTAACTGAGAGATTTCTATATTTCTCTGAGTCTTTGAAATTGATTTATTGATTATTTTATAAAATTCTATGGTGTTGGGAAGATTGGTCAGTGGCTGAGTGTTTGCCATACAAACATGAACAACTGAAATTCTATGTTGAGATCATCCATTGAGGAATGATGCCTCTCTGTAGGTATCTGTGAAGTCCATATGAGGTTGACTATAAGAAGAGCGAGTAGCTGCTGGGTGTGGTGGCACACACTTTTAATCCCAGTACTAGGGAGGCAGAGGTAGGAGGATCACCATGTGTTTGAGGCCACCCTGAGACTACATAGTGAATTCCAGGTCAGCCTGAACTTGAGTGAGACCCTACTTTGAAAAAAAGAAAAGAAAAAGGAAAACAAAAAGAAAAGAGCAAGTAGCCTCTCTGTAAAGGGTGCTAGACCTTGAGGAGATAAATTCTGTCTTTCTTGTATGCACTTCTGTATGTGTGTGTGAAAGGAGATGGAGAAAAGGGAGAGAGACTGAAAGAAGGAAAGAGAGAGAGAGAGAGAGAGAGAGAGAGAGAGAGAGAGAATCCAGAATTGAACTCTACATCTATACATTTATGGGATGAATGTACCTACTACCCTGCTTCTAGGAAGTAAGACGTGAGGAAGAGCCCATAGGGAAAGCTTAGGTCCCCGAGGAAAGCTTTCATCTGGGAAGCATAGCATGCCCTTCCGAAACACTGCAGCTACTGATGTCTTCCTTTCCCCTAGAAATGAGAGTAGGAGTAGAATGTCAGAAGTCAGAGCTGATTGACTCAAACCATCCTTTCCCTTAGGAGGCGAAGTGAGGAGAGAATGAAAAGAAAAGAATATTTGTCGTTGCCCTAAGCATTGGTCACACACTCCATGCTACGTTGCACGTAATGTGCCTTAACAAACATCTGCTCCATCTTTATTAACCCAAGTTGAAACTGATGCTAACACAGTAAAGGGATTTACTAAGGCTCTCCTAGAAAGTCGCGTGCCCAGTTAGCTTTAAAACTCATGCATGGGGAGCTGGAAAGAAGGTAGCTTATTAGTGTGGCCATCCTGCTTACATCCATCATGCCTCACATAACAAAAGGACCTTGAGTCCAGGCTGTGCCCTGCTCTATGTTACTCCACGTAGTGTGTAAAACTGGCTTTTCAGACTGCCTTGCCCTGAAGGACTCCACTTTACAAGCAGCTTTGGACTCTGGTTTGAGGGTGGAGAAGAACTCTTGAATGGCACCGTCTGTCACTGCCACTGTAAGTGACTTAGTTCTGGGAGCAGAAAGGGTGTTACCCTATAAATTTATTGGGGTAAATTGGAACCTTAGGATTATAAGGACGTATTAAAATCATATCATAAAACCAGGCTGAAGGCCTGACTGGACATACCAAGCGGAGGAAACGGTGTAACTCCCTCGCTTGGATCCCATCAAGGCGTGCACACCCAGCACAGTGATGGCAAAGGCCCCTACCAACTCGTCATTTGACCGCCTTGCGTGCCCGCATCAAGGAGCTTCCCACTCCCAGTTCCTGAGGCTTCAGCTCAGCTCTGGCCCCAGTGTTGACCAGCCTACTCCACTGTCTTCTGTCCCGCCACGTGTTTGTCCTTCGGGCGTGCCTTTCATCCAAGTGTCTGCTTGTCTAGATCGGGTCCTGGCCTTCACTGTGCCTGAATCTGGTCTCTGACCTGCAGCCCGGCTCCACCCCTCAGCTAGCAGGTGAGGCTCCTTCAGCAGTGCCGGCCACGAGTTACGTTATCCATGCAGACTCTTGCATTCCTAGCAGTTTCCCAGCTCAGTTCCTTAAGACCACTTTGAAAGTCTGTATTTAAAACCTTTTAAAATTATTTGTGTGTGTGTGTGTGTGTGTGTGTGTGCGTGTGCGTGTGTGTGTGTGAGAGAGAAAGAGAGAGAGAGAATGGGCACACCAGGGCCTCTTCCACTGTGAATGAATTCCAGACCCATGTGCCACATTGTGCATCCAACTTTACGTGGGCACTGGGGAAAGAGACCCTGGCTAGCAGACTTTGCAATCAAACATCTTTACCACTGAGCCATCTCTCTAGCCACTGTTTGTGTTTTTAAGGCCTGTAATAACACCAGCCATAACCCAAGGTAACTCACTGAACTGTAAGCAAAATTAAACTCTTCCTCCTTAAATTCCTTTCGTCTGGTACTTTAGCACAGCCACCAGAAAGGCAATACAGAAGGTCCGAAGTGGCCAGGGACAAACGTGCTTAAATGCCACAAATTTAGAAGATCAGGGCCCCAGCTGAAACTAAGAGTATTTGGGGAAATGAGCAAGAGTGCTGCTTTTTTGGTGAACCTGGTACCAGCACAAGGGTGAAGGAGATAGACACAGAAATCACTCAACTCCTACCAAACCAGAGATCCAGAGGCACAGAGGGTCTCAAGACCTCACCACTGAAGTAGAACTAAAACATACCCAACATGGCTCAGAGAAATTTGTGGAAGAGGGTGTGGAAAGATTGTTAGAGCCATATGTTGGGACATTATGCACAGAGACATTGCCTCTTACTCATAAATGATGGCTACCCCAACTATGCATGACCCACATTCCCCAGTGAGGAGGGTCCCTGCAGAGGCGGGAGGACAGGGAGGAGGCTAACAATGGTACCCACTTGACTGTATACACTGTGTGCATAACTAATAAAAATTACTTAAATTGGAGTTGAGTGGGGACCTCAGTTCTTACTCTGTGTCCTTTCCTGTGAGAACCATTTTCACTTCAGATCATTGAACCTTTCTCTAAGTCTTTTAGTTAGGGATATGAGTGAGCATCTAATCACTTAGAAACCTCCCAGGTCCAGAGTTCTGTGATGGGTACTAGATTCATTTCATAGTATAAATTGATTATGATTTATCCCCATTTTACTATCATCTCTTAAGGAATATTCAAATTTGTGGTACCTGAAGTCTTAGAGGATAGTTAAGCAGAGTGAGGCTTTGTTGACTACAGGGTGGCAGCTCTTTGAGCTTGGCTGTGAACTGGTGTAAAGGTATGTGTGTGTCTATATATATATATATATAAAATTCTCCAACTGCTGTGCATCCAGTTGAGTTGCCCTGAGAGTACAAAGGGACTATGTTAGTCAAGCTCTCATTAAACAAGGAAGTCACATAATTTCCTCATCTCCCTATCCATTTGATAGACTAGGACTGAAATAATTGCCCCTGCTTCTCTGAGGTGGAAGAGAAATCTTCAGGAAAGGCCTCAGGAGAGCCAAAAGGTGTGTTGGGGGCGGGGGGAGTGCGGTGGCGGTGCCCATTGGCAAATAATTCATCAAACCCACCCAATTGAGACTCATATCTTTATCTGTGTCCCAACCTTTATAGAGACTTGTCTGTGCCCGGGCACACCCGTCTCTATTAAATGACGACTCTTCATATTTGACTATAATAATTGTATTCAGTGTAAAGCATCTTGGTAGTGACCTACATAAATCTCAGTGGAATCTTTTTAGAAGCTACATTCATGATAGAAAATTTAAAAAGTCTTGTACAGATGTAAATTGAATTCTTTCCCATTAGTTTACTTTTTCATTGACAAGGATATCTAGGGATCCAATAGTGAGAAGTCAGTCTGGAATATAAGCTGTAGGGAACTTATTTACAGTCTGGGATACTACAAACATAAAACTATTTAAAACAGAAAATGAGCTTTGATTACAAATGGTAGCATTAGAGAAAGGATTTGTGACCTGTGAGGTGATATAGGTAGAAAATAGGCAGGTAAAGGTGACATAGTTCCTTGATTGGCTCTGAAGTTACAAGATTCAAACACAAATTTTACTGCTGTTATATTTTTGCTACTCAAATTACTCACTAAATATTGAGTGAGTCTGAACTGGGTACCTGGAATTGTTCCAAGCTCTGAGGACATACTGTGAATAAGACACTGAACCATGTTTCTTTACTTATTGATTTTATTTGTGGGTAAGCTAGTAAAACAAATTCTACATACTATGGCTATATATGTTACATATTGACAATAATATGGAAAAAATAAAGTAGGGGTATGATAAAGCTCACAGTATAACAAGAGGTAGAAGGTTATATTGTATAGGATATTCTTTAGGAATTTTGTACAAAGAGACAATATGTAAGCACAGATTTAGAAAGATAGGAAAACAATAACATGGATATTTGAAAAAATGTCATTATTTTTATAATTTTTGTCCAAATACTCTGTGATTTGATCATTATCATTTCTTTACCTAAAATAACTTCTGTTGTATCAAAATTTGTTTTCAGGGCTGGAGAGCTGGCTTAGTAGTTAAGGCACTTGTCTGCAAAGCCTAAGGACCCAGGCTCGATTCTCCAGTATGCACATAAGCCAGATGCACAAGGTGGTGCATGCATCTGGAGTTCTTTTGCAGTGCCTAGAGTCTGTAGCATGCCCATTCTCTCTCTCTCTTCTTATCTGCCTCTTCTTTAAGTTCTCTTCTTCCCTGTCTCAAATAAGTAAATAAGTATTTTAAAATTTTGTTTTGAAAGGGTTCAGTTCATGATGTACCTTGGTTTTAGATAGCCTTATGGTAAAATATGGGTTTTGAGCCTAAAGATGCCCTTTCTAACTTTTACTACACAACTAATAATTGTTTATTTTGGAAACCAAGAATTAGTAAGTATGACAACAAAGTATATTGCATAAGATTTTGTACCCAACCTCCAGAAATCAGTGAAACTTTTGTGGAAACTTTCTTTGTTCAGAAATCTTTCTTCTGGACTTATTAATGTTAAAACTAAAGAGTAGAAGATGTCTAGGCTCCCAGATCTTTTTTCAAATGAGGCTACAGAGTCATGGATGGATGTTTTCACTTCTCATTCTCCTCCAGGTAAAGGTGGTGGCCTCAGAGCCATGCCTACGTGCAGGCAAACCAGTTTGTGTGCACCCAGGAATGAGAGGAAAGGCATCCTGAATTCCTTTGTTTTTGTAGTTAATGGTGTGACTGATATAATTGACACGAAATTAATTCCATAGTTTTTACAATGTTTTATTTATTTATTTTTGTTTTCAAGATAGGGTTTCACTCTAGCCCAGGCTTATCTGGAATTCCTTATGTAGTCTCAGGCTGGCCTTGAACTCAGGGTGATCTTCCCACCTCTGCCTTCCAAGTGCTGGGATCAAAGGCATGCGCCACCACCCCTGGCTTCATTCCATGTGTTTGGAATGTTTTATTTGGTTACGATTGGACATATGTGTGATATCCATTAAACAACTACTACAAATAAGATGACAAGAGTAACCTTCACCTGTAAAACTCTCCCTGTGCTGCGTCTGATCCCTCACTCCAGTCCCCACATTCAGATCACGGAGATCCAGGTTCTCACTCCATGTCAGCCTGGGTTCTCTAAAACTGTCAGCACAATTTCTGTGAAAAATCATCTATGTTATTGCATGTTTATAAAAGTTTGTTTATGAATTTGCCTGCGGTGGACATTGGTTTGTTTCTAATCATTGTAAACTGAAAATACAGGACTACTACAACTATGAGGACAGCTACATGAAGCTATGCAGCTATATGACGTTCAGGGATAATCTGTCTCCCTGTGAATTTGCGTGGAAGCGTGGGTGTATGCTGTTCATTTCCCACTCCATACATAGGAGGGCAATGATAAGATCATACACCGACTCTAGGGAAAACATTTTAAGAAAATCCTAAACTGTTTTTTTTTCCAAGTAATCGAACTACTTTACCTCCCACCAGCAGCATGTGCTAACTCTGGCTTGCCTACAGACCTGGTGTGTGAACTTATCATCGCTGTAGCCAAGTACCTGAGGGAAACCCAACAAGTGAGGGAGACTTTGTCAAACTTCACGGTTTCAGAACTTTCAGCCCATTGAGGCTGGTTCCATTATTTTGGGGTCCATGTTGGCAAAATTGCATAGAGGGGGAACCTTTGCTCCTCAAGGCCGACAGAGTGCAGAGTAACAGTAACAGGAAGGGGACAGTGCAAGAAGCGGGCACGAGGACCCACACCTGGTGACCCACGTCCTCTCACCAGGCCTCGTGTCCCAAATTCCACTGTTTCCTAACAGAATGTGCAGATTTTGGATTCTCCAGGAGTTGGAACCATTCATTACATCTAAATCCTCACGATCTACTTGTCTCTGGAAAGGCCCTCACACCCAAGCCCAGAGGTTATACTTCATTAGTTTTCAAGATGTACCTCAAACTAACCAGACTGACAAATGAGATTGACTATCACAAGTCCACCTCTGGACTCCTTGAATTTAAACACGTCTCCTTAAACACAATAACCTACTCCAAGTCCCCAAAAGGTGTGTATCTGTCTCATAATCTGAAGTAAATTCAGTCTTTGCCCCAGGTCTGTATAGTCTTCAAGTTTCAACAATGTTCAAAAGTTGACGTTCGTAGTCTCCATTGATGCTCAGAGCAACTCTTAGCTATAAGCCCTTAGCCCCAACTCCATCACACATGAAGAAGTGAACAATAACAAAAAAATAAATAAACCAACACAGGCCACAGTGTCATGGACTAAACATTCCCACACCAAAGGGGAACAAGGTGCATTAGAATGAGGGGGCCATAGCTTTCCACACTGTGCCTCCAAGCCCAGCACCCTGGGCGTGCAGTGAGCTCTGGTGGGCTTCAGCAGCAGGCTCTGCTATCCTGACGATGGTTTCTCTAATGGCCTGGCTCTCCTCAGTACCCTTCATTTTCATCAGCAGACATTCATATTCCTGGGGACCGTAGCCTCGTAGACCAACTCACATGTTCGCATATCACTCAGGAAGAGGCTGCCTGCATGGATTCTCACCCTGTCAATCACTGTCTGAACTCATATGCCTTTTGTGGAAATCCACGTGGAACCGTCCTTGATCCCATAACACCTGCATTCTGTGTGACTGGAAAAATAAGCATCTCCTTGGCCCACAGCGGTAGTGGCCTCAAGGGTCTGCACGCTGAGCGTGGCGAAGGAAACTCTGGGGAAGCCACTTCGTAGCCAAGCGATGTTGAGCAGAGTTGCTCTCTTCTGAGGGGAAAATCCCCTTGATGATTTAATTATTTCATACCCATGTAGCTGCAGTTAGTGAGGTCTCAAGGATTCGTGAGTTGGTGCTTAAGGACCTTTGCTGTCATGTCAATGCAAAAACATAGAATTGCTCCTTTAAAACTGGAAGCAAGAGAGAGAGAGAGAGAGAGACAGAGAGAGAGAATATTGGTGTATTAGGGTTTCTTGCTATTGTAAATGAACTCGAGATGCATGTGCCACTTAGGGCAACTGGCTTTACATGGGTACTGGGGAATCGAACCCCGTATGACAAGCTTCGCAAGCAAGAGTGTTTAATTACTGAGCCAGCTCCCTAGCCTGAATGACTCCTTTGTAATGTTTTGTTTCAGGAGCCATAGCTTCCTCAGCCATGATTTTACACAGGATTTTCTGTATTACCTGGAAGTTTTTCAAATTTCTGTTGTTTTGTGGGTTCTTTTTTGCTTCTAATTTTTATTGTAAAATTGACCTAAAGCCACCAGCAATAATAGTACCTAGATAGACTCCCTATAAACTCAGCCTTCCTCAAAATCAGGGCATTGAAAAAATATGTAGACATTTTGTTTTCTAGCATCTAAGGAGGTGAATGGACTCTATTTTCAATTCCTAGAAGAATCCCCCTTTCCATCTGAAACTTCACAAGTCAACCTTCACTATCTGTAGCCCCTGGCGTTTTAGCCTTCTCCGTTCCCATGAGCATTGGCCATTACATTCTGCTTCCAGCAGTCTAAGCTTATTAGCATACGTTCTGAACTTGTTCCAAATTTCTCCTGAGAACAAGCTCTCGTCTTAAGAACTGCATAATCAGGTTTAGTTAGAACAATTGCCCTGCTGGAGAAGGTGTATTGCTGGTGGGGGGAAGGGAGGCAGACGTGGGAGTATGATACCTGGCTCACTCTCCTGCTGCTGTTTTGCACCTGCGGTGGCAGAAGCGATGTCCAGTCTTTGCTCGTGCTATGCTTTTACCTTGCCTTCAGGAAGCTTCTCCTTGACCCTGTAAGTGAAAGCAAAACCTCTCCTCCCATCTGCTGATTTCCGTTGGGTGTTTTATCCCCAGCAATGCCAAGGGAACTGCAGCAAGAAGCAAAGTTTTGTTTGAGCTTACCATTTCAGAGGTTTACCTTATGGCTAGCTCCATTGCTTCTGGGCCTATGTTCAGGCACATCACTGTAGTAGGAGGGTCTGGAAGAAGGGGCTAGTCACCCTGTGGCAGACAGAAAGCAGACATCATCACAGAGGACACTATGCACACGGTGCAGCCCCTAAGGAAACGTTATACAGTCTGCTTCTTCCAGCAAGACCACATGCCCTAAAATTTCCATAAGCACTCAAGAAAGTACCGCTAACGTCAGGACCAAGCCTTTAAAAGTTAACCAGTAGTGGATAATTCATATTCAAGCCACACCAAGGGCTACGTTTGCTGGTGGCCTTGATGCATCATGGGAAGGCAGCCAGCACCATGTGGAAGAAAAGCAGCAGAGGGCTGAAATCACTCTCATAACAAATGTACTCTCAAATAAAGGGGAATTCATTCATACTACTCTACACTTAAAATAAAGATCTGGAAAGATGGCTTAGTGGGGAAAGGCATTTTCAAGCATAGCCTAAGGAGCCAGGTTCGATTCCCCAGTACCCACATAATCCAGATGCACAAGGTAGTTTATTCATCTGGGGTTCTTTTACAGTGGCTGGAAGCCCTGTTACGCCTCTCTCTCTCTCTTTCTCTCTCTCTCTCTCTGTCTCTCTCTCTCTCTCTCTGCCTCTTTCTCTCTTAAATAAATAAATTTTTAAAAATCTTAGTTCCCACCTCTCAACAATGTTGCATGTTAATTGTGGGGGACTTGTCAAAATCATATCATTTTAGCATAAATATTACTTTTTATAAATCATTGCAGTGTTTTAGAAGTTTCTAACTGAATTGTTCACATATTTCATTATATAAATGTGTAATTTAATAACAACTTTAAATCTTATTTCCATTTAGAAATTACTTTAAACATTCTCCCAAATCCAAGGAAAAGTATACCATAAATGTGAATTTTTCTCAAACATCATGAATGTTACATGCCACTATTTAACAAGTTTTAATGGATTTACAATACATATTTCTTCTTATTGTCCAAAATGTTGTTTTGAGGGGAAGTCTGTTAGACTAAGTATTTTTTTAATCTATTGATCACAGAATTTTCTAATTATTTACCCCACCAAACCATTGCATGCATTTTCATTTTAAAAATTCTATTATATTCTTTATAATTTTCACTAATTTTTACCATGTGTTTACCTCAGGCAGGGCACTGATTTAGCTTGGCATGGAGAACATGGAGAAGGTTATAGTACCAGTCTCAAATGTATCATACAGTAAGTCTGGACAAGGGAGAAAATGTAACCGTGAACCCAGGAAGATTTCAGTTTACACTTCATTCTGCCTCTTAGGGATTTGTGGCCTTGAACAAGTTCATCTCTAACATGATGGAAATACATGCATTATGTCATTGTTACAATGATTACATATGACATGCAACGTATTTAGTGCAGGACATGGCAGCTCAGTTGACGGCAGCAAAACGGACAGTGGCTAAAGCAGACAGAGAAAGGAAAAGTGTGACGATAGAAGCAAAAAGATGGCACTGAAGATGGTTTATAGGTCTAATTAATTATGTGATTGTTCTAACAAATGTTAGGAAATATCAACTAAGATGGGTGAAAAACTTATACCGAAAGGCCTAATTTGGAAATTAAGTAGAGATTTGTGTTTTTTTAAAAAAATTCATATTCTGCCATAGTGATCTTTTCTCAAGTGTAATGTTCCTGATTAAATGCTAATGCTTTTCATTTTATAGTTCTCATATTTATCACCATTATATATTTTATTGCATTCTGTAAGCCTTAAAACAGGAAGATACTGTGATTTGATTTCTATTTTCCATTGCAAAACCCTGGAGAAGAAAACTGCCTTACCAAAGCCAATGAACCATCATCTAGGTAGACTGCCCTTGTTCATGTCAAAGGCTTATCCACTTAACTACTAACTGCAGGACTTTCCCCTGAGAAGTCAGTAGGGGTAGACACTGTTTACACAAGGCTGTGGAGGAAGTGTTCAACCATTTGAAGTTGTAGTTAGCTGACACTTAAGCTTGTATCAAGCCTTGACATTGTCGCTGTGATGCTGGTTTTGTAGGCATGGAGAACGCAAGAGTTAAGGAGTCAGGATACCTCTACTTACATTTCCCAAGACTGCTCAGGGAGTCAGGCATGTTTGATAGCCAGAGTCCCTGAAGGAAGTACCTGAGGATGTGATTTGTGAAGTTGAAGATACAGTGGAGACTCCGAAATAAATACACACAGCTATCAATATCTAATTACTGACAAAGGTATAAAAAAATACACAGGAAAAAAAAAGATTGCCTATTTAAGAAATGATGCTGGCATAATTGGAGATAGATCCCTATATCTCATCTCAACAAAACTCAGCTCAAGGTGAATGAAAGACCTTAATTTAAAACTTGACCTGCTGAAGCTATTAGGGAAGTAAAGGCAGGGAATGTACTTCAAGATAAGAGAAGAGGAAATGGCTTTGTAAATGTGGCTCCCACAGCATAGGAAATATGCCCGAGAATTAACAAATGGGACTGCATGAAATTAAAATCTTTCTGCAGGGCTGGAGAGATGGCTTAGAAGTGAAGGAACTTGCCTGCAAAGCCTAAGGACCCAAACTTGATTCCCCAGTACCCACATAAACCAGATATGCAAGGTGGCACATGTATTTGGAGTTTGTTTGCAGTGGCTGGAGGGCCTGATGTGTCCATTCTCTCTATCTGCTTCTTTCTTTCTCTTTCTTTCTCTCTCAAACAAATGAAATATTTTTTAAAAAATTAAATAAAATTCTTTCTGCATAGCAAAGAAAACTATCAGCAGAGTGAACAGACAGTCTACAGAATGGGAGGAAATCATTTTCAGCCGTATTTCTGACAGGGATTAATAGCTAGACTACATAAAGATTTGAAAAATATTAAAAATTCTTACAAATTTTCTAATTTGCAAAAGGGCTAATGAAATGAACAGTGCTCCAAAGAAAAAACACAGATGGCCAATAAGTACTTTGAAAAGTTTTCAACATCATTAGCCACAGAATGCAAACTAAAACCACTTTGAGAGTCTCCCTAACTCTACTCAGAGTGGCTATCATCAAAAACAAGTGCTGGTGAGGATGTGGGAATGAATTAAAAGAAGTTCAGAAGAATCTGTACTCACTGTTGCTGGGAGTGTAAAATGATACACCAACTATGGAAATCTATATGGAGGCTTCCTCAAAACATTAAAATTAAAAGTACTGTATAACCTAGCAATTCTACTCCCAGCTATACTAGACCCAGATGAATATATATCTTATTACAGGGATATTTTCACATCTATGTTTATTGAAGGGAGACATTCTACATGTCCACTCACAGGTGAGTGGAAAATTGAAATGTGGTATGTATACATAGTATCATTTTATTTATCTGTAAAGAAAAATAAAGTGATATCTGCAGGAAAATAAAGGGATATGGAAGGATATATATTAAGTGAGATAACTTAGAAAGGTAAATTTTACATATCCTGTCTCATGTGAAGATCCTACTTTATGAGGCTTATAGAAGTGTATAAAAGTGGGATTAAGTGTGAGTATAGGTTAGAACACTAGAAAGGAGACCATGAGAGGTGGAAAAGGAAAATTGAAGAGGCACGAGGACAGTAAGGCACAAAAGTTGTGAAGGTAAAAATATGGCTGTGAAGGCTGGTGGATTCAAGGGCATAAGGTAAGGTCTAGTGGATAAGGGATAAAATAGAGGAAGAGAATCAAATAAACCCAAATTTTGTTTGAAACTTCCACAGTGAAATCTATTACTGTGTATGCTATTTAAAAATTAAGATAACAAAATGAATTAACATTTACGGTGCTTTATTCAGCTATATTGTCTTACCAAGAAACAGTCTGTTTAATACAACCCTGGACTTGACTTTCCGGAACCATAGTGTCTGTTCTTAATGAATTATCCAATTTCAAGTATTCTGTTATGAGAACACACAATGGAACGAACCTGTGGCCATTGGTAAATGTATGTGGACTGACTGAATTATATGTTATTTTAAAATGTCAATAGGTGCTTAGAGGTCAAAATGAGAGGGAGAGTATATGAGAAGAAGACAGAAAGATGTTTATGTTTCCAAAAAGTGATGAAGGGGTATTGTGCAGGAATTCCCACTACTTTTGAAACCGCATAATCCCTTGACAGAATGCTAACTCTCCAGTTCTTAACCTCTGAAAAAACCAGGTCGTCAGTATAAAACTCCAACAATGTGAACTCATGCCAATTATTTCCACATTTAGCTGTGACATGTAATTGGAAATCTAAATTGTGCCTTCCATGATAGAACCAATTATTTTTTAACCTCTTCAGCAGCTCAGAATGTTATGCCCGTTCTGAAGACAAATGATAAGAAAATGCTTGTTTGATTTCACTGGCAAATCAAACTGCTACTGTTTTATGTTTGTATCCCATAATGCCTATCTCAGATATTTGCTACATTATGAACTAAAAGAGACAACAGGCAGGGAAGGGGTGGTGATGGGCCGTAATTCTGAATGCCTAGAAAGTCTGTGTTAGACCTCACGGTACCCACTCCTGTGCTTTGAAATAAGAATATGTGAGCTGTGTTAGGAAAACGACAGAGAGAGAGAAAGAAGAAGAAGAAAGGGAGGAGGAGTCAGCGTAGGAGGAGGAGTAAGGGAAGGGCAGAGAGATGAGAAGAAAGGAGAAGAGAGGAGAAGAAGAGGGAAGAAGAGAGGAGAAGAGAAGAAAGAATGAAACCAGTGGCTATAGTGACAATAACACTAGAGTATGGGGATGTCCAGGGGAGAAGATTATACATGTGGTAGAATAGAAGTCAGAGGAAGGGATGCTTAAACTATTGAAATGGTGGAATAAATGAAGCAGGAAGAGTAGGACAGGCTGTACAAAACCTGAGAAGAAATTCACAGGGGAGAAAGATGCACCATGGTTAAAGGATGAGTAGAATGGGTACTTCTGATGTGAAAAGTAATTCTCTATGGCACAAAAATGTGTAGAAACAGGGAAAAGTACAAGATGGCAATATACCGAAGATTTAAAAATTTCTTTTTCTTTTAAAAGAAAAACTTTTGTTACAAAAAATATTGTGGATTCACTTCATAGAAGTTTCTATGAGCCCATTTGTAACTCAACCTTAACCCAGACAGAAAAAATTTCAGAGCAGTATGAGAACACCCAGATATATCTGGTTTCTCCCTCCTGTGGGCAACTACCACTTAACATCCAGAGCAAAGCTTGCATTTGCATGGCTTAGAACCTTAACTATTTGGACATATAAGCATTTTGCTTATAATTACTTCAGTGTATTCACTTTTCTATTTAACACTCCAGGGTGTGAATATGCCACGTTTTTCTTCCAGCCTACGTTTGAGCATTCAGATGGTCTGCATTTAGACAGCCTTTAAGTTCTGGCTCTGTGAGCAGCTGCTGTGCACATGCTAGTATATGAGGTCTGAGGACCCCAGGCGAGCATTTCTGTTGGGTAAAGCACTGTGGCTTATTGGTTGAAGCAAATGCTCGCTGCAGAATTACAGGAAGATAACTGAGTGTATTAATCTTTTCAACGAACCTTTCTCATAACAGTGAAGGGAATGGATTGAACAACAGAGATAGAAATCTAGGTGAGATTTGGTAAGGGTTTGAAGTGATACATATCAGTGAGATAATACTGAGAATTTGATATGAGAGCTGTGGGTGGTGTGATTCAACTTGATGCCCTAATTATATATGCATTGGTGTCAGTCTGTTCTAAACAGAATAAGGAAAACCATTAAAAATTATTTGTAGCTGGGAGGCAGAGGTAGGAGGATCACCATGAGTTTGAGGCCACCCTGAGACTACATAATGAGTTCCAGGTCAGCCTGAGCTAGAGTGAAAGCCTACCTCGAAAAACCAAAATAATAATAATAATAATATATATATTTATAATGCAAAAGTATCTATTATCAGCATAAACTTGGTTAAATAAAAATCTGAGATTTTGTTATAGATGGTGCTATGATGATAAGCCATGGTCTGGAAGTAATAATTTATTACTATTCATGTGTATGACAATGTGCTAACTGCTCATAATTTTAGGTATGTAATCTTAAAATAGCTTCATGAAAGTGGATCAATGATAGTTAGAGGTTTATGAACATCAATACTTGCAAGAGTCTGAAAAAAATCTAATGAGGTCATTAAAACCAAAAAAGAACATCAAAGAACAAAATTGTGTCTGACATGAGTTCATACATCATTATCTTATATCAGAAGTGACCTGATAGGAGACAGTTTGGTCTGATTTAAAGCTGCCAAATACAATGTCAATTTCTACTTAATATTCAAATGTTCAGGTTTTAGAATAAATTGTTGAGTGGGAAAGAAATACTGTGACCTCTCCATTTGAGAATATAGTGGTTAAAAGCTGTGATGATAATAATGTCTATAATTTAAAGTTACAGTGCGCTAGACACTGATACATGCTTTATAGATTTGGTCCCATTGAGTCACGCAAAGTGTTTTCCATGATCCTTGTTTCAGATAAAGAAATTGCTTCTCATACCTTAATAATTTAGCTGCTTAAAACTATATAACTTGTCAATGACAGAGGTAGATTTGAATCTAGGTCTGTCACCTCCAGTCCATTGTGGATATCAATGCATACAATTCTTATCATATCTAACTTTTACAATGCATGGGAATTGACAGATGAGTCCAACAACTGCCAGGATAAAGAACTTGCAAATACCTCAGAGGAGAGCCCCCCTAGGAGCTGTTATCTGTATTAGGTTCTATTTCTTTATCTCTGAAATGAACAATAATAACCCCTTGAAAGAAAATTCACCCCCACTTAATGAGATTCCTATAAGTCCCATCTCCATGAATGGCACCTCTAGCCAATGATTCAAGGATCTGGAGTCATACTGACACCAATGCCTGGCTATAAATCACTTTTTAATGGTTTTCCTTATTCTGTTTAGAACAGATTTTATTTCCCCTGTTTCAGCCGTAGAAATGGAATTAGTACAGTTCTCTAATGCCAAGAACATCAGTGTAAAACATAAATGCTACCCTGATCTCATGTCTCAGCAAAATATTCGCACAGCTAATGAATGAGCCAGAGTCATGATGTGCCTACAGAAAACAGATGGTCTAGGTCACAGAGCTCAGAATCAAAGGCCTCCAACGGGTGCTCACAGCTATTGGACCCAAGCAGACCTGATGTAATGAATGAGACGGACGCTGTAACTGACTCAGGGAATCTTGCTTCTCCACCCACGCACCATGGCAAAGACTGGCATGATTATTACTGAAATCCAGCCCTGCGGCACTGACTTAGGAAGTATGTGGGTTTTCTGAAGGGCTTACCAAGCTCCCACCAACTGTACTAAATGCCCCTGAAACTCTGCGTGTCAGGCTGGCTTTTCCCACACAGTCCCTAGGCTTCATCTCAGTGGCTGAAGGATGCGCCAGCGTCTGCCCAGACCCATTTTTTAACAATCAACCTCCACAGAAAGCCCAGCCAGAGGGATTAATAAAGAGAGACAATATTTATCCAATTCCCTTCAAGTCTGCTGCCTGATTTCTTGCCAACTGGATGGTTTTGGGTACTTGGCATGTGGCTAATGTGAAGGGACAGAGTAGGAATCCCCTATCCAGTCATGCGTTCCCAAACCCTGGGAAAAGCATTTCTTGACCCTCATTACAGAGAAACCCCTGGGGAACTTCTAATCAACATTGTTAGCCTCCCCCCACCTCAGCCAGTGACGTCTCAATCAGTGAGTGGTTTCTGGGTAATAGGATAGTAATTCCCCAAAAGATTTTAATTTTCTATAGAGTTAAGAACAATAGCTTTGGCTTGGTATGATAACCTATAGACCACTCAATGTCATTTAGAGGTCATGCAATCTGTATGTAACATAGACCACAGTAATGTGGTCATAGTGGTGGGTTTCAGATTCCTGCTCATATACAAGGAACACAGAGAACTATTCAAATTATTGAGTGAAAATGCTTTAACTCTATGTTTGTTGTCAGCAAAGTGAAACTATAAGTCAGCATTTAGTGGCCTGTCCTGTCCATGATTACACAGCCTGTTAAAGACCAGTCATGGTTCCTGATGGGTTTTCCTTTTTTTTTTTTTTTTTTTTTAGTTTGCTTTGGCTAGGATTAAAGAGAACAAACTAATATTTATTTTTATTTGTCTATTTACTTTTGGTTTTTCAAGGTAGGGATTCCCTCTAGCCCAGCCCAGAGTGACCTGGAATTCACTGTGTAGTCTCAGGGTGGCCTCAGACTCATATCAATCCTCCTACTTCTGCCTCCCAAGTGCTGGGACTAAATGTATGCACCACCACACCTGGCATTTTTGGTTTTATTTATTTATTTATTTGATGGAGATAGAGAATGAGGCAGATAGAGAGAGAATGGGTGTGCCAGGGCTTCTAGCCTCTGCAAACAAACTGCAGATGCATGCACTTAGGTGGGTCCTGGGGAATTGAACCTGGGTCCTCTGGATTTACAGGCAAGAACCTTAATTGCTAAGCCATCTTTACAGCCCCCATACTTATTCTTTTTAAAATTTGTTTATTTTTATTTATTTATTTGAGAGTGACAGACAGGGTAAGAGGCAGATGGAGAGAGAATGGGTGCGCCAGGGCCTCCAGCCACTGCAAACGAACTCCACATGCAAGTGCCACCTTGTGCATCTAGCTAATGTGGGTCCTGGGGAATTGAGCCTAGAACCCGGGTCCATAGGCTTCACAGGCAAGCGCTTCACCACTAAGCCATCTTTCCAGCCCTCATACTTATTCTTAACACAACTTCTGACATGACTATAAGGAACTTGAAAATGTCAATGTGAAGAAGTTTGTAAACTAGTAACAACTTTGCATGCCACTGTCCCAACACATTTTTTTAAACATAAGATCTGATATCACCATTATGCCTTAACCTCAAGATCTAAGACTCTATGCTAACGATACTTTTATTTTGCAATGCTAAGGGCTGAACCTGGGGCTTTTATACATTATGAGCTATATACCCATCCTATACCTAAAATACTTTGAATGGGCTGTTGTAGTTTTGACTCTGAAAGAGAATGCTAACCATCTTGTTTATACAGGCTTAGTGTATAAATTTCTTAAAAGGCTCCTTTTTGATCTCTAAGTGTTCCCGTGGATGATAGTGCAGGACAAAGCAAAGACAGACTGGTCATTGCAGAGGGAAGGAAGAGAGCCCACCTTCTTGAGGATGAGCATGTGAGATGAGGGAGCTGCACATGAATTATCGCAGCCACGGTAACTCTGGGATGAGCAAGCTCATTATTTGTCACGTAGCCTCTATTCACATTTTTATGTTCGATTTTGTCCTTTGATTATAATGACAGGTTACGGTTAGACATTATTAAAGATGAATGATGAAGAAGTGACTAAATGAAAAGGCAAGAAATTGAGGGTGATTGGTGTCATCTTGGGGTGTGGGAGGCAGGAGAGAGGCCCCTTTTCTCCCCTCAGTCCCGAATGCTGCGTATCTCACCGCACACATAGGAATCACTTTAGCGTATTTGCAGTTAGTATTGCTTTGCAGTGAATGGACTCTGGATGGTGGAGGGCAGGAGAAACGAACCCTCACCAAGGGATGGAACATGCTTACAGATGTTGTATATCAGCTGGGCATGCTCTGGCATCTCATCCTCCATTCCTGCATCTCCTCTCTCACATCCTCTGTTCCGTCTTCAGAAACACAGCCTCCACTAAACTCCTGAGGAATAAAAAGCTAATCAGATTTTTTATTAGACTTTGGAATGCTGTGTGTAGCAGGACTGATTCTTTTTGAACACTTGCAGAAAAACATTCAGGAATTGGAAGTATGAGTCTAGACCTTAGGCATGAATATATAATGTAGGACTCTGTAATTGATTTTCTTTCACATTTAGGATGTGTGGTAGTTTTAATGTGATAGTTTGAATATATGGCTCCATAGACTCAAGCATTTTATTAAAATTGAGCCTGCAACTTGAGCCCCCTAGCAGGCAGATCACTCCTACCGGGGGTGTTATTGTGGGTGGGGGGCAATGACCTTGGACCCTAAGGTGTGTTTGGAGGTCATTCTTTACTCCAGGCTTAAGGTGTGTGAAGAGCAGTTGGATCTCTGGCTGTGTTTTTGGTTTTTGGTGTGTGTTGCCTATTTGATGGTGCCTCTCTGTTCAGAGCTCTGGAAATGAGCCAGCTTCTTCTGTCACTGATGATATTTCCCCTGGAATCTGTAAGTCTGAAATAAACCCTGCCCTCCCACAAGCTGTTTCCGGTTGGGTGTTTGTCCAGCAACAGATGCTGACTGCAACAGGATGTGTTCTTGTCTTTAAGATAGCTGCATTTTAACATTACCAAGGAGAAATTTTTACCAAAAGACATCAAAAGCTGTATGCAAGAGTATTTACCACAGTGATACGTATAATTGCTAAAGTAGGGAAAAATTTGAAAGTCTTTTGAAAGGAAACTGATAATTGAGATAAATATTTATATTGCAGTGGTGTGCAGTAATGACTGCAAGACATCTATAGAAATCCATATATATCTTGGAAGAGAAGTCTCACAATATCAAATACTAATGAGCTGCCATGAGTGTATGCATATGCTAATGGAAATGTAAATTTATATAATCACTGTGAAAGAGAAATTATGAGTGCCTTATACTGTAGGAAATATAATAAATATTAGTAGTCTGTTATAAGCCAATGACATTCCCAAATGTAGAAATGATAAGTAACTTTTGTCCTGTAACTGTGAAGTCAGCACCCTAGTTGTGATCATGTGATGCATGAGTCAACTGAAACAGAGAGGTTGGGCAGCTTAACCACACCCACAGAAAAGCTACTCAATGCATAACCAGCACTGAACCCAGGCACTCTGGCCCCACACTTCCTCTTATAAATATTCCTCACACTTTTATTTGTCCCTTGCAACTAATAACTACAATAATTCATACTTATTGACATATACCACCTAGAAATAATCCTCATTGTACCATTAATATACCCATGCTCTTGGTGATTACACTCTTAATTGCAAAATAAAACAAACCACTAAAAAAATTACTGATAACAAAACAGGTAAATAATTGAGATATGCTCATATAAGATGACAGTTTGCAATGATCAAAACGAGCCATGCCATTCAAATTATTAGCACAATCTTACAAATTAATGAAAGTCCAAGGTAGGGGACATTTTTTAAACATAAGCACAAATGTCCAAATGCACGCAAATAATCATATTGATCAGTATTTAATTGTATTATATGTACATTAAGTCTCTAATTTTGTACACTATGCTTCCACAAAATAATTACCAAAAGCTATTTAAAAATGAACTTTACTAGCATTTTTATTTATTTGCAAGTAGTGTGGAATTAAAAAATCTTAAAAAAATTCAAACATGAAAATGATCACAGATGTCACAAAGATTTTGTGAAATTATAGCTTTATGTATAAGAATCAAAATTTTGAAACAAGGCATATTAACTTTATTTTAGCTACCATGACTGACTACCACAAACTGGGCACTTTAAATTATAGAAACTTATTTTCTTACAGTTCTGAATGCTATAAACCCAAGAGAAAAGTGGTAGGAGGCTTGATTTCCTCTGAATTTTCTCTCCTTGCCTTGGAGATGGCTGATTTTAGCTGTGTCCTCAATGATCATCCCTTCATATGGTCAGTGTCCTAAGCTCCTCTTATAAAATATTAGTTCTTCTACATTTAGTCACCCCATTTTAGCTTACTTGTCTTATAATTTTATGTTCAAATACAGTCATATTATTTGGTATTGATAGGTAGGTCTTCACCATATGAATTTTGGGGAGACACAATTCATTTTAATTACATTAAGCAAATATTACATAACTGAGAATGGACCAATAAGAAATAAACTAATATCATATATCTAATAAAAAGGGATCTATTAGAAGCACCAGTTGCAGGAAATAATGTACCTGATAAATTATGTGGAAAATAAGTTTATAAAACAAACATATATTTCAGCTTTTTGAACAAACCTACCCAAGACAACGAAACTCATAGTAGTTATCACTAAGTGGCAGCATCCTGATCATTTTACATAAAAAGAAAAACTAATAATCTCTCTAGGCCTTCCACCCATCCCCAGGGCCAGGTTGAGTAGGAAATCAATACTGCATTCAGGAATACTGATTGTCCACTAGACCTGTTACAGCTTGGTTTCCTCAACATTGTCTAATTTTAGAGTCTTCTATGAGAGTGGAATTACTCTGTAGTATAATCTGGAAGCCCCAACCACATGTAGCTTCAGGACACTTGAGCTGAGACTGGCACAATTGGAAACTGGATTTTAATTTCATCTAATTTATTTTATTTTATTATTTTTATTTTTATTTTTGTTTTCTCAAGGTAGGGTCTCACTCTAGCTCAGGCTAACCTGGAATTCACTATGTAGTCTCAGGGTGGCCTCAAACTCACGGCAATCCTCCTAAGTCTGCCTCCCGAGTGCTGGGATTAAAGGCGTGCATCACCATGCCTGGCTTATTTTAAATTTAAACAGTGGCTTTCATGTTAGAAAGTGCAGGGCAATTGGCTTCTTGGCAAGGTTTCAACAGATGTGACTAGTCAGTGCTTAGGATGGTGGTATACATGATTGTTAAAGGTCGCCATAGTCGATGATTGCATGATTTAAGGCTTAGGTTAAGGCCAGGTTTTTTTTGCTTTGTGCTGAGGGATAGGCTCAGATACCTGAGGAGGGAAAGACTAATGAACATGCTTTGGATAATCCAAGCACACTTATTCAACTTGAAGAAATGTTAGTGAATAATCAACCCAATGCGAGCACCAGGGGTGGGTGCACATGCCCATGCTGCTGCCGTCCAGCTGGCTGGACAAACATGCTCATGATGGGACACCAGTGCATCTACAATTCTAACTTAATTATTAAAGTCCTGCATTTACAAGTTACAAAGATGAGATCCGGAAAGTTTTGAATGACAGGAATTTCACCAACTATACAGTTATATAAACTTTGAGCTATCTCCTGAGCTTGAGTCACATCTAAACAATGCTAGCTTTAAAAAAATGGCCTGTTGATGGACAGTCCTACCACACTCTACCTTCTACTACGTTGTATAACCAAGAGGACACTGTGGGCCCACCCAGCATGTTGACATGTTTGAATGCCTGGACATGCCAATTACTTTCAATTAAACTGAGGTTTCAATCTCCAGGTATTTTGCTGGGTATGGTGGTGCATGTCTTTAATCCCCAGCACTAGGAAGGCAGAAGATCGCTGTGAGTTCAAGGCCACCCTGAGACTGCATAGTGAATTCCAGGTCAGCCTGGGCCAGAGTGAGACCCTACCTCAAAAAACCATACCACACAACCACACACACACACACACACACACACACACACACACACACACACACACAATGTGTCTTTTGAGAAAATGAGCAATATTTGAAGATCTATCTCTTATAGTATTCATAAAACTGGTCAAGAGAGGCCAGTCTTTTGACAAATATCTTTATCCCCATTGATAAATAGCACATTGAAGAGAGAACTGAAAATTTAGAAGCAGTTGCTTGGTGTTCAATGAGAATTAATGTCAGGAAAGTCACATAAATAGGGAACTCCAAGAAGTTTGTGTCCTTATGGCTTTGGCCACATTCTCTCTCAATTTCAACCTGAGTAACACCAGTTACCTTCTGCTCTGAGCTGAAAGGTCACTAGTAAAAGTTAAGCTGTCTTAACTTTAAAAAACAAAAGTAGTTATCACTTTTGAAGACTGGAGCCCTCAATATTCCATTAAAAAAAGAGAGAGGGGCTGGAGTGTTGGCTGAGCAGAGAGGGAGCTTGCCTGACAAGCCTAAAGATCCAGGTTCGATTCCCCAGTACCCATTCAAGCCAGATGTACAAGATGGCTTATGCATGTAGTGTTTATTTGCAGTGGTTAGAGTCCCTGGAGCACCCATTTTCTCTCTCTCTATCTGCCTCTTTTTCTCTCTCAAATACATAAATAAATAAATAAAATATTTTTTAAAAGAGAGAGGAAGCCAGACATGGTGGTGCTTGTATTTGATCTCAGTACTTTATATCTGTGAGTGTGAGGCCAGCTTGAGGCTACAGAGTGAACTCCAGGTCAGCCTAGGCTAGAGTGAGACCCTACCTCATGAAAAGCAATGACAACAATAACAACCATAACAAAAAAGTTGGACTGAAGAGATGGCTTAGCAGTTAAGGTGCTTGCCTACAAAGCCTAAGAATCCACATTTGACTTCCCAGAACCCATGTAATCCAGACACACAAGGTGACATGCGTGCACAAGGTCACACATGTGCATAAAGTAGCACACACTTCTGGAGTTGGATTGCAGTGGTTAGAGGCCCTGGCATGCCAATTCTCTCCCTCTTTCTCTCTCTCTCTCTCTGTCTCTTTAAAAAAAAGAGAGAGGAGAAGAAGAAGAAGAAGAAAAAAGTAAAGATCACTACATACCTTTTGTCCATAAACTACACCAGTGGTACACATTGCCACTTGACATTTAATCCGCCTTCCTGTACTGAATCCAAATACTGTATCACATTGTGATCACAACAGTACTCTCCCTCCACCAATATTTGCTTGCATTAATTTCTATGTTTCAGTGTTTAGAACTAGTTTCTTGGTTCTCTAAGCTCTATGCTTCCCTGTTTATCGGATCTCCCCTAGCAAAGTAATCTCAGAGGGATTGTCAAACTGAAATGCTATGACTGTGGGAAAGGTAGAAGGACATTATGAAGTACTTAGGAAAAACACTAGTATACACAAAGAATAAAAACACTCATTTGTAGTGTGCTTTGAATCAATGTGTAAGACCATGGAAGAACGGATATTCCACACATGGAATATTACAAAATTCCTTCTGGGGCTGGAGAGATGGCTTAGCGGTTAAGTGCTTGCCTGTGAAGCCTAAGGACCCCAGTTCGAGGCTCGATTCTCCAGGACCCACGTTAGCCAGATGCATAAGGTGGCGCAGGCGTCTGGAGTTCGTTTGCAGTGGCTGGAAGCCCTGGCGTGCCCATTCTCTCTCTTTCTCTCAATCTGCCTCTTCCTCTCTCTGTCACTCTCAAATAAATAAATAAAAAACCTGAACAAAAATAATTAAAAAAAATCCTTCTGATTGGATTTTTAGCAGCTTTCAGAGAGTGTTGTATAGGGTGTGGACTACTGCGAGTGATTACCTGGGGCTGGCTAATTTATAACACTAGAAATGCATTGACACAGTTGCTGAAAGCTAAGCTCTGGGCGCCGGTACACTTGGTTTCTGGTGACAGCAGCCTCTTTTCTTCCAAGATGGTTCCTTCTTTCTGTGTCCTCACGTGGTGGAACAAGCAATGGATCCTTGTTTATCCTTTATAAGGCACTAAATTCCACAGTCACCTTTCAAAGGCACTGCCTCTTAATATCACCACTTTGGCAATGGGGTTGCATCATGAGTTTTAGGAGAACCCAGCCCACAGCAGAGATGCACAAGCAGTGACATGATAATTGTTTAATAATAAGTGGTGGGTACATAAAAATGTCATGCAGTCCTAATAGAGTCAACCTGCAGACACCCACTTTACTTTCATTTCTCTGAACGGCTTTCATAAGCTGTGTCAACATGTCTTTTCTACACAGTACGACAGTGTAGTCACCCATGTCTCCTTTAGGAGAAAAAAGTATACACATTTTTTGCTTATGCTATTTTAATCATGATTATACTTACTAAAAGGAAAAAAAATATTGTATGTGTTGTACTTCTATAAATGGCATTTTGGACAAGATCACTCAATAATTCTAGATGGGCAATGACATAGACAATAGTATTTTATTTTATAGGTATGGCATTGAGACTCCAAATTTCTAGTTTAGGAACATGTAGCTTCAAAGGGATAATCTCATCCTAAGACTGTGGGTTGGCTTTTTATAGAAACATGTAATTTTCCTGAAAGCTGCTATGTTATGAATTATATGGAGTAATAAGTATAGGCCCTTGATAATATGTTGTCTCATTTTGGGCTTTAATTTGTACAGCAGTGAGTATAATTCCATAAAGTGCCTTCTCTATGTGAGTGTAATACTGTATTCAAATGCATCACTGAGGAGGCATTCTTTCCATATTTATTTTTAAATATTTCTTCTATTTGCTAAAATAATGTAGTGACATGGAAGGACTATCCTGCACGGATATAAAAATGAAACATTGCTCTTTTATCTCTGGGATTTGCTAGATGCTAGGATTAGATGACTATGAAAGCCACCAAGGTGGATTACTGCAGAAACCCAGTTTTTATTTCTTCTAATCACTGCTACGGCAGGGAGTCTGTTTCTTGTTTTCTGGTCCTTCTAGGAAGCCACTGACTTTCGTACATAGTCTATGTTCTGGGTCACAATTTGATCTTGTCTTTTGATAAGGTGATTTCTCCCTGGTTCTTTGAGAAGGTCATGTGCATTGTTGTGTGTCAAGCAGGAAGCACAGGTTCATCAAAAGAACCCTGTGGCTTTTAAACAAGTTTTGCTGTCAGACAGGCTTTTGGATATTGTTCAGTGGCCTTGTGTCTCATTATGATATTTTGCTTCAAACTTGTGTGAAAGGAGAAGTGTGTGCAAGATTCTGTCAAAGAAATGATACTCTGCGTACAAACCCTTACATGGAGGAAGACCTTGCTTGTTAGCAATACCTACGAGGATTCACACAAATGCTTGGCACAGGTACCTTGAGGCACATGTTGTGTTTGGAAGGAGAGCTGCTAAAAATATCACTTGTTATTCAGGCATTTTTGCAAAATATACTCATCTAGCCTCGGGGATTTAGAGGTGTTTGGATGTATTGTCATGTACACTGCCTGAAAGTGTTAAACACGGGGAGGCATTAAAAAAATAGTCCTGCATCTATCTTACTGTGACTGGCCCCCACTCTCCCTCGAGTGGTCTCCCAACAGATTACAAAATCAAGGGGAGAGAAGAGGCTTACCTGCTGGATGGCTTGTGACGATGACGATTTCTCAAGCATGTCATAACACAGTAATAAAGAGCTTGGAAGTATGTCCCCCATTCCATCTACACCGCAGCTACTGGTATACTTGTAGTTCAGCAGACTGTTGACTGCGGCATATTTGGCAAAAGAAGGAGTGACTATGTCCTGCGCCATGTCCTCACCATGCCTCTAGCTAATTCAAGGCAAGCAAGGACTAGCACCTCTTCAGATAGCATGGTTACTACTCAGGGGAAAACAGTAACTGCCATTACTGCTATAAGCAAGCCTGTTTGCTATGGACTAAGCAAAGGCTCTTTACGTAGTTACTACATTTTTCCTGGTGTGTTGATGTGTGTGTGGGGGGGGCTTCCCATGTGATAGTAGTGTCTGTGCAGAGAGTAAAGGAGAGCTTCGGGTGTCAGCCCTTGCCTTCCACTTTGTTTGAGGCCGGGTGTCTTGTAGCTCAGCACTGCGTTCAACAGGCTAACTGACCTGCGGGATTCTGTGTGATTCCACTGTCTCTGCCTTCCTTCCAGCCTGAGGTGGTGTGAGATGACAGACGCTAGCGTGACACTATCCGGCTTCATGTGGGTTCTGGGTTTCCGACCTCAGGTACTCGCGGTGGAGAGCAAGCACTTAAGCGACTGAGTCATCTCCCCAACCCCACAGTTCAGTTTAAACTGCTGTGTGTTTATTGTCCATAATACTGGGTTCCATCAGGACATTTTCATACTAGTATGTAATAGACTTTGAGTACGCCCCTGTACTCTCTCCTTTTGATCCCCTGCTCCCTCCTGTTGGTCTCCTCTGCTCCTGTAGACAGTTTTGCTATTTCTTTCGTGTCGTATGTGCATATCTGATTTTATGTACTTATATAAAATCTAGGGTCCACAAATAAAAGAAAATGTACGATATGTTTTGTTGAAGCTGACTTAATTCATCTGAAGGAAAATGGATGCAATGGGGTCCCGTTGCATCCATTTTCCTTCCGATGACATAGTTTTGTTCTTCTTTATGAATAAAATCCTATCATGTTTATGCACCACGTTTTCTTGGTGTTACTCTGTTGACACGTGTGTAGGTTGATTCCATTACAGCCATGTTGAGAAACTCCCAAGGTGCTTCAGGTAGATACCCAGGAGCCTGCCGCACACTTTACTCCTCAGTGTGACTCACATATACCAGCCACCCCATTGCGCACAGGAAAAATGTGGGTCACAACTTTGAAGCACAAACAGTAGGTAAGTGGGGCACCCAGATTCTGGGCCTGAGTACAGAGAAAATAAAACTAAAAATAAAAGCAAAACTTTGGCATCAATTAGCATATAAGACACACTTGTGAATGTGAGAAATTTCGTTCTGTTAATTATGTATTATGACACACACACACACACACACACATTTTCCTCATCTATGGCTTTCATAATCTCTGACTAAAATGAATAGGCCTTTCTGGTCCACCCAAGTGTGGATTCACATGACCTCTCAGTCTCACACTGGAGCTCATTATTTTGCTCATTTAATTTTAGTTCCAATTTTTTCAGTGTCCTCTAGAAAGTTAAAATCTTTGCTTACCTATGTCCTATATAGTAGCCATTCCACATTCACTTTTGTCTCAATGCCCTTTAGCGTCACAATTACATGCTCTTTAAGTTTGAGATTTGTCATATGTTGAAGAAACAATACCTTTATGAACTGCTCTATATCTTCAAGATGTTTGTAATTTAGTATGACTTAGATGGTGGTTAGCAGCTATTGGCAGTATGATTCTTAGAACTGCAGTGATAGGCACCTGCTGATAAAGTTGTAAGCTAGGATGAAACATGGGGCAGACGAAAGAGACCGTGGCTAAACTCAGTGCTGCACAGTAAGCATGAGTTAACCACGTGAAGTCAGGTGGCGCGTGTTCAACGAAGGAAACAAACTGTATGAAGGTGGAATTGAATGATAGGACTTTAGGACTGAGTAGTCAAGGCCTGTGAAAGATCAGACTGAAGCTTTAAAGAGAACATCAGGGAAGACCTTCAAGGTCTTAGTAAGGAGTGGACAGTCCCAGAATGGGAGTGCTCAGGTTTTGGACAGAGGCTTAGTCCTCTACGCCACAGAGAAGAGGCTCAAACGCAGCTTAAGAGAGGTCTCAGCAATGAATGCTTCACTCTACAGTTTGTTCCATGACCCAAACTCCCTACAAAAATCAGTTATGGCCACAACAATCTGAGTGGTTCGTGCTAATGACAAGCTTCATTGTAACGTGAACTAGAGATGCAGTAGGGGTGTGTGTGTGTGTGTGTGTGTGTGTGTGTATGCTCATTTATCTTGCACTAGGCACTATCCTTGATTGTACACAAGAGCAAAGCCATTATTCTTGGGGAAGCTGGGCTATTTTTTTTTTTTTTTTTTGGCTGCATTCAGTTCCTATCAAGTGTACTGGATGGAGATTCAATTAGCAGAACATGTTGATTAAACACCTACATATTTCCTCCTATTTGTTCCTTACTTTGAAGTGTAAAAACAAAATACTAAGAGTATAAATAGTGTTTCTGCCCTGATGTTGCTAAATGTATCCAGAAGGTTTGTTTTAAGCTTCAACATAATTAGATGAGAAAGGCTCTGAGAGCTCTGTGAGATCAGAGAAGGCTGTCAGGGCAGGGCACGCGACACTAGCCAGTGTGAGGGTGGCCTGCGTATGAAGAGGAAAGCAGTAAACTTGGATGGGGGGCTGCGGTACACAGTATTAAGACCCCTTAACATTTGGAAAGACTTTTAGGTTTTCTGGGTAAGTGCTGAATCAGTGAAGTCACATTTCAGAAAAAGTCCTCCTGCGGTGCTATACCGGAGGCCCCAGGTGATTGTGTGGACATTCAGTGTGAGGCTGGCTTCCCTTACCAATGCAGAGCATAGTTTACCTGGAAGCTTCGCTTCAGGAGTCTGGGCAGGGATCTTGGCTGAGTGACACAGAGGAGGACAAGCCAGTGCAGGGCTAAATACCGAGGGCTCACTGTGAGTACAGCTCAGGTGTACGAGGGTACAGCTGTCTGAGGAACTGTCTCACAAAACATCCCTAAGGGATGAAGTCACTCATTCAAAATTGCCACTTGGGGCCTGGAGAGATGGCTTCAGTTAAGGTGCTTACCTGCAAAGCCTGAGGACCCAGGTTCAAGTAGCCGGTCCCCATGTAAGCCAGATGCACAAGGCGGTGCATGTGGCTGGAATTTGTTTGCGGTGGCTGGAGGGCCTGGTGCACCCATTCTCTCTCGTTATCTGCATCTTTCTCTCAAATAAATAACTAAACAACTAAATAATATATTTAACAAATTGCTACACGGAAGGGATGAAGACAGTCATAGTTGCTACGTGGATATGGAAATCCCACATCTTTATGTTTCATCTGTTTGAGTTTTATTTATTTATTATTTTACATAATAAGAAGTGCACAGACATCCAGTTTTAGTATTAAAGAAGATCATTTGACCCCAAATTCCATATCCATCCCTGTAAAACTGCCCCCAGGCTTGGCATGTCTGCTGTAGACTCGTCACCCACAGGGAGGCCTCATGAGCTATACAGGCAGACTCAGTTGTGGTCTGGTCAGGTAGGATGCACCTCCCTCTTCTTTTAGATTACAATAAATAAATAAATAAACCAGAACAATTGTATTAGCCTCTCTGTCAGCCACCGAGCTTCCCACCTGAGCTGTCACTTCAGGGGGTGGTTTGCTGGTTTAAAGTCTTTTGTGCTGTGTGGGGCTGCAAGCTCCCAGAACTTCCAGTGCCCATAAATACTAGCAATAAAATAGTCTTTCCCCATGGAGGATAATTTTAATTTCAAGTCATCGTAATTCTCATAACAATAAATGGTTTAATTTTAGTGAGATAATTCATGACAGACATCATCAGGGAAATAGCTGAAAAGTGATTCTTTTTTGCTTCTCTGTTTTATCACGATGCTGGAGAAATTAGGACAACGGGCTTGGAGCTGGCTAGTGATTGTTCACACAGTATTGTAAAACTCTTGGTCCTGCCATCTAACATCCTCTTCTTAAACCTTATTTCTCAATGCTCACCTTTCCCTTTGTGCTTCTATATTTTGACATCAGACATCTCTCATTTAAGGAAACTGCTGCTGGGAATATAAGGTCAGCACTCTATAGTGAAGTGTGATGTAGCAAGCAAGTCTTATGTCAATACCTTTCCCTGCCTTTTTTATCTGGCATATGCAAAAAAGTCACTTGGGAGACTGAGGCAGGAGGATTGCAGTGATTATGAAGTCTGCCTGGGATACGTAGTGAGTTTGAGGCCAGCACCAGTTACAAACTGAGTTTCTGACTCTAAAGCCAGAAAGAAAATGAATTTTGAAAAGTCAAATGGATACACACACACACACACACACACACACACACAATATATATATATATATATATATATATATATATATATATATATATATATATATGTAGAGAGAGAGAGAGAGAGAGAGAGAGAGAGAGATGCAGATAGAGGGAAAGAATGGGTGTACTAGGGTCTCCAGCCACTGCAAACAAACTCCACACATATGTACCACCTTATGCCATCTGGCTTACGTGGGTACTGGGGAATTTAACTTGGCTCCTTAGGCTTCACAGGCTAGTGCCTTAACCACTAAGCCATCTCTCCAGCCCTTCAGCCATCTTTTTCATCCTGTACTCTTCACTCTTCTCCATCGCCAGAACAGCAAGCCTTATCCATCTGTCTCCAAACTATATCTCATGTGTTTCCTGTTTGCAGGGTCATCAGCTATCTCAAACATTATCTCTCAGGGAGAACGCAGGGATGGCTGTGTACCCAGTCTGCCAGCTTCCTTCCTTGTCCTCTATCTATACATCATTTACCCAGCAGCAGAATCATCTTCTTAAAATACAAATGAGGAAACATTACTCTTTCAGATTCTTCAGGGGGTTGCTATCTATCATGGTCTGAACTAAACACAAATACTGCCCCAAATCAAAGGCCCTTTTCAGAGGCTAAGACACTTGAGATTTTCCACGCTGAGATTTTTCTTCTCCTTCTTTCTAGCATGGCTGGTCTCTCCTGTTCTTTCCCCTTTGTTTCTTCTATAAGCCTTTCTTTATTTTTATTATTATAAAATATTTATTTATTTATTATTTAAGAGAGAGAAAGAGAGGAGAGAAACAGGCAGAGAGAGAGAGAGAGAATGGGCCCACCAGGGCCTCTAACAATTGCAAATGAACTCCAGATGCATGCACCACTTTGTACATCTGGCTTTATGTGGGTACTGGGGAATTGAACTTGGGTCCTTTGGCTTTGCTGACAAGTACCTTAAACACTAAGACATCTTTCCAGCCCACCATAAGCATTTCTGGAGTACCTATATTTACTAGGTTCTGTGTTAAGCAGTGTCATCCCAATGAATGATAGCAGAGTAACCATCTTTGAAGTCTTGCCGTGCACATACAATTATTAAGGATACCTTTCTCAGCCATCGTAAGAAACTGAAACCTCAGTTTCTCTTTCTAAGGGCATTATGTACAGGTAATAAAATATTATATATTGTTTTTAGGTCTACTTCAGTGATGAGGTCTTGGGAGCCTCTGTGTCTCTGGACATCTGGTTTGGTAGGAATGAAGTGTTCTCTGTGTCTATCTCCTTCACCCTTGTGCTGGTATCAGGTTCACCAAGAAAGCAGCACTCTTGCTCATTTCCCAATTACTCTTGGTTTCACCTGGGGCCCTGGTAAGGTATGGTGGGCTGATTCTCTCCTCAGGATCTGCGTCCATCTGAAAAAGAAAAGCAAATTCTCCAATGGAGAGTGAAGTCAGCACCAGATAAATGAGATAACGCAGGGACATTCGTGGAAGAGGGGGCAGAAATATTGTTAGAGCCACATGTTGGGACATTATGCACGGAGACATTGCCTCTTCCCCATAACTGATGTCTAACCCAACAATACACGACCCACATTCCCCAACGAGGAGGGTCCCTGCAGAGGAGGAAGGACAGGGAAGAGTCTGATGATGCTACCAACATGACTGTATACACACTGTGTACATAGCTAATAAAAAAATTACTAAAAATATTATATATTGTAAAGCTGCATGAGTTTTGGAGATATCCCGTCATGTAAGCACTCCAGTGTAACTGAAATACAGAACAGTTCTCTCATCCTAAAATACCCTCAGTGCTGCTGTGCATGCTGTCCCCACGGAACTGATGGTCTGCTCATTGTTACTTCAGCCTCGTCTTTCCTGGAAGTTCATTTGATTTCTTTCAGAACTTGTTTGACATATGTCACTTGGCATGATGCTTTTGGCACATGTTCATGGTTCATGTTTTGAGGTAGAGTACATACCATTGGGCAACATTCCATAGTATGACTCTTTTATCATAATGTGCTCATCTACTGTTCTGCTGTTGGACATCTGGATTGCTCTTCAATTTGGCTGCTATGGCAAATACTGTCGTTACCATACCTGTACAACTTTTGTGTGGGTGTGGCCATTGCTCTTAAGTATAGTCTTAGGAGGAAAATTATGTGTTTGGCAATATAGGTATGTTGGTTCCAAAAAATCACTGTACTGAGCTGGAGAGATGTCTTAGCAGTTAAGACACTTTCCTGCAAAGCCTAAGGGCCCAGGTTTGATTCCCCCAGACCCATGTAAGCCAGATTCACACGGAGGCACATATATCTGGAGTTCGTATGTAGTGGTTAGAGGCCCTCATTCGTTCTCTCTCTCTCTCTCTCTCTCTCTCTGCCTCTTTCTCTCTTTGTTTGTCTGTTGCTCTCAAATAAATAAATAAAATTAAAATAATTACTGTACTGTGCTGTCTTCTCACAGGCAGTGTTCAAGACTGTTACATCTTTCTACCAACAGCTGGTATCTAGCCAGTCTTTAAGCCCAACTCTCTGGCTGCATGCACAGTGCTATTGCATGTGGTTTTTATGTCCCTTCCTCAGGTGTTTGTGGCGATGAGCGGTGCTTTGTGTGCGTTCAGACATTTTGTGAAATAACCTTGGATAGTTTTGTCTTTACAACTGAGTTCCTTCAGATATCCTGGAGACAAGTTGTTTGTTGAATGAATGCTTTTCAGACACTATTATTATATTTTATGGTGTTCTTTTACTTTTGATAAGCATGGCTTTGAAAAAGTATTTACATTTCGGTAATGTTAGTTTTATCATTTTCTTAAGAATTTGTGGTTTGGGGTATATAGCATAATGTCATAAATATCTTCTGTTATTTTTATAATTTTTTATTTATTTGAGAGAGAGAGAAAGAAAGAAGGAGGGAGGGAGAGGGATATGGGCACACCAGGGCTGCCAGCCACTGCAAACAAACTCTAGACACATGCATCCCCTTGTGCATCTGGATTATGCAGGTCCTAGGTAATCGAACCTGGGTTCTTAGGTTTCACAGGCAAATGTCTTAGCCACTAAGCTGTCTCTCAAGTCCAAATCTTTTATTTTTTAATCCATCAATATTGATGTCTTGATATTGAAATTCAAATTTTAAATCTATGTGTACAGTCTTATTTCTGTCAAATTCATTCCTAATGATTCTTTTGTTTTTATAATAAATAAATGACATTGCTTTGTGAAGTATTTTTAATCATATTTTGCTACCATATAGAAATATAATTTATTTTATGTATTGATCTTGTGTCCAACATCATTAACTTCACTTATTTTTTTCTAGTAACATTTTGATGCACTTGCTATATTTCTACCACATACACAATCATATCAAATTCAAATAAAGGCAGTCATGCCTTCTTTCCAATCTTTATCTCTTTTTGTTTCCTCAACTTGCTTTAGTGCATTAGTTTGACATTCACCAAAATGTTAAACACCTGACTTCTTCAGTTGTAATTACTGAACTCCTCAGCATTAAAGATGATGTGAGTTTGTTAATAATTTCTGTCATTCAGTGCTGATTTTCTTCAAATGATTTTCTTATTAATGGAACACTTATAGTTTTATCCATTACTTTATTAACATGAATTATAGTCATTGATTTTTAAGATATCTGTTCAACTTTGACTTCACAAGATTAAACTTCTACATATCATGATGGATATTCTATTCATATTATTTCTAGATATTATTTCCTAATAGGATCATTAGAAATGTTTGTATTTATTTCACATAGAATATTAATCTGTAATTTTCTTTTCCTATAATGTATCTATATGTATTAGTGTTTCAGCTTTTCTGAAATTAGTTTCATGAAATTTTCAAATTCATTTTCAAAGGATTTATCATCATGTGTCCTTATTGCTATTTAGAAATCTTATGTCTCTTTAATGCCATCCCATTCATTCTTGTTGTTAACAAGTCATGGGCCTCTCTTCTCCCATCTTCTCTCCCTCATTTCCTCCTTTCCTGGTTTTCTTTGGCTAAATATTGATTCAGTCTATTGATTTTCCCCTCAAAGCCTTTTAATCCGCTTAATTTTCTGCTATTTTTCCCATTATTTGTATTTGTATTTAACTGATTTCTGCTCTATTTGCTCAATATATTTTTTTCTAACTTCTTCAGGTTTGAATGTCAACTTGCTCTTCTTTTAGCTTCTTAGTTGAGAAGTGTGGATCATTCATTCCAGAATCCCACTACTATGGGCATTTAGTGCTATAATATCAGTATATTTTATGTCTGCTATCATTGATCTTGTGATTTCTTTACTCCCATACTTATTTAGACATGTATGACCAAACTTATAGTCATTTGCTATTTATCTGGAAATCTTGTTATTGACTTTTAAATTTAGTTTCAGTTGGGTTAGAGAATATATTCTGTGTGATTTCAAACCTTTTATACTTCTTGAGTTTTTTTTTTTTTTCTATTGTTCAAGGTATGTTTCATGCTAGCAAGCATGCTGTATGACTTGGAAAATGATATGTATTTTGAAAGCTGAGGTGTCATGTTTCACAAATATCAATTAATTCACGACATTTAATCTTCCATGTCTGCTGATTCTTATCTAACTACTTAGTAGATTTCTTACAGAAGTGTGTTGACATTGTTTGGCTGGAATGCATTACATTCTGGCTTAATCCTTAGCAATGAAAAAACTCACCATATTCATTTTCTTTTATTGAGAGCTTTGTTATATGAACATATAGCAATTTGATCATGTTCTCATCCCTTTACCCTTCTTGGTGTCCTGTTTGCCAGCCTGCATCCCCTGAGGACCCTCTGTGTAGGTAGTCCTTCCTCTGTTATTCAGTTTCCTTTTGTCCTTCATGTCAGAACTGTGCTAGTCTTGTGGAATTATGAGTAGTCACTGTGGAGTCAGGAATGCACTAGTCAGTTCATTTTGGGAGCACAGCATCACGAAGTAAACCTACAAAACGTGTGGCTCTTACATTCTTTCAGTCTTCTTTGTGCAATGTTCCTGAGCCATAGAGGACATGGTAGAAATGCCCTTTTAGTGTTATCTTTTATGTCCTCTTATTTTCTATTTGATGAGTTTTGAGTCCCCTGTGTTTATCACCATGTCAACAGAGATGGTTTGCTGGCAAAGAGTGAGGCATGACATTTCTGTTTAGCCGAAGGACAGTGGGAACTTCTCCCTGTGGTATATGACAATCTAAACCATAGGTTTTTAACTCTATTCCTGATACCAAGCATGAATTCTCTCCCACTGAGGGGGTTCTCTTATCCAATCACAGAGCGATTGATTACACTGATAAGTTGTGTGCCACTATTGCACTGTTGGGTACATCTTGCTGGGTTGATTGATTTGGTAGCTTGCAAGATCAACTGCTTGTTCAGACTATACAGAACTTTTTGCCTATGACAGTTCTTATAGTGCTTTTCACACTAGGGCAGCTAACTGGCAAGGAGATATTTTCCATCTTAGTTCAGGCTGGATTTCTCAGCTACCTGCAATTGTAGCCTGTGGTTTCTTCAGCAAGAGGGTCTTACCATCTTGTACTGATGGGCAAACAAGTGCTTTGGCAGTAAACTATACTTCTGGGGCCTCATGGACCTCCTTAAAAAACAGCTTACTGTGAGGGGGTGAACCATCTCTGGCACTGGGATTCATCTGTTGCAACCCATGACTTCAGAGTAAAGGCTCTCTCCACCCCATCAGAGAATTTCTTCCTCTTTCTGTCTTCTTTTTAAATATAAAAATAACTTTTGTCTTTTAAATTAGCTAACAAAGCAGATTTTATTTTTATTTTTTTTAAAACTTTATTTCTAAGGAGGGAGGGAGAGAGAAAGAGAGAATGAGAATGGGTACACCAGGGCTTCTAGCTACAGCAAATGAACTCCAGATGCATGTACCACTTTGTGCATCTGGCTTTACATGGTACTGGGGACTTAAACCTGGGCTGTTAGGCTTTGTAGGCAAGCGCCTTAACCACTGAGCAATCTGTCTAGCCCCCTACTAATGTTTTCATTTCAGAATTTTAATCAGGAATTTTCATTTGATTGTTTTTCATTATTTCTGCTTCTTGTTTTTTGTTAGTCTGTGTACCTTTTTATTTGTTGTGCTTGGTTTTCATTGTCATTGTGACTGGACTTAGAATCTACCTAGGAAGTATATAAGGAAACTTGTAGATATTTCAGCAGTTTGTGCTTTTTCTATCATAACATTTTACTCAAAAACCATTGTTGCCCAAACAGGGACTTGAACCCTGGACCCTCAGATTAAAAGTCTGATGCTCTAGCGACTGAGCTATCCAGGGCATTTTCAGAGATAATTAACTAGATGGATAATATCTACCATGAATATGATAGTACCATCCCCTGTTCTGGGGAATTCAGTGAAATAAGTGGTACAATGCAAAAATAAATAAATGAATAAATAAAAAACCCTGAGCTGAGCACTGGCGTTCTTATTTTCTGCTCCCAGGTACTACGCCATGCATAGCCCTGGCCATACTCTCCTGCTGTCATGAACAGAGATGACCCAGCTTCCCTTTCCACAATGATCCACTGAAATCCTTTGAAACTGAGAGCCAATAGAGATCATCAGTTGTACATATTAGTAATTGCGTTCCCAGCAGTACAAAGGTCACTAATACAGCATTATTCTTCATTTGTTTGAGAGTGAGTGAGTGTGTGTGTGTGTGCATGTGACACATGTGTAACAACCCCCCCCCACACACACGCACACTGGCTACCTTAAAATCTGTGTCTGTTAGTTTTAACTTCTGGGACATTTAGCACTAAGATAATAAATTATTTTTTTTCTTAAGAAAACTGTTTCAATTTTTTTGTCTCGTTATTCTGTATAATTTGGGTGGAAGGTATTGATACAGACATTGATATTGACGTCATTGAGATTCTGTATGTTTTTATTTTTCCTTTCAGTGAGGGTTTCCATTTTTTTTTTTAAGGTAATTTTGTTTGGAATGGAGTTGAATTCAAGCTTTGCAGCTTGGATAACATCTCTGATCAGAACCTTAGTCTTTTGTTTTTAGCAGAGCTGTATTTTAGTTTATTCTCTATGTGAATGGTTCAAGAATCTATAAGGTACATGAGAAAGCGATTTCTTATCCCCCTTTGAATCTTACTAGATTTAGTTCATAAAGTTCCCTGGTTCTAATAATTTGTTTCCCCAGTTTAGAAAGAGCATAGGTTTCAGTACATGTGTCTTCAAGTAGCATTAAGTATTGAAGTTTCATCAAGGTTAAGGCCTTGGGGACTTACTTCTCTGTATAGATCACAGCTTCCCTCTTCAGGCTAGCCTGAATTTCTTACAGGAACTATTTCTGTTCAGTATCTAGAGCTTCCGGAGAGTGTTAATGTCCAGGTTTTATTGTAGTTTTATGCCAATGTGCAGTTGGTAAGGTTTTTCATAACTATTTTGTAAGTATATATGTGTATATATACTATTTAATCTCTTTTTAACATTTTATGTGTAACTTCTGTACATAGACCATACACAACCATCACAACCCCCTTCCACAACTCTCCCTTCCCCATGAGCCCTCCTCCATTGCTCCCTTCTTTTCAACTCATCTGTTTCCTATTTTGATGTCAACATTTTTTCTCTCCTAATAGGTAGGAGATATTAATCTTTTAATATTTTTTATTTTTATTTATTTATTTGAGAGTGACAGACAGAGAAAGAGGAGAGAGAGAGAGAAGGAAAGAGAGAGAGGAGAAGAGAGAGAGAGAATAGGTATGCCAGGACCTCCAGCCACTGCAAACGAACTCCAGATGCATGTGCCCCCTTGTCAATCTGGATAACGTGGATCCTGGGGAATCGAGCCTCAAACTGGGGTCCTCAGGCTTCACAGGCAAGCGCTTAACTGCTAAGTCATCTCTCCAGTCCAAGATATTAATTTTTATACCTATATTAGGAAGGAACGTTTTTGTTCATGAATATCCACTGCTTTTTATTTTTAATTTTTTGGAGTTTCTCTTGAACGTATAATATTTTATAAGGTAAGGACAATGTCATGTTCATTTTTGTAGCTTTGGCACAGAGTAGATAGTCAAAATTGTTCTGTTGAATTTAAACTTAAATCTCATTAACCTAAATGTATTTTATAGGGACAGATGCACCCACTAGAAGGAAGTTAGGCAGAAGTATCAAAAATGCTAATCGAGGTATTGGAGTAGTTACTTTTCAATGTGACAAAATACATGCGTGAAGCTACGTAAAGGAAGGATTTGCTTTGGTTTCAGAGGATACAGTCATAGGGGCAGGGAAGGATGGTCAGGCAACTTGGGCTGGGTGGCAGCTGCTTGTGACATGGCTTGTTTGCATCCCGTCAGATGAGGAAGCAGGTAGAAGAACTGAAAGTGGAGCCATGTTAAAGGCCCACCTCTACTAGCTCGAATCCAACTACTCCCCGTGCCCATAACTTTCTACAGCCACCCAAACAGCACCACCAGCTGGAAATCAAGGTTTTAAAACACATTAGCCTGTAAAGGGGCATCTCACACGCAAACCATCTCTGACGTTGAACTCGTGAACATATCATTGATTGTCAATTAAGCCATGTACAAGTATCACAAACTCTAATCTTCTCCTATGACCAATTTATCAATGTTTGGTAAGTTCTGTGCTTGCTCTTGAATAGAGGATTAAGCAATTGATCAAAAATAAAAATACAAATTTTTTTAACGTTTGCGGTGTGTCACCTAATCCGACTCGGAGGCAGTGGTGGGAGTCGTGAGATTCGAGGCCTGAGATACAGAGTAGATTCAGTCAGCTGAGTAGAGTGAGTCCTACCTCGAAAAAAAAAAAAAAAAAGTTTGGTAGGAAATGAATTCTGGAATCATTTAAAGATCAGAGAATTAAAGATAGATATAGAAAGGAAGCATAGCCTGAGAACAGTGGAGAAAGAAAGATGATGTGCTCAAGAGCACCACTTGGACAGAAAATGATTCTTTTACTCCGTCTGTCCACTACATCTGCGTTATCTTTGATGCCTGGGAAGCATGAGCTCAGAATGTCAGAGCATTAAGAAAGATTACAGGTTCCTTCATCAGTACAATCACGACACAGCAAAACTTAGATGTACTGAATGGTGTGCTACAGGACTTTCTTTTGCTTTTACATAAAGCAGTTATAGATGCTAAAACTCTGAAGCCCCTCATGTTTGCATTTCTTACTCTGGCATGCAGATGTGCATCATCATTTGCTATTCTATTTTCTCTTCAATTATTTGGTTTGTAGAGAAGTCACAGACCTTAGATATGTTACAGTGAAATCACTACATGCTCAGTAAAAATGTCCAAATTTGTTTAATTGTCAAAAGTAGAGTTTATTCATATTTTAAAATTTGGGGGCTTTTGCCTAGTCAATTTGGTTTTGGCTTTTAGTTATAAATGGGATGAGCTGTTTTAAAGTAAGCAAAAGAAAGGCAAGAAAGGGAGGGGGAAGAAAGAGATTAAGGGATGAAGGAGAAAGAAAGGAAGGAAGAATGAATGAAAGGACAGAAGGAAGGAAGGAAGGAAAGAAGGGGGAAAAAGTGTAAGTCATTAGTCTTTAGCCTGCAAATAATAATGATCCAAAGGCAAAAGTTATCAAGGTATCTCATTCTAATGTATGATCTAAAAAATATTTTCAAGTGTAGACAAAATAAAGTATAAAATATCTTTAAAAATTAGGGGGAGATTAAGAGTTAAAGCTAGAAAGTTGATATCAGGTTAGTGTCTAGACATAGTAGACGATTCTTATCTATTCTAAAACTTTATATATTTTAAGAAATTGCCACAAAGCCCAACTCTCAGCTGACTCAAACTTATAATATCAGCGTATGCACAGCCTAGCTATTTTCCTTTCACATGATCTCTATGAAACTCAATGAATTGTAATGCGGTTTGAGTTTCATTGACGATATAGTGCCTGCAGAAAGACCAGAGTGTATTCTCTATTTATGAGCTTTCCCACTGTTATAAGGTCTTATAAATTATTTCCATAGGTGAAAAATTATCTCAAAAAAGAAGTAAATAAGCCGGGCGTAGTGGCACATGCCTTTAATCCCAGCACTCGGGAGACAGAGGTAGGAGGATCGCTGTGAGTTCAAGGCCACCATGTGACTACAGAGTGAATTCCAGGTTATCCTGGGCTAAAGTGAGAGCCTACCTTAAAAAACAAACAAACAAAGCAAGTGAATAATTTACTGAACAGCAATAAAACCCACTTTGAAATATACTACTTGTGTGCCAATAATTGTTAGTTTGGCTCAAAAACTCATCATAATAAAACAGTTGTCAGTTTTACCAGTGAACATTCCAGAACTCGGATGGCAACTGTCTGTGCTCTTTGCAGTTGCTCAAGTTATGTATCTTATTCCTGTATCTACACTTCTTGGTCATGAAGTAATTTATGTATGAACCTCTAAAAATCTCAACAATGGGTTTAAGGACAGGTGCATTTAGCATTATAAGAATTAAAAACAAAATAAAGAGAAATGACAGCAGACGTAAGTGCCTCCTTATCCAGATTAGGAAGACTGTGGTGGTAGGGAAAAGTTGCATTTATTATTTTTAATATGTGCTCATATATTTTTTTTTGTTCTCCTTAGCTTATTTCTTGTGCAAAGTAGAAGTTGGTGGACTCTGTAACTGTTGCAGTCCGGTTCACATTGCTGGTGGAAATCACCCAACCAAGAGCAGCTTGTGGGCAAAAGAGGTTTATTTTGGCTTACAGGCTCGAGGGGAAGCTCCACGATGGCAGGGGGAAACTATGGCATGAGCAGAGGGTGGACATCAACCCCTGGCCCATATAAGGTGGACAACAGCAACAGGAGAGTGTGCCAAACACTGGCAAGGGGACACTGGTTATAATTCTCATAAGCCCGCCTCGAATAATACACCCCCTCCAGGAGGTGTTAATTCCCAAATCTCCATCAGCTGGGAACCTAGCATTCCGAACACCTAAGTTTATGGAAGGACACCTGAATCAAACCACCACAGTAGTAATATTGGATGTATCCATATATGTGCACTGAAAATAAATTTTAAGATTGGCTCAGTATGTTATAACATATATTCATTCAATAAGTTGTCATTAAATAAATATTGTGTAAAGTGTTTTTCTAGAATACTGAGATGCAGCAATGGTAAAGAAAGTTTTAAGAAACTACAGTCAGGGTTAGGGAAATGGCTTAGCAGTTAAAGCGCTTGCTGTGGAAGCCTAAGGACCCAGGTTTGATTCCCCAGGACCCATGTAAGCCAGATGCACAAAGGTCTCATGTGTCTGGAATTTGTGGCTGGAGTCCCTGGCACATCCATTCTCTCTCTCTAACTACCTCTTCCTCTCTCTCGTGTGCGCTCTCTCTCTCAAGTAAATAAAATATTAACAAAAACTACAATCATAAGGAAATTAACATTTTACACTGGTAATAAGGTGAGATTTGTAATTTGTTGGACAAAGTTTAGTTCAACTTACAATTGTTTTATGTGGTCATTATCCACACTTGCTATTCTTACCCTTTGGAAACAAACTCCCCAAATCCTCATACGCGCTTGCTCCTTCAAGGCTCCTTCAGTGGAGTTGGACCGTTCCTGGCGCACTCAGTTTGATATAACAATTGAACTTAACTATGTCTCTACTTTGTTTTTCAATACAGCCATTATTACCATATAAGACAAATGTTCTTGTGCTTAAAGCATTGCAAAGATCCCCGTTCCTACACAGACCATCAAATTTGCATGACAACCTTCAAAGGCCACCCCCACAATCTGCTCTCTACTCCATTTCCTCTCTGGCCTCATCCCTAGATAAAACGTAGAGAAGTATGAGAAGAGGTTCCTTGTGGGCCATTGCTAACCACGGGCTGGGACTGTGAGAAAGCTGACCTGGGCTGTTGGACATGGCCGGGGACCTTGGTCTTTGGGGGTTGCTGCTGGCCTTACATGGGGAACCCACTCTGGCGGAGGCCCCTCCCTCCATCCCAAAGCACCTGAGCATCCCATAGTCTAAGGTTCCGTCCCCCACAGTTCCTGGCCTTGTGGCCAGCTGCCCAGGAGATCCTGATGTGGTCGTCACCCGTCTCCCTGCTGCTGTAGCCATCCAGCATGTGGCTGAAGTCACGTGGCTTTTCCTGCCCTTCTGTTCTCTCCCTTGCAAATTCTCCCTCACAACTTCTGCCTTCCAACACCAGCCAATTAGATAGCAACCCATATATCTGTGTATCCGATCACCTTACAGTCTGTATGTGCCTTCTCAGCCTTTCCCAAGTGTTTATAAACCCACTCCCTTTTTTTTTTTTTTTGTTTATTCTTATTTATTTGAGAGCGACAGAGAGAGAGAGAGAAAGAGGCAGAGAGCAAGAGAGAGAATGGGCGCGCCAGGGCTTCCAGCCACTGCGAACGAACTCCAGACTTGTGCGCCTCCTTGTGCATCTGGCTAACGTGGGTCCTGGGAAATCGAGCCTGGAACCAGGGTCCTTAGGCTTCACAGGCAAGCGCTTAACCGCTAAGCCATCTCTCCAGCCCAACCCACTCCCTTTTTGAATAAATGACACAAAGCGCTACCCACCAGACTGTCCCCCGGGTGGTTCATTGCCCGACGCACTCACCCCGCTTTCCTCAACTCCTCCTGCGCGCGAGACCTGGTGGCCAACGACCCCTGGTGATAGCGAGGACCCTCAGTTCCTGTGATGCCTTAGGCTGAAATGAGTCTCTCCAGTTACCAGGCTGAGGAAAGAAACTTCCATCTAGTGGGATGGAGACTGGACAAACTTGATGCTGGGAAATCAGTTAGAAGACCTCGAATTAAGCCTGGCGAGAGATGATGACGATTAGAGGCCGGGAGCAGCAGGGGCTGGGAAGTAAGGAGAAATAGCCAGTTCAGGGCACAGGTTGAAAAATAATCCACATGATTTGCTTAAAGATTGGATTTGGGGGTGGATGTGGGGGGAAAAAAAGACTAAATCTGGTTGCTCTGAACAAATGGAAAGACATCATCATTTAACAAAATTTTTCTTTTTTGGTTTTTTGAGGTAAGGTCTCACTCTAGCCCAGGCTGACCTGGAATTCACTCAGGGTGGCCTCAAACTCATGGCAATCCTCCTACCTCTGCCTCCCGAGTGCAGGGATTAAAGGCATGCGCCACCACGCCGGGCTCTTTATTTTTTTTTTAAGTATTTATTTACGTGTATGGGTGTGCCAGGATCGCTTATCATTTGCTGAAAACGAGCACGAGATGCTTGTGCCACTTTTTGGGTCTGACTCTATGTAGGTGTTGGAGGATTGAGTCCAGGCCATAGGCTTTGCAAGCATCTTTAACTGCTTAGCCAGCTCCCCAACCCCTTATCTTTCTTAACAGACAGTGAAGATGCTAGGAGAGACCAGCTGACCCAGGGGCACAGGTCTGCAGTTTATACATGATGCATTTGGCCCTGTTGCTAGACAACCACGTGAAGATCATAAAGGGACAGTTGGAGCTACCAGACCGCCCATTAGTGAGCTGTCTCAGTGGTCACCCTAACTTTGGAAGTATTTGGTACACAGTGTTCAAATTTGACAGGCTGAATACTATTACCAAGAGAGGGAGTAGAGATTAAAGGAAAGATCAGAACACTCATCCTTGAGACCCTTTGATGTCAGAAAACAGAGGCAGGCAAAGGAGCCTACAGTGGTGTGAGAGGGTGGTTAGCTGATGAGTACAGTATCCTAGAGGTCAGGAGAGAGGATTCTGCACCAGTCGGGAGTGATTAATTGTGTGCCTTGATGCTGCTAGTAGGTCAAGCATGATGCATTAGCTAGAGCACATTGTCTAGATCCCTAGAAATATATTCAAGCAAATGTCAGGAGGATAAATTAAACATCTGCCTTTTTTTTTTTGTTATGGGAAATGTCAGGAAGAAAAGTTTAGGTAAATTCTCAGTAGACATAAAATGAATTAGTCACAGTTTCATTCCGACTAAATATACAAACATGGCATATGCACATGTGCTTTACTTCTATGCCAGGATTATTACAGGTAGAAAATCACAACTCTTATCCCTTTCCCCCAATGCAGTTGCTATGATGTCGCTGTGAACAAAATCCAGGAGCAGTTTTTACGATGTATCGGGGGAATGAGAGAGGGTGGAATAGAAACGCTTTCACCCATCTCAGAATGTGTCACAAGAGAACTGCTAAACACACACCTCACTCGGGAAATGCCCTTAGAAGACAAGTTCTGTTGAATCTTTTTTTGATGGGATCAATCCATTAATAACCTTTTATAAACATATTTTATCCCACTGTGAGTCTGTTAATTACTCTAATAATCTATTATCATACATTTATTTTTCCTAAGCTAGTTTCATAATAGCTATCACAACCACCAACACTTCAATTTTTACAGGTAATATAATCAATATTATTTGCTTTGCTACCTCAACAAAACAAAATAACCTGCTGTCTGTAGTCTATAATAACACCTAAAATGTAGGCCACCAATAACACTTTTCTAAATATTTGTATAGTCTTTGAATATTCATACATTGAATTATTTTAAATGCTTCTTTTTTATGTCATTTTATCTTTAAATATCTCTTCAAAATATAGCTATTCTTTGTAACTTTTTCCAAATTTGGTTATCAAGAGTTTTATAGTTTTTAATATTACTCCATATAGAAAATTATATTTTCCTCCTCTCACCATCCTTTCCTCCAACTTTCTATTCCTTCCTTCTCCTTCTCATCTTCTTGTGAGAGTTTTCACATTCAAACACATTATATTAAATGTGTTCTCATATAGTCGCGTGTAGTTTTAATTAATTGACTGTATCTGCTATGCCTTACTGAGCAGGCTGAACGTTCCAGAACAAAAGTCATTAAAGCAACAGCACTAAGAAATAATTTTCCAATTATAAAGGGAATTTCATGTCTCTTTAAAGGCACTACTATGGTATTGTTTTACATTTATTTCAATGATAATTTTTTTTATAAAAAGTCTTTGTAACCATGTGACACTCCTTGAGATTGAACTGCTATTTTCAATGAAGTGAGTAAATTTCATTGTTTTGTTTTTGAGATAGTGTCTTTCTTTATAGCCTAGACTGGTTTTGAACTCAATGTATAGCTCAGCTGGCTGCAAACTCATAACCCTCTTGCCATACCCTCCCAGTGTGCTGTCGTTACAGGCATGCACCATCCCACCCAGCTCTTATTTAAAAAAGACATACCCTTAAATCAATATCATCCAGATGAACTTCTTTTTCTCAAAAAATTTTGAGGGTCTCCTTAATCTCCTGAAGCCTCTCCAAGTACCAATTTTCTTGACATCAATGGGACAAAGAAATATGTTAAATGCTGCCATAGTAAAATAGATTCGACAACAGCAAGTGTGAAAAAAAGCCACAGGCTAAAAATGTAATTTCTTAAAAAAATTAACAAAGAAAGATAGAAAGTGAGAGTTGTATTTACTTATGTTTGAAAGCTTATAGGAAATATATTAGTCACTTTCAAAATATAGTCCTTTTAAAATCCTGACTGCAAAAAACAGGATACATAAAGAAACCAAGCAACATAGAAAATTCAACACTGATTAGATAATTGATGATATTAAAAGATTAGTATAATAGTTTGAACTATGAAAGTGGTATCTTGATTATGTTGTAGAGTCGGTCTTGTTATGATGCATTGAGATGATGTCTGGAATTTGAATTCAAAATATTCTAAGATTGAAGCCCAGATTATATATGAAAAAAGATTGGCCATGAATTTATAATTAATGCTATTTTTCCTTTTTGTACATATTTAGAATTTTCTGTAAAAAGTTTAATAATAACTATATCGCCTCAAATGAAGAAAAACTTTCTTGAGTAATAATACATTATCTTCCATCACTGAGGACACTGTGCAATGGGAATTATAGTCTACACATTAGAAAAATGTCTATCACTTGTACAGTCTTTCTTGCTAAGAATCTCTTTGACTCCTCCTTCTCCTCCCCGTCATGGATGATTAATTTGGACTGGACTAGGTGTATTTTTATATGCTTCTGATGATGAACTCTTAGCAGTTCTTTATTGTTTCCCTCTGGCATTCTGAGTGCTCAGGCCCATGGTAGAGATGACGGATCGTGACGTCCTGACTCAGAAGCTGCAGCTGTGTGCTTCTGCAGCCAGTTCTCCTGGTGCCCCCCACACTCTCTAGGGCTTCCTCCTCAGAAACCGTTTCAGTCTTACGCCTTATTCCAGTTCCTCTCTAGCAATATGTATTTGCTTATTTTCCTTAGTGAAGCTGCTCTACTACATGAATAAGGATTTGTCAGTGTAAGAGCTAGAGTAAATATCCAATTAAAACCCCAAATTTGTAAATGGTTAAATTAAGCACCATTGGGAGGGTAGAATGATTTAGTCCACACCTCCAGACCATGTTTTTCCCCTATTTTTCTTCATGTCTGTCTCTGCCCAATTCGCTATAAAATTGAACTGAATTGATTTGGGATTTTCTTAGTCCCAAGGGTATATTGATATATTGAGTCAACAACTTTATCCATTCCCATGTCCCTTTGCAGATTAACCAGTAACAGCTGACTATTCTTCAGTTTACACATGCATTCTAAATTTATTTCTTTGATTTAATTTCTTGGCTATCTCTCCGAGAATCTATTTTTTATACAAAAATATTGGGGCCAGTCCCTCGTGGCTGAGACTAGCAATTCATCAGTGAGTGAACTTACATAAGCTGTTGTGGGCTCTTTGTCTACTGGGCTTCAATCTGCCTGCACAGATTCTGAAATACTCGCTCTTTTTATCTTCATTCACCTGTTACAACAGTTCCTGAAAATGTTGTGTGCTGTTAAACCGTGAGTTTTTTACTCATACTCACACTCCTGATTATTTAAGAGATGTTAGGTAAAACTGGCTGGAGCTGGCCATGAAGAACCTCCTTCGTGAGGCTTTGCCATGCAGAGAATCAATTTTCTTTATCGGTAATTTTCTTCTGAAAAGTTGCTTCTTTTCTGATTAAATGACATCCCCTTTCCTCAATCTCCTTGTGACTCAATCTTTTAAGTCTTTCATGCAAATTAGTCAAAACCTTTTAAGTAGTTCACCTATTCTCTTTTGTGCTCAAGCGCAGTACTTTCAAAGAAAAACTGACAGCATGACATTCTTTTTTGCTTTACAATGACAAAAACAATGCATGGAAACTATGAAGAGTGAAAAAAAAGATAGAAAAGTTTAAAATAGAAAACTATTGACTCTCATAACTCCAACTGTTGATTCTCATACCCAGAATCCCTCAAAGGACTAAGCATTATCCCATTGTAATATTTGGAGAATGCTTTTCTTTGTTAAGGACTCTCCCAGCTTGCCTGCTTCAGAAGTGTAAGACTTACAGCTCTACAGCCCAGAAAACCCCCTGGGAATTCTTTTCATGTAAATAGGATAAAGGGTTCACTCTTCATGCCCCTTATTTTATTCATTTGTGTTATAGAAATAATCCAGCTATGTATTTAAATTCTAAATATCTATAAAACCATAATTCAGCAGAATTTGGAGATTCCATCTTTCCAAATAAAGTGGCTAACATGATACCTTTGAAAGTAAACTGCTTTTGTATTAAAAGATGAATTTTTTTAAAACAATTGTAGTCATTTTTCCATTTTGCTCAGGCTACTTATTCAGGAAGTCATTAGTGTGACCTCATACTCACCTCTACACTGCATGCTTCTAATATCTCTCTGTGCCCAGTATCTTTTCTGGAAACGTCTTTGGCATTGGGAGGGCAAATGCTGAAGCTCAGCCCCTTTACAACCTCTGGGCCATAAAACAGTCAATACTCATTAGACAACACTGGCATGTGAAGTAAATTATCTCAGAATAGTTAGTATTTGTGACTGAGAAAAATGCTCATAATAAAATTTCATTTTTTTGTGTGTCTAGTTTTTCCTATATACTGTGAATCAAAGGCAGGCCTTTAAAACTCTGTCTAAAGTAGGAATTAGTCCCAGGCATGACAGTGATAACTTTCTCCTGGGAAACAATTATAATTTCACAGTTCATCCTGGGTTTTTCACTTGAGAGCATTTGAATGTGAGAAGAGAAGCACCAGCTTGGTTATTTTTGTGATCCTGGGCATTACTGTTATCATTTAATTATTTCCCATCAAAATGTGTCAGGATTTTGTTAATAGACTTCTTTCAAGTTTCCTTTATTTTCCAAAATGCTAATATATTCAGAGATTTTGTATTTATGGATTATGAAAAAAGATTTAAAAATTCTGGGCAGGGTATGGTGGTGCATGCCTTTAATCCCAGCACTTGGGAGGCAGAGGTAGGAGGATTACCATAAATTCGAGGCCACCCTGAGACTCCATAGTGAATTCCAGGTCAGCCTGGGCTAGAGTGAGATACTACCTCAAAAAAATATATTTAAAAAATTAAATGAAGAATTTATCTTGTAAGTGTTTAAATTTATGATGAATGTCACAAATTTGATTGATTAAATAAGAATTCCAAATTGGAAATTCTAACAGACTTAAAAGCATATGGGGAAATATAGAACTGAATTCCAGAATAAATAACAGTCTTAGAGCTTTTCAATTAAATTCAAGGCTATAAGCTCAACTAAATTATATACTAGGAGCTAGTGGGTCTCACGTTCCCATTCTAACCTCCAAGAAGAACCTTCAGAAGCTAGGAAAAGTGCCAGCAGGTAGGTGAATTGACTACTCCATGAACTCTAGACCATTAGTGACCTTAAAGCCCACCATGGGTAATAGAATGATTGATTCATCGATTCAGCCAGGCAGTCATCGAACTTCCATGCCTCAGGTTGGAGCAAACAGAGATGAGCAGGAAACATTTTCTGACTTTATTTCTTTTTAAGTTTGTTTGTAAGCAGAGAGAGAGAGAGAGAGAGAGAGAGAGAGAGAGAGAGAGAGGGAGAGGGAGAGGGAGAGGAGGAGAAAGGTGGTGATGAATGGGTGCACCAGGGTCTCATGCCACTGCAAATGAACTCCAGGTTCATGTGCCACTTTGTGCATCTGGCTTTATGTAGGTACTAGGGAATCAAAACTCAGGCCATAAGGCTTTTCAAGCAAGCAAGCACCTTAAACCATTGAGCCATTTCTCCAGCCTCTTTGAAGATCTTATCGTACATGGAGATCACATACAAATAAATAGACAATATATGTAAAAGAAATTAATACAAAATGAGAGTAAATACATCTTGAAGTGGAAACTTTCAATCTCATGCCAGAGATTCACTAGGATAATGTGATAAAAATTCAAAAGGGTATGTGTAGCAAAGGCAGGGCAGATGTTGGAGGAGAGATCTGAGAGCTTTCTAGAAGGAAAAAGTATCATGTATCAAGGTTTAAAGTCACAAAATAGAATGACATAATTAGTTGGGAAACTAGGAGTTAAAAAATAATTCTACAAGATATAATTGCTCTGTACTTTATAATTCAAGGAGAGGATGGAGAAAGGACAAAACAAATCTTTGGAAAACACTGAGCAATTGCAGGGATAGGTAGAGCTAAGAGAGTAGTCCATGTGCCGTATCAATATAGATAAAATAAGTCTGGATTTATTAATACGCCATCCAGTTTAAGCTATTGATCAGATATGATGAATACATTCCTTTTTATGCACCGTTATTGATTGTTAGTAACATCCTTGAAATTTTCCGGGGGCGACCAATCCAGGGAACCATGGTCTGAAGTGGAATGTCCTAATTAGTTAACGTTAAGTCAACTTGATTAGACAGGCGAATGGTCATATCAGAAAGGAGGGCCCTAATCTAACTTAAATGCGGTCCCTATGTCATGAAGTTTGAACTCGTAGAGAGAGAGCAGCGAACTCTGGACACAGAGGAAAGACCCTCGTGTAAGAACACAGCTGGAAGCGGGACATCAGGAAACCAATGAGCGAGATCTCAGCTGGAGCTACGCCTGCACATGCGCATCTTGGACTTGTTGCCTCCGGGACTCTGGCAAATGAAGGGGCTCTTCACTCCGCCTGTGAGCTTTTACTATAGCAGCCCTGGTAAGCCCATCTACTGTCTTCATTAATGTAGCCTGGCATAAGTTCACTACAAATGTCTTCAAAAGAAATAAGTGGATAATACATTTTGAATTTTATCATTACACTTGGTCGCCTGTCCGAAAGTGTCAATTTCTTTTGCAATTCTGACCAACTCCTCCACTACTTTTCTCTTCCTCCTCCTTGAAACGTCCAACTACTGTGATCTCCTTTTTGACAAAAGGAAAGAAATATGCCAGGAAACCTGTGGAACGTAATTCTCTGTCTGCATCTCCTCTAGTATCTTCCCTTGGCAAAGGAGCACGGATGGGCTGCTCAGATTCACCTGTTGCTCTGCGATCGATCCAGGCAGACGTATGCACGAAAAAGCAGGTGGTGGATGTATAAGAAAGAAGTAAGACAGAAAACCTTCATTTTATTTGTGTTTTATTTTATATTTATTTTTGTAGTCTGCATTAAGAGTTTTAAGTGCCATTCATTCTGACATTTTCAATTACAATTTGTTTTAGTAGGTTTTAGAAAATTTTCAAAATACCTACAAATTCTCATTTATTGAGAGTCCAAATGTACTTCCAAGCTTGAGGAAGAAAAGAAAAACTATACTTGAACTGTGAGATTAGTCTTTTGGAAAGGTGAGGCTCAAGAGAGGCAAAGAAATCAAACTTATTTTCTGATAATTCAGGAGAGAATCATACTAATTTTTCAGACATTTCCCATGATATTTTCAAATGAGAAACAGTCTCATAATTATGCTTTTAAGCCTCTATTGTCCTGGAACTGTTGTTACACGTTGGGCCAAATTGCGTATTCATTTTCTGATTGGTATCATTCTGTAAGGCTGCTCAAGGGAGATTTTTTCCAAAACGTCGCTTTGGGATGTCCAGGGATGTTCAGCACTTGTTGCTTTGCTGTGAGAAGCATTTGAAAAGAACAAAAGCTCTTCCTTGGAAGTTTGCCCCCATCTGCTGATAACTCATTGCTTGCATTGATACTTTACCAAACAGATGGTGGTGCAAGATGTACCATACAGATATCAGAATTGGAAACAGTGTGCAAGCTTTTCAAAAATTTTAACCCACTGATGCAGTGAATAAAGAGGGCATAGTCTGTTTGACTTTGCGAGTCTTTCTTCAAGATCTGGCAGGCATTTGGGAATGCTGCAAGGTTGAGTAGACAAAGGAAACACATTTAAAATTGCAGATGTTATTTCTAAATTGTTCCTAAGTAGCAGGAAACTGCAGGGTGATATTTAACTACACTGTAGGTAGCAGGCAATTCGCATTTGTCATATCTGCATAATGAGTTTAAGATGCGCATGGATCCCATTTCATTTTATATGCAGTGCAACAAAGCATGCTAATGGGTAACCTAACAGCACATAAATCAGGGAAAAATATGAACTGTCATAAAATCCTGAGCCATCGTCGTAATTGTGCTTGTTTGAAACATCTCCTCCAAGGTTCTCATCATATCTAAGGCAATTAGTAACAATGGTAATTATAGCAAGTGGAGAAATTAAGATTTTGCCATCTCCAAATTTCCATGACATACGCCCGTAGACGACTTGTTCTACAATGCCTGGCAGTGAAATCTGGGGTGACTGGTAGCCCTTAATTGTAACTGAGACGCTGCTTCACAGTCTTGTTAGTTCCCCCTTCGTAGAAGCAGCTGGTGGACACTGGCCATGCGGTGCCTTTTACTTTATTCTTTCTAATCATTCATTCATTGAATTTTCACATCCTCATAACTTACTTCAATATCCAAAGGGTCATTTGAGCCCAGAGGAACGTGTGTGGAGGTTTTCTCATTCATCTTAATTTTGAGAGAAATATATCCAATTATTTCAAACTATTCTTATTTTATCGTTTTGTTTTTACTCTGTGGTTGCCAATGATTTTAAGAGTGGCAGAATAAGCACATGATACTTGTGAGGATGGATGTTATAATATAAACACAACAAAGTCAATGTAAGTTGCTGCATCTTATATTTCTGTTTACAAATGTAATTGTAAATGTTGTCGATTCAATTATTGTGAGTCTCCAGGCTATAACTACATAGGGACCACATTTTTTATAAAAAAATTTAATTTTAGGTTAGCATATGAAGCATTAGATTTCATTATGGAATTTTGAAGCATAATTTGTTTTTATTGTTCCTTCCTCCTCTCGTCTTCTATCCCTCTGACCCACACGTACCCTTGCATCTCCAGTAGTCTCTTTTCTACTTTCATGTCCAACTTATTCTATTCCTCTCCCTCATTTCTCAAGACCTTTTCCCCTCTTGTGGTACCCTTTCTAAAGTAATACTTCATATCCACATGGACACATACCCACATATATGCATATACACACACAATAAACATGTGGCATTTATCTGTCTCAAGTGCCATGTATTTTTATATCTACCTGGTTAATTTGTTGTGATTCTATACACCACTTTCACCATCCCTGAGAAGAATAACACCAAAATGGATTCAAGTGCAAATATAAGGGAACATATAAAATAAACTTCATTATCTCAAATAACTGGAAAAATGCCAACTAAAAATAACCATGTACTATCAATCGGTAAAATTCAAGAATTTAATATAGTGGTAAGGATGAGGGGGAAGAGCTTTGCTGGTAAGAATAAAAATTGTTTCCAAAACTTTAGACAACAATTTATTAGGACCCAGTACACCTGAAAGCACTCACTGATTATTATAGGCATATGAAATACTGGGTGTAGTAGACAGCTCCACAATGCTGGGATGAACTTCCAAACAGACATGGCTTATGAGAGGAAAAGGATTGATTTCAGCTGAGAGATCCAAGGGGAAGTTCTATCAATGGTGGAAGAAGCTGATGACTTCCATAGACCCAAGCAGAGAGAAAAATTGCAATAAGCAAAACCCCAGCTCCAGCAACACACACACACACACACACACACACACACACACACACACACACGCCTACCAGAGCTGAAACTGCTCTCTTACACCTTTGGGCTGGAATTAAGATCCAACCCCCAGTGACACGTTAAGGCTGGACTCCAGGATCTGCCTTCAGTGATACCTCCTCTAGGTAGGCAGCTGGAGATCTAACCTACAAGGCTTAATGAAGACACCTGAGTCTATGTTGGACATACATTCAAACCACCACAGTGGGTGTCCTGTACTTCTGTTGTAAAATTCTCTCAAATGGGCAGCAGATTGATCACACTGTATTTTTAATTTTTTCCACAGTTCTTCCAATGTTTTTTGTTTTTTATTTTATTTATTTGCAGGCAGAGAAAGGGAGAAGAGAGAGAGAGAGACAGACAGACAGACAGAGTAGGCATCCCTGGGCCTCCAGACACTGCAAATAAACTCCAGAAATGTGTGCAACTTTGTGCTTCCTGCTGCACATGGGGTATCAAACCCTAGTCTTTTGGCTTTGCCGGCAGTGTCTTAACCGCTGAGCCATCCCTCCAACCCCACACACTGAATTTTTGTAATAAAAGAAAAATGAAAACAACCTACTTGACTGTCCTTCAATAGGACAGTGGATACTTACAAGTTTAAATGAGCAATGAAGTTCTACATGCAATTAAAGTGAATCAGAGCTTCATGCATCAACATACACATATCTAAGAATAGATTGAATGATGAAATGGTATTTCAGAATGAGGTGATGTTAGATAAGCTTAACATATATCAGATAGTTAGGTATATTAAATAATTTATTTCATAGAGACACACACCTCAGAATATTTTAATATATCATTTATTTTTCACATAAAATATGATAAATCAGTCTAAACACTGTCCTAAATCACTCTTAGATATATATTTCCTTGAATACTAGCCGTGTTTATTTAACAAACAAAAGAAGAAATTACTGTTTCTTCTGCTTTATATGCAGCATTGCTCATGTGGCTTTGTCTCAAATCCCACAAGGCTGAGCTAACCTCAGGTTTCTCTTTTGCGACTGTTGTTCAACTGTGTTCAGTAGAAGTCATGCACTCAGGGTCGAATGAAAATGCGAAGTCCAGCTCTGTGTAACCCACTAAGAATGGGGCTCAGGAAGGATACCACCCCGTGTCTGGCTCCTCCCTGGGAATGGAGCTCAGAATTAGCCAGGAGTCAGTTACCACGGGCCTCAGGTCCGAGTTGGGCCCTCTGAGAATGACAAGGCGGCTTCTAGCAGCTGTGTCGGTGAGGGCCAGAGGCAGCTTGTTTGGCTTTCACAAGGGAATCCAAAAGGAAGGCTAGACCCATACCACTTGGCTTTTCACCATTCTTTGTTAGTTACTCTTCATGGCTTCAGCCTAAACGAAACCTTATTTTTTTTTATAGTAATGTAAGCTTTAATCTTTTGAAATCTTTCTCTTTTCCTGTCCACTGAGAAATGCAGACTGTATGCCTACTTTTGTATGTTTTGTGGTAACATTCCAGTTGATCACCAAAATAGATGGATGGGGTTGCGGGGGCTAAATAGATGTTTGCATGGTTTGTTTGGAAAGATGGTAAATAGGTAAATCCCTGGATTCCCCTTCAAATTTGCAATATTGGAACCGAGTCCTGGAAAAACATGCATTAAATGTCCTCTGGTTGATTCTGACACTAGATTAGGTTCAGAAAGAATTGCTCTTGCAGTGGAGCCTGGGATGAAGGCTTATCACACAGAAACTGAAAGATAAGACCTAACCACTGTTTTGTTAAAATATTTTATTTATTTATTTGTGTGTGTGTGTGTGTGAGAGAGAGAGAGAGCGCGCACACCATGGCCTCCAGCCACTGCAAATGACTCATGACTCCAGATGCTTGTGCCACCTTGTGAATCTGGCTTACATGGTTACTGGAGAATTGTCCTTGGGCTTTGAAGGCAAGCTTCTTAACTGCTAAGCTGTCTCTCCAACCCAAGACCTAACAATTCTTAAGGCTTCGTCCCCTCTTTACCCAGATTCCCTCTTTACCCAGTGGGGGTAACAGCAAGTTCTCCACAGGTACTTCCGTGCAGACTGCCCCCAGAAGCCTTCCTTTAGAAGCTGCTGCAAGGGCTCTGGCTCCTCCCATCACCCGTGGCTTGGCCTCACAGAAGAAACTGACACGGACAGCGAATGTTCTTCACCGCCAGGAGCTTTTCAGCTTCACTAAGGACTCCTGAAATGTGCTGAGGGCATCTTTTTTTTTTTTTTTTTTTTTTTTCCCCAGATGATTACAGAAAGATTGGATTGGCTCCATAAAAACTTCTCTGCTCATGTACACTGGAATGAAACTCCACAAGATGCAGGAGTGATCCTTCAAGAGGCTTGAGCCCTGGAATGAAGATTGGTGTCAGTTCTGATGCTACCCTGTCCTCTATATCAGGCCCCAATTTCATCCTGCAGGGAACCCTAATGTCTCTTCCTTATTTCTGATGTCACAGATAATATCTTTTCTAACTGGCTTGAGATGAGTTTACCTGAGTCGTGCTTAATCCACAGTCTGTTGTTTAATTTTTTTAATTTATTTGCAAGGAGGAAGGGGGAGAGAGAGAGAGAGAGAATGGGGTGTAACAGGGTCTGCTGCCACCGCAAACAAACTCCACATTCATGTGGCACTTTGTGTGTCTAGCTTCACGTGGGTGCTGGGGAATGGACCCTGGGCTGTTAGGGTTTGTATGTAAGCAACTTAACCACTGAGCCATCTCTCCAGCCCCTGCTGTTTACTTCCAATAGTTTCAGAATAAAAACATGCTTCACATTTAACCCATCAGTGCATCTTCACACAAATTCTCCTTCCTCGCCTCTCATTCCTGTATCTTTACCGATGCAGTCATACACAGAAGGCCATCTAAACCCCCAGTTAAGCCCAATTATGTCAAGGGCAAACAAAGCACAGTGCCCCTTTCCTTTTCCTGAACAGCGTGTTAACTGGTTATTGGCATAAAGTCATGAAGAGCATCTTCTGTCAGACCAGAGACATCTAAATTTACATTCCCTATGTAGTTATTGTTACAGTGAAATGGGATAATGCAAACCACTTAACAGATGTAACTCAGTTACCTCCAAATAGCTTTGCGGACATCAGAGAAAATTTCTTTTTCCTTTCGATGGGTTTCCCAGCTCAGTACCAGCACTCTAGCCTGAGAGTGGGGGTAAGTAACGAAGCTGTGTAGACTCCCAGAGTTTCCTCATAGAAGGTCAACATCAGTAGCTGTTCACGTGTGCACTGTCTGAGCGAGCTTTCAAAGTTTTCTTCTTTTGAAATTTTGAAATGATCTGGACTTTATAAAACCACTTAAAATGTTGGGTGCCACTCTTGTTTGCCCTGTAATCATATTGATCCCATCCCTGAAAATTAGAAGTTCTCATCTAATGACTTCCCAAGCCTTCAAATAGTCTCAATTGTTGTGGACATATTTTATGAAGATTCCATATGTGAGAACTACTGAGATAAAGTGCATACGGTAGTTTCCTAGGTTATAAAATTATATAAATAAAAAGGTTTTTAAGGTGAGCAGAAACCTGTAATGTTCCGTTGCCTTTGTAGCCAAAGGATTTCGCCTCCTAATTTGTGATGGCAAAATTTATCATAACGATTAAAACATTAATCATGATTATATTGCAGTCTTATCACAGTATTCATAGCTGAGCAAGTTAATTGAAAACTTGGAAAAACCTGGTTGTAACTGTTTATAATTTTTTTCTGGGCACCATTTGTAATCTCCTATGAATTTAGGATTATGATTTTTTAATGCTTGAAGAAGTCTGTGATGACATCTAATTTAACCTCTTTGTTTTTAGATGAAGGGACGGGGCCCTGGTGGGACAAACCGCCTGTAGCCGCACAGCTAGTTTGTTTAAAGCTGGGACAAAACGATATAATTAAGCTGTTGCGTGCACCCTTTGATTGTTAAAATAGCCATTAATTTGAATAATCCTTCTTTCAAATTTTAAAAAATTTAAACAATGCTTAAGGAAGGCATGCTTGATGCATTTGATGTGGTAAAGAGGAAATGAAGTATTTTTATTTATTTATTTATTTATTTTAGGCAAGCCCAACAGACTGCTTTTTTTAATGTGAGAAAGAGAGGGGGAGAGAGACAGAGAAAGTGAGAGAGAGCTCGCACACCAAGGCTTCCCGCCACTGCAGTTGAACTCCAGATGCCATGCTTACATCACTGTGCGTTTGGCTAACACAGGATCTGGAGAGTTGAGCATGTGTCCTCAGGCTTCACAGGCAAGTGCTTTAACCGCTAAGCCATCTTGCCAGCCCAGCAATGCAATATTGAGAAAGGGAGAACACGATCTGTCTTCTATGCTGTATCTCCCTCGCCGAGTTTATGGGAAGACACAGAAATGTGCAATTGTATTATGTGTTTTCTTGAACACATAGAAAGATATATCTCAATAAAACTTCTTTACCTGTAGTCAAGATAAGAAGGGCCCTAAGGAGGCAGGCTTAAAAGGAGGTTACATTAAAGAAATAAAGAAGCAGGCTTCAACCAGGCCCCGTGTGAGAATACCCTTGAGAACCTAGAGTCCTTCAGAGCCAACCCACCGTTCATATGTCTGCTTTGTTCTAGCCAGAGGAGGTCACATTTATTGATCTCTCCTTTGAACACCTGGGTGAAATGAAGGAGCCAAATGTGCGAGCCTGTGACTTGCGCGTAGCATTTCAATAGCTACAAAGTAATGTAGAAAATATTTGCTGAGAGTTTGCATATCTTCTGGCATTTATCACATTCACAAGATGCTCTTTAACCTTTCAACTTCTTCAAAACTTAGCACATATTTTGAACTATTACCTTAGACATGTTTGTATGTATAAATCCTAAAACAAATTTTTTAATATTTCTACTATTGTTTAACAATTACTAAAGTAAAAATAAAGAATAATAATCACAATGTATACAGCTACCTTGGTTATATTTTAAAGTAGTGGAATCAGAATTCTATACAATTATTTTAATATTAAAACTTCAGTGTTGCCCCTACTTTTAATTAATATAGAAATTCAAATAAGGCAAAAATGAAGCTAGGAATTAAATAGAAAAAGAGATATATTACTAAATTGTTTATGAAATAAGTACATGATGTTTATTTTATTAGCAAGAAGAAATATAATATGTATATTATTGTTCTTGTACAATGCTTTATTAATAAGAAAAAACAAATAAGAAATAATTCTGTAGCTAAGTATGATTTCTAGAAAGCTAGGGGTGGGAATTTCTTTGTAATGAAAGGGTTAAGAAGAAAACTGACTTCTTCCAAGGAGGTAGTTGAGGTTTGTAGTAGAACAAAGGAAAAATTCATTTTGTCATCAAACTTAATTAAGCATTTTTAGAATACACTTTTGAGGTTACCCACACAGCACAGAGAGGGGTAGATGATGTGACTTTATTGATGAAAGTTTTAGAGAATGACTGAGATATACTATAAACAGTAATACATGAAATTTGGTGTCAAGAAACGAAGTAATGGAGTCAAAATGAAAGAAGACTTTCAGAAAGTGATAAAAATATGAATATGCGTGGAATGTACATACTTTGTGCAAATATTTGTCCAGTACCTATGTAACAAGACAAGTATGCCAGACAGTGTGAAGAAATGCTAAAAGGAAATAAATGGGGAGCTCTCCTTCAAACCACAAATGGCCCAGAAGGCATTTCAAGGCATTTGTAAAGCAGAAGCCACTGATTGAATGTGGACGTGCAGAGAAGAGATACAAAATGCCATAGACATTCAAAATTCAGCAAACAAGAAACCTTCAAAATGGAGAACCTAAGTTTACTCTATTCGGTGTGAATACTGGATATGGAAAAGGTTTGAACATGAAAAGTGAAACTATGGTAGAAGAGCACGTCATAAAACACACAGCAGGACACATATCTCACCTGTCTCTGTCTGTCTCTCCCTTTCTCTCTCACACACAATGAATTGCATTCTTCAGTGTAAAGGAAGACCAGCTGTTATATATGTTATAATGAGAAACGAATAGCTTAAGGGAAGCAGCCACTTTATTCATTGTTCTACTATTTTATTTTATTTTATTTATTTATTAATTTATTTTTTGGTTTTCTGAGGTAGGGTCTCACTGTGGTCCAGGCTGACCTGGAATTAACTATGTAGTCTCAGGGTGGCCTTGAACTCATGGCAATCCTCCTACCTCTGCCTCCCGAGTGCTGGGATTAAAGGCGTGCACCACCACACCCGGCTCTATTATTTTATTTTGGTATCACATGGGCTTGTAAACTATTGACCCTTGCCAAAATGAGCAGCAAAGCCATTGAAAATGAAGAACATTTGTTAGTCAAAGAAAGGAAACAAAAATGAATTGGATGCCTCTCGTGTACTAAAGTTTGCTTGTGGAAGGAAAGCATTTATATTAAAAGTAAAGGTAGCTAATAGACTTCTGGGGAATACTACAGAACATATCAGCAGGGACACACACCTTCATGCTTTTTATTTCAGAATGCGATGGGTACAAGTCAAATGACAGAACATAGTGTCTAGCTCCTGTCCATTTTCCTGGGCTGCTGGGGTTTAGGCTTCAGAGTAGATAGATGCACCTCCGTTTGTTGGAGATAACAGTAGGTTTGCTGGGAAGGGAGTTGAAGAAACAGAGACCCAGACATGCTTTGAGCTGGTACCCAATTAAAAGGAAAAGACGGTACTGACCAGATCCATGCATAGGAGCCTGGAGGGCTTGAGGTACAATATTGAGGTTGAAATCTGTACATGGTTGGATTGTAATGTCTTTGTTTTGTGTGTGTACGTGTGACAGGAATGTGTGTATACTCGTACGTGAAGGTGCATGTCCTTGTATGCCCGTGCATGTGGAGGCCTGGGGCCTTTCTCAGTTGCTCTGCACTTTATGCAACGAGACATCTCTAGCTGAACTTTGAGCTCATCAATTCAGCCAGTGTATGTAGCCAGGGAACCCCAGGGATTCTCTGTGTGCACCCCATCCCAGCACTAGGATTATAGGTACTTCCACCAGACCCCGCACTGCACGTTAGTGCTGGGGATCAGGACTAACCACAGCCCTCGAAATACACAACTTCTTTCCTTTTGGGAGTAGAGGGATGAGACCTGGGAGAGGATGGCGTGTTGCTCCCCCGGTCTGGGATCAGGTAGAGAAACGGACAACGGCTGCAGTAATGAAGACACTGAGACTAGGACATCAAAATAAAAGAGAGACTAATGGAGAGAGGGAGAGGGATATGATGGAGAGCGGAGTCGTGAAGGGGAAAGTTGGGGAGGGGAGGGAAATATCATGGTTTATTGTCTGTCAGTATAGAAATTGTCAATAAAAAATTAGAAATTAAAAAGAAAGAAAAGCATTGGGGAAAAAAAAGCCAGATGTAATTATGAGGAGCTAAATACTCAGGAATGCACAAAAATGGTAAAATTGTGGGTTAGTGAGCTTGAGAAATTTCATTTGAATTTCAAAGGAGAATACATTCCAGTTCCGTGTACTTATCCCATTTAGCAGGTACGATTATGTGGCACACCCAGCAGTGACTCCCGGGGCCCCTTGAGTTTCAGGGTATCATTCTTTCCCTTGTGTGGGGGGAAGGTGAAGCGAAAGGATCAGCAGATATCAGGAGCTTGGGATACTCCAGGGAGTTCGGAAAGTGGCGAGTTCTATCCATAATTCAAACTGCTCCAACAGATGAGGCCGTGCCATGCTGCACCAGTGAAGGGTGGCAGTGGATGGATCTACTCTGGTCCAAATGAAGGGCGAGTATCTTTTTTTGTAGAGATCTTAAAAGCAATAGTAAAACTGACTGAAAGTCAACTTGATGTTGCTATTGTCATACACAGGTAGGTTGAAATTATGCTGATGTCAATTGCTTCTTCCTACTAAGACTAACCTTTCCACGGGTCCCAACATCAATGGGCACTGAAGGCATGTAATATACATTTCTGCATGCAAGATGAAGTGCAAGTCATGCTATGAGATCTACATGAAGCTGGGAGATCTTAAGTATGGAGAAGTTGGGGAAGCTCAGTCCTCACTGGAGCCGCATGAACCTAGTAAGCACACATGCCCAGCAAGTTCTTCAGACGTTCTTTGGAGGTTCACTATGCCTGAGTGACACCACTCAACCCTGTCATGCTTCTGTCTTGTCCATTCTCATATCCAAATCCCATTCCTCAGAGGTGTAATTATCCAGCTAGAAGTAAATTCACATTACCATTAAAATATTAGCACTGTATTGCTAGACAAAGGGTATGCTTTTCTGTTTCTTTAAAAAATTATTTCTTTGCACGTGTGTGTGTGTCTGTGTTTGCACCAGAATTTCTTACCTCTATGAAGGAATGCCAGACACACATACCTTATTTTGCACCTGGCTTTACACAGATACTGGGGAATGGAACCTGGCTGACTTTGCAGGAAGCACTTTTAACTGCTGAACCATCTCCCCAGACCTATTTTTTTAACAAATATTTTATTTATTTAGCTATATTTGTTGACAGAGAAAGAAAGAGAGAGAGAGAGGAGAGCGAACTCCAGATTCCCGTGCCCTTTATGCAGCTGTCTTTCTATGGGCACTGGGTCATCAAACCCAGGCCATCAGGTATTACAAGCAGGTGCCTTTAACCACCCCAGCCCTATTTTTGTTCTTTTGAAAGTTTATGAAAAACATACCCACTGCAATGAACATATCATTCACATATGTAATGTCTTTCATGTTGCTTTCCCATTTTTAAATGATTTGTCTCTTTTATTTATTTTTATTGACAACTTCCATATTTGCAGACAATAACCCATGGTAATTCCCTCCCTCTCCCCACTTTCCTCTATGAAACTCCATTCTCCATCATATCCCCTCCGCCTCTCAATCAGTCTCTACTTTATTTTTATGCCATCATCTTTTCCTCCTATTATGATGGTCTTGTGTAGGTAGTGTCAGGCGCTATGAGGTCATGGATATCCAGGCCATTTTGTATCTGGAGGAGTGCATTGTAAGGAGTCCTACCTTTCTTTTGGCTCTTACATTCTTTCCGCCACCTCAAATAAGTCATATGGAAACCTACTTTTTTGGACAATGAAACACTCAGAAGCCATGAATGATTAGTCTTTTTAATGTAAGTTTTCATAGTTGTTTGTCTGTCTGAACACATGAATTTCACGACTCCTTTCCTTCTGGGACTGGTCCTCCACTGAGCCACACTTGTGGCTGCTGTCTGTCCTTCCATCATTACACTGTTGTACTTCAGCTTCTTTTTGAGTTCCAGTTTTTCTGTACACTTGGCCAAGTGAAGGATTCCCTTGGAGGAAAACATATATAGACGTATGTTTCTTACTGCCCTTTAAGCTTCAAATTGTCATTTTTGGTTTACTCTGAACACTTGCCTGGGCTTTCAGATAACTTCTGCTCTCATTCTTCGCTCGTCTGTAATTGCTATCAGTACGAAAGCCGGTTTAATAAATGCTCATCTACCCCTGAGGCGAACTAGCTCATATCCCTGCCTTTGTCACTGTTGGGTTCCCAGATTCCTGAAGTTGTTTCTGAATTGGAAGTAGCTAATCAGTAATTTTGAAATTGAGTGGAAATTAACAAAATTAAAGGAAAATATATAAAGGATCTTTGGGTTTTGTGTGGCAGAATAAAGCTGAAAGTAACTGATTTTGTTACGGGACCAAACTCATGGTACCAACATGAAATTTATAGTCATATAATTCAGTGTAATTCTTTACTCCTTATATTATTTGTTACTACATAACATGCTGTCTCAAATGTAAGGAGTTTGACACATTAGATACTTGTGACTACACAGTGTCTTCAGTCCAGGAATGTGTCCATAGCTTCCCTGATTCTTTTGGCTCAAGGTCTCATGAGATTGTAGCCTTCCATGAAGTACCATCTGGGAAATGAGAAACCTTTAAGTTCATTCAGGTTTTGGTTGTTGGCAGGATTTTGGTGCTTCTCTGACTTGAGAGCCTCATGTCTTTCCTAATCATTGACCAGAATCTCCCTGCAGGTCCTCACTAAGCTGACCTCTTCACGGTGCACTCGTAATATAACACAGAAACTGACTTTGACTAGAAAGACCAACGTCAGAAAGAGAGCAGACATCAGACATCATAGTTTACTGATAACCTAATCTTGAAAGTGACATCTTGTTCTTTCTGTTGAATCATCTTCACTAGAAGATGCTATCACATCAGCTGAAGAGGAGAGGATTTCACAGACGCATGAACTTAGGAATCAGAGCCCATGTGAGGAGCTTTCTTACATAGAAAGAGGAAGAACAGGAAGAACATATAAATTTGTTCATTGAAAAAAATTGAATCTTGGAAGATGGATCAGCAGTTACAGGTGCTTGCTTGCAAAGCCTGCTGGCATAGGTTCATTTCCAAGATGGCAATGCAAGCCAGATGCAAAAATTAATATAATAATCTTCTGTTCATTTCCACAGAGGCAAAAGGCCCTGGCGCACAGGTGCATGCACACACACACAAACACACACACACACGCGCAACTAAATGATAAATGTTTTTTAAAAAACAAAGTCAAAATGGGACCTCCTGTTTCACTTCACGTCATGCTCTGGGATGGAAAGGTAGGGAATGGAACTGCGCAATGTCTATTAGTGTATTCTAGGGGCATTTAGTAAGGCTCAGGAGCAAGACCTATTGCTTGTGATCAGTGCTGTTGCAACTAGAGGAGCTATGGAAGCAGAGAAAAATGGTTAAGATGTGCTGCGATCACTGCCTTCCCACAGGAGGGGAAACTGAAGTGTGTGGAAAGAGGAAGAAGAGACCCCTCCCAGCACACACTTTGAGAGCCTTCCTGGAACTGCAGGCATGGGAGCAGAGGCAGACCTGTGCATTGGGAAGAGTAAGCAGGGAGGACAGATGGCGGAGACAGAAGCCATGCTGAGAAAGACCCATGCCATCATGCCAAAGACTTGGGCTTGCATGCAGGAAGTGGAGTAGGAACACGGAAGGATATAACTAAATATCTGAAGTAGAAATAATACCTCAAGTCAAGCTCAGTGGGCATTTCTTTGCTAATAAAAAGGCCCAGAAGTAGAGGAATGCACTGGTCTCTCATTACACCGTTTCTAAGATTTCACTGTGAGGACTAGGTCATAGCACAGGTGAAAAGTTCTCTTCAAGTTCTTTACTCGAATTACACACCTCAGTGACAACGTACTGCATCTCTGTAACGTGCAGCTTCTCACAAGCACCACCTTTGTGCAGTCACTGGAAGAATTTGATTCAAGTTCATTTTCAGCAAAGAATGAAAGAAAATAGTGGTGTTCATGCATAATGTCAACCATGACACCTCTTAACCCATAGCTCCTTTCTCAGCTCGGTAAATTAAATGAATCCCTAAACACTTTAATTTCTTACCCTGTTACCTTTGTTCCCCCGTGGTGCAAACTGTTCCTTTCACTCGTTAACGTCTCTTTAGAAACTCGTTTTTCAGTTTTGCCCAAAAGAACTATATAGGCTTTCTACATAGAAATGAAAGGAAGCAGCGAGGCGTGCAGCTATGGATACACACAGCTGCATGAGTCACTCCCAAGGAATGTCACGGAGGTGTTGGAAGGCTCAGCTCCATATCCATCTTGAGTCTACTGTGTGTTCATGTCAACCGTATTTGAACTGAAGTCCATAATTTCTCTGCATCTAGACTTCTTTCCTCTTTCATAGTCTCAGAACTTCCAGGGTACAGCGGGCTTACAATTAATTCCTGAGCTTTTATTAACATTGAAAGGAAAATATCCATCTAAGTCTGGGGGATGACTCTGACCTTACAGTGTTGTTTGACCTCTGATCACACGTGCTCAACTGAACAATGAAGGGATGGATCAATTTGCATGTGCCTGGTTATTATGAATATTATGTCTACCATTATATTCTTTAGAAAAAGCTAGAACTTTTGGGTCATATATACAAGATGCAAGGGCTAGAAAGATTGCTTAGTTGTTAAGGCATTTGCCTGTGAAGCCTAAGTACCCAGGTTTGATTCCCCAGAACCTACATAAGCCAGATACACAAGGTGACACATGTGTATGGAGTTCATTTGCAGTGGCTGGAGGCCTTAGTGTGCCCATTCTCTCTTTCTCTCTGGACAAATAAGTAAAAAAATAAAAAAGAATATATACAACATGTGAGAGTTGGGTCATACGTATAGTGAGAGATTATGTCTCTTATCAAAAATAATTACAGGGCTGGAGAGATGACTTGGCAGTTAAGCACTTACCTGTGAAGCCTAAGGACACCAGTTCAAGGCTCAATTCCCCAGGACCCACGTTAGCCAGATGCACAAGGGGGTGCACGCATCTGGAGTTCGTTTGCAGTGGCTGGAGGCCCTGGCATGCCCATTTTCTCTCTCTCCCTCTCTTCCTCTCTCTCTTTCTCTCTCCCCCCCCTCTCTCTTCCTCTTTCTCTCTGTCTGTCACTCTCAAATAAATAAATAAAAATAAAAAAATGAAAAAATAATAATTACATTTTGCTCATAGAGTCCCAACTTCAGCTATGCGTAGGAAAGGTCTGATTATCTTCTACCCATCTTGCATCTAGATGACCATGTTTTATAAAGAGACTTTTTCCCCCTTTAAAGTTTGATTCCTCTATGTGCAACCCAGCAGGAAGTTCAGGTATCAGAAGCAGAAACCATTCCTTTTATGGCCTAACGCTTCTTAGCTGGGATCACGTAGGGCTTTAAAGCCATCATTTAATTAAGACTGAGGACAGGTTAGCTTTCGGGAAGATTAAAGGATCTGGCATGGCCCTTTAGAGAAGGTGATTACCGGGGACATTTAGCAAGTACATATTTGAGGGAATTTAATTGATGACTCAAATACGGAATGAATGTCACTGAATGAAGTGACAGGGCACTAAATTAGAAAAGGTAGACTAGCACACTGAGGCTTACATTTTTAGACTTAAAATGATTTTAAGGTTTAACATGAACATGTTGTCTTTAGGCATGAGTTAATGTGGAAACTCCTTCAGTTCTCAAATTAAGAAAGTTTAAATTAAATTCACTTCTCAAATTGAGAACCAAATTGTAATACAAATAAAATATCAATCAGTTTTTTCCAGGTATTTAAGTGATTATGCACTCAAATTTATGTGATCACGTCATAGAGAAGTAGAAGTGTGTATAGAAACAGGTAAAAATGAATACAGTTAGTTCCCATCATGAAAATTTGATCCAGTTAGTGTATTATTATTTTTAGCTATTTTGTTAAGTGTTTGAACATACACAGAAATTAGATACAGTTTTTGGATTCTTAGGATATGTGTATGTATTTGCAAACAGAAAATCTATAAGACTAGCTTGTAATATTGTGTCAAATCCACCTTAAAGAAAATTTTAGAGTACATCTTTTTTATCTCCCAAACAAAAATAAGTAACAAAATCAAGGACCAACTGGATAATTTAATATGTCAACATTTCTTACCTGCTCACTCGTTTCTTCACTTACTGAGAATATTGTATACTTAGGCTATTGGGCTAAGCCTGAGTCTATAGAAAAATAAAATTTCCGGGTGAGCCTATACAGGTATAGAGTGAGGTATGGTGGATCAGGGCTGTGCATTTTAGGGCATTTTCCTCTAGTGTTCTGAGTGACTAATACTGCCACCTTGCAAGGAAGTAGAAATAAGTTCATTTCTCCAGCTCCACGACGTTGGGACTTTGGATGTTCTCTCTTTCCATTCCTCATATTGTCTCTACCTGTGGGATGCTTTGTTTCCTTGCTGCCTCCTTCGTTCTTCTAGAGCTGTTATCAGCAGCCTTATTCGAAAACAGAAACACTGCTGCGCATCGCATGCCCTGTCTCTTCATTTTACCTCCTTACGTTGTGCTGATTTGTATCTGCATAGTGTTCTCCAGCTCCGCTGCCTTAGTGACCATTCTTTCTTTCCTCCGCCTCTGGTCCAAATACGTGTTATAGCTCTTCAAATCGGGAAGAGCTGAAATATCTGGCACATGTCAACCAAGTAGGAGTACACTTCAAATAAGGTAAGAGGTTCTCTATTTCTCCCTACGGCTACTCTCTCGTGACACCCCAGCCTCAATCTCTTCCATGTCCCCTGAGTGATTCTGCAGGCCTGTTCTCATGGACCTTCTCAGCTTGCTGTTCATCGTGTTCACTCTACGAAACCTGGCTCCCCTCAGCCTAGGTTCATTTGCATGCATAGCTTTCCCTTTATTCCTTGCTAGTATATTTCCCATTTGTACATTTTTTTTTTCGAGGTAGGGTCACACTCTAGCCCAGGCTGACCTGGAATTTACTATGGAGTCTCAGGGTGGCCTCAAACTCATGGCAACCCTCCTACCTCTGCCTCCCGAGTGCTGGGATTAAAGGCGTGCGCCACCACGCTCAGCATTTATTTATTTTGTTGAAACTTACTATCATATGCTTCTGTATTTCTTTTTTAAAATATTTTATTTATTTATTTGAGAGAAAGAGAGAGAGAGGCAGATATATGTAGAGAGGAGATAATGGGTGTGCCAGAGCCTTTAGCTACTGCAAATGAACTCCAAATGCCTGTTTCATCTCGTACATCTGGTTTTACATGGGTACTGGCGAATCGAACCTGGGTCTTTTGGCTTTGCCAGCAAGTGACTTAACTGCCACGCCATCTCTCCAGCCCCATCTGTATTTCTTGACTCCAATTTAGATTTTATAATCTTTGTGCAACTTGTTTCTTTCCTTCTCCTGGTTCCTGAAATTTGAGCAGTGTGTTCCCTGTTCATAATTTTTTCAGTTTTAAATTTAATTTGGGGCCGGAGAGAAGATGCTTGCCTGAAAAACCTAAGGATCCAGTTTTGATTCTCCAGGTCCCATGTAGGCCATACGTACATGGTGGAGCATGCATCTGGAGTTTGCTTGTAGTGGCTAAAGGCCCTGGCATGCCCAGTTCTCTCTCTCTCTCTCTCTCTATCTCTGATAAGTAGCTGAAGTAAAATGTTTTAAATTTAATTTAAATTGACAGTTATAATCATGTACTTATGATGTACAATGTGATGCTTTAAGTAAGTTTACATTCCAGAATTATTAAATGAAGCTAATAATTCAGTCACCTCATATGCCTACTTTTTGTGGGAAAGACACATAAAATCAACAAGCAGTTCTGAAATACACACTGTATGTGGTCACTGTTCTGAGTAGTAGATCACTACACTTTACTTTTCATGAATCACTAAACATTTTTTCAATCTGCATATTTCTCCTCTGTTTCCCATAGACTACTGGGAACAATTATATGCCAAAAAAATAGATAACCTAGGGGATAAAATAGACTTCTAGAAATATACAACCCACAAAGAATGGGTCAGCATTAATTCCTTTCTTTATACAAAGTGAGCATGGCTCATTTTGCCTACATTTGGATATGGCCAAATTTATCTCAAATCCCGTATTTTTTTCTCTTTACTTTCTTCTTTTTTCCTTTATTTTTTTTCCTTCTCCCCAACTTATTTTCTCTTCCTTCTCTTTGTGATTTGGTAGACACAAAACAAACTCTTGATTATATGATTCAGTCAAGGGAAATAATCAGCTATGTTTGCTCCTTCTCCTCTGAAATTCACTCCATCTCATGGTCCCAGGTCAACTTCCTTCATACTCTTTTTGTTTAATAAAAAAATACAGTCATTTCTATTGTTCATAAGTTCATATTGAACTTCTACTATTTTTATATCTCTTAAAATATCCCTACCTTCTCGCCCAGTTTATCTCATTTCTTTACCCATTCAGAGAACTCTGGTTCTTTATTCATCCTTCACCTTAGTTGGTCAGGGTGATTTCTTCACCTTGAAACTAGAAATGGGGCACGGAGGTTATATTAGCTGCCTGGGGAGCCTTGTTACTTTTAATTTTATTGGTGGACAAAATATATGTCCATGAATAATACCTCCTCAACAGAGGTATAAAAATACAAAGTAAATCTCTCCAGACCCCAGACCTCTATGTTGTTTTGAGATAAGCATTAGGTATCTTTGAACAATTGTCATGGATTTATGAATACACATTTTGAGTTGCAGATGTCTTTTATTAGAAGACAAATTGTGGCACACTACATCGACTGTTTACCTCTAGAGCACGGCTTTATTGTTACTGGTGGCAGTGGTTTGAGTTGAATTCAAATGATCACCTTATTCAATGTTATTACAAATATTTTACAAGCTTATTTCATGTTTTATGCTATACCAATGTATATTACAGCAAGCATACTTTCTCAGTAAAAGGAGAATAAGGCTGCAGAGATTGCTCAGTGGTTAAGGTGCTTACCTGCAAAGTCTAACGACCTGAGTTTGATTCCCCAGTATGCATGTAAAGCCAGATACACAGAGAGGTACACGTGTCTTGAGTTCATTTGCAGTAGCTAGAAGCCTTAGGCCACCCATGTTCTCTCTCTGTCTCTCTCTCTCCATATATATATATATATATATATATATATATATATATATATATGTGTGTGTGTGTGTGTGTGTGTGTGTGTGTGTGTGTGTGTGTCTCACTTTTCTCTGTCTCTGCTTGCATATAAATAAATAAATAAAAACATTTTTGAAAGAACAGAAAAAGTTATATATGAAGAGAATTAATTCCTAAAACTAAAATGACTAGATCAAAGTTAATGTAGATTTTTAAAATATATTTTTAAGAAAAAAAAATTGGTAGAATCTAGAATGTCTCCAAAAAGTGCCTGTTGTAAAGGCTTAGTGTTTCGAAACGTGGCGCTCATGGGGTGGGCTTATGGCCACGACCATCCTACCCTTGAAGGAAAATCACGGGAGCTGCTGCTGCTCTTCCAGCCATAAGTGAGTGAGCGTTGGCCACGTTCCCACTGTGATGTACAGAATACCGCAGGCCATAGCAAAGGGGCCAATTGGTTATAGGCAGAATTTTTCTCAACTTTTTATTAAGATGAATAAAAACAACTTATTGTCTTCAATGTTTGTTACAGTAACACAAAACCAGCTAACACATGTACTAAACTGCATAAGTCACACTAATTAATGTAAAGCTTGCTTTTCAATTAATTTGTGCATATTCAGATCAATGCAGCCATCACCCTGGTCAAAATAAAAATAGTTGCAGCATATCGGAAAGTAGTATCTTGCTCCATCCAATAGACAGGAGTCAATTTTCTCCATAGGCAGACACTATTCGAAGTTCTTTTACGATCACTTAATTTTGTTTGTTCTTGAACTCCAACATGGCATCATATGGTGAATACCATTTCATATCTGTTTCTCTTATAAATTCTTCATGCAGTCGTCTAGATCATGTGCACTAGTCCATGCATCATCCTTCTGTGGTGATTTGATTCAGGTGTTACCCATAAACTCAGGTGTTCTGAATGCTGGGTTCCCAGCTGATGGAGATTTGGGATTTAGCGCCTCCTGGAGGCGGTGTATTGTTAGGGGTGGGCTTAAGGGTGTTATAGCCAGTTTCCTCTCCCCAGGTGTTTGGCACACTCTCCTGTTCCTGTTGTCCAGCTGATGTGGGCCAGGGGGTGATGTCCACCCTCTGCTCATGCCATCGTTTTCCCCTGCCATTGTGGAGCTTCTCCCCGAGCCTGTAAGCCAAAATAAACCTCTTTCTCCCACAAGCTGCTCTTGGTTGCATGATTTCTACCAGCAATGTGAACCTGACTGCAACACCTTCCTTGCCCTGTAATAAATAGTCTAATCTGTGACTATATGTCATAACAGATGCTGAGGGAAAAAAAAAAAAACCTTTTCTCCAGATTTCTATATTTGCATAATGTGACAATTTGGATTCATGAGAAGAGCTGGGGTAAACCTTTAAGATGATTTACTTTTTAAAAAACTTTAAAAAATTTATTTATTTGAGAGCGACAGACAGAGAGAGAAAGAGGCAGATAGATCGAGAGAGAATGGGCATGCCAGGACCTCCAGCCACTGCAAACAAACTCCAGACGCATGTGCCCCCTTGTGCATCTGCCTGACGTGGGTCCTGGGGAATTGAGCCTCCAACCTGGTTCCTTAGGCTTCAGAGGTAAATGCCTAACCGCTAAGCCATTTCTCCAGCCCAAGATGATTTACTTTATTTTCCACAATTTTAAGCATGAGAAGGCTGAATCTAAAATGTTGAAAATCTTGCTATATTATAAATAATTATTTATTATTATAATTATTAATAATTATCATGAATAATTATAAATAATATACAGGAGGGCAGAATTTGATCCTAATATTAAACACTTCTAGGCCCATTGTCTTTCTAACATATCACTTTTTTTAAAAATAAACTCCCCTTTAGACTATAAACAACCTCAGAAAAATGATGGTTGTCGTACCATTATTAAATGTAGGTTGTTGCACTCTGTCTCTCTCCCTCTCAAATAAATACTTTGTTTTTGTAAAAAGGGGTCTAGAGAGATAATTCAGTGGTTAAAGTCACATCCCCAGTTCCCACGTAGAGCCAGATACACAAAGTGGCACATGCGTCTGCAGTTCATTTGCAGTGGCAGAAGGCCCTGGCATACCCATGATCGAGCTCTTTCTATCTCTCTCTCTCACTCTCTCAAATAAATAAATAAAATATTTATTTTAATTTTAACATTTATGTGTGTATGTATTTATTTATTTACAAAGAGAAACAAAAGAGAGAAAACAGAATGGGTGCACCAGGGGGGCCTCTTGCCACTGCAAACAGCCTCCGTGTGCATGTGCCACTTTGTGTAGTTGGCTCTATGTGGGAACTGGGAATCAAACTCAGGTGGTTAGGCTTTGCAGATAAGTGCCTTATCTGCTGAGCCATCTCTCCAACCAAATAAAATATTCTTAACAAATTAAAAAATATAAATATTGGTTGGTGTTGCAGTCAGGTTTGCATTGCTGGTAGGAATCATCCAAACAAGAGCAGCTTGTGGGGAAAAGGAAATCTTTTTTTGTCACTTCTGGTACCACTTTATTGTTGCAGTCAGGTTCCCTTTGCTGGCAGAAAGCACCCAACCAAAAGCAGGTTTTTGGAAAAAGGGATTTATTTTGGCTTACAGACTCAAGGGGAAGCTCCATAATGGCAGGGAAAACAATGGCATGAGCAGAGGGTGGACATCACCCTCTGGCCAACATAAGGTAGACCATAGCAATAGGAGAGTGTGCCAAACACTGGCAAGGGGAAACTGACTATAACACCCATAAGCCCGCCCCCAACAATACACACCCTGCAGGAGGCGCTAATTCCCAAATCTCTATCAGCTGGGGACCTAGCATTCAGAACACCTAAGTTTATGGGGGACACCTGAGTCAAACCACCATAGTTGGAAAACTTGCTAAAAGTTTTAGAATACCAGTGAGACAGGAGTGTATTTCTTGTATATAATACTTCCTGGTGCCGCAGAATGATGCTAAGTCTTTGCATATCTTAGTTGGCTGGGCAGTGCTGACAGTAATTGGTGATGGCTGTACTTCCCCTCAGTCCCTGCATTCGAGGCCCAAATCTCTCTTGAATGAAATCGATTGCCCAGGGCACGTCTTCAGAAAAGCTCCAGAAAAAACACTTCACTTTTTTAGAAAGTCAATTTGAGGAGGACATAAAAAAAAATTTATTAGGGTTTGACAATCAATTCGACTGGTTTTTTGTTGTTATTGAAACTGGAGCTTGTTAAATAAACCAGTGTCTCCCCTTGGTTTCTTAAGTGTCTGCTACTTCTGCTTTAGCTTTGCTGGGTCATTTACAATACAAAACAGTTTGGAAGTTTATCAAGTTTCAGTATTGAATTTGTTAGGCAATAATGAACCACATACTATTATTCCTGAAATCCCAGTGTGAAACTATGTGATTGTACTAACTTTTATATAACTATACCTTAACTATTTATTCATTTTATACTTAGCTATTTAGCTAACAAAATTATATTTATCATGTGGCATGCTGTTCTAAAATATGTAAACAATGGTTTTCAAAGCTCTGTTGTCTCTCTGTCACCCTGTGATGTGCAGTTACTCTTTAAAAAATAGTCCTACTTGAGTTTTTACACCTTACCAGCACTGGCCAAAAAAAACTCATCACATTATTCTTCAGAATAGGATACGGATGCACTAGTGTATAAGATATGTATAATAGTTTTTCTGAACTTTAAAGTAGAGAATGTTATTTAGGTAAATTAAGAAAAACTAGTAGTCTTTCATATATCTTACCTATCATAGAATTGACCTTTCACTTTTAATGGCTCAGAGAGTATTTAAAAGCATTTTTATTGAGTAAATGGATTAAGTCAAAATTCCAGTTATTTCTTCTAAAAATGTTGTTCATAAATTTATTTTAAATAAAGGCTACAAATTAATTTAGTGTCACTTTAAGAGGATTTCTTATAATATGCAATAATGGAACTATAAAAGCAAACATCCAAAATACTATGAATTAAAAGGTAACCTTAAATTACAGATTTCATACACATGTTCTAATCAATCACATAGTAAAACTGGTGTAGATATAAAAATATGAAAATTATATACCTGACTTGTTCACTCGATCTTATGTGCATATATGTCACAAAAGTGTAATACTTGAAACTAAAAGTTTGACTGTTTTTTACTTTTTTCGTGCTACCTAAGAAAGGAAGCATGGAATATTTGTTTTTGTGTACCTGGCGGATTATATCCTTTAATCTTGTGTATTTTGCTGTAAACAGGCTTTCACTCTTTTATGGGTAAATAGTGTTGAATCTTGTATATAAACTACCTTTAAATTACCTATTTATCCATAGATAGACACTAGTTTGATTCCATCCCTTATCTATGTGAATTGTGCTATGATGCACAAGGACACACACACATCTTTGATGCACTGATTTCATCGGCTTTGCATATGGACCTGGAAGTGGAATTACTGGACCATGTATCAAATTTATTGTTATTTTTAGAGGAAACTTTGTGCTCGTCAACTACTTGCTAACAATATCCCTGTCATCAATGTGCATATAGTCCTTCTATCCACATACTTGCCAGCACTCCTCCTCCTCTTCTTTTTCCTCCTCCTCCTCCTCCTCCTCCTCCTCCTCCTCCTCCTCCTCCTCTCTCTTCTTCTCTCTCTCTCTCTCTCTCTCTCTCTCTCTCTCTTTTCCTGATGTAGAGTTTATATTTATCCCAGGTTGACCTGGAATTCACTGTGTAGTCTCAGGGTGGCCTTGAACTCATGGCGATCCTCCTACCTCTGCCTCCCTCCCGAGTGCTAGAATTAAAGGTATGTGCCACCATGCCTGGCTTGTCTTCTTTTTTAATAGCCATTCTTATTAGAATGAGGTGATAGCTAATGCTTGTTTAAATTTGCATTTCTCTGATGATTAGTGGTATTGAATTTTCATCTGGTCATTAGTTTGTCTTTCCAAAAGTGTCCAATAGGTGAATTGTGCACATTTTGATCGAGTTGCTTCTTGCTATTGAGATTTTTCTGTGTGTGTTTCTTAGTCATCTCGGATGTTCACTGCTACTCAAGTGCATGGTTCTACCCATCCTCTGGGTTCTCTCTTCATTCTGTCGATTGGTTGTGCATAAGCTTTTTAATCAATGAAAATCAATTTGTCCAGTTTTCCTTTTGTTTCCAATTCTCTTCGTGCTTTGCACACATAAAAAGTCCTTGACTGTTGTTAATACAGTGATGTATTTTCTTCTGGTGGTTTTGTGATTTTAGCCCATGCAATGGAGTCATTCGTCCACTTGGGTTAAGTATGACAATTCGTAAAACGAGGACTGTCCAGTTTGATTCTTCATCTTGTAAATATTCAATTTTCCCATCATCATTATTGCAGAGCCCTTGCCCCACTGTGTGTTTTCAGCTTTTTCTTCTGCAATGTAATTTTTACACATGTTATTTCCTCATATCTCCAAGAATAATGCCACTGGAAAACAAAGCATTTTATCCGCCAGGCGTGGTGGTGCACACCTTTACTCCCAGCACTCGGGAGGCAGAGGGAGGAGGATCGCCATGAGTTCAAGGCCACCCTGAGACTGCATAGTGAATTCCTGGTCAGCCTGAACTAGAGTGAGAATCTACCTCAAAAAAAAAAAAAAAATCATCCATGACCTCTCAGAGACATAGTCCATGGGTTCATAAATAAAGATTTTTTTCCAAGTTCTACAGTTCTACAGACCAATGTTTTACAGTCATTCTTTGTCTTCAAAGCACTTCATCAAAATCTGCCTCTTATCTTAGTATAACTTCACAGACATTGTAGTTTACAAATCTTGTTGAGAAGTCTCCATTTACTTTGTCACTTTCTCTGCTTATAAGGAGAACAGTGTACTTTAGTTACCACATAGTTTTATAGTGTATGTTGAGGTGAGAGTTTGTTTTATAAACCTATTTTTGAAACATCCATTTTTTTTTGTCATTTAATCTGTAGAAATAATTGGCACCAGTATCCTAATGTTAAGAGAATATGAGACTAAATTCAATTTTTTTCCTGAGATAGAAACATCTTATGAAGCCCCATGAATATATATGAAGAAATACTGGGTTTCCAAAAATTATGGCAAATGCAAATTTGTTTTTTTGTTTTTATAGGACGTACTTCTTGCAATAGAAAATTGTTTTTCAGGGATATTTTCATGTCATAAAGTATGACATTGTTAAAACTTGTTGATGACTCTGTTCTTTCAGAAAGCCTTGTTTTTCAGTTTGTTGCAAAACTTCTCAACATTATCTTCAATGAGCTGATATTCAATAAGGTCAATAAATTTGATCAGAATTGTTTTAACTTCTTTGTCATGATAACTCAAAGTTATACAATAAGAGCAAGGCCTGTTATTGTGTACGTGAAAGCGCAGCAACATGAGTCATTGATGCAGGAGGTTCATAAGTTTGTGGCCGTTCTGGGCAAGATGGAGCATTCCAGTTCAGCCTGGGTTCTATCACATTGCTTCAAAGCAAGTATTTGTTAGGGAAGCTTTAAAAGCCTTTTTATTCCTCATATTCAGAAACTGTCTCACTGGATCTGAGAGATATTTGTTAAAAAGATGTATCAATGGGGCTGGAGAGATGGCCTAGCAGTTAAGGTGCTTGCCTGCAAAGCCTAAGGACACAGGTTCAATTCCCAGTACCCACGTAAGCCAGATGCGCAAGGTGGCCCAAGCATCTGGAGTTCATTTGCAGTGGCTGGAAGCCTGGGCATGCCCATTCTCTCTCTCTCTCTCTCTCTGCCTCTTTCTCTCTTTCAAAGAAATAAGTAAAAAAATGTATTTGTAAAAAAATCAATGAAATATAGCATAGAAGTCCATAATGAATAACAAAATGGGAAAGTTACAATAAGAAAAGTATTATCACATTACAATTATTTATTAATCTACACATTCAATGTATTATAATGGGTATAATAATAGCAAAGAAGCAGATATAGCTTGGTTAGAGTAAATAACAATTCTTTCTTGAAAATGAAAACTCACCTCCAAATTTCATTACACTTCAGAGCGTGTCTATTCTCTTGTATTGGTCAGTGGCATATTAATAGGAAATTGAGGAAGGTGAGTTGTGAAAGAGTTGTTATTGTCACCAACCTAACATCATTTCCTTCTTACAGCATAGAAAACAGTGCTGGTCAACATCTTTTCATGCCCCAGGATGGAGAATAGACAACCAAAAGAACACAGTTCTATTTGCTTTGATCTGCAGTTGATAGTAAGAGTCACATCAGAATTGCTCAGTCATGCTTCATGACTGCTGGTACAAACTTAAACAACTGGTTAAGTTCAAGTCTTCTATTATCATTTCTAATTAATGTCGATGGGAGAATGGCTAACAACATGAAGATCCAGTTGAGAAATTAGCTCTGGGAGATCAGAGTTTTAATGTTTTTATACTTTTCCAGTTACCAATAACTATGTAATGGCTACTCTCATTGTTTGAATTATATGGCCCATATGAACTCATGTATTTTGAGTGCTTGGTCCTCCAGCTGATGGCAATTTGGGAGGTGGAAGTTTGTGGGAGGAGGTGTGATGTTATCACTTAGCTTCCCCCTTGCCAGAGCTCAGGTCACTTGTGCCATCTTCTACCTGCTGTGGCAAGAAGTGATTTACAGCATATGCTTGTGCCATGCTTTCCTCTGCCATCCTGGAGCTTCTCTTCAAGACCGGAGGGGAAAAGTAAACCTTATCTTTTCACCTGTTGCTTTCAGTAAGGTGTCTTGTCTGAGCAATGCAAAGGTAAGCACAACACACCCCAAACTTAGTGACTTGAACATCTCTTGAGCTACTAATTCTATATGTTGTTCAATAATAAGCTAGACAGTTCTTGTTTGGTGTATCCTATGTGATTATATTCAGAGGGTAGCTGGAGCAACAGTTACATGGTTTCTTCATGCACATACTTGGCAGGTGTGCCTGAGAGTCTCAGCCATCTGTGGGTTGGCTGGCTATAATGTTCTCTCCATGTGACTACATGGTTAGGGTGGGCTTTCTTAGAGCATGGCGGTCTGGACTTTGTGGGGCTTTCTTAAATGTGACTTGTTTTCCTACAATAAATTCTAAAAGTTCCAAGAAGAAAATATAACACTTCTTTTGATCACTCTTCAGATGTTTCAGAACATCCTTTCTGCACTTTGTTATTTAGGCAGTTCTAGGGGGTAACTAACAATCCATGGAAGGTAATTGAGCTTCATTTCTAATGGAGAAATAGCAAAGATTTTGAATGCTATTTGCTTCCCCACAGCCCAAGGTTATTAGGGCTTACTTTTGTTTTGAAAACGTTGAGGAAACAGGCTTCTAGCCAGTAAATGACTAGCTACCAATATTTTAATGGCTGGTCTGTCAGACCAGTCATTATTGCATATAATGCCATTCGTTTTTGTGAGTGCAAACAGACTCTCCAGTTGTTGATGCCTTTTAAAATAAGTTATTTTGGTTGTTGTTGTTATTTTGGTGTGTGTATGTGTGTGTCCAGGCAATGTGTGCCACATCACACATGTGTGATTTGGGCAAATACATGCCAAATCAAGTGTGTGTGAGGAAGCAGAAGGACAACGTCGGGTGTCAGCGTTCGCCGTCTCTTTTCTTTTTGCTTTAGGCAAGGCGTCTCATTCTCGTTGTTGCCGGCTGGGTCTGCCAGGCCAGCTGGAGCATGAGCTTCTGAGAAAGGCTTCTGTCCGTCTCCCCCATCTCATTCTCTAGCAAGCACTTTGTCTGTGGAACCCTCTTCCCACCCCTGCTTTTAACATGAATAATCCATCCTGGATATTATAAAATTCCAATCTATAAGGGTGACGTTTTCAATATTCTTGTTTATGAGCATTGATAGTTTTGGCAAAACTAAATATTTTCTCACTTTAATATTTTATTTTTTCCATCATGAAGTCTCTTTGTGCTTCACTCTCTGATGTCCTAGAAACATGTTTTGAAAAGACACATCATCGGTCATGTGCTTGGAGGTTATTTTATTCTAGTGGTTCCTATGAATGGAATTGCTGTTCACCCTTATGTTCTGAACATGAACTTGCATGTATCCAATAGATGACATAAGGTTTTGGTCTACTGGACATATTTTACTCATGAAAATTGTTTTATATCTCAGCAAGCAGGAACTTAAAGAATAGTAATTTTTGGCTGTATACATTTATTTTAAACAACTGTGGATGGGGGGTGAAAAGAATACAGGTTGTTTTCTAAAAGTTTATTTATGTAAACTTCTTGGAGAATGAGACTGTTTTCCATGGACCTTCCCCTGTTTTTTTTTTTTTATTATATTTCTCTTTTATTCCAAATTTGTCCAGAATTTATTTTTTTTCTAGGTATACTCTGCCATTTTCCGTTGGGTGGCCTAATTTGTCTGTATATGGAAACGGAATGTTCGTGTAGGATTGTCTACACAGTCCTGTGACGATGGTATGAGACGGCTACTTCCATGTAGGTTGTTCCCCTGTGTTGTGAGAAGAATCCATAGATGTCTTATCTAAATTGTAGATGGATCTGTAGCATGCCATCTGGTGCCATGTAAGGCACAGTATCTATTCAAGTCAGAGGCCTGTGTGTTGCTGGCTCGGTGCCCCGCCCATGATACTGTTGGAGGATGGTAGAACCTTCAGTAAGTGGGTCTAGGAAAAGTGTCACCAAAGGCGCGTTCTTGAATAAGACACGAGAACTCTGGCCCCCATCCGCCACTACTTTGCTTTCTGCCTGCCATGCAATGAACAAAGTAATTTTTTTTCTCACAGCTACATAGTCTCACCATGATGTAGGATCATCAGAGGCCCAAAGGCGACAGAAGTAATGTGAGCCAAAATAATCCTTTGCTGTTTGTGTAAGTTGTTCAGCTCAGACACATTGTTAGAGCAATGGAACACACACTAGAACTACACTTTTCCCTGTTTCCAGCCAATGGAAGTAAGCTAATAGACACTTTAGCCAAGTGAGAATGCATTTGGTGTGTCAGTTCCTGATTTACAAAGCAAAGCTAAGTAGGTCCCTTATGGTTATTCCGATTTCAAAGCATCAGAGAGATTAACGAGTTGATTAACTTGATGGTGATGATGATGCCACTTGATTAAATTGATGATGATGATGGCACAAGGAAGCTCTAGGCAACTCACAAATAGAATTCATCTGTTGAACAAGTGAACTCATATGAGCAGCACACAGCATCAGATTTTCTGTCATAAATCCTTCAGATTACGTGCGTGACTCACAAAGCAATTTTATAAGTGTGCTTTTTGCTATTTTATGTTTATTTCCCTCTAGGTGAGATTTAACCAACTCACCTCTGTTGGTGTTTTGATTATCCTATTTCTCATTTTAGATGATTATATTTCCATTATCGTCAACCTTTTTTCTTGATTGATTGTTGCTTGCCTCCTGAGGTCTTCTCATTGTTGGGGTAAAACATCTGACCAGAAGCAAGTCATGAAAGAAAGGGTCTATTTCCAGCTTACAGTTTTGAGCAGAAGTTTCATCATGGCAGGAAAAGTAGAGCAGGAATGGACAGGTGGGCATCACATCTCCACAGGAAATAGTACTGATCATGAGCTCTTGTGAACCCCCAATGGACTGGAAAAATGCCCCCTCCCCTTGGCATACCACTTTAAACTAGGCTCCACCTCCCCAAGGCTCCACCAGCTGGGAAATAAATATGGATTTAATCTCAAACATTTGAGGAGATTGGTGACTTTTCATTCTTCTTAGGAACAAAGTTAGGGAAAGTGGAGAAGGAATCTGAATTAGAACTTGTATTTTTTCTTTCTTTTTTTTAAAGAGAGAGAGACACAGAAAGAGAGAGTATGGGCATGAAAGGGCCTCCAGCCACTGCAAACAAACTCCAGATGCATGTTCCACCTTGTGCATCTGGTTTATGTGGGTCCTGAGAAATTGAACTGAGGTCCTTGAGCTTTGCAGGCAAGCACCTTAACTGCTAAGCCATCTCTCCAGCCCTGAATCAGAACTTTCAAATAGAGGAGTGAGTAGTGGGTGTAGGTCATGGAAGTTGCAGAACTAATTATTCATTTTCTAAATGTCTATGTTTAACATATGTGCTTATCCCAATGGAGGGATGGTCATTATGTAAAGTGGGTGAAGAATGGTAAAGTGAAATAGTATAATCAACATCTTTTGTGATTTTTATGCTCACTCAACCTTTCATTTGATGTCTACTGATGTACAGAGTAGTTTATTTACCTATTATCTGGGGTATTGATACTGAAAACTATCCAATGTCACTTTGAAGAATGACATAATCATAAGACAAAAAAACCATACCATGAGTAGCAGAGTCAAGGTACCTTTTGTAATTTGAGGTCTGTAATGGATAAATCTCAAAAATAATATTTCTAGCCATTGGGTTCCCTAATAATGATGATCAATAAGACTTACCTACCCAGATGAGAGTCTTTGCCACCCTCCATCATTAACATTGCATTGTCTACCAGACAGTGGATTAACTAGTTCTGAGGGCATTTAAATTTAACAAATTCTTAAAGAGAGGAGGAAATCCTACAGCAACAAAGTATCAAGAAGAAGGCAAGAAGTGAGAAAAATGTTAAAAATGGGAAAAGTCACTGATGGAACAAGAGTACAATAGATTTTTAAAAATGTGTGACCAGTGAAAGTTGAGACCAATTCACAGAACCTGCAATGATAGCTAATATTAAATATCGCTTGTCTACTATCATATGGCAGGATTTTAAATATTTAACGTATATTATTTCATTTTCATGACATGTTTATTATTACTCCTACCCAAGATTTTTACAGATTGATTAAATTCAGGTATGGAGATTACTTTGTGCAAGATCATTTTCTGCCAAACATATTATTCACTCACCTCACAGCACCCGTTGCTCCAACACATTGACTTCTCATCCTACGCATTGTGTCTCTTGGCACAGGATTCTGAAATAGTGGGCAGACAGCTGTAGTCTGAGGCTTAACAGTACAATCAGAACATCCTACAGATCAGCACACTTACGGACTTCGTCAATAAGGTCATGTTAATTGGATAAACTACAAGTGGACAATGAAGAGAGTTCTGGTAGCTGCAACAGTTGAGAGAATTTATACATGTGGATATTGAGGCTGTCTATATTGTACACTTAGTATATAGTGATTGATCTCTCTTTCATCTTTTATTAACACTTTGGCAAATTATTGGTTTCCTCCAACAACAGCTATGGAATTTCATAATCATTATTTTCAGAAATCCTCTCCTTCACAGAATGTTTCCCTTTTAAACCAATATACTATTCCATTTCATGAGTGTGCTATAATCACTTATACAGGATGACTTCTGTACATTGAACTTCAGAGATGGGGGTCCTTGACAGCCAGTCAGCCAACCAGGAGGTGATTGTTTTAAAATTCATATTTTAGAGTTATTTTCTCACACGACTTTTAGCACCCACTCTTCCAGATTGGGGTCCTCAGAAAGCAACCTTGGTGATTAACATTGGCACATAGGAAGTCCCCAAGAAAGCTTAGGGAAGCATCCCAGGGCCAGGCTCTGGGTATTGTGAGAATGCGGCAAGGAGGACCAGCAGAGGGAGCGATTCAACTCCAGTGAAGTCATATGAGGTCCCATCTAATCTTCCTGGAACCTTGGTGTTGGGTGACCCTTAAAAGTGGTTGGGAAGACCAGGACATTGGAGGCAGAGGCAAAATTGTTAGTTCAAGGCCAGCTTCGACTACATAGGGAGTATGAAGCCAGTCTAAACTACATAGGGAGGCCCCGTGGTTAAAAACCAAGCTTGGGCATGTAGATCAGTGATAAAGCATTTTCCTAGCATGGGCGAGGTCTTGATTTCAATCCCTAGCACTGCACAAATACATAAAAAGTCATATGACATTCATAAATTGATTTTTTACAACATCATATACACCAATGACTAGACAAAACACTGTTCTAAGAAACAGGATGATTTCTGCCAGGTTTTGGAGATTCACTCACTGTGGACACTTAGCTGTCAATTTTCAGCTGAGATGTTGCAGGAACAAGCGTCTCAGAGCTGGTGGTACCGGATTGCGCCTCCCGAAATTATGACTTTGAGTCACGATTCTCAGATAACTTTTCACAACACATAATGATAATGTTCTTGGTTATGGGCAGGAATGAATAACACAGAAAATGGAAGTATCTCCTTTGTAAGCCAACACTGCGGGATTTTTAGGATGGCTAAGTGCTAAGTCACAGCACCTGTGGAGCACGCTGACTGACCAGAGAGAAACTTCTCAATGAGTGTAGTGAGTGAAGGGATTACAATGAGGAGGACTATGTGAAAACCTAGATATATTCTGGTTTGGAGATTCAAAGCAGTTGGACAGAAGTGGTGACTTGGGCTTTCTGGACTTATACTAGATGTGATTGTTGCTGAGCACCTATTTATGGCTGCCAAACAGGGAAGTTGGACATGAATCTTTAAAAGAGAGAGAGAGAGAGAGAAGTCCACAAAAGCATCCTTTCTGATCTGTGAAAAAGTGTCTATTACAACTTGCACTCTAAGCTGGGTGTGGTGGCACACGCCTTTAATCCCAGCACTGGGGAAGCAGAGGTAGGTGGATCACCATGAGTTCGAGGCCACCCTCAGACTACAGAGTGCATTCCAGGTCAGCCTGGACTAGAGTGAGACCCTACCTCGAAAAAAAAAACTTACATTATAAATAATTAATAAGTTGAAGAACAGGTGACAGCATGCAAAAGTATCAGTGTTTTGTGTGGGTTTATTCAAATGCTATAAGTGACATGATATGAAGTCAAGTGCAGGATTGTTAAAATGTTATCTAACAATGAGAGCGACCCACCTTGATTTAACTTATGTTAAATCGGTATGGGAACATTTCTTTATATATGATTTTCATGCCAGTTTTTACTTACCTGCAGATAACTTTCAATACCTTAAAATATTCCTTAAGAATGAATTGTGAAATAGGTGTAATAAGTGTTTAAAGTAATCAATTCATTATCGAACCTAATCTTTGATAAACTTGAATATTGAGCCCAAGGGAAGAAAAAATGTTAATAATCTTCATATATTTTCAAATATTCTCACAAAAGTTAATACTAATTTATACCTTAAAATGTTTGAGGTACTTTTAAAAAAATCTTGATTCATTTGTATATGTGTGTGTGTTGTTGTGTGCATGTGGGAATGTGTGCCCATGGGTTCTACAGTGTCTCTTGCCATGACAAATGAGTATGCACCACAGTTCTTTTTTTATGTCCAGTTATAAGTGGGTTGCTTGGGAATTAAACCCCAGGTCAGGAGGCTTTGCAAGCAAGTGTCTTTAACTGCTGAGCCACCTCCGCAGGCCCTAACAAGTACTTTTTGATGAGTGCTCCCACTTCCTTTAAAAGTAAATTCTATCATTCTTAGTTCTTCTTGTTCACTATTGCTATGGATTAAATTCGTTTTTGCTGTTCTTTTACTCCTACTTGGGATCCAGCATATCTATTTGATAGTGATATGTACATAATGTGAACTATATCTAAGCTTATGTTCTCATTACTATTATGGAAATTAAAAAGTTGTTGCATGCCCTTTTTGTGAAATCATACAAGGTAGTCGATTTTGTGAATACAAGTAACACTGAGTAAAGCCTGATAAGATATGAATGAAATTCAATTTCAGATAGACTAAGATAGTCATTGTGGAGTTAATGAGAAGCTGAAGTACCAGGGGTTGATTTTATTAGACAGCTTCCGTACAGATTACTCACCAGCTCAAGGATAGCTGGAACATCTTCATGCTTCCTGCAGATGGTGCCGAGTATAAAATTATTTTCCCCATGCAATGCACAAAATTATATGGTATAAAGTTTTCAGGCAATAGAAAATAATTGATTTTTCCAGATATCACCAGAAACAAAATAAATGTATTTTCATTTCCTTTTCATTTTAAATGTAGCAGGAGTTAGATTGTCATGTGTAGGAATCTCTCAATGACTTTGATTGGTATTAATGCCACAACTTTTCCCAGTTAGTAAGTTCAAGATCTCAAAGGCATGGATGATGTCACAGAAGAAAGACAAGGGATAGGAGAACAATGCCTAGGACTGTATATACGGCTCTTTTTGAAAACTGCTTAAAAGTTGTTAAGATGCAGAGAAAGGATAAAAGTACATTGAGTGCTCAAAATGAATGGATTTTTATTAAACAACAATAGCAATAAAAATAACCTACAGAAACAACAACAATAACTAAAAACCTTCCAGCTGCTGTGCGTGAGTAGCACTCCCATACCCTTCCACAATGATGTTTCTGCCTTACCACAAGACTAAATCCAATGGAACCAGCCAACCTTAGTTAAAACTTCTGTGCACTGGGGAGATTGTTCAGTGGTTAAAGGTACTTGCTTGCAAATCCTGCTTGCCCCGGTTCAGTTCCCCAGTACCCATGTAAAGCCAGATGCACAAAGTGGTGCATGCATCTGGAGTTCATTTGCAGTGGCAAGATGTCCCTTTCATTCTCTGAAATAAATATGATAAAAATATTTACCAAAAAACGAGAAACCCTTTGAGACTATGAGCCAAAATAACATTGTCTCCTTCGAGTTGTTTGTCTCAGGTATTTATCACAATAACGAAAAATGTACTGACATGGGAGGGTACTTCAACGAAAAATATTCAGGGATTGTAAATAATGCCCTAATCTGCTATAGGAAAGGATGTATATGTATGGAGAACTAGCAGCATTTCCTCTTTATTATTATATTTTTAGGATAGCATACCATGTAGCGGTGTCTGTAGGCCAACATTTCTTGTTTGGTAAGGAACATATGCATGGCTGAAAAAGGAAATGACTACCTAGAAAACGCAGTGGTTCCCTTCTCGTTGTTGGGACAAACATGCCTTACCAGAAGCAATTCATGGAGTAAAAGGGTTCATTTCAGCTCACAGTTCCAGAGCGTGGTATCAGCACGGCGACAAAACATGACAGGCAGCGGGGCATCACATCAGCTTGGAGGAAGCAGCAGAGTGAACTCGCCAGCACCGGCAAGCAGGCCTGGACTATAAAATGCCCAATGCCGCTGTCAATGGCACACCTCCTCCAGCAAGGCTCCACCTCCCAAGGGCTCCACCAGCTGGGGATTAACGGTGAGGCTACAAGGACATGGTGAATCCACACCACCCCAGAAGATCAGAGTGTAGCTTCTGCGTGCATGAAGTCTTACTTTAACCTCAAAACTTTTTGGGGTTTCTTTTCTTTGCTCTTTGGTTCTCGGTCCAGGTGATCAGTTTGTTTTGAACTTACATCCTGAGAAAGATTTCAGTGCAGAGCTGGGTGTGCTGGTGCATGCCTACCTCCCCAGTGTGTAAGTATCTAAAGAGATCAGGAATCTAAGGCCACGGTGAGCTACATCACGAGACCCTGCCTGAAACAAAACAGGACAAAATTCAAAAAAACTTTGAAATGCATGGGACTCCTAATCAAAATCCACATAGTTCACAACTGGAAAAACATATAATTCCTCCTTTTAAATTATATATCTAACTGATATATGAAACTTAATAAAATAGTAATTATTTATTTGTATGTGCATGTACATATGTGTATATGTACATGTGTATGTTTGTATGCGTGTGTGGAAGTGTAGGTGTGTGCCAGAGTTTGAATGTCAAGGTCAGAGGACGACTTGCTGATCAGTGCTGGCCATTTCACCACATTTGAGGCAGGATTTCTCTCTATCTTACTGTGGTTTCCTTTTTCCTGAGGCTTCTGGGAAATTCTCTGGTCTCTGCCTCCTACCTTGCCATAGCAGTGTTAGGCCTACAGGAGCCCTCTGAGGCTTCTGGGTGTTTTGTGGGTTTGAGCATTAAACACAGGTACTTAAGACTGAGCAGTGAGCATTTGATCCACGGAGCCATCTCCCCTAGTGTGATATTCAAAAGATCCATAACTATTTATTTAATTATTGAGTTAATCACTTGTTTTTCCATAGCCTCTAAAGAATACCGGCAACTTGCTTAGAGAGATTTTTGAGATCCATCTAGAAAAAAGTCTCGCTTTCTTGGTGTATCCATCATATTCACGTATTGGTCATTCTAGTTTACAGTGCACTTTTGCTGATGTGCCCTAACCATTTCAAACATAGGTCAGATGCCACCTCGGAAACAATGTTCAGAAAGTGTCAATCCCAGGTTATGAATGCACTAGGCATCTCCCTTTCAGCAAAAGTACTTGACTCTCAAGGTGGACTCACAAGAGGACCTGTGGCAAACACCACGAGTGTGCTTCAGCTTGTTCTCTCCCTGGAGAATAGGGGATCCCCGTCTCTCACATCGATCACCGCTTTTATACCCCGGAGTGTGCTAGACTACTGTCTGTGCCGCTTTAGATACATCTACGGAACATAAGGCCACGTAAAGTACCCCGAGGGGACAAATGTTACCTGAGCACTGACTGTGTGCCAGATGTGGGAGGTGCATACAAGAAAGATGAACTCAAACGTGGTCAACAAAATGGCCAGGACTTGACCACCCCAGCACCTTAGCACTATTAAGAGACAGTGTTCACACTGGAAGTTTCTGAAGTTAAACACCAAACCAGAATAAGCTTATGGAAGGAAAGGGTTCATTACAGGGTTACAGATTCCAGGGGAAGTTCCACCCTGGCAGAGGAAGCTGGCTCACACTAGCCTTCATCCACAGCAGAGAGAGATGAAAAACCAACACCAGGGCTGGAGGGATGGCTTAGCTGTTAAGGCATTTGCCTGCAAAGTCAAAGGACCCAGGTTTGATTCCCCAGGACCCACGTTAGCCAGATGCACAAGGGGGCGCACGCATCTGGAGTTCGTCTGTAGTGGCTAGAGGCCCTGGCACACCATTTTCTCTTTCTGTCAAATAAAAAAAAACTATATATATATATTTAAAAAAACCAGGGCTGGAGAGATGGCTTAGCAGTTAAGCGCTTGCCTGTCAAGCCTAAGGACCCCAGTTTGAGGCTTAACTCCCCAGGACCCACGTTAGCAAGATGCACAAGGGGTGGACCATCTGGAGTTCCTTTGCAGTGCCTAGAGGCCCTGGTGTGCCCATTCTCTATCTATCTATCTGCCTCTTTCTCTCTCTGTCTGTCACTCTCAAATAAATAAATAAATAAATGAAAAAAAAAAAAAACCCCAACACCAGCAAGCATGAACAGTCAGAACTAAGGGTGGCTCTCTATACACCTTAGGGCTGGACTCAAGGTCAGCCCCACGCCCACAGTGACACACCTTCTCCGGCAGGCTGCTGGAGACTTAAGTAGGAAGTTTAATCTAGAATACCTGAGTCTATGGGGGGCAGGCATTCAAACTACCACAGAAGTGGCAAGAGATGAGTGAGCATCACCAAGACTCAGGAGAGACCTCTGTACCCGTAGCATCAGTGAGTAGACAAGTGCCGCAGAACAGATTCCGTGGTGGTGTTGTCTGTGCTGGAGCACACAGGAGGCTTGTGCTGTGCCCAGGAAGGGTGTTCTATAACAGTCTGGCTATATGGAACTCTTCACTTACTGTTGTGGACATGATACGCCAGTGTTATGGGGGAATAATGGCCGCTCACATAGGAAAATAAAGGCAAACTTAGTTCATGTCCTAGGCAGCATGAGATCAACCCTGCATTCTTGCTATGTGTACTTTAGGAGACATAGTTAAGGACAGGCGAAGATGGAGGATTTCTGACTGATTGTCCTCCTGAGGCTAAAAAAAAAATCACATTTTGAAGAATACGGCATCAAAATAATGTCAGGAAATGCTATCTTTTGCCTCAAATTTAGTCTATTTGTGGATTTGCAAACGTTTGGAATTAAAAATAGGCTGTAATTTGAATGTACTTTGATACCATCTTTTGACACTCAGTTCATGCCACATTCTGCTTCCACAACTAATTATGTATTAAATTATAAAAAAGAGAGGAAATAAAATTGGTAATACTTCCTACAGACAGATGCAATTGGCCCTATGTGACCACAAATATTAACTCTGTTAAGTCTTAAAATTTAATGACTCACACTGAGAATGCTCAACACCTAAAGAGTCATACCCACATGTGAAAAAAAAAATGGTGAATTTTGAAACTCAATATTAACTAGTATGGCTGCATAAACTAGAGAGTCAAGAGTTTAGACGATTTTTTCAAACAAATGCAAAGAAATGTCCTATTTATTCTTGCTTCAATTTGGGCTTAAAATAAAAATAGACTTCATCATAAAAGTATGTTTGTAAGGTCAAAGCAATGCTATTTCTCTATGATGACTACTTTGAAATTAATATGATTAATTGTATGAATGCTACAAAACACTAATAGTTAACATTTTGCATGCAGACACTGTTCTAGTAAATTTTCACATATGAAATTCTTCTTTCGGGCAACCTTGAGGCTAGTGCTATCCTTGCTATGTTATTTTGTTTTTTTAAGAAAAGGAAATGGAGGCTGGAGAGATGGCTTAGCAAATAAAGCATTTGCCTGCAAAGCCAAAGGCCCCAGGTTCAACTCCCCAGGATCCACATAAGGCACAAGGGGTGCACAAGGGGGCTCATGTGTCTGGAGTTCATTTTCAGTGGCTGGAGGCCCTGACATTCCCATTTTCTATCTGCCTCTTTCCTTCTCTCTCTCTCTCTCAAATAAATAAAAATAAAAAAAAATTTTAAAAAAGAAAATAAAATGGTTTAAAAGCACTTAAAGCAGTTCTCTTTGCATGGAAAGTTTGAAAAGGTGCCATTATGTTTGTGCCTGAAAGTTCTGCTAGGCAGTTTTAGCAAACTTTCCTTGTGATGACACCGCACATGAGAAAAACAAGTTCAAGCGGTGAAAGATTTCTTTGGCTGACAGCTTCAGAGCTTCTAGTCTGTTTTCATGTAACCCCATTGCTTTAGGGCCGAAGGACACACAAGACAGTATCGTAGTGGTTCAAGTGTGTCACCCTGCAGACTCAGGCTTCAATCTGGAGTCTCCAGTGGTACAGCCCTTCTGGGGAGGAGTAATGTCACAGAAAGGATCTTGGAATCCAGCCCTAAGGTGTGCGGAGACCAGTTGGAGCTCTGGCAGTTTGCTTGCTGGTGTTGGTGTTTGCTGCTGTTTGGAGATTTTGTTTGTTTGTTTGTTTGTATCTATGGAAATGTGCCAACTGCTTCTGCCATTGTTGGTGTTCCCTTGAAATCTGTAAGCCTGAAACAAACCCCTTTCCTCCTCTAAGATGCTTCTGGATGGATGTTTCTCCAGCAATGTGAAGATGGCTGCAGCAGTCATGGTGGGCTTGTGTGACAGAGGAACACACCTGACCTCACGATGGCCAGAAAACAGACAGTGTGACAGAGGGACTGGGAGTGCTATGTACTCATCAAGACTATGCCATTAGTGACCTGTTGACTTCATCCAGGCTCCACCTCCTGAAGCTTTCTTTGGACTCACATTAGATCCACAGGATAGCAATTAAGCCCTTAGCTCTGGGCTTGTAGGGGACATTTCAAATACAACTCGTTCATTGTACACCTGTCAATTAAAGTCTCATGTTCATCTCATAATGAAAATTAGTACAGCTTTAAGAGTAGTTCAATTCACAACAGTTCCAGCATTACTCAAAAGTTCAAACCCAAAGACTCTTCTGGATTCAAGGCATACTCTTAGCTGTGAGTCCCTATCATTTTTATCACGGGTCTGGAGATATAGCTCAGCAGTTAAGGCATTGGCCTATAAAGTTGAACAACCCCAATTCAATTCCCCAGTACCCACATAAAGCCAGATGCACAAAGGGGCTCACGCATCTGGAGTTCGTTTGCAGTGACTAGAGGCTCTGGCGCACCCATTCTCATTTTCTCTCTCTCTCTCTGTCCTTGCAAATAAATTTAAAAATATATATATAAAAGTACAAATTACTCAGTCAAAACATACAATAACAAAGAGTAACTATTCTTTATCAAAAGGAATATAAGAACATGGAAGGATTGGACCAAAGCAAGGTGGAAACCTAACTGGGCAAACAGTAAATCATATAATCTATATGTAGCACCTAGGCACATCATAGCTCCAAATGCACTGGGCAGCCATGCCCTGTGGCATATTTGGTTGTAGCTCGCTGACTGCAGCCTCCCTTGGCAGATGCTTGGAGTTCCTAGTGGCTCCAAATACCAGGGTCTCCACTGCACCTTTACGTTTATTTTCACAACTGCACACAGCACCAAGCAGGAACTTGCCGTGGAGCTTCCGCTTTGCCGCGTACGGCCTGGCTTCCTAGCCTTTCCTGTGAGATCTGGGTGGAAGCCTTTAAGATCCCACAGCGCTTGCATTCGGCATCTCTGCAAAACAAACTGCATGTGGATACGTTCAAGGTCCGTGAATCCTGAGCAGCACCCAGTTCCTTTTGAACTCAGCAGAAGGATCCTCTGAGTGCCGGGATGGCCATGCACGGTGAAGCAGAGCCAGGACAGTTAAATCCTGAGACGGCCCAGTGCATGCAAGGCTAGGAGAGTCAGTGTGCTCTTTGTACTTTATTATTAGTTCTGGACTCAGTGAATACATTCAAGTTGGTACCATTCTTAGCCTCCTCCCTCACCTCCCCACTCCTCAAAGATGTTTCCCAGTGCAAATTACTTTAGAAACAAGTGCCAATCCCCTCTGAAGCTACAATGTTCCAGGGACTTCATTTAGTATACACCTCTTGTCTGTCCATACTGCAAGCGTAGCAAATCTTTGCTCACAATTCTCACTACCAACCTGGAAGAAAGCAGCTAGCAACACGCACGTGACACCACGAAGACAACATGGCCTGGAAACTTCCTTCATCAGATTAATTAGTCTGTCAACTTTAAATAGCCTCACACAAAGTCTTAGGGCATCAGCAAAATGTGCCATAATGTAACACCAATGGTCTCTAGTCAGCTCTCAGTAAAGTCCTTGTTTGCAACTGAAACTACATGAGAATAGATTTTGCATTCCTATCAGCATTCTGATCTTCTGGGCTCCCACCGAAATAATCCAGTAAGCACCACGCACAGCATTCTAGGCTCTCTCTACTCAGCCTCTAACTCTTTCCCAAGTACTCCCCAAACCAGCTCTTGGGCAGTTTGATGCAGGTGTCCCCCTATAAACCTAGGTGTGCTGGATGCTAGGTTCCACAGCTGATGGCAATTGGAAATTAAAGCCTCCTGGAGGCGGTGTGTTGTTGGGGGCGGGCTTATGGGTGTTATAGCCAGCTTCCGCATGCCAGTGTTTGGCACACACTCCTGTTGCTGTTGGCCAGGGGTTGATGTCCACCCTCTGCTCATGCCATTGTTTTCTCTTGCCATCGTAGAGCTTCCCCTTGAGCCTGTAAGTTAAAATAAACCTCTTTTTTCCCCAAACTGCTCTTGTTTGGGTGATTTCTATCAGCAATGTGAACCTGACTGCGACATGCTCCAAAGGCTTTGGACTGCATGGCCAAGAGCAGTGAGAGACACATCTTTGTTTCTGTCACTGACAATTTTCTGTGAGATTTCTATGGCTGTGACAGAAACATAGAAAGAAACAACTTTAAAGAAAGGAAATATTTGTTTGACGCATGGTTTCGGAGGTTTCAGTGTGTAGTCTTTTGCGCCAGTTGCTTTGGGGCATGAGATGAGGCAGATTATAAGATGGAAACCTATGGAAGAGAAAAACAATTCATATAATGGTAATGAGGGGAGCAAGGGAGAGAGAGAGAGAAAGAGAGAGAATGAATGAGAGGATGAGATAAACCCTAAGATTATTCTCCCAGGGCCCCATTTTCTTTAAGAGGCCCCACCTCTAAATTCTACCACTTCCCAGCAGGGCAACTGGCTGGCAGTGAAGCCTTTAACATATGGTATTTGGTGGACATTTCGGATCCAAACTGTAACACAAAGATATGATTTTTTCCCAAATTAAAAAGCGCATTCAATTCTATCATTCTGTATGATATGAAGTTAAAGTCATGCATGAGAAAAAAAATGTTATAACACATCATATCAATGTACAAAGGCATCATCATTATGATGTAGTAACACTCTGAGTATTGGGTTATTAGAAAAAGAAATACATAGGAAACCAACCAATAAATGAAACAAAGGTTCCTTAATTTTCTACTTGTGCACAGTTGAAGCCATGTACAAAGACTGTGATGGTGTTTGTGATAGTTGTCCTGTTTACTGGACAGATATCCATGCTGCTAGACCCACCTTCTAAACTCTTTACACTGAAGCCTATCCACCAAAGTCTCCATGTGGTTCTGATGTGCCCCTGAATGGAAGGGTGGGAGGATGAACTCCATCTTGCATCAGCAGAGGTAAGCTGAGCAGTTCTCCACAGTGCTGTGCCAACCCTGTCGGGAGCCCTGTCCTTGAATCCTGGGGCACACAGGGCCACCTGCAGCAGTGCCGGAATAGGGGGAGGGAGTACAGCTGCCTCTTCTTTCTTATCTTTTGGGGGGACAGTGGAGGAAGCAACTATAAGACGACAGTGGTGGCCTACAAAGAGCTGGGGAATAAAGATTGATTCAGCACACACGGTATGTCTGTCATAATGGGAACCAAGTGACAAATGCATGTCTTATAACAATGTTCTGCAAACAGAAGAGCGGGTCAGTCACAAAAGAGACTTTTGGTTCAGTTAAAAGAATCAGTGCTATGTATAAATATATATGTACAGCCAGAGTTGAGAGCTATTTAGCTTTTCATTTGTGTATGGGATGAATACCATGTGAGACAATGTTCATACACTGTGGACCAACAAGGAAAGCAGGAAGGAAGGTGGCTTGGAGGGTGCTTAATATTTTATCCTTATCTTCCCAAATTTGTACTTGACTATTTTAGTTCTTATGAAAAACGCATAGCAAGGAACATCTATTTCTAAGAACAGGAAGCATGGATGACTATCAAGTCTAAAGCAAGAGCTGCATTTCAATCCAGAGCCCCCACAAACAGTTTGTGGTGAAGGCTCTTTGCCTTCTTTTGCTCACAGTCTGAGTCCACAAGGATCCCTGCGTCTTATACAGCTAGGACATAGCGCTCGCCCTGGGTCGGCTGACACATCCCTCCTGCCCCCTGCGGGACAGCCTCCCTTTCCATGCAATGGCTTATATACAGATCTTCTGCTGCTTCCAAGCAGTAGCAGTTTTGTGACAACACAGACACAGAATCTGTCCCTGGTTCTACTTTCAGATGCTTAGAAGAGAAGGCTGGGGAAGGATAGCTTACCTTCTCCACCACAGGGAAGAAATGATCTTGAAATTAGTTAGCAAAGTGTGTCAACAACTATTCTGTGATGTGTGTGTGTGTGTGTGTGTGTGTGTAGATATACACACACACACATGTGTATGTATATGTATATTCCCTTTGTACTTCTTGACAAATGTACTGTGCCTCCTAAGTGTGACCGCAAGTCTCAAGGGGCTTGCTCAGCAGTGTCGCTTTGCAATTTTGGGATCTTTCACATATGCAGACCTGCTTTATTTGACTCAGCTTGGGAAAATAGACGGATACTGGGCAATGTCACTAGGAAACCATAGAGGAGGCAGTGTGGTTCAAAGCACCTTGTTCTACTTAGGAGTCCCACACTGTGAATTACTTTGTTGCTTGTTAATTAGATTGTATGATATGTCAGAATCAATCTTTTCAGCTACCTAATTACTTAGATCACTAAGTTCTATCACACAGTATAACTTCAAAAAGCATGAAACACAAAAGCTTTAAATATGGACACAAAACCTGCTGTCTACAGGTTCCACCTGATAGCTAGACAAATCTGGGGGGGGGGCACTGGATAGCTACTGGTAGTCTGACCTTTCCTCCTTCCTTCTGCCTCAGTTACCCACGTTGCACTTCTGCCCTCTGTGCTGTGCATGTGGTTTAAGGCAGGAGACTGCATTTCCATCGATGCATATTGTTGAGATGTGGTTCTCAAGTGTGGTAAAGGTAATGGCTGCTCTCACTTCTGGACATCCTTTAGAGAAACACAGATGTGTTGGGAGGTAGTTATGTCTCATCTTCATTGACAGACACTTCTAGATATCTACCCCTATTTACTCTTTCATTGTCCTTGCCTATACCTGTGCTTCTCTCTCATCTCATTTCCTCCACGAATGCTTGCTGACATGATTTTCTGCACTGCAACAACAACCCCTTGATTGCCAGTGGGTGTGTGGAAATGTCCCTTGTTGGAGTCAGCTCCTAGTTGCTGCAGTGAACTTCCAAACAGTCACAGTTTATGGGAGGAAGGGATTTATTTCAGCTTATACATTCAGGGGAGGATCCATCAGTGATGGAAGAAGCTGGCTCCCTTTCACAGATACAAGCAGAGAGAGAAACCACGAAGAGCCAGCACCCACAGATACAATCGGGACTCACCCAGAGCTCAAGTTGCTCTCCACAGATTGACAGATTGGCCCCCCAGTGGCACACCTCAGGGCTGGACTCCAGGATCCCACCATGTGACATGGTCCCTCTCGCAGGAATCTGCCTGCTAGGGGTGGAGGCTGCGAACTCTGTTTCCATAAAACACCTGGCCCATGGGGCAGTACATTCAAACTACCACCCTCCCATTCACTCCCCTGTATGTGCTGCTCCTAAGGTCACTTTCTTCTATCTGCACACTTGGGATTGTTTTGTGTTCAAATGTTGCGTATTGTAAATGTAGTTAGCTGTCTTTGGGCACATGCTAAGTTTTTTATGCATTACATTCTTTTGTCTGTAAAACAAGTGTGTTAATAGTAATGTTTTATTGTTCTTATGAGAATTAAGTGAGTTGAACCACATAAAGCTGATGACAGTGGCCGGGGAGGAGGATTGTTTGCGTCTTGACTGTGATCCCTTGGTCTAATGGACAGGATGTCATGAAACATTGTTATGTTTTCTTGAACTTTCTAAGTACTTCCTAGCTTATATCCTTTCCTAGTTCACCATGACTTACAAATGTATATCTTACGTCCTGAACTCTCTTATCTCTTGTCTCCTAGATGTTCTCGTTTGTTCACTGGGGAGGCAAACCTCCATCACAAGGCTCCAACTTCTATTCATCCATTTACTATTTTGCGGACATGGTGTTTGGTCCACGATCACTGTGGGGAATACTATTCTTGTATCTGTATCTGAATGTGTTGGTTTTTTTTTCCTTTAGACTTGAGTACTGCTCCATCACGTCATGGTGTTAAATAGTGATGCTGACCTTGTGTCAGAGGACAACCAAGCTATGCCCCCCATACATAGTTTCTCATTTATCTTTGAAGTCTAGTAATTTGTCTAGGACATACATTGGTACTAGTCATCGTATCATATGCTCTTGTAATATTTACATCCTACAGTTTTTCTAGAAAACTTCTACTTTATAATTAAAGATAGATTCACTCAGAATATTGATTATCCTTCTCAGGGGTACTTATGTTTATAAAGTTTCTCCTTTGACTTTTCCACATCTTGAATTTTTCTCCATGAATGAGCATTCACATCTTATTTTGCTCACTTTTCACAATTCTATGTTTTTGTGCGTATGTGAGTGTCACACTCAATCCTGCTGTATATTCCTTTCTTGTTTGTTTCTTACAAAGTCTTCTGAGTTCGCATTTTATGTCATCTTGTCTCACCATTGCTAGATGGAGTCACTGCATCTCTGCTGTAACTTTTCCCCACTCGTTCAGTTATATAAATTCATGGAAGCAGGTTATGCTACGGTAATATTTTTATATCGATGTTTTTATTCCTGTTCTTTATCTTTCTAATTGTTTTCTTTTGGCATTTAATACTCCTCATCAATGAATATGATGCATTTTTGACTAGACAGTTAGATTAAACAATAGTCAATGAAAACATGAGTGTCAGAGGGTCCAGGGTAGGAGAAGGAGGGTAGGACCAGTTGATATACCCTGTCCTAAAGTAAAAGTTACAGTTAGATCTTAATTATACTAAGAAATATTCCTTCACAAAGCAAAAAGGTACTCACTCCTCTTACACTGAGATGAGACTTTTAGTCAAACTCAAAGTTACGATATTTTTTATTCAAATAGAAAGTAGCAGAACAAAATGTCACTGCAACAAGCAAATGCCAATAGTAGCTAATTTAGATAAGAAAAATATTGGCATTAGTATTTGTGAGAATGCAACTTCTTCCTGTTTTTGTTATTTTTACTTATTTATTTGAGAGTGGCAGACAGACAGAGAAAGAGGGAGAGAGAGAGAGACAGAGAGAGAGAGAGAGAATGGTCGCACCAGGGCCTCCAGCCACGCAAATGAACTCCAGACGCATGAGCCCCCTTGTGCGTCTGGCTAACATGGGTCCTAGGGAACCAAGCCTCAAATCAGGTCCCCTAGGCTTCACAGGAAAGCGCTTAACTGCTAAGCCCAACTTCTTTCTTTTTAATATTTTTAATATTTTTTAAAAATTTGGTTTATTTATTTATTTATTTATTATGAGAGAGAGAGAGAGGGAGAGAGAGGGAAACTAGATGCACCATGGCCTCTAGCCACTGCAACCAAATGCAAGATGCATGCGTCACCATGTGCATCTGGCTTATGTGAGTACTAGGGAATCGAACCTGGGTTCTTAGCACCTTAATGGCAAAGCCATCTTTCCAGCCCACAATTGCTATCTTGAGTGGGTTTTAGATTGTAGATGTTGTAAGAAATTAGAGCATCCTCTTCGGCAAAGTAGCTGATTCTACAACTTCAACCACAAGAAAGGAAGTCAGTTGATACTCACAGGTAAACTCACTGCCATACACAAGGGTTGTGCTGAAATGGAAGTGTGGCAGGTGCACACTTCTGAGCACAGGGGAAGGATTTCATTTTTATTAAGCCAACATTGGCATTTATAATGTGAAAATTACATATGCAATAGTAGTTTAATGCTATTCTGAGCCCAGTGTGAATTCACTGTCCAATTTCAATCTACTGTGTTGCAGGAAATTCTCCTTTTGGTACAATTCATATGCTTTTGGTGGACACAAAACTATTAATCACTTTTGGTTTCTTCTGTTTATGGCTAAAATTGGAAATGAGTGACTCTTTAGTTTTATCATGACCAGTCAAGTACTATGCGCAGAATCTATAGGAGAAAGTAAAGTAAAAGAAAAAAAAAAAAAAACAGGTCTTCAAATACTTATAAAGATTCAACATGATTGGGAGAAAAAAAAAAGATTTCTCTTTTGGAAAGTTATTTCCTCATGAGCTCTTTCAGTGTTTGTGTCCTGCACGGTTACTTTAGCAAACTGTTCTTACTTAAATGTCCATGATTATCAACAACAGAGGCAAATTCACTGGAAAATTGAGGGCAATTCATACCCACCATGAAATTTCTGCAAGAATATCAAAGTTCAAAGGGCATCTCATAGAATGTTATATGGTTTTCCAAGGGTCAGCTTTCACTATTGTTAGAATGATAGGTTTTAGTGGGTCACTGGGAGAAGGGCCTTAAACAAAAAGCATGTGCAAAGAAATGTTGCCTGGGAACAACTGTCTCAGGAGATTAGTCAGAGGCAACACAAGAACTTTAACCTCAAGGTCAAGCGCTCCAGCCTACCTTTGATCAGTAGTGGTTGGGAAGCTCCTAAGGGAGAAAGGCCTCAGTTTGAAAGGAGAAGGGACATTTTACAGAATTAATCCTTGTAGGTGCGTGAGTCACAAGTTCTTGTTGATAATAAGGGATTTAGGCCCAAACACTAGCACATATACACATTCAGGCACACGGCCATATTTACACACATAGTAAAAGTGTTTCTATTTAGTAGGAGTATGGGTTATTTAAATTTTTTCTAATTCCTGTTTTGTGAAAATTGCTTATAAGAAAAAAAAATAAACAATTTTGGGCTGCTTTTCATAGCATTAAAGATAGAAGCATCTAAATGTCCCGGTTTGGGGATGGGACCACTGGGGCCCACATTTCTATGAACATCTTCTATGTTGTCATCTTTGTTCATCTCTCTGAGCTACATTCACAGGAATGACATTCCCAGTCATATAGTATTTCTTTAGACTTCAGAAACTCTCAACTACTTACCACACTGTTTATTACGTTTGTTTTTTAATTGTCACTTACAATGTATGTGTGATTTAGATTCTGAGAATGCTACCGACGTCTTTTATCATCTTAGCAATTTTTTTTACAACTTGTCAGTGATGTCTCAACATAGGTTTATTTTCTACTTCCATAGTAACCAACTGTATAAGGCTGATACATTTCCAGATCTAGTATAGAAAGGTTATCAATGTTTTCATCCTTTTATCCTATCTCCTTTATATAACCCTTACCTTAAATATTTCCTCAAATAAGCAAGAAGCCATGTAAAAAACGCTTTATTCCTTAGTTTTTAAGTTTCCTTTCTTTTTATTTTATTTCTATTTGAAGAACTTCTTTCAGACATTATTTTAGAATAGATGTGTTGAAGTAAATACAGTTAGCCATCCTTCATCTGAGAATTTCTTCATTTACAAAAGATATTTGTGCTGGGTATGGAATTGGATCAATAGTATTTTTATGTCATTAAGAAAGAATATGCCATTTTATTTTGATCTCCATTTTTTCTCATGAGAAATTTATTGTCATTCAAAAATCTACAAATAATTCATAATTTCCTTCTGGTTACTTTCAAGGTTTTTTTTTAAAGGACATTTTATTTCACTGAAATTGGAAACAGGCAAAAAATAGTAAGGTAACTAATTGAAATAAAAATTATAGTTATTTGAAAGTAATAACCTCCAATTTATATCCATTTATAGAAATTTTAAATGCAAAAAAATATAAATCAACATCAAAATTTTGAGTTAGTAGAATCAGTGTAATGCTAGATGCTTCCACGGTTATAGTTTGCTATCAGAAATGAAGAGTAATTGGAGAATTAATAACATCCAATATCCCAGGCGAACCCCTTTGTTTACCTTTATATCATACCCATGTGGTAGTTTAAACATTGAAAATCAATGCTTTTCTTATGTAAAATGCTTACTTTAAAAAAAGCAATCTAACTTGCATTCTAAAATTTAATCCCTTTAAATATCAAAAAGTTACCCTCATAGGCTTTAAGAAAGATAGTTATACTTAAATATTCTCACTAGAATACTTTTCTGTTTAATTATACTGTTAATTTCTTTTGAAGGGATAATATAGCTGACTTTTATGTCTTTGCAATGTTTCCCATATGTTCCGGTGAAAATTATACACATAGACATTCCTCTCTTAATTTTAAGTAAATCTAAATACTAGTATATATATATATATATATATAATTATTCGTTGAATTTGTGTGTCCTCTAACAGATACATACACACACACACACACACAAATAAAACCCTCAAAACCATACTAGAAAGAGGCCTTTGTATTATTTTAAATTAGCTACTGATTAGTTGCCTGTATTAAGATTTGGACAGTAGGCAACTAACCAGATATGTGTTTTCACAGTATATTCACATTTCCTATAATGGTTGGAAATCTGTGGCGTTTGTAATTACCAATGAAAATCTACATTGAACAGTGTTCTTTTTGAGATCTTCACTACCTCATTCCAGGTGTTTTACTTCTCTTTAATTTTTGAAGTTTAGCTATTTTGAATCTCGGCATGGATATGTTCATGTTGTTCCTGCTTGGGATTTGCTCAGCATCTTGAATCTGTACATCCGTGTGGTCTTGTCCAAGTTACAATTCATCAAGTTTCGTCGCTTTAATAGTTTTGAAGCTGTAGCCTCTTTCTTCCCCCCTTCAAGGCCTCTGCTGACACTAATCTTTTATTATAGTTGCTTACATTTCTGAAGTTTGGTTCCTTAATTTTTTTAGTCTATTGTCTCCCAGCTTTGGTAATTTGTGCTACTCTATGTTTATTATGAATTCTTTTCTCTGTGCCCTCCACTATGCTCTTTAGTCTGTCATGTTCTCTATTTTGATTGTTTTCACTTATAAAATTGTCATGTGGTTGTTCTTCATGTTTTTCTTTATCTCCTGCGGCTTTCCATATTTTCATTTGCTTCCAGCACTTAAGCGGACATCCTTTATGGAATGACAATGGTTGCCTTGCATTTCCTGTGTGAGTGTCACCTTGATGTGGGCATCTGTTATTGCCTTTCATCATGCAAATTGAAAACATTGGGGTCACAGAAAGAGTGATGTCACGTCTGTCCTGGGCACCTTGAGTACTGTATTGTGAGGTTACTTAGGCCTCACTCATCTCTTTTGGGAAGGAACACACTCTGAAGGTACAAAGGCCTCTTGGGTTAAAGGTCAGCTCACTGCATTTGGTGCCATTGATTATGTCAGAGCAAGGAAACTGGAACGACAACCACCCCACTAGCGCCATTTCACTCACCTCGGTCTTTGTGCATGCTCACAAGTTTTGTTTTCCATTTGGCACCACTGATAACAGTCAGGTGAGGAGATGTGGAAGGCTGGCCTGCCCTCTCTTGACTTCATTATATTGTGATGGAAACTCAACATCCAGAATTCCCATTTATTCAGGGCGGGGGTCAAGTGTTTTTCTTTATTTTTGCTTGACTAGACAGGGTAATATATTAGTACTACACTATTTTTTTTAGCTCTTTTGTTACAACTTTTCTTGGTGTTTTTAAAATTGTTATGTGTCTGTTGTTGCAAGTCCTGGATTATAGATTGTCTTAGGCTCAATCTAAAACAAATGAAAGGCAAGGGCGGGACAAGAACTTATTTCAATTCTCTTATTCCTGTCTTGAAGTTCTTTGGGTAGTCTACTTTTTTGCCCTTTTTTGAGCCTTTTTAATGTTTATTTACTATATTTTGCCCACAAGATTTTAGTTGAATGATGGAAAAGTAAGAATGAGTCATCACATTTTAGCTCATACAAGAGGCTCTAACATTCCTCTTCAAATTTATTTGATTGTACTGTTTAACTCAACCAACATGTAATGTTGAATTGAATCCTCCCTGAATTAATCCATCAATCCAAGCATCTATCCCTTTTTCCTCCATCCATTTATTCTTCCTTCTTAGCAATGTTTTATACACAATACATTTAGTATGTATTGAGTAGGTATGAAGTACTACTTTGATGGCATCTGGGGAATGAGATGGGAAACATGATTACCAAGAGTAATAGACCTTGTGGGAAACATGAATTATGTTCCATATGGAGACGAGAAAATCTTTGTATGCATATCTGCTCACACTGGGTAGTTACCATTTTGTTGAAAGTTATGATTATTTATAGATGTAAATGTGTGGCACAAATGATTTATGGCAAAATATACAAAACCTCCTCTTCCAATGTTTCAATGTTAGTGTGATATATATGTATACACACACACACACACACACACACACACACACACATATATATATATATATATATATGTATATATATGTTATATATAAGTGCACATAAGTTCTGTACAGATTAGGATGCCCAACTGAGTTACCCCATAACACCGCCTGCATTCAGTCCTAGGTGGGTACCTTGTTCTTGTCACAGCTCTGAAATAACCTGTTCTGTCCTGTAACAATCTGCAGAGAAGGACACAACTCATTGAAAATATAAGGTGATGTGTTTGCAGTTGATCCAAGCTGATAATATTTCATTCTCTTCAATAGAGATTCCCGTGTAGCTTTGGTGTCTCCCAAAGGAGAAAGCACAGAGGGATCTCCTTGCCTACTCTGGTGACAGCTGCCACCAGCCACAGACAAGCACAAACAATCAAGTCATAAATCCAAGCCAACCAGAAGGTTATAAATCGCATGTGTGAACTATCCAGGGGCCCTGGGCTATGTCTGAGACAGAGCTGAAAATAAAAGTCCTGACTGTTTCCATACAACTGCCTTGCCTGAATCAAAGTCTCCAATGCCGGGCCTCTCTTCTATTTTTTTTTTTTTTTTTGCTTTTTCAAGGTAGAGTCTCACTCTAGCCTAGGCTGACCTGGAATTCACTATGAAGTCTCAGGCTAGCCTCAAACTCATGGCAATCCTCCTACCTCTGCCTCCTGAGTGCTGGGATTAAAGGCATGTGCCACCATGCCCGGCTCTGCTAAATTTTTAGCCATGTTCTTTAATATTCTTTGCACTCACAGCAATAATGATCATCTTTTTTTGTTCCTGACATTACAAGCAGGTAATACCAAAGATATCATGAATTATGCCACAGCAATATATGTCTTCTTAACTTGGTATCATTCCTGCTGGTATGCTGTTAACATGCACCTATATCACAAACACACACTGTTTTCTTCTGTGCTTTTTGGTAACCTTATATAAGTATTAATTTTGTGCTTCTAATGACATTGTGCACATTTTTATTTAAGTGCTATTCATATGTGGCACATTGTTACCAAATAGAGTTTCTATAGTTTTGAAAAATGTAAACACCTATGTGATACACACCATCTTAAAGATTTAAAATATCCCATAATTGGGAAAGTTCTGTTGTGTCCCTTCCCAGCCAAGTTTTGTGAGTTATGATGAATTCACGAAACTATTTTTTTCAATAAAAATTATTCTTGACTTTTTCATATAACTGGAATTATGCATATACACTCTGCTGTGCCTAAATTCTTCCATTCAGCAAACTGCTTTTGAGATTCAATCATGTTGTATCTTTCAGAAGTTCAATGCTTTTGGATTTTGGGGAATATTTTATTGTAAACTTCAGCTTATTAATTTTTCTCTTGGTGGATACAATGTTTCCACTCGGGCAATTATGAAAAAAATCTGTCACAATCATTTCTGATAAGCTGTCTGTGGACATAGGCATTTCTGTATTGAACAAATACATTTATTTATTTATTTATTTTCATTCCATGTGTATGCATTTCTGTCTGTAAGTGTGGGTGTATATGTGTCATGACGCACATGGGAGTCAGAGGACAACTTTCAGGTTAGGCTTTGCCTTCCAAATCTTCTGTATTTTGCATAAATCTTCAGAATGGATTTGAAGGGATGGGGTTATTTTATTTTTTTGAGACAGAGAGAGAGAAAGAAAGGCAAGAGAGAGAGAGAGAGAGAGAGAGAATCGGTGTACCAGGGCCTTCAGCCCCTGTGAATACACTCCAGACATGTCTGCTCCCTTGTGCACATGTGTGACATTGCGTGCTTGCATCACTGCACATCTGGCTTATGTGGGACCTGGAGATTCGAACATGAGTTCTTAGACTTCTCAGGCAAGTGCCTAAACTGCTAAGCCATCTCTCTAGCCTGGGGTTTTTTTTTTTACAAAAGTAGAAATATGTTGTTTATTGTAATATGTCACTCCATATTACACTTCTTCAGAAGTATATGAAGAGTCCTGCTCATACATAAATTTTTCACTTCCAAATATTTTATTCTATGAGATATCATACTATATTTGATATAATACTTTAAGTAACTCTAGGTACATCATCCTTACATTTAAAATTATCCATTTATTCACAGACTAAAGTTAAGACAGAGTAATATTGCGTGCAAACAAGATAACTGAAATGGTGTGATTATGTCATTATTAGGTTGACTTATTTTTTTATTTGTTTTTTAACAGATTACACCCTTAAATTTTTTTTGTTTATTTTATTTATTTATTTTACAGCAATATACAGAGACAAAGAGGCATGTAGAGAGAGAATGGGTACACCAAGGCCTCTAGCCACTGCAAATGAACTCCAGATATATGCACTACCCTGTGCATCTGGCTTACATGGGTCCTGGGGAATCTAGCCTTGAACTGGGGTCCTTAGGCTTCATAGGCAAATTCTTAACTGCTAAGCCACCTCTCCAGCCCAGCCTACACTTTTTTTTATTTTATTTAAGTTTTTGGAAGAGAGAGAGAGAATGGGTGCACCAGGACCTCCAGCCACTGCAAATGAACTCCAGACACATGAACTTACATGGGTACTGCGGAATTGAACCTGGGTCCTTAGGCTTCACAGACAAGCACATTAAGCACTATGACATCTCTCAAGCCCAGCTTATTACCCTTTTATTCCCTCTTCCCTGTTCCTGTTTCCCTGGGATGCTGCTCTGTGGGGTTATGGGATTTACTATGGGGTCATTTAGGCCTCATTCAGTCCCAGTGGGAACTGGGGACACCATGCCTCTGGGTATTCCCACCCACTCCATGTCTCTCATAATCTTTCTGCCTCCTCTTCTGCAATGGTCCCTGAGCCATGGCAGGCCTCTTGGCAGTCTGATTTTGTGTTGAGTTCTTTGTAGCCTCTGGATTTTGTTTTGATAGGTTTTGCTTGATCACCATGTCTGCCACCGTTACACTGGAGCTGGTTGTCAGACTATCAGTAAGAGCAGTGTTCCTGGCGCCACTTCCATTGCCAAATATCCTGGGCTCTGGCAGATGTGGACGAACTAGCAAGTCTCATGGTGAGCATTTGTTTATCTTCTTGTGTTATCGATGGATCTCAGCTCTCCTCCTCTGTTTTTTCTGCCATCTGTAAAATAAATCTTAATATGCAATGTGAAATGCTGATGTAGGTATAAGTGGACATAATGAAAAGAGGGAGAAAATAGAAGCACACTTTCTTTCAAAGGTGCAGCTCAGAGAAATTTAGTTCTATATCTTGAGCTTGTTCTGTTTGTGATATAAAAGCTTTCCTATCGTTAGTTGATGGTTGGTGGTTTTCTTCATATTTATGCAGAGCACCCAGGAAATTTCATATCATAGTAGCTTTGAATTAAACTACAACAGCTATGCAGAATTTTTGGTCCAGTTCATTTTTATGCAGAAGAATTGGCAGTTATATTGAAAATTCATAATGCACTTTCATATTGGATAAAGAAGTGTTGAATCACAAAAGACTAGAAGAAAATAGGGATATTTTCCTTCATCCTATAGCTTAAAATTGGAAGGTGTAGTTAAAGCCCAAGTTTTATAGACATTACTTAAATCTAAAACTTTTTGGTACAGCTTGAGTAGCACAGGCAGCCTGTTGAATTTTTTTTCAATGTGTGATTTCAAAGGAACAGTAAGTGCTGATTTGAATGTGAGAATGTCTGTTTACTGAATAAATAAGGCGTGAATAGGTTTAACAAGGGTTCAGCATTTTATACTTTATTTTATTGATGAGCAGGCAGAATGAGAATTTGATGGCACTTGACCCCTAATGTCCATTTTGCTTGACTCCAGGAATCTCCTAACCATTTTCTGATATGTTTTGAATTCATAGGTGCCTATCTTACAAACATTGTCCGATGTTCCCACTGTTGCTTATTTCCCCATAGGTCATTATCTATACATGTGGTTTACCATCAGTGATGGACAAGTTTGCTTCACAGGGCCTGAAGAAGGCCTTTGGCACATGTTGACATTTAGAAGTGAGGTTAATCATTTTTTTTTTTTCTCACTCAGTCATACTCCCTTTTCTGCTCCAAGGACAGAAGAGATCACGGAGCATGTTCATGACTCCAGGCGCTCATCTGGCTCAACTCTGAGGCTCAAAGGGAAAGGGAAATGTTTGATACAATGTGCAAAGTGTGGACTGACCCAGGTAGACATCATCACAGTGGCTGGATCTAAAGACCACAAGACTCTACTGATCCCAAGGACTCATCATTGCAATGTTCTCACTGATTCTTCTCAAATTCTATGATACCTCGATCGTCTACTATCACTATTATTCTAACTTGTTACTATTTGAAATTTTATTCAAAGGTATTTTTCTCATTATAAAGAGCAAATGATTATTTTAGGAATAAGGATATTTAACTGTCCAAACTGGTCATAGCCTAAATAAGTTCCTTTCATTTTATTGCTGTCTTATTTTAAACAAAAATGCTATGCATGCCACAAAGTTGGTAGGAGGCTGTCTGACTAAAATCTACTGAGAATTCCTCCCACAGTGAGTTTTTTTTTTAAAATAAAACCAGGGATTCTCATTTATTTAACTGAACAATGGTATCTTGAACCTCCTCTTGCCTTGTAAGTTTTTCAGTTGCCATGGAAGGGATAGAAGGGTGGCAAAGGGGATTAAAGCAGCAAAGGAAGGTTCACTTATGACATGTGGTCAGGGGTGTATGGATCAACCATCAGCTCTTTGGCGGCCATGGTAATCAGAATTCAAATGCCTCCCACTCAAGGATCCAAGCTCTGGCTGCATATGTCTCAGGAAATATGTTATATTCAGAAGGTGCTTTAAGAAAGAGAGGTTATAAATACCAAAATAAACGTAAGGTGGTTTGCAGATGTTCTAAATCAACAAACTGTACACAAGAAGTAACATGTTTCTTTTGTATAACTATATACATATTTATATCAATTATGCCTCCATGAAGCTGTTTTAAGGAGACAAAAGAAACAGAAGCTATTCCGACAGACACAGTCACTATATTACTTAAATGCAGAACATCTCTTCTAGTTGGTTAGAAAGCAGAGTCAGAAGCCAGGTTAAAAAGAAAATAAATGGGACTGCAGAGATGGCTTAGTGGTTAAGGTGTTTGCCTGCAAAGCCTAAGAAACCAAGCTCAATTCCTCAGAACCCATGTAAGCCAGATACACAAGGTGTGTGGAATTCCTTTACAGAGGCTAGAAGCTCTGGTCTGCCCTCCAATTCTGTCTTTCTATTTGCATCTCCCTCTCGCTCTCTGCCTCTTTCTCTCAAATAATAAAATTTTTAAAAAGCAAATATGGATGACAGTGACCACAGTTCAGAGCAGGCAGGAGAATCGGGCCCTTGATCCTATGATGTCAAGGAAGTATCCTCCATTAGTGATCTGGTGGAAAGCTCCAGCCCTGATGGCACCCCACGTGATCCCTTGACTTCGGCACCATGAGTGGCAGAACACAGACTTCTGACCCAATGAAACTGGGGACAATTTATTTGCATTGCTTGAAACTGCTAACAGAAAACATACAGGGGCCAAATAGAAACTGATTGGTTTATTGAGCAAGATAGCTACTTACAGTTGAAAACCATGATGTGACACAAACATATTTAGGTTTTACAGATGCATGAATAGTTTTTAGTTACATATTTTTGTTCTAGCACAAATAGATTCTGCTATTAATGTCACAATTGTCTCCTCATGTAGGCCATTCTTATAACACCTCTGTGCTTTGTAGTTTCAGACTTTTTAATAAAAGATTTATTTTTATTTATTTATTTCTTTGAGACAGACAGAAAGAGAGTGAGAATGGGTGTGCCAGGGCTTCTAGCCACTACAAACGAACTCCAGATGCATGCGTCATCATGGACATCTGGCTTTCATGGGATCTGGAGAATTGAACCTGGGTCCTTACGGTGCACAAACAAGCACCTTAACCACTAAGCTATCTCTCTAGCCCTAATTTAAAAGATTTTTTAAAGTGAAGGGATTCTTTAGACATACCTGTGTAATAATTTCATTTTATTTTAAGTTTTGGGAAGCCTGTCTCCAATCTTTTCAGTTATTTGAATCTCTCCTAATTTCACAACAATCATTTCAAGATTCACCTTTTAAGCCTTAGGAAGCATTCAATTTAAAATTTGATGGATACATGTGAAAAACTAATCATAAATATCACACACTTTTAAACATGAAATTTAACCCCTAAATTTACTATTCAAAAATGCTCCTAATTTTAAAGGATTACTAGTGTATTCTTATATTTGAATATAAGAAAATTCAAAATTTAAGACACTGTATTTTCAGTCTCCCTGTTCTAACACAGTAACTGTTCCATTTGATTATTTTTCTTACAAAAATCATAGCTGCGGTTTTCCAAAGCTATCGAGTGTGTTTTCTCCTGCTGTCCATTCACTTTACAAACTGGCCTCTGTGGTATCTGCAGTGAGAAAAAGAATATGTGACTGAGCATCACTTTTTCTTTCTGATTTTACTGTAACTCATTACCAGTTTGTCATTGGTCACCCTTTCATTAATCTTATAGCTTTCATTAACGACACATTTTATAAGGGTGAGTGACACTTTTTGCACTGCTGCCTCAGTGAGGGGTCTCTGATACCTCCTTCGTCATGGAGATGTAGAATCTGTCCCCCCCCCCTTTTTTTTTGAAGTAGGGTCTCACTCTAGCCTAGGCTGACCTGGAATTCACTATGGAGTCTCAGGGTGGCCTCAAACTCACGCCAATCCTCCTACCTCTGCCTCCCCAGTGCTGGGATTAAAGGCGTGCGCCACCACGCCCGGCTTCCCCTTTGTAGCAGAGCAGCACTGCCTCCAAAACCAAAGCTCCTCCCCACCTGAGAATGATTTGAAATCTGATGGGTCACTGGTTTCCTCATGGAGAAGAGTGGCGCATCAGCTGGTGTCAGGAAAAGTGAGGCTCTTTCCTTACTCAATGGCATTCACATAGAAAACAGAAATTATAGGGGCTGGGGAGGCAGTTTAGTGGCTAAGGTATTTGCCTGCTAAGCCTAAGAACCCCAGTTCGATTCCACAGGACCCACATAAGCCAGATGCACAAGGGGGCTCATGCGTCTGGAGTTCGTTTGCAGTGGCTGGAGGCCCTGGCGCACCCATTCTCTCTCCCTCTCTCTATCCACCTCTTTGTCTCTCTCTCTCTCTTTCAAATAAAAATAAAAACATAAATAAATAAATAAACAGAAATTATAGTGGGAATATTCTAGAACTTGGAATAATGGCACTTTTCAGAAACGTGAGCAAAGATGATGAGTGTGAATATGCCCTCCAAGGCTCAGAGAACATTGTGGAAAAGGGAAGAGGGGGCAAGGTGCGTTCTGAGGCACCCCCTCCCATGTACACAGACTGACTGGGGCATTCACCACCCCACAGTGAACATTGGTAATGCCACTGAGGAAGATCCTCAGTGGAATAGGGGCAGGGGAGAGTGGACAGTACAACCCAAAGGGAATGTGACCAATATGCAGTATGGTTACATAGTAAACTTCTTAATTAATAAAATATTTTTTTAAAAGATAAGGATTAGTAGACTAGCCAGCGTGATGGCACGCATCTTTAATCCCGGCACTGGGGAGGCAGAGGTAGGATGATTGCCATGAGTTTGAGGCCACGGTGAGACTACATAGTGAATTCCAGGTCACCTGGGCTAGAGTGAGACCCTACTTTAAAAAAAAAAAAAGGATTAGGAAGTCAAGGAAGGAAGTAGGAAATGAATGAAAAGGTGTAATTGAAGAGCAGCAGTATCTGGAACCCTTTGTGCTTTGTGGTGGGAGGTAACTGGTTAAGTTATGAAGATCCCCACTGGAAGCTGAAGCTCTTGGGCCACCCTGCTGGCGAGGTGACGTTCTTGATTGATGCCCCTGCGATGTCTGGCACACGCCGCAGAGCTTCCAGACACAGGAAGGCCCCGCACTCTCCTGCCTCCGAGACACGCGCACAGCACCATGAAACCTTGTATCTTCCAGCTTCAGACATGTGTGTCGGCACCTGTTAGGCCAGCTGTGATGCCTTACTAATAAAAGAAGCAGAAACTGAGCCCAAACTCAGCTGTTTTACTATTTAAGCTTCCTAAGGTATTCGTTATTAAGCATGTTATAATACCTTTTGGTCATCAACTACACGATGATCTCCTTTCTTGGGAAGAGTGAAGAATAAAGCAAACACTGTTTTATAGAGTTCCTATTTAGATACTAGTTGGGAGACATAGGCAATAAAAATCCTTTTTTTTTTTTTTGTTTGAGAAAAAAATAGTTTACTGAGTGCTGTGCTTGAAGGGCGAGGGCTTGACAATAGCTACAATATCATCAACAACATGCTATGGCAATAAAATTCTAAAAAGCAAAATATGATATGTATGGGGACAGGACGAACTAGAGGAAAAAATGTCGTGCTTTTGTATAGTAGAATCAAGGAAAGCTCTGTGTGTGTTAAAATACCACCTGAGTAGGTAACTGAAGGAAGTGGATGAACAAATCCAATAAATAACTCTGGAAAGAACAGTTTTGACAAGTACCAGCTTGTGCGAAGACCCTGAGGTGGGGGCACACATGGGTGAAAGAACCATAGCAAAGATCAGGAGACTGAGCTGGTGAGGGAGGCAGGCGAGCGAAGGGTGCAGGATGAAGTCAGGCGGGTAGCAAGTAATTTACAATTGTATCCACCATTGTAAGTACTTGACTTGGGGTGTTTTTATGTTCTCTCTCTCTCTCTCTTTTCTGCATGGCATGTGAAGTCACTCAAACGTTCTGGCAAGGTGACATGAGCTAACATAAACTGTACCATATTAGTCTACCTGAGTTCTGGGAATATAAATTGAATCGTATTGGTATGACTCGTATGTATACAGCAAGAGTCTTTTACGTCAGTAAGTTACATAAATGGCTTTTATGAGTTATAAACATTTGGCCCGTTTTTAATTCAGTATTTGAAAAATAATGACTGAGTGATAATAAAAGGAGTTAATTTTCACCTACTGAAATAAAAGTATTCACGTTGATTTCTGCCCCAAAAGAATTGAGCCTTTGAAAAAAATATTCCTATGCAAAGACTTTGACATGTAGGTTCCTTATGTCACTAACACTGAGCTAGCAAATTCATTAAAGTTATGTTAGAACCTTCGGAACTGAGCTAGTCTTTCTAGTATAATCATATGACTAAAAATATAACGATCTAACAGCAATGCTTACAACCAGCCTCCTTTCTTAATTCACTCAAATGAACCAATTATTTCTTGCAGCCGTTGTCCAATTTCTCAAAAGTAAAGAAAAATTCTCTTCTGACATGCTTAATTAAATTTCCAAAAACTTTTAAGTCTTCAGCATGCACCATTTTGAAAACATTAAGTACTTAAAATTTTCAAGTCTTGGAAGTGCATTATTCAAATTCCCATAGATAGTCGATGTTACGGTTATCTTCTCATTGTTGGGATAAAGCACCTATCCAAATATAGCTGATGGGAGAAAAGGATTTATTTTGGCTTGCAGTCTTGAGGGGAAGCTCCACGATGGCAGCGAGGGTGGTAGAGCAGAGGCTGGACGTCACCTCCTTGTCAACATCAGGTAGACAACAGGAGGAAGAGAGTGAGTCGGCTAGCACCCACCGGCAGGCCCGGGGCTAATAATCCACCCCCAGAAATCACGTCCTCCTGTAAGGCTCGGCCTCTCAAATTGCCATCGTATCAATTCGAAACATTTGAAATACATGTGTTAATTGGGGGGGGGGGCTCATCTAATTCAAACCGCCACAGGCAGAGAAATGCTCAACAAATCACCTGGTTTTATTACAGCATAGTAATCAGAAGATAAATAGTAACTTATTCCATGTAAATTATGTAAACCAGTGAGGACACCACTAAAGTCAGTGTATTTGTGTGAATACTGGCTACTTTCGCAGGGATTTCAAAGCACACTAGGCATCTGTGTGAATTCTTATGGTGCAGAGTACAGAAATGCATGCGGGCGGAGCTTCCAGCTCTGAGCTATCAGGTTGAAAAAGAAAAACTAAGAGAGGAATCTGAGTTTAGTCCAACACATTCCAAAGAACCTTTTCTAAAATGATCTCTGTACATGTCTGATAATACACACGCATGTGTACACACACACACATACATGCACGTATACACAGAGACATAAATCTGAAGATGGCAAAGAGATTTAGATTATTGCTTTAGTTCTAGAACGTTCACTGACTTCGTTCATTTTCACGTGGTATACTCAGGGAAACAATATGCGACCAATTCCAAAGTCAAATTTAGGGCTTATTCAATAAGCTCCCAGTTATGTTACCTGTGAAACATAATGACTATTAAATAAATGAATTATACTGTAGTTTAATAGTGGCTAAAAAAGGTACACTCTTGAGTTTACTGAATGAACATCATGCCCAATGACAACTAAAGATTGCTGGCCTGTATTCATAAACTATCACTGAAAACATGATTTCTCTGAGTGCTTTCTTGTCAATCAAAATCCTATGCCAACATCTAGGAAAAGAGGTCATGACATTACCCATTTGAAGCTATTATTTGTATAAGTATGTATGGTGAGAGAATGGGGTGTTAAACCCTATATAGAGTGAGTTTGATAGCTAGCAGGAGCAGGTAATCGGCTAGAACGGTTAGAAGTGAGGTTATGTACTATACTGAGAAAGGGTACCTGCAGCTTACAGTGTGCTTCACTCTTGTGCTCTCCATACTCCATCCTCAACCTCTCACATATTCCCTATACTCATCCCTACCAGCAAATGCCGTTCCCTACTGAGAGTCAAGTTTCAAACTAAAATCTATGGGGTGTCTTGTAATGAGCTGCAATAAGTGATTACCACGACTACCTATTTAAAGCAACTGGCTTTCATGTCTTAACTGTAAATAATACTGCTGCAATATGCGACTATATTCTAAAACTTTTAAAATAAACTCCATTTGTTTAGAAATTGAATACCTATTTTTCCCCCTCACAGATCTCTCATCAATTCTCACAGGGATGCAATTGTTAAGAAAGAACTCAAATTTAAATACAATTATAGTACACATTGTATAGAGAGTTATACAGAATGTGAATTTAATTTTCTTTACTTTAAATTTGCTTACAGGTTACTCTGTCAAAGTAATATAATCACTCTGAATAAATCCTTTCCTGACTATGGTACGTAAAGATGGTTCTTGTTCCAAAAAGGAATTTGAACATACCATTATATGGCTGGCTTTATTCTCTTAGATCTTCTTGAGACTGTTGAATTACATATCGTAGGTAAAGAACTCTTTCGAAGTTTGTTATCTGTTTGTGTGATTTTTGTTAAAGATACATTGATTTAGGTGTAGATACGTTACATTAAAATATTGTAAACTTTTTTGAGACTGTAGAAGATACTGTTTGTCACAAAATGCACAGAAGAACATGTGAGGTGGAGGCAAGAAAAGAGACGATAGAGCAACTACAAATAAGAGAATTACTGAATTCAGCAGTGTGCATGTGTGTGTTTATGTGTGTGTATGTATGTGTATGTTTTATGTATGAATGTGTGTGTAAGTATATGTGTATGTGTCTGTGTGCATGTGTGTGTATGTGTATATGTTTTGTGTGTGTATGTATATGTGTTGTGTGTGTATATGTATGTGTTTATGTGTGGTATGTATGTGTGTGCATGAGTATTGTGTGTATGTATGTGATGCGTATGTGTGTGCATGTGTATATGAGTTTATGTGTGCATGTGTTTTTATGTGCGTATATGTATTTGTGTACATGAGTGTGAGTGTATGATTGTGTGTGTGTTTGTGTGTGCATGTGTTTGGTCATTGTCTCCAGGTACACCATAGAGCATCATCTGCTCACCTTCCTTCCACCTTCTTGCCATGTTCTGAGTTGGGGTGACAGGTATTCCCTATACTGGTGAGTGTGTCCTTTCTAGTAGACATGTTTAGAAAAATAAGGAAAAAGTATGCTACTTTTACTTAATATTTAAGACTTGTTACACTTAGCTTGTCACTGCTGGACAAACACCAGATAGAAGCAGCTTACAGGAGGGAAGGGTTTATTTCAGGCTTACAGATCAGAGGGGAAGTTTCATCATGGAGGAAGGCCCTGGCTCTCTTCATCGGTCACCCGTAGCAGGAATATAGCAGCCAGCACCATGAAAAACAAGCTGACTGTGAAGATACACTGAGGGCTCAATTCAAGATCCACCCTCGTGACACACCTCAAGCAGGGATCCACTTGCTGACGACTAAGTAGGAAGCTTCATCAAAAATACGCGGGGCTGTGGGATCATTTACACTCAAACTTCCATAAGGCTGATCATTTTATAGTCAGGAGAAAAAAACAACATTCAAGGTGTTACTGCACTACTTAGTCAAGTACTATAAATTTTAGAGTCAAGTTGTATCATTTGGCCATGTAATATAATTTTGGAAATAATAATATTCATATTTTATTTCCCCTAAGTGCTAAATTAGATAATACTGAAAAAAAGTAAACACATAGTAATTGTGAGAGGAGCCTATTTGCTAATATGATGAAGGTGATGACATTTGCAAGTAATGATTGACAAATATTCTTAGCTACGGTCCAAAGAATAGCACTGTTAATTAGCTGTTTGTCACTATAACAAAATACCCTAGGAGAAAACTCAAGCAGTGAGGAAGGTCTTTTGCTAAGTGTTGCAGAGGCTTCAGTCATTTGATTCTGTTGCTGTGGGCTGAGTTGAGAAGGAACACCGTATCAGGGAACATGTGGCAGGGCAGAGGGGCTTGCCCTGTAACAACTGAGAGAGAGCAAGGAAGAGAAGAGGGAGGGAGGAGTGATAGACTACACCAGGGACAAGAGTACTTTTAAATGGATAAACATTCTCAGTTACTTCCTCCACACAGGCCCTGTCTCCTACATAGCCCAGAGCCTGTTCAGCTTTGAACAGTCTGTCAATGGATTCATCCACTGACCACTGACGGGAGTGAGCCCTTTCCCAGTCCAATGAACTCTCAGCAGTGCCACGAGCTGGGCACCAAGTCTTCTTGCTCAGTTACGGAAGGCAAGTGAAAATAAGTAAAATAATAACAAGAAAGAGAACTCACATTTGAAGGATTTTCACATGGTATGTTTAGAATCCTTCACAAATGAGATTAAGAGAGATTAAAAGTATCACCTCCCCCCCCCCCACACACACACAGTTTAAGAAAGTTCTTCATTTATATGTAAATCTTACAGGTCCTAACTTTAGGAGCGAGACACTCTGATGTTCACGACATGATTAATGAAGATAATTAGTGGTGACATAATTTTGATTTGGACAGTGGGTTGTGGAGGTGCTTCCTTTGTTAGCAGGCAGGATCCTCTTCCTGAGGAAAAAAAAATACTGCCCCATATGTTATTTCCGAGATTAACCCACTGCTGCTCATGGGCACGTGTAATACATCCTTCTTGTCTGGCTTCTCAAAGCACATCCATTAAAGCCAGGGGTTTTCTCAAATGTGCCTATTTAGAAGGGTTTCCTAAATTTCCTTTAAAAAGTACTTTTTAGGGAACTTGGGACAGATATTTTCTCAGTTTCATAGTGGAGGAAAACTGGCACAGACATTAAATAACTTCTTCAGTGTTTTCACTCAAAAGGCAAAGCGGGGGCTGGAGAGGTGGCTCAGTGATTCCTGGATTTTCTTGCAAAGTGTAAGGACCCAGGTTCAATTCCCCCGTAGCCAGTGTAAATCCAGATGCACAGTGGCGCATGCATTTTGATTTGTTTCCAGCAGCTGGAGGCCCTGGTATGCCCATTCTCTCTCCTGCTTTCTCTCATCTGCTTGCAAATAAATTAAAAAAAAAAAAAAAGCATAGGGACTCTTAGCAACCACAATCACCACCCTAACTGTATTCATTCTACTTTCTCCATGTGGTCACATTCAAGCCATAAGAATTTGACTGGTAGGTCAAAAATAACTTAGCATGGGGCAAGGCCCTGGAAGACATGAGCACTGAGAGCAGGACGTATCATATCCCGGATGTGGAGCTGCTGCAGCTCTTTGGGAAACATTGTCCTGTGTTCTCTTTGGAAACGTCCTCAGTCATCACAGAGGTGGGTGATGCCACAGCCACGCGCCACCTGAAGCAACTTTTTTTCTCTCCTTGAGGTTGGCAGCTAGAAGTAGAATGATACAAGAACACTTGGTTTTGATAAGATTTACTGAGGAGCATACGATGAGATGCTATGAGTACCAGTTACTAAAATGAGAGAAAACCCTAAAACCACCAACACCCGCTCTCCTTTTGGAAATGAAAAAAAGTATAATGAAAACCATTATTTTAAGAACTATCTTTGCAAAGGGTTATCTTAGGTCCCCTTTGTTCCAGGTACTGAACCTATTGTGTTCACAGATAAGCTATCAGCTAGTGACATTTGGAAAGTCCTGCACTGCTGTTTTCGAGGTGAGGGGCACTGTGCTCATCCATCCCTATGAATGACAGAAGGCAGCGTGGACCATCGTCAGCAAGCAGTCCTGGGTTTCTAGCCGCTGCCCTATGGGAACTGGTAGCCTCCTCTCTCCATTGACCTCTCTCATTTATTTGCAGACCATAAAAATCAAAAAAAAAAAAAAATACACAAAGACTTGGAAAGCAAATTTCACGACCTCTCCTTCACATGGCCCTCTTGAGTTCAAGGTAAGGATTCGAACACACAAGCACAAATCTGCTATTTGAAGGAAGTCCAATAACTAATGCTGGAAATATTTCCCACTGCAATACAAAACATTTTAGAGATTGGAGCACAATTTGATGACTAGATTCCAAAAGTGAGTAGGTAACTCGCATAACCCTAACTCTGAGGTTTAGAGTTATCTCAAACATAACTTCAAAGCCAGTCACCCAGTCTGGAGCTTTTGACTGTCTCCATGGTAAATCCTGCAGTTGTGTTGCCCCTGGCCTTCTGCCTTCTCTTCTCTAATGTCCTAAGGTTTCACGGGCCTCCTGTCACTCTCTTTTATACCAAGCTGCTGCAGTTTACATCTGCTCATAAGACACTTCCACACTCTGTCCTCAGATCTGGTTGGCAGCTATGTAACTGGAATTGAGGGAGAATTTCGGAAAGCAAAAGGCTTTCATGTTAGTCAAAGAACTAGTATTAAAAGAAAAGATAGGAATGCTAAAAGGAAATGATAAACACATACACAATGAAGTCAAATACAGTGACACGGAGTGAAAATAATGAAGCCACTTTGGTCTAGGTGACCAGAGAAGGTCTCTGACAGGGACATTTGAACAGAGGAGACCGGTAGTGAGACAGTCTAAGAGCTGCTTGAGGGCTATTGGGGAATTGCTCTGAGCTGTGTTGTGGCTCTTATCTTCCAAAGTGTGGTAGTTTGAATGGCTGTCCCATAATACGATTCAGGAGGCTTATTAAAGCTTCGTGAATTTCCAGCTACCTGTCTGGAGGAGGTGTCACTGTGGGTGCACCCTAGGGTCCAGCTCTGAGGTGTGGAGGCAGCTCTAGAACTTCCAGCCAAAGATACGCAAAATGCTGGAGCTCTGCCCGAGTCCCTGGAGAGCTTGCTTGCATTGGTGGTGGTTGCCTTCTCTCTCTCTCTCTCTTTCTCTCTCTCTCTCTGCTTGGACCTGTGAAAGGGGGCCAGCTTCTTCTGCCATTATGAAACTTCCCCTCGGTCTGTAAGCTTCAGTAAATCTCCTCCTCCCATCACTGTGCCTGGTTTGGAAGTTCGTCCCAGCAACATGAGGCTGGGTACTACACCAAGGAAGGAATGTTATTTACTTCTTGAGGAGAAAGGAAAGACATCCAGGAGAGGCAGGGGGTGCAGGAAAGCTTGGACATCCCTCCAGGAACTGCAGAGGTACGCCCACAAGGAGGAAAAGAGGAGTGCTGGAGATACAGGGGTTGCAAGGGTCAGGGAACATCAGCCCCAAGTGCTCACGGAGGCCAGAGGCTGCCTGTGGTTTAAATGTTTCCTTTCTTTGGTAATCTTAAGTTGATTTTGATTGGTTGATTCACATCCTTAAGCCAAAATCCTTTCAAAAGTGTCCTCTCTCTCTCTCTTTCTCTCTCGGCCTCTTTCTCACTTTCAAATAAATAAAGAAATAGATAGATAAAATATATATTTTAAAAAAAGGCTCAAAAAACCAAAAAAATAAAAAAAATTTAAAAAGGGCTGGAGAAATGGCTTAGTTGTTAAGGCATTTGCTTACAAAGCCAAAGGACCTCAGTTCAATTCCCCAGGACCCATGTAAGCCAGATGCACAAGGTGGCGCATGCATCTGGAGTTTGCTTGCAGTGGCTGGAGGCCCCGGGGCGCCCATTCTCTTCTCTCTCTCTTTCTCTGCCTCTTTCTTGCTTTCAAATAAATAAAATATATTATAGTATTTTCAAAAGTAAGAGTTTTTAGCTGAAAAGACGGCTTAACTGGTTAAGGCACTTGCTGGTGAAACCTAAGGATTCATATTCGATTCTCCAGGTCCCATGTAAGCCAGATGCACAATGATTCAATGTCACACATGCGCACAAGGGGGCACACGCAACTGCAGTGGCTGAAAGCCCTGGTGTGCCAGTTCTTTCTCTTTCTCTCTTGCATGCACGCACACTCTCACTCATTAAAAAAAAAAAAAAAAAAAAAAAAAAAATCCAGTCTGTTGGGCTTGCTTCAAAAAAGAGCAAAGGAAAGGAAAGGAAAAAGAGTTTTAAGACAGAAGTGGCTCTCCGTGACTTATTCCCACTTACTTCTATCTCTCTTAACCCTGTTTCTTTCAGTGCCTGCTCTCTCTGTCCCTCCGTCTTCCACGAGGAATCTGGGTCCATCCGTCTCCGGTTCCTACGCCTACCACTTGCTCCTCGGGGCTAAGATGCTAATGGCTCAGCGCCAGGAGCACACCGTGTTTCTGCGGCTGCGCACAGTTACTGGTAAACTGGAGTCTCCTGCTTCCCTCAGGGAGCTGCCTGCTCAGCGGCCCAGATTCTTGCACAGGCCTTCTGTGTAACAACTCATCTTTTATGAGCAGGATTTCTCACCTCTGGACACCACACATAGACTGATGAGACCAGAGCTATATGACAGTTCAAACTGTGGCTGTAAAGGCCTTAGGAGGGTCATTGTGAAGAATGCTGCAGACAATCTGCTGAAAGACTATTATGGTTTAAGCGAACCAGCACTAACCAGACAACATCGCTCTAGATGAAGGAAATGGTTTCTTTCAGGCGAGCAGTTTTGGAAGTAGAGTCCGATGATCACAGGGCCAGAAGGTACTCTGGAGATGTGTGTTCTGCTCTGGATCCACCTCTGTACCTGTGTGAACTCAGATGCCGTTTGATAATACTGAATTCCACATTAATTTACCTACACACATTAACAAGCCCTAGCTAAAAGACTAGCATTTCTCCTTGGTGGACCTTTAAGTTCTATATCAAATGCATCCCACTAACTGAGTCTGTGAAGTATTGTTATTAAGCAAGAATATTAATCAGCAGACTTGGTAGCTCATAAAGAGAATCTTTAAAATCTTCTTTGCATCAATGAAACAACTTCAAAATCTCTTCCTGACATTCACTTCCTCTGCCTTCTGGAAGGAAATTCCATCTCAGATAGGCTGAGTGTCCTTCTTTCCATAAGATAGGCCCGGAAGCACGCCGCCTCTGAGACATCAGAAGCATGGGGTGGGGTTTCTGCCTCTGCTGAACTACCTGTGTCGCTACCCTCCCCACCTCCTCCGTGGGTCTGGGGTCTATGTATGAGCTGCTCCTGAAGTTTTGCAGCAGCTGGGGGGCCTTTCCAAGGGCAGACTGTCCATGTTCTGTCCTTTCTAAGATCATAGCTTTTCCTCAGAGCCCTATGATATATGTCACAAGTGCCTAAGAATGACTTATCAGCCTGTGCTCCTTCCTAATTTCTAGGAATTCTCACCGTTTTCCTCCTCTGTTTAGTCTCTTCAATATGTTTTGACCATCATTGAACATAAGAACAACCATTACCCTCGGACAACCTCTGATTCCTTCACTATAAAAAAATCTCAGTCAATGAACATGTAGGTTTGTCTACCTGATTGAATGGGAAGAGAAAAAAAAATTAAGAGAAACCCAGGCACAAATTAATATCCCAATAGATAATCCTCTTTGCACCTGCTAGTTTAAGAGTCAAGGCCAGTGGTGAATTTGACAAGCCTAAAATGAGGATAAAAATCAGCTCCCGCTTTGGGTAAATCAAGTGAGGTTAATGTGAGCTGTTTTGTTGGTTTTTAAATTGGCTCTAAGTCAGGGAGATAATTCCCCCTAGTTTACATTGCTCTCTAGAAAGCAAAACAAAATAAGGGCTTCTACTTCTCAATGAAAACAATTATGCCAAGTTCTTAATTCAGTCACAAACAACGGAACCATTGTAGCAAAGTGCTGAGCTCTGCCTCTTTCCCAACGAAGTACATTTCTCTCTCCAATAAGTCGATGCCTATTTACCTGATTGAATACATAAATTTTGGATCGCCTTGCTTAGGAAAGTGATGGGAAATACATTATGAAGATCATTTACCGTAAATCACCTCAGCTGCCATTTCTTTGGTTGCAGTGTCTGTGATGGTGTCTTTGCCTGAGTTCCATGAGTCCTTTGAGCTCCTGTATTCTAAATTATTCTGTTCACCCTTTAACAGTTGATTTCAGATTGTGAAACATCCTGCCTTCTAGTTTAAGTTCTGAGGCCTACATAGAGGCAGTGACATTATTATCTCTTGGTCTGTAACCCAGTTTCCCATCTACACATATGACACAAATTGGATGTCAACACTTGGTTGACAAAGCACCATTATCTCTGACATCTTGCATTCATGCAACTTCACAGAAGTTTCTATACAGTGTTCAGCTCACACTAAACACTAATTAACACAACAACAACAACAATAACAACAACAAAAAAACCCATAGCATTCAAAGTGAGTGATCTTTAGAAATTTAATTACTCAGATTTTTCTATAAGAAATACCTTTGCTCAAAAGCCAGGGGTAAGAGCAGCTGTGGTTGTCACAGAGAAGTAAGTGATAAATTTTTGATAATGGTGCATGTGATGGCTCTGCAACATGGCAGAGCATACCGCTAAGGAAGGAGCTACGGTTTCCTGGACAGCTTTCATTGCTGTGGCTTATGTGCCCAGAAAGCCCCTGGGAAAATAAGGGTTCTGAGGGGAGATACGGTGGTTTGGGTATAAATGTCTCCCATAGCTTCACGTGATTTTGACTAGGCATCCTACTTAGTCTGCAGCATGCAGAACCCTGCTAGAGAAGGCATATCACTGCAGGCAGGTCTTGAATCTAGCCTTAAGGTGTTTTGAGCCAGCTTGAGCTGTGGCTGTTGATGAACTTTCTGCTGTGCCCTGTGGATATGTGAAGAAGGGAGCCAGCTTCCTCCCCTATGGTGAAGCTTCCCCTGGAAACGATAAGCCTGAAATAAAACCTTTCCTCCCATAAGCTGCTTCTGGTTGGGTGTTTGTCCCAGCAAAAGATGGTAAATACAACAGGAGGCTGTTATGATAAGTAACATTTTCTCTCCCAGGATGCCTGCCTTGCAACCTTTTCTTATCAAATCCTTGTTTATCAGCCAGGCGTGATGGCTCACACTTTTAACCTTAGCACCTGTGATAGGAGGAACATTGTGAGTCTGAGGCCAGCCTGCACTACAGAGTGAATCCCAGGTCAGCTTGGTCTAGAATAAGACTCTGTCTCAACAAACAAGCAAAAATACTTTACTTTTTTTTTTTTTTAATTAAAGCTACTTTCCTTATGACCACATAAAGATAACCATCCAAGTAGTCACTTGGGATGGAGAGAATAAGAACAAAATAAGCAGAGTACCTCACTGATTTCCTTATCCTTCATCCACAAAGCATAAAGATGCACAATACCAATACAGAAGTGCTCACATTATAGGGCAGTTGACATGGCCTGGTTGCTATCAGCCATTTACCTCGTTAATCTCTCAAGCCTTGATTGTCTATACTCTCTAAAGTAATTGTCACTGGATATGCTTTACCTCATAGGGTCAATGTAAGAACTAATTGTCTGAGGCATACGCAATAGGCAGCATTGTACTTGGCAGTAACTAAAAATCAGCATTGTAAAGAGAGTGTAGAGTCCATTTTCACATGTCCATTCCTTGAAAATATATCTGGTGTATTTTCTATGATAAGACTTACCATTTAGAAATAGCTGTAACAAGGAAAACTGGAGCAGGAAAGCAAAATAAAAAACATGAGGTTTTTAAAACACATTTTAATTAATTAAGTTACAAGGAAAGAGAGAGAGAGACAGAGAGAGAGAGAGAGAAAAGGCAGACACAGAGAAAGGGTTCATCAGGGCTCCAGCCACTGCAAATTAACTCCACATGCATGCACCACTTTGTGCATCAGGGTTTATGTGGGTATTGAGGAATCAAACTTGGGTCCTTGGGCTTTGCAGGCAAGCACCTTAACTGCTAAGCCATCTTTCCAGGTCCCAGATATATTTTTTTAAATAATGACATTTTTTCTAACTTGCATCCAGACCTGTTCTATGGATTTTGGCAAAGTGTTGTACATACAAACATATGCTGAGACAGAACTGTTCCAGAAACAACTTACCTTGTGCCATCCCTTATGAACCAATCTCTGCAAGTCCCATCTTGGAGAACACCTGTTCCCTGTCTTCATGCTCAATCCTCAGATGAATTGGGTCGTAGGGAATTTTGTTTTGGCTCTATCTTGCCAAGTCCAGATGGGTGTCATGAGTTGTGTGCAACAATAACTAGAATCTTTTAAAAGTTGTATTTCACGGACTTACCATTTTTCCACTCATTGGTTGAAGGATATTTGCCGGTTTTCTTTACTGTTTTGGGTGATTTTAAAGAAGTTGCTCTATCATCTGTATACAGCTCTTTGTGTGAACATACACTTGTATGTCTTTGGTGAAAATACTTAGAAATGTAATTGTATGTGAGTAAGTCCATTATGGTTACCTATAAGAGAAACGGCCATATGACTTCTACAAAATGGTTGCAACGTTGTGAATTTTCACCTACTATGACCAGATCATTTGATGTCACTGTCAAATGCTTAGTGTCAATCGGTTTTGTCCTGTCTGATGTTCTAATAGATATATAATTCTTTCTTACTTCGGCACTATTTCTTTTTAAGAACTACTCACATATTCATGATCAGACACTTGTCAGATGTATTATTGCAGTTTGTCTTGTTATTGTCTTACAAACAAAAATTTCCAATTTTTAATTAATCAAATTTTCAGTTCCATTTTTTTTCATTTTTGAATTTTAGGCATTGTGTTTTCGGGTATAGTGTTTTATCAGGGTTCAAATGAGAAACACTAAACCATAAATGACAGAAATATTAGCATGTATGTATATGTACACAGAGGAAGAGAGGGAAGGGAAGAGAGAGCTATAGAGAGAGGGAGAGAGAGAAATTGTGTTAAGTTGTTAAGATACTGGTTGGTGTGGTTCTGGAAGCTGGCAGCTCCAGAACCTTCAGTGTAGGCTGGGGGCTGATGATTCAGGCAAAAGCTAACGGTACATTTCAATGATGAAGTCTACTAGGCTGCAAGTCCAGAGCAAAGCCAATGATGCAGTTCGAGCTAAGGTGGTCTGCTGCAGAATTCTCACTCCCTTGGAGAGGTCAGTCTTCTCTTCAGCTCTGGCCTTCCACTGATTAAATGAGGCTCATTCGCAGGAGAGAACATAATTACCTGAAGTCTATCAATTTGAATGCTAATTTTATATAAAGTGCACCCTTATAGAAGTATTCAGCATCCAGGTTTGACCAACTCTGTTACACTGTGGTTCAGTCAAGTTGACCCACGAAATTAACCTTTACAAGTCACTGAGAAAGAACTCTGTCAAATCAAATAACACAAACAAATGTTCATGTATTCTTTAAATTGTATTTATTATTTTGCTTTGGAGAAATAGTTCAATTTAAAAATGTTAATTATTAAAGAAAAAGTTATGGTCAATAACAAGAAGACCCCAAATGCATAAAATGTTACCCAAGATTTAAAGAATTCTTCAGACTGTCTTGGGAGACATTAAAGAAGACCTAAATAAAATAGGAGGCCTGAATTTAAAAAAATAAGTGGATATAGTAAGAATGCAAATTCTTTACTAATCTAGGCAAAGGCCTCTATAGGGTCTTCTGCTTATTTGTTACTGTTTTTAAATAGATTTATGTTGAAATATAGAAAAAAACTAGCTAAGAATACTACGTAGAAACACCTTTATAGGTAGTGAGTATTATGCTAGAGGTATATTAAGACTATTAGTTCTGACATAAAAAAAAAGTGCACCAAGAGAACAACTGTAAAAAACACACAAAAGAGATGAATTAAGTATAAATTTGTTAAGAATGACAGAAACACAAAAGGGAAAAGATAGACAGTCTGGTACAGGGGTTTTGTACCATGGGGTGGGTACATGGACAAAATGCAAATGTAACACTTTCTCAGAAGTTATTTAAATATCAGTTTATCTTGAAGAATGACATGTATCTGGGTTGGAGGGATGGCTTAGCAGTTAAGGCATTTGCCTGCAAAGCCAAAGAACCCAGGTTCGATTCCCCAGGACCCACGTTAGCTAGATGCACAAGGGGGTGCACACGTCTAGAGTTCATTTGCAGTGGCTGGAGGCCCTGGCATGCCCATTCATTCTCTCTCTTCCCCTCTTCCTGTGTCAAATAAATAAATAAAAATTAAATATTTTAAAGAATGGCATGTATTTGCTGCATGTGTGTCTGCCATGTGGGATGTTGCTTGCTATAGTCCTACAGTGCTGAGAGGAAAACACTGCAGGACTGTGTTCTAAGTCCAGCTGGAAGTATGTCGTGAAACCCTGCTTCAAACACACACACACACATGCACACATGCACACACGCACACGTACACACACACACACATGCACACATACACGTGCACACACAAACACACACACACCATTCAGAATAAAAGGTAAACCATAGCCTGAAAAATGTTAGGAATATGTGTAATAAATTATTATAAGACAGGTATGAGACTACTATAAGTCGGGCTTTTAAGTCAAAGCAATAGAAATTGTGGAAAACTGAAAATAAGCAATGCACACAAGGAAACCAAATGGTCAGGAACAAGGGCTGGCCTCATTACAAATTGCCAGTGTAAACCACCCTTTGACATGCCTTATTCACATTAGAACAGCACAGAATAATTGTGGTAAGAAGGACTGGAGGCGATGATGTCAACAAAAATGGGGCACTTGATAATTGTAAACGCAAAGATTTACTAAAACTGGGATGTTATTTTCCATTTCTTTTGTTTCTAATTTTGTAGGCAAAATTCAATATAACTTAGTCTTATTTGGAAGCAAAACCTCATTATCACTGGAGATTCTTATAGTTGCAATTCTACTCGTGATCATTTATGCCTTTTATTCCAAAATACTAACACACCGTCCATGGGATACTGCTGTAGTGTCCCGGGCTCACGGTGAGATGTGAGGAAGTCATCAAACTGCTTCCCTAAAGTCCTAACATCAGGAATCCAAAGAAGAACTGGCCAAAGAGTTCTGCATTAGGAAGTTTAGACTTGCTGTTCATGTGGCAATAAGATTTGGGGAGAACAAGTGAAGGTTCACAAGAAGTCTGCACGTCTAGGAGCAATGATGCATTCTTTGAGAGGGACATGGGCATTGGGCTACATAAGCAAGGATGCTCATAGAAACATTGTTTCGGATTGAAAACAGTTGTCCATTTCTTGTCCATTACTAGAAGGCTATATATATATATATAGGTATGGAGAGAGAGAGAGAGAGAGAGAGAGAGAGAGAGGATTCATTTTTTCTTTTTATTTTTTCTTTCTTTCATTTTTTTGTTTTTTGTTTTTTGTTTTCTTGTTTTTTGGAGGTAGTGTCTCACTCTACCAATCACTCTAGCCCAGGCTGACCTGGAATTCACCATGTAGTCTCAGGGTGGCCTCAAACTCATGGCGATCCTCCTACCCCTCCCTCCCGAGTGTTGGGATTAAAGGTGTGCTCCACCACACCCGACTTTAATGATAAATTCTTTTTAATTTTTGTGTTTATTTTTTTAATTTATTTGAGAGCAACAGACAGAGAGAGAAAGAGACAGGGAAAGAGAGAGAGAGAGAATGGGTGCGTCAGGGCCTCCAGCCACTGCCAACGAACTCCAGACGTGTGCACCCCCTTGTGCATCTGGCTAACATGGGCCCTGGGTAATCGAGCCTCGAACTGGGGTCGTTGGGCTTTACAGGCAAGCACTTAACCGCTAAGCCATCTCTCCAGCCTTCTTCTTTCTTTTTTACACTAGGAATTGTACCCAGAGCCACAACTATGGTGGCTCAGCACTCTACCACTGAGTTCAGCTATATCCCTTCCTGGTTTTTTTTTTTTTTTTTTTTTTTTTTTCTTCCCAGGTTGTCCTTAACCCTCTGCAAGCCAGGGCATCCTTGAATTTACTATCCTGCCTGAGCCTCAGTACAGACCAGTACTATCAAGTTGGGCACCAATAGTAAATAATGTGTTAGGAATAATCAAATGTCAGTGACATATAGTCACATGTATATGCTTTGTAAGTAAATGTGATAGGAAATACAAGTGATTAATCAAGATCCAGGCTTTAAACCATTTATATACGGAATAAAATATGAAAAAATATTTTATATATATTTTAAGGCTAGAAGCTGTGGTGGTTAAATTTATATGTAAATTTCTATAAATATGGTGACAAGCTAATTTCCTCAACACTAGCCTAAGTGTTGCTGTGCAAATATTATTTTCTCTTCTTTATTGTGATCATATATTCAGTGTTCACAATGTCTTCATACTTGTTTACCATGGGCTTTGATTGTCACAGGCATCTATTCTCATATGCCCCATGCCCCTCATCACTGGTCCCTATCTTTCCCCCAGACAGCTTCCCTTCAATGTCCTCTGTTATATATTACTCTAGATTTCATATGTGATTGAAAATGTGCTATGTTACTCTGATGATGTCCATTTATATGCATTTTCCTGGAGGTAATATAATTTAATCCTTCTTTATGGGTGAATAAAGCTTCCTTGTGTATATATAGACCACAATATCATTATCCATTCATACATTGGTAGACACAAAGGCTGCACTAAATGTAGGTGTGTAAGTATCTGTTTGGAATGTGGACTTAAGAGTCTTTCAGATATATACTGAGTAGTATAAATGGAGCATATGGTAGTCCTATTTTTCTTTGTGTAACTCTGTACTTATTTCTATGGTGGAATCAATTTAAATTTCTGCCAATGGTGTATAAAGGTTCTTTTCCCCCACTCTTAACATTCTCACCAACAGTTGTGATATGTTTTCTAGGTGATAGCCATTTTCGCTGGGGTGAGACAGGCTCTAATGCAGTTTTGATTCACATTTCTGTGATAGTTAAGGATGTTTAAATACTTTAATATATTTATTAGCCATTTGTACTTTTTCTTTAGAGAATTGTCTATTCTTCTACCCATTTTTTGATTGTGTGTTTTAGATTATTTTAAACACATCTTTTTAAATTTTATTTTTATTTATTTATTCATGAGAGAGCAAGAGAGAGACAGACAGACAGACAGAGAGAAAGAGAGAGAATGGGCACATCAGGGCCTCTAGCCACAAACTCTAGATACATGTACTTCTATGTGCATCTGGCTTAAATAGGTTCTGGGGAATTGAACTTGGGTCCTTAGGCTTTGCAGGTAAGCACCTTAACTGCTAAGCCATCTTTCCAGCCCTAGATTTTTTGATGTTAAGATTTTGGCTTCTTTTTAGATTCTAGATATCAAACCTCTGCCAGATGTATAGTTAACAAAGATTTTCTTCTTTCTGGGGGGTAGCTCATCACTCTTCTGGATGCTTGCTTTACTTTATAGAAGGTTTAAATTTTATGCAACCCTACCTGTCAGTTATTACTATCATTTCCTGGGCAACTGGAATATCTTTCAAAAAGTCTTAACCTATTCCTGAATGTTGGGGATATTTACCTGTGTTTTCTCCTGGTAGTTTTAAAGTCTTACATTAAGATGCTTAATCTGAATATGGTGTTTAATCAAATAATGTTGGTATTTTTACAATGTAATTCTACCTATCTCCAAACCTTGGAGGTATGTCCATCATCTGATTCCTTAAATGCCTTTCTTTGGGGTTTTAAAGTTTTCATTGTAGATATCTTCTGTTTCCTTGGTTAGTTATTCTTAGTTTCCTCTTTTCTTCTTTCTCCTCTCCTGCTCTCTCTCTTTCCTCTCTCTTTTCTTTCCCTTATCCCTCTCTGAGGCTCTTGTATAAATACAATTTTTTACCTTTCTTATATTATTGGTAAACAGAAAAGCTACAAACTTTTGCATATTGATTTTATATGCTCCCTGAGTTGCTAAAAGTGTCAGATCTGAGCATTTCCTCATGGAGTCTTTAGGATCTTTTAAATGTGGACACACATACTGGGTTTATGGCTTGCAAGAGCAGTGGGCTTGTGCTGTCACCTTATGTTGGTGTTATTGTGCGAATATCCCCTCTTCCTGGGAAGCCATGGCTGGGTTCATGGATGCTTTTTTCTGATTTTGTTTTGTAGATTGTTCTGTTTCTTTGAGTGTTTCAGCCGTTCTGCTGCCTCTTTCATGATTCCAGTACTCTTTATTTTTGCTCTTCTCAGAATAGACTGTGTCCTTTGTTACACTGAATACTCACTCCTGGAGTCACACGGAGGCAGTGTCTAATCTACTCTCTAACCCTTCACGTCCTGTGAAGGCATCTTTGAGATATGATTAATATTTATAAACTATTGACTTTAAACCAAGCAGACTTTTTTCTATAATACAAGCATTTTATTTAATCTGTTCCAGTTCTGAAATGCAAAGAAGTATTCTGCCTCCAGACAGCACATAGAAATTCTGCTAGAACTTTCAGTCTAGCCTTTAGACATAAGACTGCATCTAGCCTTTAGACATAAGACTGCAGTATCATTCTCATCTGAATATCCAGGCTACCCAACTGCCCTATACATTTTTTGCTTGCTATTCCCACAATTCTATGACCCAGTTCCTAAAAAGTGTTCTCTCTCTCTCTCTCTGTCTCTTTGTGTGTCTTGATATTGATAAACAATGACTTAGATATGCTGTATATCTTTTTATTGTTTAAAGAGGTTTTATTGCATGTTATGGTTCAACCTTAATTTATAAGCAGAATTTTAATCCATTCTATCAATTAACAACTGAGAATTTAAAATATTTTATTTTTAATTATTTATTTGAGAGCAACAGACAGAGAGAAAAAGAGGAGAGAGAGAGAGAGAGAATGGGTGCGCCAGGGCCTCCAGCCACTGCAAATGAACTCCAGATGCGTGCGCCCCCTTGTGCATCTGGCTAACGTGGGTCCTGGTGAATCGAGCCTCGAACCAGGGTCCTTAGACTTCACAGGCAAGCGCTTAACCGCTAGGCCATCTCTCCAGCCCCCAAAAACTGAGAATTTAAAACACACACACATATATGTATGCATGCATATTGAAATTACTTTATGTATGTACCCTTGGTATCACAGAGGCATTATATCTAAACTTTTAGATATAATGTGCTTAAGAACAATACTGGTTAAATGTTCCTAGACAAATTATCAGAGGTAAGCACAAAGATTTTTGGAGGTTATAATTTTTTTAAAGCATAGTTTTTTATTAGTTTTGTACTCTGTGAATACAGTCAAGTTGGTACCATTGTTAGCCTCCTCCCTGTCCTCCCCCCTCTGCAGGGACCCTCTTTGTTGGGGAATATGGGCTGTGCGTTGTGGAGTTAGCCATCAGTTATGGGTAGGAGGAAATGTCTCTGTATCCAATGTGTGTCTCTGACATTCTTTCCGCCCCCACTTCGACAAATTTCCCTGAGCCATGTTGGGTGCATTTTAGGACTGCTTCAGTGATGAGGTCTTGGGAGCCTCTGTATCTCTGGTTATCTGGTTGATAGGAGTTGATTGTTCTCTGTGTGGGGGTGGGGGACACAAAACTGTACCCAAACGGCAATAGTACCAAAAAATTCTACATCCTAAAAGACAGACCAAATAGTTGAACTCTCACCAGGCTCTTAGAGGGAACACCTGAATCACAAGGCCCTGGAGAGGGTACGATGAAGACTGCCCTTAATCTTCTCCTGTTTCTGTTTTCTTTCTCTCTCTCTCTCAGTCACACACTCTTCTCTCTCTTCTCTTTTTCTCTTTTATATTACTTATCTTTTTCTTCCTTCTCTTCTTGGACACAGACCTGTAACTCCCAGTACCAGCATGTGGCTATCATCTATGATGAGCTCTTGATCAGAGAGACCTACAAGGTTTCCCACAAGAAAACAGATTTCTGTCAGAGTACTTGATGACCCACAAAAGGTTAGTGGTAAGACCCTAGTGCTGAAGACACCATAAGCTGTTGGCATGTAACAGGAAGTGACCTGGCTGGAAGCTGGAAGAGCATCAGTCCCCAGACAATTAGCACGTCTAGTGCCAGAAGGTGCTACATGAGCGACTGGGGGAAAATGACCAATATCTGTCCAAGCAACTCATGGTCTAAGCTACTCAGAAGCAAATAACTTGTCATGATGCTCACACAAGTGCAATAGTGGCACACAGCCATGGTGGGGAACCAACTGCTCTTGATTTGGCTAACTGATCTGCTCAGTGGAACAGAACCCATAGCTGAAGCTGGAAAACAAGTCAGAATCATATCCAAAAATGAGCCTGTTCTCTATTATCAAGATCCTACCAATCATGGGCTACAAGAGAGCCAGACCTATTAAATTCTCTCTCTAAAAAAATGGTTTTCCCATTTATCTGGTGCTAACTTTACTCTCCGTTGGAGAATTTGCTTCTGTTTTTCAGATAGACGCAGATCCTAAGGAAAGAACCACTCCATCACACCTCAAAAGGGCCCCAGTTGAAACTAAGAATAATTGGAGAAATGAGCAAGAGTGCTGTTTTCTTGGTGAACCTGGTACTAGCATAAGGATGAAGGAGATATGTGTATATCTTGTATGCTTTTTTTTCTCTGTCGTAATCAGGGTTAGTGCAATGAAATTATAAAGGGATTCAGGGGAATAATAAGAAAGATCAAATTTCCCTCTGCTAGAGAGGTATAAGTTACATACACTAGTTTACCTAGTTAAAGGACATTATTTAATGATTTTTGCATATTCAATGTTGATCACCACTACCAACTTGAAAATATTTTTCGTCGTCTCAAAAGGCAATGCTCCCAAGAGACTTTCATATGTTACCTCCTAAACCTCCTCTCTACCACCTCCCTTTACCCCGAGAAACTGCCAATCTACTTTCAGCCTCCACATACACAGCCATTCTGCACATGCTGTATATAAGGAAGTATATCACATGTAGTCTCTTGTGTCTGATTTCTTTCACTTAGCAGAATGTTTTCAAGGCTTACATTGTAGCCTATTAATATTCATTAGTTTTTTTTTTTTTAAGGCAGCTCAGGCTGACCTGGAATTTACTATGTAGTCTCAGGCTGGACTGGAACTCACAGTGATCATCCTACTTCAGCCTCAGAATGCTGGGATTAAGGGTGTGGGCCATAACACCAGGCATTGAGAGAAAGAGAGAGAGAGAGAGACAGAGAGAGAGAGAGAAAGAGAGCCAGAGAGACAACAAGGGAGAGAGAAAGAGAGAGAGAGAGGGAGAAATGGGCGTACCAGGGCCTCCATCCTCTACAAACAAATGCCATATGTGTGTGCCACTTTCTGCATCTGACTTTATGTGGGTACCAGGGAATGAACTTGGGTCGTTATGCTTTGCAGGTAAGCACTTTAACCACTGAACCATCTCTCCAGTTCTTCATTAGTTTCGATAGATAACAACCGTCCATTTTCTACATATGCCACATTTTGTTTCTCAGTTCACCAGGTGATGGACATTAGTGTAGTGTATTCTGTAGAGGAGCTATGAGCATTTAGTAGAAGCCTTTGTGTGGACCTATGTCTCCGTTTCTCTTTGACATACATTTACAGGTTTATTATGGAAAAAAATATGATCAATTTGAAGAATTTATAAAATTATTTGGGGAGAAATCAGTAATTCTTTTCTTCTGTTATTTCTAAGTTACTTTAAATATATTTCTCTGTGTTGAAATGGTATGTATTTAACTTATTAATATAAAAAATGATATTCATTAACATACAAAGTTTTGTCAACTTTAAATTACCTGTTATTTCTTTTTTTTTGCTTACGTATTTGTAGTACGTGTGTGTGTGTGTGTGTGTGTGTGTGTGTGTTGTATGTACGTCTATGGGTCCACAAGGCACCCACCCATGTGCTTACCTGTGGTGGCTGGAGCAAGCATCAGGTGCCCAACTCCTTTGCTTATCCACCCATTCATACTTGAGCCAGTCTCTTACTGATGTCGTTTTCTCCAAAGCTTCAGTGATTCTCTCTGCCCTGCTACTGGACAGGGTTACAGATGCACATGGCCACACCCAGCTGTCTATGTGGGCCCTGGGGATCTAATTCAAGAAGTATCTCAGGGGCTGGAGAGATGTCTTAGCAGTTAAGCGCTTGCCTGTGAAACCTAAGCACCCTGGTTCGAGGCTTGATTCCCCAGGACCCACGTTAGCCAGATGCACAAGGGGGCGCACGCGTCTGGAGTTCATTTGCAGTGGCTGGAGGCCCTGGCGCGCCCATTCTCTCTCTGCTTCTTTCTCCTTCTGTCTGTCACTCTCAAATAAATAAATAAAATTAAACGAAATAATTAAAAAAAGAAGTATCTAGGGTCTCTTCATGCCTTCATGCTTGCACAGAAAATGAATTGCTGAGCCGTTTCTCCAATCCCTAAATTTCTTTACAGTCTAGAGTAAAGCTTAATTTAGTCTGATATGTTATTATTTTTAACATAATGTTGAGGTCTGCTAAGAAATATTTTACCTTAGCTTCTCGCTTCTATATTCATAAGCAATGTCTTTATATGTTGAATTTCTTTTGCTGTGAATTGATTAGTTCTGTTTTGGGTTAAAAAAATGGGATGCTCTTTCTACTGTCAAATTCACTTCTATATTTTCTGATCTACTTTCTGACTTCCCATAATTCATACTCAACTATGAGGCCCAAACAGTAGTTCAGGGCAATGCAGGGGAAGTGACTAATTCACTCTCTAGTTCTAATCTCTGTCTAGTGTAGTTTATCATGATGTTTCTAAAAATTGGGTAGCCAAGACTATCCTTGAAGTAAAATAAGAAAAAAGCACTGTTTGTGTTTTATTTGCTTAGAAAGTAGCTTTTCAAAAGGAAATTGATTTGTAATTTTAACTAGGGTTTATATCTTCGTAAATTATAGTAAATGAGCAGAAAAATGGTCTGGGTTTTAAGTAATGGTTAATGTAATCCCTCTTTTACTGTTGCAAACAACTCTTTTTTTTTCTCCTTATTTTTACTATTTGTACGAACATTTTCATTTATATTGGACACAGACTGAATGAGAAAATATGGTTCAAGCTGTGAGGGAATGTTTTAAATTTTAAATAGTGTTACTTGGCAAATAATAAAAGTTAAATGTGTGCTTCTGTAGAGTTTTACACATGACCAGCCCCAGGGGCTTACAGCTCTTTTCAAAACATCATTTCAGAAACACAAAGATGGAATGCTACCGGGAAGAAAACAGTGGGTTTTACAGTCAGGCAGATTTGGATATGATTCCCAGTTCTGCCACTCACTGACTTTGTAGCCTTCAGTTACAAATCTTTCTCAAATACAGTTTTAAATCTCTCATTCTTTTAAATGAAGGGTAATATACTACTATGAAGCTACTATACAGATAAAAGAATATACATTAAAAATTCCATTGCTAATGTCAGGTACTCATTGTGCATTCAATAAATAGGATTGTTCACTCCCAATAGAGATACTTGTATATGTTATACTTTTGGTTTTATCCACTATATTACCTCCATAATGTAAAATAAAAAGGGCTTTAAAGATGGAGGAAACGTTCAGGAAAGCAGAATGCTAGCAAGAAGTAGCATTTCCCTGTGGTTGCAGAGAATAAGGCAGAAATAAGATTGATGGGATAATAGGAACACATGTCAGAAATCTTGAGAGCAAAGGGAGAACAACTTGAGAAGGGAAAGGACCATACCTGATAACTCCTTCTAGGGACAGAGATGACACACACTGGTTTCCGGAAGTCATTCTTTCATTTCACCATTACACAGTACATAAAATGGAATAGGCTAAAAGATCAGTTTTCCACATACACTACATGAAAAGTGGCAGTACGTTTAGAAGGTCCTTAAAAAGCATGCTAAATAAGAACTATTTAAGTCACTATGAGCCAAGAGAATGCAAATGTATGAGCTTTCACTAAAATTTTCTTATTAATGCCTTATTTTAAAAATATTTTACTTTTATGTATTTATTTATTTATTTGAGAGAGAGAGGCATGTAGATACATAATATATAGATAGTTAGACAGACAGAAAGAGAGAGAGAGAGAGAGAGAGAGAGAGAAAGAAAGAATTGGCAGGCCAGGGCCTCCAGCCACTGTAAATGAACTCCAGATGCATGTGCCACCTTGTGCATCTGGCTTACATGAGTCGGCCACAGCAGTTTCAACACATGATCTTTAGTCCAGAGACATGGAGGAGCCATAGTTGTTCCTAACTGACTTGGCCCAGAAGCAGTACTACAGTTCTCTACAAGTCAGGGATCAGAACTTGTTCTACATCCCAATTTAAGTGCAAAGGAAGCTGGAAAATGAAGGAGAGCACTTTGAAAGTTTTGTGGTGATTATCCGTCTTTGGAACAGGACAGAAAGGTTCTGAAAGACATGGTGAGAGAGCAGTGTGGCTCAATTTGCCCTTCGGATCAAACTACATTCACAACACTGTAGCATGTAATCCACTCATAAGCATATAGGTCTCATGGCTTCATCATCTTTTAAATGTCCTTCATCTAAATTTTACAATGGCAGTTAAATTTCAACATGTGTTCTGGAAGGGGCAAGCATCCCAGACACAGCAGCAGGTATGAGGGTATCTGGGCATATGCTGTGCAGTTCATGCCTTGAGGTCCCCAGATATTACCAAGTGATTCACTGATCAGAGGTACTTGCCAGAATGTGAGAGGACAGCATACAGGATTATCTTTGCAAGACAATAGATCATTGATATAAGAACCTTCTCATCATATTTTTTTCTGATAGGCCAGTACCTATGATTCTATATTAACCTACCAAATACTTGCAGATACACAAGTCCTAACAACCTAGGGTTTGAATCTGCATCGGGGCCTTGGTTGTAAGACACAAGTAAAGAATTGTTGATTTGGGGGACAGTGTCTGGGGACATAGGAATCAATAGTCTCATAAGAATCCTAGAGGACTGGGTGGCAATCCAATTTCCTGGGATAGTTCCTAAAATATAGTTAGGAAGCATGGCATATGCTCAAAAAGTGGAATGGCTCAAGTTTCCTTGCTAGATTGAAGAGGAAGGCATAGAAGGATTGAGGAAAGAGGACACACTGGTGTGAATAAAGTATAGCACAGAGAACTCATCAGAGCAGTTTGTTTCGTGGTGACATGTAAATGAGGATCTGCTCACGTGAGCCATGGGGGATGCGTGAGAATGAGAGGGCGCTGAAATCACAAAGTCATGCGCCCATGGCCCTTCGCTGCAGGCCAGGACCCACAGCGCAGGAAGACATGACAAGAGTGGCTTGTTAATTGTTATGGGGGTCTGGCCTCAACAGCGTCTAGGACAGCTTAATTGACAGAAGCTGATGATTACATGTTTAGCAAGTAAAAAAAAAAAAATGAGAGAGAGAGAGAATACAGAAAAGAGAGAAAAGTGATGGAAGTTACCTATGAAGGATCATGGATTTGGCTAAAAGAACACAGCACTTCCAGGAGTGTGTCTTGTGATTCTCTGAAAGGGTACCAGCATCTTCAGTCTGCAGGAGGCATGGAAGAAGAAGCAGGAAGCTGAGCGCACTCTCTCTCTCTCTCTCTTCTCTCACTCTCTCTCTCTCTCTCCCTCTCTCTTTCTCTCTGTTCTAGGTTTCTGAAACATAACCCAATTCTGGAGACTTCTCTCAAAATTCTTCTAAGAGCACTAATTCTATCAAGAGGATTCTACCTTCATGACCTAATCACCACCCCAAAACTTCACCTCCAAATCCTGCCACAGTGGACATCAGAGCTTCAGCGTAGGATTTCAGGGGTACCACACACAATGAACCTATAGCAGCTACTAAATGACTGTGTGCCTGGAACATCAAAAAAGAGAAAGCTCAAGTCAGACATGGTGGCGCACGCCTTTAATCCCAGCACTCGGGAGGCAGAGGTAGGAGGGTCGCCGTGAGTTCAAGGCCACCCTGAGACTACATAGTGAATTCCAGGTCAGCCTGGGCTAGAGTGAGACCCTACCTCAGAAAACCAAAAAACAAACAAACAAACAACCAAAAAAAAAAAAAAAATAGAAAGCTCACTTTTGAGCCGAGCTTGCTGCCATCAAAGCAAACGGATCCCGCAGCAGCCATCCTCATATGACATGCTGGGCTGCACTGATGCTCAAACAAGACCAGGGACTCAAGCAAGCCACCCAACCAGGTAGCACAGAGTTCAGACCACTTGTCACTATGGTACCTCTATGTGTCTGTCTCCATGGCTACATAAGGAGAGAGCTGTAATAACCAGCTGAAGGTGGAAAACCACCCCTATTGGTTTAAGGATGGATTTGGTGATTATTAAGCTACGACCTAAAAATGGATGGTGTACGCATTAAAGTAATATTTGGACATGACCTTGAGAAGGGGTAGTAAGGGGCACATGTTGCTAGCGAGTGTTACACATTTTCTTATTTAGTCTCCTCTGCTTTAAAATGAACCTGGCTAGAAGTGAAGGGTGAAGATATGGATATAGACATACATATCTTCTTGCCTCCGTGTGTGTGTGTGTGTGTGTGTGTGTGAGAGAGAGAGAGAGAAGAGAGAGAGAGTTCTTAAACAGGGCCAATGGCCTAGTTAACTAATCAGTAATGGTAAATAAAAAATATTGAAAGGGCTGGAGAGATGGCTTAGCGCTTTAGCCTAATGACCCCAGTTCAAGGCTCTGTTCTCCAGGATCTACATAAGCCAGGTGCACAAGGGGGTGCACACGTCTGGAGTTTGTTTGCAGTGGCTGGAGGCTCTGGCATACCTATTCTCTCTCTCTTCCCCCCCCCCCATCTATCTGACACTTTCTCTCTCTGTTGCTGTCAAATAAATAAATAAAAATAAACAAATATATATATATATATATGTATATATATATATATATATACTGGAAGACACAAGATCCTGTGGAGGAGGAATGTGGCTGGGCATATAGAAGTAACTGAAAGGTGCACAAAATCTCTCTTAGGTAGAACATATCCTCGTAATGGGGTCTTGCCAAAAAGCCATGGAACAAAATGCTGAGGCCACCTGCCACTAGCCAGCCTTTGTCAATAGACTTCTTTTCTGCCTTCTCCCTTCTGAGGGAAAAATGATATTTCTAGTGCGTGTGTCTTGTTAGAGATGAAGTCAGACTCAAGAAAATATGCAAGTCTGCTGCTCAAGATGTGGGTTCAGAATCCACACATTTTGTAGGTTTGATAGAATCTACACATTTTGTAGGTTTGATAGAATATACATATTTTATAAGTTTTATAGAATCTGTACATTTTGTAGGTTTGATAGAATCCACACATTTTGTAGGTTGGAGAGAATCTACACATTTTGTAGGTTTGATAGAATCTACACATTTTGTAGGTGTGACTGGAGGGTTCTAGGATGCTGGTGAATGAGCCTGGAAGAAACAAATAGCAGGCCCACTCCGTAAGGGGCCTAAAAACTACTCTTTGACCATTCTGTCAGAAATAAAGTTTATATTCTGTGGTTCCTAATGTGGATGTATTTACTAGCTTCTCAACACAAAAAGAAAAGAAAAAAAAAAAAACAGAAGAAAAGAGAGATAGACAAGAAAAAGGAAATAAAGAAAAGGAAGACATGAGAAAGCAAAGAATAAGAAAAAGAAAAACAAAGAATCACTCACAAACTGAAGATAAAGGTCACTGGTGAGCCCTCTGTCTATTTTTCACAAAGGTGAGTTTATATTAGAAAAGTGACTTACTGGGAGAAGTAGCAGGTTCACTTTGTTTCTATGGTTATTATCTTGTAGGTGGTTGAGTGTATATTTCCTTTCCCTTCTGTATTTAAAGTTTTGTTTTTAATAAGTGGGGATTTAAATTATTCAAAATCCATGCTGTATGTCTGCATGTATTAAATGTTAAATTCCAGAACAGTGGCTCCAACAGTCTCCTCCCAGCAAATGAGTCCCTGGCCTGCCTTTGTCAACAGGAGTGTGGGGAGGGGCTGCCACTTGCTCCAGGCGGAGTCAGATGTGCTGTGGCCCAATGGGCCTGAGCTGAGGAGGGGAGCTGCTTGTCCAGACACTGTGACCAATTATTTGGTACCATGTCAGGTATTGTATTCAAAGAATTCTTGTAATTTTTATTTGTTTGGTTTGATTTCTGTAGTCTATTGCAAGGTTACTTATGGCAGAAAACCACATGTTTAGTCTTAGCACAAATCAAACACATATTAAATGTATTCATCGTACAAGTAGCAAGAAAGCATTTTAGAAAATTTATCTAGTTGCATAGTCTACAGTATTTTTTTTCTCTTAAAATCAACGAAATACATTTTTTTCTAAAAAGTGACACAAATCAAAAAGAAGTATTCTGCTTATAGGATGGGCTGTCACAGTAGTGTACTACCTGCCCTGAAGTACTCTTCTTATAGGCCCAGAAGCAGCCCTGTGAGACTGCTAGATCTGCAGAGGAAAGTTTGTATACTAGTACATTTCAGCCAAGAACTTACACAGAGAAGAAATGCAGCAGGGTCACGTGACTACCACTATATTACATGGTAAGCAGAATTGTCGAACAGATTAAGTTCAATCATTGTTTACTGTCTGTGGTATATTTCAACTTTGGGAATTACAAAAACATCTTGAACTTTAGGGTTCAATAGGCGAAAGTCCAAGTCTATAGACTTTGCAGTGGCTGTTCTGAGGGGAATGTCAGATAAAGTGTTACTGTTTGTACGAATAGATCGTATTAACATTTTGAAAGAATATTAGCTTCCTTCTTTCAAATAGTTTTAATTTTGCCTCACATAAGACAGAATGTCACAATTATCCTAGTTTGGAGCACTGGAAATTCGAAGAATTTGCTTAACATAGATGAAGGGTCTTAGACCATTCTGATCCACATTTCTTTATTTGGGAATATTTAAGTAGACTAGCAGTAATATAAAATCAAGAACATTATGATACATTTACAGCATTTTCCTTTTTTCCCTCCTTCCTTCCTTCCTCCCTTCCTTCTTTTCTCTTTCTCTCTCTCTCTTTCTTTCTTTCTTTCTTCCTTTCTTTCTTTCATATCTCAGTATATAGCCAATCTGGTCTAAAACTCACTATGTAGCCCAGGCTAGTCTGAAATTCATGGTGATCCTCCTGCCTCAGCCTCCTTTGTGCTGAGATTATAAGTATGATCCATTTTACCCAACTGATAGAGTCTTTATTGATAAGAAAGTTGGTGGCTTGTTATTCATTAGTCTTGATAATAAAGTATGACCTTGTCTATTTCATAGGCCAACTTAAAAAAGTGACAAATATAGAAATATTAGGACTGTAGTCCCAAAACAAAATGATCCAGCCAGGCATAATGTCAAATTTTTAATCCCAGCACTTGGGAGATTAAGGTAGTAGGATCATTATGTCTTAGAGGCTAGCCTGAGACTGGATTTCAGGTAGGTCTGGGCTAGAGCAAGACCCTACCTCAAAACAAAACAAAATGCGACAAAAGTAAATCTAAAACAAGATGAATTGTCTACAACCATTGACTGGAGGGTACTCATGGACATTTGTTTATTTTAAAAATATATATTGGGATGTTACTTTTTAAATTTATAAAGGAAAAATAAAGCAAACACATAATCAAAATTCTAAAGTGTATAATTTACTTTCTTGTTTTGGGAAAGACTTTTGAAGGCCATTGACATTTCCTCATGTGCATCCTATAAATAATTCATAATCCAGTTTTTTATTTATATTGAAAATATTTTTATTAATAAAGACATCAATTTATGTCAAAAATGTCAACATGAATCAATACACTGAACTTACTTAGATTCAACACTACTAAGTGCTTTCTAACAACTAAGCAAGAAATATCTATACCAAATACAATTAACATGCAGTCCATTATCTCTTAGTCTTGAAACCACTGAATGCTTTAACTGGCATAATGTGATTGTTATTTCAGTATCGCATTCTTCAGACATAGCCCAGCTTGTTCCACATCATGGTACTACAGTGCACTACACTACAGTCTATTGAGTGTATGTGGTGGCTTGAATCAGCAGTCCCTCACAAACTCATGTACTGAATGCTAGGTTCCCAGCTGATTAGCAGTTTGGGATTTGAAGCCATGCTGGAGGACATGTGTTGTTGGGGTGGGCTTATGGGTGTTATAACTAGCTTCTCTTTGTCAGTGTTTGGCATATTCCTATCATGCTGTTGACACCTGATATTGTCCAGAACGTGATGTGCAGCCTCTGCTCATGCCAAGTTTCCCCCTTGTATCATGGAGTATCCCTTCAAGTCTGTAAGCCCGAGTAAACTCTTTCCTCCCATAGGCTGACTTTGTGCCAGCAATACAAAGCTAACTGCAACAGTATGCCATAGAATTTTGCCTAAAACAATGTGCACATTTTCAATCATCTTGTGGCCAAAATGGCGACTATGACCTCAGCGTTCATTGAGCATAAATATTTTATGGTGAAGGGCTTTGCAGCAATGCTGATGGCGGCTGGCTACTGAGAGTCGTGGTCGCTGGCTGTTACGGCAGCTGTGGCAATTTCTCAATCTAGGAAAATAATGAAGTCTACCACATCTGTTGATCCTTCCTTCCACAAAAGATTCCTCCATGTAGACTCTGATGCTGTTTAATAACATTTCCTCCAGTAGAGAGTGTCTCAACTTTAGAATCAATTTCCCCCACTCTGTTCCACTCATTGCTGATATTTTTGTTATTTGTTTCTTTTTTTTTACTGCATGTCAGACTCCAACTCCTCTCTTGACATTTTAAGTGCTCATACCATCTTCACCAAGGGTTAATTCTGTACTGAAAAGCTGCCTTCCTTGCTCATAAGATCTCATATATTAAGGCCTTACTATAAATCTGCAAATTGTAAAATTCAGTCACATTTTTTGACATCTCTAATTTGGATTGTGTTGCTATCCTCACCAGATTTGCATTTTCTTCCTAAACTATAGTCTTGAACTTCCCAATCACTGCTTCCCAATCCCTCTTCATGTTCCCATTATCATCTCCTATGAATCACAAATATTCTTAATAATATCTAAATTAGGACTCATTTTCAGAAGGTTGTCACCTTGCTTTACTATATCTGTCAGAGGGGTAAGTATATATGGATAGCATCTGTAACTGTATAAAATGTACATCTTAATATGTTATGAAAGTCAATTCACTGTTCTATCTCTAGACTCCAGATTGGATTCATATAGGTGAGCGTAAAAGACAACCCTATTCTAAATGTTGGTCTCATTCAGAAGTTTTAGATAATAATATGCATAGTCAGTTAGCAGTACTTTTGAAATGAATCTTGTCTTATTTTGTGAAGTAACTCAAAAGTGACTTTATGACATACAGTAAACCGTAGTTTATTGCTGTGGCACCCAGGCATAATAGATTTCAGTTTATTTCTTAATGGCTCTAGCATTTTCAAAATCGTGAACTAGTGACGATTCCAACCTAAACTTACCGAAACCCCTAAGAAGACAGCCAGCCTGTCCTGTGCAGCTTTGAAATCAACATTGACTTACTTTCTATCTGCACAACTCCTATGCAACATCTTCTTCCAATACAAGACCGTTGTGTCTGTTTTGAAAACCTATGGTTTGGTGTTGTCACCTTTGCTCTCAGCTAGACCATCCGGGTAACTTTCTCTACTTTCGACATCAGCCTTCACTGCTTCACCTCCTTCTCTGACTTCTCTAACTCTTACACAAGAGGATTAGGGCCAGGCTCTGGGTTAGTACCGCTGTGGACAGTTTGATCTTCTATTCAGACCAGCAATTTTGTCCACTGTCAGCTATCTTGTTTTGTCACTATGCATGTGCTTACTGAAGTCCCACTTTTACTTCCCCTTAAGGACATTTTGTTCACACTTATCACCTGGCTTGCTATCTGACACTGGAGGCTTACCTTTCAGCAAGTTTTGGCCCTGTTGTGCCTTCCTCACTGAATTTATTTCTAGCTTTTGGTTTTAAGTTAGAGATATGTGACCCTTTCACTTGAACACTTAAGAGGTCAGCATAGTGTTATTAATTGGCCTAATTTCAATGTCTTCTCTGTATTTCATAAACAGATAGGAAAGTGGTTGATTCATGAAGTGGACAGAATGTGTACATTTATTAAGTAAATGTATTACTTTATACAGGACGAGTGCAGCTCTCAAAATAATTGCAACACTAGCATCAAAGATCACTTATCCTAGGGCTGGGGAATTGCAGCTTGCAATGTGACAGGAAACCCAGCATGAATTTCTTCTTCGTAATTTCACAGCTAGAAGATCAATTCTTGCCCTAGAAATTATTGAGAACTTTTATCTTTACCCTAAAAGGAGTACTTTATGGCTTCTGTTTGGCATATCTAATTTGTTCTTTAGGAACATTACAAAATAGAATAAGGGATACTTAAGTATAAGCATGGTGGTACCATAAAAGTTGATGTGGTAAAAGCTACTCCGTCACTCAGGATGGAAAACGTGAACAAGGTAGATTCACACTTGGAGCAGGACAAGGCAGATAGCATGAGCCTTCACCACACTACACAGATTTGGTGTGAATTAAAATTTATAAATTGGGATGGAGGGATGGCTTAGTGGTTAAGGCATTTGCCTGCAAAGCCAACGGACCTAGGTTTGATTCCCTAGGACCCAAGTTAGCCAGATGCACAAGGGGGCGCACGCGTCTGGAGTTTGTCTGCAGTGGCTGGAGGCTCTGGCATGCCCATTCTCTCTCTCTCTCTCCCTTGTTCTCTGTCAAATAAAGAAATAAATAAAAATAAAATATATTTAAAATTTATAAATCAAGTATTTCTGGAGTTATCAATTTAATATTTTCTAATATCTGTTACTCTAGGTAACAAACTGCAGAAAAAAAAATCCCACAGATGAGGCAAGAGAAGGTAAAGATAACAATACAAGTTGAATTTCTGTTTTCCACATGTTTGGACCATACGTGCTGTGGATTTTGGAGTATTTGTATATACTTAAAGAGCTATCTTGGAGATAAGATCTAAGACTAAACACAAAATTCACCTCTTTTGTAGGCACATCTTATAAGCATAGGTTGAAGAAATTTTACAGAATGGTTTTATTATTTTTGTAAATTAAACCAAGTTTTACAAAATGTGGATTTTTTTTTTTTTTTTTGCAATGTCCTCACAATCATGGTCAACATTTTCCGATTCAAGGGCCTTTTAAGAACTTAGAATTTTGGATCTGGAACACTCAATCTGTATTATTTTTTGATTACTTAGCCTTAGTTACTAGGAATGAAATTTTTCATTACAGTTCTCCACCGGTTTCTTACCAATCTTGGCAGAGAAGACATAAATTTATGTCACTGAAATGACAACAGCATTATCATCTTAGGTGCTCAAATTCAAGTCGCCTTGTGATGCTCTATATGCAATGTTTTAGCTTCAGTATAGCTCTCACCAGGGCCATTATCAATCCCTCTTCATCTGGTCGTCTTCTCCATTCTCACCGTCTCTCACTGGCTTATGTCACAGTGTTGTAAAAGCTCAGGAAATGCAAGGACTGCATGCATGAAGAATGGCTTTTCCCTTGCTGTTGTCTTTTGAAAGTGTTCTTCACCCACGTGCTAGGTCTGACTACTGGTTCAAAGAAGTAAGATGGACTGTTTTTGATTTTTTTTCAATTTTTTTTATTGTCAGCTTACATACAATAAACTATGATATTTCCCTCCCCTCCCCAACTTTCCCCCTCACAAATCCACTCTCCGTCATATCCCCTCCCTCTCTCCATTAGTCTCTCTTTTATTTTGATGTCATCATATTTTCCTCCTATTACGAGGGTCTTGTGAAGGTAGTGGTAGGCACTGAGAGGTCATGGATATTGAGGCCAATTTTTGTCTGGATAATTGCACGGTAAGCATTCCTACCCTTCCTTTGGCTCTTACATTCTTTCTGCCACCTATCACTCAATGGACCTTGAGCCTTGGAAGTTGTGATAGAGATGTTTCAGTGCTGAACACTCCTCTGTCACTTATTAGCATCATGTTTCCTTTTGGGTCATGCTGGGAGTTACCTACATCTGAAAAGAGAAGCTTCTCTAATCAAATGTGAGAGTAGCATTAATATATGGGTAGGAATGTTAAGTAAAGTGCTTACCAGGTTGTTTGGTGGGCATAATATACGCATTTAGAGAAACAAGAGCAGGTGTTACACTCCTAAGGCTCATGACCTCCCCTACCATAAGCTTTTGATTAGTTTTTCAGTACCAGGCACGTATTCCCTCCCATAGAGTGGGCCTGCAGTCCAATTAGAGAGTAGCTGGTTTCCCTCATAACAGACGTGCCACTATTGCAACTGTTGGCTCATTTGCCCTAGCTGGCTAAATTTGAGACTTCCAGTGTCTACTGTTTTCACCACTGATGACTTCTGTCTCCCATAGGGCTGCATGCAGTGCAGCTTTTTCCAGCTTTCTGCTAGCTGGTCTACAGGGAAGATGTTTTCAGCTTAGCCCCAGTTTGATTTCTCAGTGACCTTGCAGCCCAGGCATGTGGAGTCTTCAGAAATAGGGTTTTATCATCTATTCCTGGTGGGAAACAAAGAACCTTGGTTGAATTCTTATAGATCTAAAAGGAAGTCACATTTAAGAAGAGATAGGATTATTTTACAGAAAGTTTTTTAATGTAAATGATTGGGATGGCAAAGTAACCCAAACTAAGAGAGGATAATAGAAGACACAGGAAAGCTTTCTTTTCTGATGCATGGGGGGTGATAAGGATTGTGTCTATGATGTCATGGACTAGAAAGAGAGGTTCACACATTGTCATATTCTAAATTATGATTCTGAGTTGCTTAAAATTTATGTCACTATAATGATGCATGTGTTAAGGTGTTTACTCACACATAGTTCTCAGAAATAGTTCAAGGAAAGGTGGGCTTTGGACTCTTCTAGATAGATTGAAGGAGCAACTATACTTAGATAAAGGGAGTAGTGAGTATCCAACCCTATACAAGAGACCAAAGTGTCCCTCCCTAATATGCTACCCTAATATTTCTTCTGTTTATAAAAGTGTTTTATATATACCAAAATATTTCTAATGGGAAATTGTGTTCGTTTAGCTGGGCCCTGTTGTCAAGATATTTGGTCAAGCATTATTTTTTAAATTTATTTATTTATTTGAGAAGGACAAATAGGGAGAGAGAGAGAGAGAGAGAGAGAGAGAGAGAGAGAGAGAGAGAGAGAGAATGAAAGAAAATGGGAGTGTCAGGGCCTGTAGTCAACATAAGTGAATTACAGACACATGTGCCACTTTGTGCATCTGGCTTATATGGGTACTATAGAATCAAACCTGGGATCCTTAGGCTATGCTAAGCCATCTCTCCAGCCCTGGTCAGGCATTATTATGGATGTTTATGTAAGGCTGTTTTTTCTTTTTTCTTTTTAGATATGATTAACATTTAACTTGGTGGATAAGTACAGCTATTTTTCCCTCTAATATTATCAGACCTTGTATATTCAGTTGAAGACTTCAATAAAACAAAATCTTTGACTCCCTGTGAGCATGAAGAAATTGACTCACTTCAAGAATAAGTACTTTATCTTTCCCGCATTTGGCTCAAATTATAATCCTTCCCATAAAATTTGAATTCATCAGGATTCCAGAATTGCAGAACCCAACTCCTTAAAGTCAGCACTTCATCTATATATTTTTTTGACAATCCTGACTAATAGATTCTGGTACCAGTAATATTCCTATAATCAACAGAATTTCTTTGTGAGTATAGATTCTGTTTGAAGACTTAAAGGCATTTGCAATAGTGGGAAAAGGTATAAACTCTGCCATGGATTTTTCTAATTCAGAGAAAAACCTGGGTTGATTGTCAAAAGGATTAGGGGATTTATAATTTTCTCTTATAATCTGTCCCTCCCTCCTTCATTTATTCCCCCCTTTTTTCTTTTCTACTATTCTTCTTTCTTTTTAAAGGACAGTTCCATGTTGCTTCAGTTGAAATCTTATCATTCAAAAGTAAAGAACTGGGCTGGAGACATGGCTTATCAGTTAAGCACCTGCCTGTGAAGCCTATGGACCCAGGTTCGAGGCTTGATTCCCCAGTACCCACGTAAGCCAGATGCATCTGGAGTTAATTTGCAATGGCTGGAGGCCATGGCATGCCCATTCTCTCTCCCTCTGCCTCTTGCTCTGTCTGTCATTCTCCCAAATAAATAAATAAAAATAAACAAAAAGGAGAAAAAAAAATTTTAAAAGTAAAGAACTGACAGATCTAAGACATAAAGACACAAGTGATACTTGGAATTAGCAACATGTAGTAATTGTCATGGATAATGAATCTTTAAATGAACCTGATTAGAATAATGTTTCTAAAATGTTTTGGATTGTTTAATCCACAATCCATAATAATATAACGCAGTTATAATGCCTTATTTACCAAATAATGGAGTTATAATGCAGTTATAATGCCTTATTTACCAAAATTTTATCAGTTCTGTACTTTTTTTTTTTTTTTTTTTGGTTTTTCGAGGTAGGGTCTTGCTCTAGTGCAGGCTGGCCTGGAATTCAGAATGTAGTCTCAGGGTAGCCTCGAACTCACAGTGATCCTCCTACCTCTGCCTCCCTAGTGCTAGGATTAAAGGTGTGCACCACCATACCTGGCCAGTTCTATACATTTTTTATTTCAAGATTCACTGCTATTTGTTTAAAAAGCTTTAAAAAGACTCCCATTGTCCTGTACTGACCAGGAATTCCTGCAGCCCCATCATTAATTTATCTGTTTTAGCACATCAGAGCCACAGTGTGGAATTGTTGTCCTCAGTGATAATGGATAAGCACCAGGGATCCATCCATAAAAACACAATAGTGATGACATTTCTCAACGTTAATAAAAATAAGATTCACCTGTCTCAGAACTTTCAAGGTCTTATAAACTAAAGAATGCTTTCCCCTAGGGAAATCAGTAAAACACAAATTCATAGAGTGACCGATTGTGAATTTCTCAAAGGGCTAGGCACTTTCTTCATATTTCCCAATACTCAAGCAAGAATTTGTTCTGTGTCCCAAAAGATGCTAAAATGTCTTGCTATCATCACCAGCAATTACACAAAAAATATTGGATATGGAGAAACTAAGTAGGAAAGGTCACATTATATGAAAAAAATTGTCACATACAATGCAAATATAATATTGCTTTAAGGCAGACACACTATAGGTTCAATGAAGGCTTAGTAAGGAAGTTATAAAAATTCATTGTAGTGGATTGTGTCTACCTATATATAAACAACAACAAAATACCATAAAATATAAAGATATAATAAGTTTATTTAGTAATGAGAACAAGTTTGAAATCTATCATATATGTACTTTGATAGATGATAGACTTATTCAAGGAGAAAGAAGGAGAAGGTTATGCAAGTTGTTCTGAAGTAATTATCTTTGGAGTCAAGAATCAGTAACAAGGATGAAGAAGTACTCGCTGGGCACATGTCCTGACAGAATCACCTTTTTTATAAGCCTGTGGTAGACTTTGTACAAGGTTGCGTTTCAGAGGACCTTTGTAATAATTTTTGCCACAGAAATGCATGTGTGTTAGAGAAAAAAAGAAGAGACAGAGAGGGAGAGAGACAGTGCTTCCTCCTAGCACTGGCTCCATTATAGCAGAATTTGATGTGAAGAATTCTAGTTTGGTTCAGACAACTTTTACCACATGCGCCCAGTTGTAGAACTCGATACACAGACATTGGTCCTCTCCTGCTCAGCTGTGATACCCTCTAGTTCATTTACTGTCTCCTCTCTTGCTTTGACAGAGGCCCACTTCCCTGACTTTGCCATCAACCAGGACTCTTCCCACTCAGTCTTATGCCATACATCTTTTCTAAGGGTATCCTCAATAATTTTTGGGTCTTCACTTATCTTTTTTTCTTCTTCTTCTTTTTTTTTTTCCTTTTGATTTTAGGCCTGGAGATTGAACTCATAGCTTCATACATGCTAAGCATACACTCTAGCAGTGAGCTGTACCACAGAACCAAACTGGTCTTATTTATTTCTTTGTTTTTCAGTTTTGTTTTCATGAAGCTTAAGCACAATCTTATCAGAGTTTGAGAGAATTAAAAACCATGGCAGGCAAGTGGTAAATCACGGCAGCTGCTAGAGAGGAGGCGATAGAGAAAAGGAAGCGCTGGAAATCCATGCCCTGGAGTTAGGGTCCAAGAAGGCAGGCAGCCCTAGCTGAGGTTCTGCGGGCAGCTCCTGGGTCTTCAGAGAAAACCCACAACGTCAGCGCAGACATGCTTAGGATCTCGGCTGTTATCCAAAGAATAGTAAGTGGGAAGCGAAAGGTTACGTCTTGAGTTCAAACTCAAAAAAGTGACCAGGCTTAGCCGTGAAGATCTATCTGTAAGCAACTGCCCAAGTGGGTTTTACAGCTGTGTATGCCAATTTGTATTAACATATATGATATGTGTGTATGTGTGTGTGTATACGGCTAGCTAGCTAAACACACACACACACACACACACACACACACACACACACACACACGTTTTCTGGAATTTCATTAACCCAGTCAAACCACACACACCGGTGAGTCGGTGAGGCTTAATTAAGTTTCAGATGGTTCATCAAATATCTCTGAATAGGAACAACTACAAGATAACAAGGTGAAAAATTAATGGATGTTTGTCGTAAGAGATGGGTTGTGAGAAAAGAAGAGGAAGATGTATGCGGAACAGGTGACTTGGTATGTGACTTGTACAATAGCTGGATGACAGCACTTTTCCCAAACCAGGAGAAAGGCAATGAATGTTGAAATAGGCACTGTTTTCACACAAGTGAAAAACTTCCTGCTAGAAGTGATTCTGTTTGTAACTCCCCACTCACCCACACCCATTATTCCATAGGACACTGAGCTGCTGATACAGAGGGTATTGCCCCCACTTTAAGGCTTAGTGAAGTGGTAAGTTTTGGTGACTAAAAAACTGAATAGCATATGGCCAAAGAAATATAGAAATAACAATTAAGTGACCTATTCATTCTTTCTGGTATTTGGAATTCTTTCAAAAGAAAATTAAACATATGCTAAAGTGAGTATGGTGTGGAGTGGAATTTAGACGTCTAAGCTCTACTAGCTTAGCTGGCATTGCGCCTGTCCCACTCTGGTTAAGTGGCCTTATGTAAACAACTGTATGTCTCTATCTAAAAATTTCTACGCCTATAAGATGCATCTTAAACTATTTTCCCTCCAAGGTCTGAAGTTACTATTTTATATTTCAAGTACTTATGAAAATTTACCCCTAACCTCTGTAATTTTTTTCCAGATAACTCAGATCATGCGTTCTCTCCATAACTCCATGGCTTGTTGCCTTTTTTAAGAGTAGCTTAGCAAGACAAAGCGACTTGCTCAAGGCTACATGATGTTCAAAAAGAATAAAACAAGACAGTCCATTGTATTCGCTGTTTTTAATCTCAGTGGATAATGATGCATCTCACATTGAATGTAGAGGATACAATATAAACGCTATCAAAGTGTCATCCACATTCCAGAAGTGTATGTCCATAGGTGGAGAAAGAAGTCTTCAAATCTTACAGTGCTGAATGCACGCGTTACTCTTGTCAAGGCGAAAGGAGAAAATGCAGTGATGTGAAGAATGCTTTGGCTTCCTATAAGCCAAGGCCGATCTATCTCAACCAAATCTATGAATTTTATAAAGGCCCACGATGCAATGGGGCTTCCCCTGTGCAAGGGATGGTTAATCTTGGGTTGTCACATGCGGCGGGATTTAGATTCACCATGGTGACAAACCTCTGGTTAGCTGAGGCCACAGCACCCACGCTGTGTTCCACGATGTCAGGCGCTGGGTCACTGGAGTGCGGAGGAAGGAGACAGCTAGCTGAGCGCGCGTGCGCGCGGGGCCTCGCGCTCTGCCTCCTCCTGCTGACGTCATGACACCTCCGCGACGCTGACGTCATTCCCTTGCCAAGCCTTCCCCAGCGCGATGGACTCTACTCTGTGGACCTGGAAGCTGAAAGAAACACTTTCCTTCTGGAAGCTAGTAGGGAATTTTGTCCCAGGGGTGCGAAAGTGTGTGTTACACCTCGTTCCTGTAGCACTTGGTGTGAAGTACAAAAGAAGGTTTATGATTGGATTTAGGTGACGGTCTCTATCAGCTTTAGGTGAACTGAGAATACTCCAGTCTCTACATTTCAGTTCCATCCACAAAGCTCAGAATCCACTCTGCTCTTTGGAACCAGGAGACAGTCTCAGACCTGAGCGTCTTGAAGGCGGTTACAGCCAGGGGCTCACACAGCGCAGCTGCTGTCTTCTGCAGGGATGAGGAATCGCCACAGACATGGTGGCCTAACCCCAACCCAACAACTTCCCCTGACATGTATGGAGACTGGAAGTCCTGAAATCTTCAGAGGATATCCGCCGATTATCTCCTCCCAACTTCTCAACTTCTTTGCATCTGTGTCGGCTCTTGGCTCCTTCCTCCAATTTCAAAGCCAGAGTCCTGCATTTGAAATCTCCTCCCGGCTCTGTGACCTTCCTGCCACCCTCCTATAAAAAGACTCTGTGAGTGACTCTCCTGCCATCCTCTCATAAGGACCCTGAATTATATTCGGCCCAAACATATAATCCAACATAATCTCCCATATCAAGAGCTCCAACGATGTACCATCTGCTAAACTCCCTTTGCCATGTAAGGCAGTGTGAGCAAAGACTCTGTGTGCTCAGGGGTCATTGGGGTTCTGGATTCTTCAAGCCACTTATACTAAATTGAATCAGTTGATGCAGATACACGTTGTTTCTGAAAAAAGCCCTTGATAAATGTCTGGGCCCTTTAATTGACTAAAGGTAGATTCCCAGTTGTGGGCTAAGAATAGCAGCATCCGAGTCTTTCAAAGGGAGGGTGGTTGGAAGACCTCTTTGTGGTTCATATATTTAAAACAAATGGCTTATAGTTCAACAGTCCAGACAACCCCTCAGAAAACAGAAGTTAATAAACTTTGGTCATATGCACGGGTTCTTTCACTGCTGAGCTGGCCCAACACAAATGTACCCCAGTCCTTGTTTGGCTAAGACATGCTTTGGTTTCAGGGCTGGCTGTTCAGTCTGTCTGAGATACTACTTTCTCAGATATTCACACGGTAAATCCGTTGTGTCCTTTACTTCTTTGTTTACACTGCATTTTCTCAATGGCCGGATCTGATTCAATTTTGTAACTTTTCACCTTCACCTGTCTAAACCTTCTAGTATGAATATTTCTACAGGTCTTATAACTTTTCTATAATTTTATAATTTAATTACTTAGTCTAGAGAGATTATCTTCTCTTGCCCCTCAATTTAGAAGTCATATGCTAAGAGACAACACTTTTGAATCTTTTGTTTTAACTGACATATTTTAAGTGACAGGAGAAATGATTGGGATTTTATAGGTGTGAAATAAACATTTTGAGCATATTAAATAACTAAGGCTTAACCTTATGTATCTCCACTAAATGAACCTTAATTGGCTTATTTCTGGTGGTTCTCAACTTTTTATTAACATTTTAATTTATTAACTTCTTTTCTTGTAAGTATTTGTTAACTTGGGATTACCCACTGTTATGGCTTTTAATATTTTTGACCTGTAGACCAATATTTAACATAAATAAGAAGAGAGTCTCAGAATTATGTCTCCATTACTCCCAACCCTGGCTAAATCCATAATAAAAATCCATGTCAACTTCATCCCTGGTACATATGTTTCCATCATCTTATCATGGAGATGTCTCCATGTTGGGCCCATTAAACCTAAGATTTTGGATATTTCTATTAAAAAGTCATTCTTTTAAAGTGTTTTCATGCTGGCTTCATCAAACTGTTGGAGTACAAAAGGGAAAGAATTGCTATTAAAAATTAACGGACTCTGAGCTGGGCATGGTGGTGCATGCCTTTAATCCCAGCACTCGGGAGGCAGAGGTAGGAGGATCGCCATGAGTTCAAGGCCACCCTGAGATGACAGAGTTAATTCCAGGTCAGCGTGGACCAGAGTGAGACTCTACCTCAAATCCCCCCCCCCAAAAAAAATTAACGGACTCTGGCACTCTGAACATTAGAAAAGTGAAATTCTTCCTTAGACTAGTTTCTTTTTATTTTTCTGCCTTGTGTCCAATGTCAGACTGTTCAGACCTCCAATATGATTCATTTCCTCTGAGCCTTTTTTAAAGAACAGAAGCCTATGGGCTTACTAGCTTAGCTTGAGACCAGTGCTGTATTTATTTGAAATAAAATCCTATATGAGAAAGAGTATATGTAGAGGTGATATTTTAATATCTATGTATGAAATAGAGTACTAACAAATATAGCTTTTTGTCTATTTTATGACCTGGCAATCTAGCCCAGCAATAGGTGACATCTTATGGACCAAGCAATCTAAAATACACATACTATGTTTTCAAAATGTAACCAATGTAAAGGCGTAGTTATTTTGGCATCTACCATATCCTAAGATAGGTGGGGTGGTAAGAAGAGTCACTAAATGTTAATAACCATGGAAGTGAAAATATTTAATTTGGCACGTCATGTGGATTTTCATGAAATAAAACGCCTCGTGCTGCCACAGCTAGGAACCCTTTAACTCCCCCTCTGCTGGCTTCGCCGGTCTGCATGCTGAGCTCATGTTTTGCATGTCATGTTCTGTTGAAGGGAACAGAGTGACAAGCCCACTCTGTGTCTACAGCAGCACAGCAGGTGAGCTCTGCTTGGATGAGCCAGAAACTATTTCCAGCCAAAGAGATGTCTTATTAGCAAGCATGAAAGGATGAAATAAAGGCAAGTACAACCCAGTTGATGGGAAATATTTTGCAAGCATGTCAGAAGTCATCCATATTCAGCCATTAATTTCTTTATATAGGAAGTTATTTTGCATTAAAAAAAACACTTGTGAAATTAAAATTCAGCTATAGCTCTCTAGATAATTGACATTATCAAAGAGCCCCAAATTTTATTTTAACTGGAAGCATGTAGAGATATCATACTTACGGTCTAAGCTTTTGTTATCTGGGTACTAGATAAGTTAACCAGTGCACAGTATCCCAGCTGAGACTAAGATTTTGCGCGAAGGCTTGTCTCGCTGCCTATATATCGTGAAATGCGTGGTGGTTCCAATTTGCTTCAACGTTGACATGACAAATGGATTAAGTTGAAAGGAAAATAGAAAACTCCGTGACTGCATAGAGTGGCATAGTTGTTAACAGTGGATTGGAATTCATTGTATTCTCACAAGTGGAGCCTCTGCCAAGCATTGGCGTTGCTTCATTAGCTCCTTACATATCTGAGGATCTGAGGAGGCACATTAGAAGCCTTGGACACTTCTCTAGGATTCTCTTTGTATGTAGCTTTTCGTGGGTGCTGAGGAATTGAACACAGGTAGGCTTTGCAAGCAAGGGTCTTTACCCACGGGGCAATCTTTCCCTCCCCCTCCGCTGGACATTTAGCTCCTCTTTTCTCATCGTATCTTCCAGTTTCACGGTTCTTTTCTTTGTCTGGCAATCCCTTTATTTCTGGTCATTCATTTACCTTCTGATTTAATAGACGGTATTGATACAGATCAGGAACAAAGTAAGTTTTTTTTTTTGTTTTTTTTTTTTTTTCCTGGTAGGTAGTTAGCTAGGGACTGGACCATGGAAACATGCATGTCGCCTTCCCTGGCCTGGCAGGACTAGAACACTGATCTGGTCTAGTCTCGACCAAGATGGCTGCCTGGCAACAACTCCTTGGCAATAGCTTGTGGCTTCTTCCGCAACCTTTCTTGGAATCAGGACACCTGTGGGCTGGCCCTTCTTGCAGTCAGCCTCTTGAGCTCATCGGGCAATCATCACATAGCCCTTACGCATCTGAGTCTGATGGTGAGGCTCAGCCTCACTGGCTGTTTGATCCATATAAATGAGCCTGGACCACATGGGTGAGCCTCTCTTGACCCTTTTGTAAGCTCTTGGCTGCTCTGACACTCTGGCTTAGATTCCCTATGTGAGGAGGATACACATATATATATATACATATACATATGTATATGTGTGTGTGCATACCTGCTTGTTTGTGTGTAATCTGAGTATTAAGAGGAGAAGGAAACCAAATTGAAATCATATTCATTTGTATTTTCTAGGCTGCAGCTAAGTGAAAATATATTATATAACTGAGACAGAAAAGAACTCAAAAGAAATGTAGAAATATTGGAAGATGTTTTACCCTACCTATCTGAAGTCTCACAGCTCAATTGTATTAATGTCAGGGCAGAGTTTCTTTTTATATTGTAATTTTTGCTTTTAGTTATTTTTTCCTTGACTTTCACATATTTTTTTTAATTCTTCCACATGAACGCTTACATGCATTTGCATCATTTTTTTTTCGGTTAACCTGACTTGTAACAATATATGATGGACAGAAGAATAGTTTACAGAGGAGAAATGTATCGTATTGCAAGGTAAAAGTTATTTGTAAGCATAATGCATTTGTATTTTGAAGTGAAGAGATTGGGCATTTCATCTGACCTTTAAATTTTGTGAGAGAGGAATATAAACATGTCATTTGCATTTCCTTGCTATAATCTGTCTTTTTTGTTAATATTTTGGCATTTTTCAGTAATACAAATAAATGAAATTGCCAGTAAAACACATCCAATTTTGTGGGAATATGGATGTGAATGTCATATATTTAAATGGATGTTTATGAAGGAATACATATCTCATGCTGTAATAAAAATATTTTGACTCATCACAGAAAACATGTTTGTCAAAATCCCACGTTTCTCTGTGTGATGCACTGGATTCTTTCAGCTGTGGATATGAGACAGTTACATCAAACATAGGTTTTGAAGTTAGGTTATCATATAGATCTTATCCAAGGAACAGTTTTACTTCTGTCTCCATTTGAGAGACTTCTTTTCCTAACTTCCAACTACAGTGTATAGTGACTTAAGAATTCCAATGCTCTTTACAATGCAATTGTCCAGACAGAAATTGGCCTTGATATCCACGACCTCACAGTGTCTAGCAATACCTTCATAATACCCTCATAATAGGAGAAATGGATGATGACATAAAATAAAAGAGAGTCTAACAGAGAGAGGGAGGTGATATGATGGAGAGTGGAGTTGTGAAGAAGAAAGTGGGGGAGGAGAGGGAAATATTATGGTTTATTGTCTGTAAGTATAGAAGTTGTCAATAAAAAATTTAAGAAAAGAATTTGAGTATGAAGAACTGCTGGTGGCTGGGGACAGGGGATGGATTGTATAGCTATTATTATGGAGAAGTTTAAGGGCGATAAGCATAATTAGAATCTATCTGAATTTAATTATATCAGAAATTTTGGTGAATTAGAGGCTGGGCATAGTGGCACATGTCTATAATTCCAGCACTTGGGAGGCAGAGGTAGGAGGATCACCATGAGTTCAAGGCTACCCTGAGACTACATAGTGAATTTCAGGTCAGCATGGACTAGAGTGAGATCCTAACTTGAAAAACCAAAAAAAAAAAAAAAAAAAAAAAAAAACCAAAAAAACCACATTAGTGAATTAAGACTAAAGAAATTATACAGGAAATTATGACAAGGCTTAGAGATAAATGGAAACCAAACAAGTGACACAGTAAGGCTGAGCTAAGGGAAAAATCTATGGTTTTAAATAACTAGATGAAAAGGGAAGATTTCAAATCAACCTGACATTACAATTAAAGAATATATTGTGCTGTGAATATAGCTCAGGGATTTTTGTGCTCAGTTGAATGCAGAAGGCCTAGATTTGACCCTCAGCACTGAAAACAAATCTAGAGAAAAAATAAAATCCAAAGTTATATGAAGGAAGAAGAAAACAAAACAAAATGTAGAGCATGTATCATTGAAAGATAGAATAGAAAAACAGAAAACATAGTTATCAAAATTGGTTCTTTGAAAGAATAATACAATCGACAAGACATTCTTTACATGATATAAAAAGAAAAAGAAAGAAAACTCAAATTATTATTAAAATCAGAAATGAATTATTATACAAATACACAGTGAGGGGCTTGGGAGATGGCTTAGTGAGCAAGAATACCTGTTAGGCAAGCACACACACGCACACACACACACACAGAGAATATGCAACTAATAATTATATGTCAGCAAATCTATAAGAGGGATAAAATGGGCTACATCCTAGGAAAAATAAGAAATCAGCCTAGATGTCTACCAAAATATCAACAAAGAAATTATGAATAGATAAAAAAATGAATGGATAAAGAATGTTAAGTATATACATGGTGGAGTTTCATTCAGTCATAAAGAAGAGCAAAATTGGACTACAGAGAATGTTTAGTGGTTAAGGTACTTGCTTGCAAATAACTTTTACCTAGGCTCGAAGCCCAGGACCCATGTAATGCAAATGCACAAGGTGGTGCATGAGTCTGGAGTTCATTTGCAGTGGCTAGAGGCCATGGAGTGCCCACTCTCTCCTCTCTCTCTCTCTCCTTCTTTCTCTCTTTTAAATGAAAAATATTGCTTTAAGAAAAGAAGAATAAAATTATGTCATTTGATGGAAATGGATACTCTCATGTTAAGTGAAATAAACGATATTTGGGAAGACAAATATCAAAATACTACATGTTTTCTCTCATATACAAGATCTAGATTTACATAAATATATTCCATATGTACATAGCTTATACATACACATATGACATGAAACCAGAGGGGAGGCTGTTTGGGAAAAGGAGGGGAGAGTAGCAGCAGAAAGAGGGATTAATAATATGAGCAATGTGTGTGCGATTTATGCATAAAAATATCACTATAAAGCCTATCATTTTCAGAGTGATTATATACCAATAAAAATCCCACAGGCGGGCTGGAGAGATGGCTTAGCAGTTAAGCGCTTGCCTGTGAAGCCTAAGGACCCCGGTTCGAGGCTCAGTTCCCCAGGACCCACGTTAGCCAGTTGCACAAGGGGGTGCACGCATCTGGAGTTCGTTTACAGAAGCTGGAAGCTCTGGCGTGCCCATTCTCTCTCTCTCTCTCTCTGCCTCCTTCTCTCTGTCGCTCTCAAATAAATAAATAAACAACAACAACAAAAAAAAATCCCACAGGCTCGGCCATGGTAGCACCCGCCTTTAACCCCCGCACTTGGAAGGCTGATGTTGGACTATCACTGTGAGTTGGAGGCCAGCCTGAGACTACATAGTGAATTCCAGGTCAGCCCAGACTAGAGCAAGATCTTACCTTGAAAAACCAAAAACAAACCAAAACAAAACAAAACAAATTTCACAGGAAACATCTTACCAAATCTTAATCCTAAAGAGATAGAATTGAATCACTATTCAAAAAATAACCCCACAATGCATGACCCACATCCCCCAATGAGGAGGGTCCCTTTGGAGGAGGAAGGACAGAGAGGAGGCTAACAATGGTACCAACATGGCTGAATACACACTATGTACTGAAATAATAAAATAAAATAAAACAAATTTTTAAAAATCTGAAAAATAAAATCCTGGAGACTGGTGATTTTTGTAGATGGCTCAGGCAATCTTTGTGAAGAGGGGGCAGAAAGATTGTTAGGGCCACAAGTTGGGACGTTATGCACAGAGACAGTGCCTCTCCCCCATAACTGAGTGCTGCCCCCCACAATGCATAATGACCCACAATCCCCATGAGGGTGACCTGCAACCCCAACAAGGAGGGCCCCTTCAGAAAAGGGTCATGGCTGAGGGAAAGGATGGTACCTACATGTGTTATTTACATGCTAAGTATGTCCATAATTGATAAAAATAAAATTAAAAATAGATAAAATAAATCGTAAAAAAATAGAAGAATGTTCAAATAAACCATAGATATATTGGAAAAAAATCTTTTCTAAAGAAAACATGAATTATATTTACCAAATGCACAGACTAATAGTAAAATGTGAGGAAAAGAGAATAAAGTATTTTTAATGGATGCTTCTTAAGAGGCAATGTTAATGATAATAGTGGAAAGTGAACCTTTGACAGTTTTCACCTATAAGAAAGATAAAATTGCTTAAAAAATTATAGGAATCTACTAACTTTTATCTGGAAAATAAAAAAAAAATCAGTAGCCTACAGAGTGTTCATTTAAGAAAAGTAAACTTAGCGACTTTAAAAAAAAATATTCAGATTTATTTATTTGAGGGGGAGAGGCAGATAGAAACAGAATGGCAGAATGGCTCGCCAGGGCATCAAGCCACTGCAGACAAATTCCAGATGCATTTGCCACCTTGTGCATCTGGCTTACGTGGGTCCTGGGAGTAACATTTTTAATTTGCTAGTTTCCCATCGTCACCCCTTCCCTTCCACAGTACCCTTGAAGGCAGTGATGGAAATCACATCCCAAACCCACCTCTTCCCAGGAAGTGCAGGGAAGGAATGGGGCTGAAAGTTTTTCAAAGGCCTTCTAGACGACTGCCACTATTTGACAATCCTGACTGCTCCCTGCCAGACGTCAGTACCAAGGCGCTTCATGCGGACAGACAGAAGCTCGCTTCACGGGAAGGCCTTTTCCCCGGGCGTCTTTACTAAGAACAAACAAACAATACAAAAAAGTGACTTTTTCTAAGTATAGCCCAAGGTGGTGGATAATAGCTTGAAGAAAACATTGAGAGGCAAAAAAGTGGACAGTGAAATGCTCATAGAAACTTTATTGAAAAGCTCCGACTTTATACTTCAGAATTCACTACATCTAAAGATGCAAGACTATGTTATACTCAAGGCTATGAAGACATTCAAGAAACCCTTGAAAAAAATCTTAAGCTCTCAAATCTAAATACCTTGAGGCTCAGTGACAGAAAAAAGTACAAGCTGGGGCTGGAGAGATGGCTTAGCGATTAAGTGCTTACCTGTGAAGCCTAAGGACCCCGGTTCGAGGCTTGATTCCCCAGGACACATGTTAACCAGATGCACAAGGGGGCGCACGCGTTTGGAGTTCGTTTGCAGTGGCTGGAGGCCTTGGTGCACCCATTCTCTCTCTCTCTCTCTCTCTCCCTCCCTCCCTCTTCCTCTCTTTGTTGCTCTCAAATAAATACATGAAAATAAGCAAAAAAAATTTTTTTTAATTTAAAAAGTACAAGCTGACCACCTGAGCGGACACAGTTCCTTCAGGACACCGGCACATACTGGTTCTTGGCATCAAGGAAAACCTCTCTCTAATCGTTAGCTAACAACTAAACGAACACATCCCAGATTTCAGTGTCTCCATGTGTGTTGCAGTCAGGTTCTCATTGGTGGCAGAAATCACCCAACCAAGAGCAGCTTTTGGGAAAAACAAAAGGGGGTTTATTTTGACTTACAGGCTCAAGAAGAAGCTGCATGATGGCAGGGAGAATGATGGCATGAGCAAAGGGTGGACATCACCCCCTGGCCCACAGAAGGTGGGCCATAGCAACAGGAGAGTGTGCCAAACACTGGTATAGGAAAACTGACTATAACACCCATAAGCCTGCCTCCAACAATACACCACCTCCAGGAGGAATTAATTCCCAATTGCCATCAGCTGGGGAGACTAGCATTCAGAACACCTAAATTTATGGGGGACACCTGAATCAAACCAGTACAATGTGAAAAAGAGTCTTCATAGAAATCTTCCAAAAAAGTCATTAAATAATTAAAAACGAAGGTTAGCAACAAGTCACCAGGGGGAGGCTCACATCCTGACCTGCAGTGTTAACGAATGATAGTATTAGGAATCTCTGGTTCCAAAAGGAAATTCTAAGATGTACAAAAAGTGAAAGAGAAAGAAAGAAAAGAAAAGAAAAGAAAAGAAGAAAAGAAAAGAAAAGAAAAGAAAAGAAAGAAAAGAAAAGGAAAGAAAAGAAAAGAAAAGAAGAAAAGAAAAGGAAAGAAAAGAAAAGAAAAGAAAAGAAAAGAAAAGAAAAGAAAAGAAAAGAAAAGAAAAGAAAAGAAGCAGGAAGTCATGGGCCGTGTAGAGGAAGCAAAGCAATGGATTGTACTATCGGTGACACTTAGATGGTAAGCTTTTCAGAGTGCTTTTAAATTACTTTAAAAAAGAACAGATAGCACACATAGTAATGTAGAGTTATGCCATTTTTATACATACTTTGCTCCTATTTGTTCTCTTGTCCCATTGCCCTCCTACTCCCCAGCTTCCTCTTGCTGGTCCCTTTCTTCTCTCCCAGTGACCTCCATACACACACACACACACACACACACACGGACAGAAACTTAATTTTAAGTTAAAATCAGCTCCATGTATGACATAAAACATGCCATAGCTGTCTGAATCTGGCTTATTGTGCTTCACATAATGAGTTCCATTTTCCTACGAGCATCTTGATTTCATTTCCCTTTATGTCTGAATAAAACCCCACTACGTACAGGTACTGTTTTTCTCTTTATCTACCCATCTGTGGATGGACATCTTGTGTGGTTGCCTTTCCTAGTTGTTATCAATAGAGCAGTAATAAGCATGAACGTTCAAGTAGCTCCATTGGGGTTCTGAGTCCTTTAGTCCCATGCCAAGAGCTCTCTAGTTCAGGAATGTGGTAGTTTTATTTTTGGCTTTGTTGGAAATAATCCACCTTTTTGTCCATAGTGATCACCCAAGTTTACACTTCCACCAGTACTGAATAAGGCTTTTCCACTTTCCACTGGCATTTCCCTGATAGCTAAAGATGATGAAAAACTCCTCAGATTTTTTTTTTTTTGGTCAATTGTATTTCCACTTTTGAGACCTAGACTGCTCATTATTCCGTTTACTTGAAAATAATTGTGTCTTATTTTGGTATTTAATTACCACAATTCTTATATACTCTCATGAACTTTGTCCTCATTCTGTAGGATTTTTATACGCAAGTGATAGTTTCCTTTGATGTGCAGAACTCTCTCTCTCTCTCTCTCTCTGTGTGTGTGTGTGTGTGTGATGTACGCACTTGTATGTGCAGATGTGTTCACAGGCACAAGAAAACCAGAGGAAGATGTCAGTTGTCCTTCTTCTATTGTCCATCTACATATTTTATGGAAATATCTCTCTGTGAACACAGAGCTAAAGTTCTTCTATACACTAATGATCCCTCCGTCTCTTTCCCCTTAGTGCTGGGATTCGGACATACATGACCACACCCAACTGTTTACCCGGGTCTTGGGAAACTGAACTCAGTCAGTCATGAGCCCTCATTCTTGTGGCTAGCGCAATCACCCACTCACCCATCTCTCCTGCATTGCAAGGCTTGCTGATTTTATGCAATCATATTTGTCAATTCTTGGGTTTATTTCCTGTGCTATTGGAGTTCTTTAGAGAAAGTTCCTTTGTATTATTATACCTTAAAGTGTTTTTCCTACATTTTCTTCTGGGAACTTTTATTAAGATTTTTGATCCATTTTGAAATTTTGTGAGTGTGTGTATGTAGGGTAAGAACTATGTTTGCAGTTTTATTTTTTTACTGTCAATATCCAGTTTTCTAGCACTATTTCTTATTGTTTCAAGACTTGTTATTGACAGCTTTGTCCAAATTTTGATGGATGTAGGTGATAGAGATTGTATTGACTCTATAAATCACTTTCAATAATATAACCATTTTTACAATATTAATTCTGCCAATCCTTGAGCATGGGGTGTCTACATATTTTCTAGTGCCCTTCTCAATTTCTTCAGTGCAATACATTTTTTCTCTGTAAAAGTTGGGTTTATTTCTAGGCATTCTATTGTTTTTTGAAGCCGTTGTGAATGGGATTTTTCTCTTAATTTCTTTCTCATCAACTTTGGTATTATTACATACAAAAACACCTGATTTAAATATATATATATATATATATATATATATATATATATATATTTGATAGAGAGAAAGGGGCAGATGTATAGAGAGAATGGGCATGCTAGGGCCTCTAACCTCTGCAAACAAACTCCAGACACATGTGCTACCTTGTACATGTGGCTTATGTGGGTACTAGAAAAGTGGCACTGGGTCCTTACTCTTAGTGGGCAAGCGCCTTAACCATTAATCCATCTCTCCAGCCCCCAAACATCTGATTTTTGTAGGCTGATTTTATATTCTGCTACTTTGTTAAGGTGTTCTTAAGATCTAAGAGTTTTATGGTGAAGTTTTTTTTTAATATTACACCTGTGTATATGTGTTCAGAATGCATGAGAGAGACTATGTGTGTGTGTGTAAGCATGCAGGTGTGTATGCTTGAATGTGAAGGCCAAAGGTTGATGTTTGTGGTCTTTCTCAATCAATCCACTTTGTTTTTTTGAGACATTTTTTCCTTGAACCTGCTGCTGACCCATTCAGCTAGACTAGCTAGGCAGCAATCCCCAGGAGTCCCTGTCTCTGTTTTACCAGTGATGGGATTAGAGTCATGTGCATTCATGTCTTTCCTCTGGGTTCTCAGAAGAAGAACTTTTGTTCCCCATAATGGCCCAGCAAGCACTCTATCCACTGAATAATCACCCCCCACCCGTTGGAGGAGTCCAACATCTTTTAAAATAAGACCAGGTCTTCTGCAAGTAGAGATAATTTGAATTACCCCCGCCCCACTTTTCTTTTTTTTTATTAATTTTTTATTTTTGTTTGTTTTTTGAGGTAGGGTTTCACTCTAGCCCAGGCTGACCTGGAATTTACAATGTGTTCTCAGGGTGGCCTCAAACTCACAGCAATCCTCCTACCTCTGCCTCCTGAGTGCCTGTGATTAAAGGTGTGTGCCATCACGCCCGGCTCAAGTTATTTCCTCTTTCATATCCCTTTATTTCTTTTTGTTTTCTTGTTGTTCTAACTAAAACTTCAAGCACTATATTGAATAATAAAGATGAGGAAATGTTTACTGCATTTCCCTAATTAGTGTAATGTTGGTACAGGTTTGTCTGATATAGTTTTCATCATTTTGAGGTATGATCCTTTCATTTCTCATTTCTCCGAAACTTTTATCAGTATGTTAAACTTCATCAAATATTGTTTTGTTTTTTTCATGCAGTTGTTGAGATGATTGTGTAATTTTTGTTTCAATATATGTGGTATGTTATGTGCTTACTTTGAACCAATCTTCCATCCCTGGGTGGTATAAAATGAAGTCTTGGATTTGGTTGGGAGTATTTTATTGAGAAGTTTTATGTCTATGTTAATCATGAAGTTGCTCTAGTTTTCATTTATTGTGTGTATTTTTATATAGTTTTGCCATCAGAGTATTGCTAGGATCGTAGAATGAGTTTGAAAGGGTTTCTTTTTCCTTTCAATTTGTGGAACAGTTTGAAAATATTGGTATAATCTCTTCCTTAAAGATTCAGTAAAATCTGGCAGTGAATGTATCTGGTCCTTGGTTTTTATCTGTGGGGAGATGTTTAATTACTTTTTCAATGTCACTGATTGGTATGAGTTTGTTTACATAGCTCACATCTTTGTGATTTAGTTTTGGTGGTCATATGTGTTTAGAAATTCATTTTTTTTTTAGATTGTTTTAATGTTTTGAAAGACAAGTTTTCTAACTGTTTTCTAATGATTATTTGGGTTTCATTAAAATCTTTTGCAGCATCTTCTCTGTTATTTTTAATTTCACTAACTTGAATCTTCTCTCTCAGATAGCTTGGCTGTGGTTTGATCAACCTTTTTTAACACTTCAAGTAACTAACTCCTTGTTTGAAACATTCTATGTGTTGTTATTTTAGGCTCCATTTCATTAATTTTTGCCCCAAGCTTTATTTATTGCCATGTACTACATCTAGGTAAGCTTTTTATTATTTTCTAAGGTCTTGAGGCACATCATAATGTCATTTACTCAAACACTTCTGCATTTTTAATGCCCCATTGTATAACTAAAATCCTTCCTTTTAATACGACTTTAGTCCTATTGTAGAAGATCTGATACGTCATGCTATAATCTTTATTTGCTGCTAGAAAAACAATTAAAGGTCATTTTTGAAATCTTCAAAGATTCACTGTTCACTCAAAAGTGCATTTCTCAGTAGGGAAGTGTTGTTTTTAATTTTCTGTAGTTTCTCCTGGTATGGATTACTACTTTTATTCTACTCTAAGATACAATGAACTACTTTAATTCTTGTAGTCATTAAAGCTTGCATTTTGACCTATAATGTGATCAGTTTTAGAGAAGGTTCCATAGGTTGCTGAGAAGAATTTGTATTTTATTTCCCGAGATTAAATACTCTGTAGATAGCTGTTAAATTCAACTGATCTATGAAATAGCTTACCTCCACCATATGTCTGTTAATTTTTAGTTAAAAGTAAAACTACCATGTGATTCAGAAGTTGTACTTATTTCTTATGGTATAATATGCAAAGAAAATCTTATCTGTATTTCAGAGATACCAAAGCACCTATGTTTATTACTGTATTATTAATGACAACAATATATGGGATCAACATAAATTCCCATCAGTGGATGAATAAAGAAAATATGACACATATGTGCAATAGAGTATGTCAGTCATAAAAAGCATGACATGCTATTATTGAAGCAAAATGGGTAGAATTGGTGGACCTTATTTTAAGTGAAATAAACTGGACAAAGAAAGACAAATAGTGGATGATCTCTTTCATATATAATATTAATAAAAAGTAAATCAGACTATAAAATTATATTTCCTATAGCCTAAGAAAGGGAGTATGAAGCATAAAGGGAAACAGGATAAAGATTTCAAAAATACATAAATAAGACTGAGTGTTCTACAAATTAGTGAAGTTGTTATAACTCATAGTTGCCTGCTATTACTTTGCAAATAACTGAAAGAAAGTAACTCTTAACTCTTCAAGCACAAAGTACCCTAATTTAATCTATCTATCTATCTATCTATCTATCATCAATCTATAATCTATGTATAAATGCATATACATATCACACTGAGCTACATAAATTTGTATACCTATTATATATTAATGAAAATTTTTGAATATTTACAGATATGGGATGATTAACTAATTTGATTTGCCCATAGAAGCACATGTTATGATTTGAATGCTAAACATGCCCCATGGGCACATGATATGTGTTTGAAATCTTGTTGCCCAGCTAGTGGCAGTTTGTGCAGGTGGGGGAACTTTCAGAATGCGAACCCTCTCTGGAAGAAGTGCACTAACTTAGGCAGACCTTGAGGTTTTATTGTCAAGCCCCACTTTCTGTTCCCCTTTGCTTCCAGAGTGGGGATGTGATGTGACCAACTGGCTTCCCACTACTGCTGCTATGCCTTCTGTGCCATTATGAAATCTAGCCCTTGGCACTTGAAGCCAAAATACACCCTTCCTTCCTTAAGCTGCTTCTTGTCTGGTATTCAATGGTCACAGCAACTATTAGACGAAGAGCATCTAACAGTACCTAAGACAGGGAAGATGTCCTAGCAGAAGGTTATCACAATTTCTAGAAACACAAGTATGTAAAAGGGACTTTAGCCGGGTGTGTTGGTGCATGCCTTTAGTCCCAGCACTCGGGAGGCAAAGGTAGGATGGCCATGACTTTGAGGCTACCCTGAGACTACATAGTGAATTCAAGGCAGCCTGAGCTACAGTGAGACCCTACCTCAAACAAACAAACAAACACAAACAAACAAACAAACAACAAAACCCAACAAAACAAAGCAAACAAACAATAAAACCTCACTGAGCTGTGCGTGGTGGCACTTGCCTTTAATCCCAGCACTCGGGAGGCAGAGGTAGGAGGATCACCATGAGTTTGAGGCCAGCCTGAGATTACATAGTGAATTCCAGGTCAGCCTGAGCTAGAGCGAGACTCTACCTCGAAAAACCAACCAAACAAACAAACAAGAAAAGAACATACAAACAAAAAAATGTGCTTTAACCTAACAAGCAATATAAGAATATTTGTTTTTATAAAGTATCAGTTTCAGAGCTAAGCCTTCAGTGTGAAAGCAGATATGATTTTCTTTATACTGCTTCATTTCCCAGCCATGCTTTCTCCTTCCTGTTTTGTTTTGTTTTTGTTTTCTCTCTTAAGTAGGGATTGGAGAAGCGAGATGGATCTGAAAGATGAGAGAAAGGTCAACAGACGAACAATGACTTGCTCATGAAATTCCAGATGGGAATTAGTCAACAAGAAATTATAAATCAGATACTGATATTAAATGCAAAAATTTGGCACTATTCTCTCAAGATATACTGTGACATTTACTCTTAATAAATTTGGACATGCAAGGACAACCTTGGAAAAAATATGCATGTCTGCCATAATAGTCCTCTTAAGTATTGTAAAACTTTAAATGCTCACTGATTACTTATATTGAATTGCTTATTTCCATGAACATTGTCTTATTCAGTTATGAATATTTATTGTAAGCTGAAACTTCATATTTATTGTGGTTACTCATTGGTATACAAGATATATGCAATTTCTTTCACATTTTTTAATATTTTATTTTTATTTATTTATTTGAGAGAAGAAGGAGACAGAGAGAGAATGAAAAAGAGAGAGAGAATGGGCATGCCAGGACCTAAAGTCACTGCAAACGAACTCCAACCACATGCGCCACTTTGTGCATCTGGCTTATGTGGGAGTTGAACCTGGGTCTTCTGTCTTTGCAAGCAAGCGCCTTAACTGCTAAACCATCACTCCAGCCCAGACGCAATCTCTTTAGAGATTACATTCTAATGCGGAAAACAAAAGATAACCAGTAGGCTAGTAAATAAGATAACTTCAGTTAAAGGTGAGTAGTAATAGGGGCATAATTTATGCTGCCAAAAACATGAAAATGTAGGGCCCTTAGTGAAATATTATTAAAAATTTCAAGACAATAGCAATTTAGCATTAATAAAGAGAGGCCCTTAGCATTTGGATTTATATGATTCCACATGCTTTATATAAGCCCTTGAAGCCCAGCCAGAGATAAATGTTATAAAGAAGATAAGGCAGGTTAGAGGGGTTGAGAGAAATCACATAAGTTGTTTGAGAAGGGTTGTTAAAGTTTAAAGGGTTTAAATAACTTAAAAATTCAATTCTTTATCCAAATAATTATACATGCTATTGAGATGAATTTCTGTTTTATGATGAAGGTCATGATATTTTAAAAAGTGTAGCTAGCATGACATAGTTTAAATGCATGCTCTCATTAAGTTAATATGATGTAGTATTTTTGTTGGAGAATACACTCAGCCTTTGAATTCAGCATTCTCTTCCTGACCTTTATCTGACCTTGGCCTGGATGCTTGAACTTTGAAACTTAAGAATAATGAGAGATAATAAAGCAGAGCATTCGGGGTTGTTTTAGGCATGAAATATGTTGATGTTAATACAAGATAGCTTAGCCCAGTGCCATAGATATAATCAATAGTGAAAATGCTTATCATTAGCAAAAACAACTGCTACTATTGCTTCATTTCTATCAGATATTCTAACCTCAAGAAAAACATTTATTCTCTATTGTCAGTTTTATTTAGAGATAATGTTAGGTATTTTGCCTACTTCTACTCATTCCATGTGGGCATTTAAAAGAGAAACAAAACATAACACAAGATAAAAAGTATTTGGTTATGTTATTTGTTTTTGTTGATTATTACTACCACCTAATTCTCATGCAATAATCACTCATCAACTAGATTTTTCTCTGTAAAAAATTATATATTCATGTGTAGAAAAGTTTCAATTATAGATGAAACACTTGCTATTTTACTTTTTTTTTCTATTCTCTGTCAACAAAAAGTGAGTGGAGGAGGGAAAGACTGCATTCTCTCTTATTTTTCTTTCATATATATGTTTAAGAATACATATTTAGGATATGAGGTAATAGCAGAATGGATATAAACTTAAATAAATTCAAAATCTATTGGTATTGGTATATTACACAGAGATTCGAGATTTAATGTGATTATTTTTTGAGGTAGGGTCTCACTCTAGCTCATGCTGACCTGGAATTCACTTTGTAGTCTCAGGCTGGCCTTGAACTCACAGTGATCTTCCTACCTTTGCTTCCTGAGAACTGGGATTAAAGGCGTGTGCCACTATGCCCGGCTAATGTGTTTTCTTAAAATGTTAGGGTGCTCTAACAGGGTTTACTTAGGATGAAGCATGGACTAAAATTAAGTTGAAATACAAATATTGTTTTATTATAGATGAAGGTATCCAGATCATACAAGATTTAAGATTTATCAAGTAAGAGTGGCTTACTAGTCCTGGGAAGGGCCAGGGAATAAACTATGTATCTGACCACAGCAGAGAAATAAGTCTGTGGGGAAGGCTGTAGCACCCTCGGGAGAGCCATGTCCCTCTTCTCTGTGAGGTAGAAACTACAGTTGGGTAGCCCGGCTCCTGAACAGATATAGTTAAGAGAAATCAGAGCAATTGGATCCCCAGACAGCAGGGCCCAAGTGGCACACCTGACTTGCCAAAGGAAAGGTGCATACTGATACCATAATGAACAGCACATTCAAAGTTGTTTAAGAGGATGGTATGACCTGCAGAAACCCATGGTATTGACTAGTTGACTACGGAGTCCTTAGATGTAAAGTGGGCAGACAGTCAAAACTGTTGCATGATCTGTGTAAGTAAATTGTTCTGAGTCAAGAGAATAGAAGTCCTGAGAAGATCATGAGTGATGGCTCTCAGACTGGCCCCTGACTTGAGCTCACTTGCAGACCTCAACCCTCCTGGATGGAGGAGAGATTGGTTCACTGCTGAAATCTATACTCCTAATCTTTCTCAGTCTTCCACAGACTCTTACCCGTGCCAGGGAAGTAATCAGATATTTCCAAGTTTCTAGGGTAGTATTTCGATGTAGCTCTTCGATGTCCCAATGATACACTTAGAGAAAGGAAAGGCTGAGAGTTTAGTTGATTAATTGAGATTTAAGAAAGTTTCATAGTAGTGCCAAGGATCCCTGAAGCTATACCACAAATGGACATATTTAGGCTGAGGCAGGGACCTGTCAGGGGGTTCCCTGACCTTTGGAGTGATAACGGCCAAGTGGAAGCCACTGGAACTGCCTCTCCTTTGAAAAGCTTCAGCCAGAAGTAATATTGAATTCATGGATGCATTTCTGAGGTCAATCCCACCATCAAGGATCTAAAATATGCCAAGGGTTGATTCCACCCACATTGCCCTATTGAACTCGCCATTTTGACCTAGATAGAAGAAAACACACAGGTCTCGTAGAATGAGCTTTACTTATGTTAAACTTAACTGGATGAGGACTTTAATCATAGCTGCCATTCCAGATACTGTTTCATTGCTGAAGTAAACTACCAGCACACCTACGTACTGGAATGTGCTACCAGTATGGAGATGTCTTTGGTCCTCCACTATTTTTGCTGTGGCCCATCAGAGGCTGTTACCTATCAATAAGCAAGGCTGGCAATACGTCATGATTTTCTTGTTCTATAGGTAAATCAAGTCTCCATGCTACATCAAAGTTTAGTCTATAGAAACCTTCCCTATCTTTCCTTTTCACATAGCATCACAATGCACTGAGTTATTGAGTTGATTGTACGCAGATTAAAGTAGCAACTACTATTTTATGTTGGTGAGTCATTTTGGGGTCTGTTAGTGGGAAACTAGCAAACATACTGAGGTTCTTCTTCCACAGTGACTCATTGTATGAGACAATTTTCTTGTCCCTGTGACAGAACACCTAACAAAAAAATAGAGGAATAATTCATTTGATGCTGAGGGCTTTGTTTCTGATGGTAGATGGAATTATTGAGAGATAGTCGGACTATGAGGGTTTCAACGTAAATAGATTTAACTCTGTGCTGGATTCCTACTTCGATGGCATTACTGGGATGTGGTAGAAACTGGAGGGGGTATGGCTGGAAGAAGAAGGGCCATGCCTTTGAAAGGTATAGCATATGCCTCCCACCTTTTTTGACTCTCTGCTTCCCAGCCTCCATGAAGTCAGTAGCCTTTATAGAATGTGACTGCCACCAAGCCAGTCTCCTTTACACATGACTATAGCAATGGACATAGCCATGTCTATAACGATGGGCTCAAGTAAATGTTTCCTCTATGAAATTGGCTTTGCCAGGCATCTTCTCATAGTGCTAAGCAGGGACTAACACAGATCAAATAGAAGTGGCAGCTTCTATCCTAGAGCAGTTTTGGGATTTCCCCCCAAAGCGTTATGCTGTAGCAGTCTTAAGGCATTGCAAAGTTGAAAATACTTTCCCGAAGGCCATAATAATGCTGTTGAACTGGATGTTATCCTATGCCCCTGACACTTTGAGCTCCTCATTCAGAGAAAGGAACTAATTCATTTGTTAATTTGATTCACCTGATTACAAAGGATAAATCAGGTTGCTGCTACACAATGACGGTTAGGAGGTATAGGTCTGGAATATAGATATTTCTAACTAGTACCACATGCTATGTTAATGTTAACAGAAAACTAAACAATCCAATTTAGTCAGGACTGTTAAATGGACTAAGTCCTCAAAAGTGAAAGTCTGTGTCACTCAGAAAGACAACAAAACAAAGTAATTGAGGTGCTTGCAGAAGGCAAAAAGTGTGGACCAAACAGAGAAAGAATGTGGTGATTTAAGCCACAGACAGTTGTAGAAATGGAAACTTTAATAGTTGTAGGCATTTTTTTTGTGTTGTTATGAATGTTTGTGAATATGTGTGTGTGCATGCATGTGTATGTCTAACATATTCAGCAGACAAATTTTATTCATTCTATGTCTTCCTATAAAGTAATTCTCCCACATCATATTGAGTGCCTTTTGTATTCAAATGACTATCTGATCTTTTAAAGTATTTTCTTTGTTTATTTATTTGAGAATGACAGAGAGAGAAAGAGGCAGATAGAGGGAGAGAGAGAGAGAATGGGCACGCCAGGGTCTCCAGCCACTGCAAACGAACGACAGATGCATGTGCCCCCTTGTGCATCTAGCTAACATAGGTCCTGGGGAATCGAGCCTCCAACTGGGGTCCTTAGGCTTCATAGGCAAGCGCTTAACTGCTAAGCTCTCTCCAGCCCAACTATCTGATTTTTAAAACCGTCTTTTGAAGACAGAAGGCAAACATTTAAAAATTACCTTATAGTACTTAAGAAAAAAATCCATTGTTTTTCTTGCACTCTTATTTTACCTGTGTATATGAACTTGTCACTCTTGTTTCTTCTGTCTATGTGAACTTTCTTTTCCCCACTAACAAATGATAAGCCATAGAGGATCTGTTGAGATTGGAGTCTTTTAGGAGCCATTGACTTTGAAGGTTTTAAAAACCATGGTTGAGAGAAATGTCTCAAATCATCTTTACTGATGACCAAGAGTTTTCATTAATACAGGGGTGAGTGCCATGCTTCACAAATCTTAACGGAGAGAAGCTTAAACTCCGTAAGAGAGCCTGTTGATTTGAAGCTGACTCTCTGAGGCTTGGATCCACAGCCAGGCAAGCAGATTATGGGCAAGGGTGACTATGGCTTCCGATACACAACGGGGAAGGGCATTCTTCCACAAGAACGGATAGCAGCACCAGCTGAGAGCTTGGCCGTGTGGCAGGTGGGGACGGAAGTCAAACATATAAGCGGCCATGGCTGCTGTTCTCTGTTCATGTGATCCAGCAAAATTCCACTAGTGTGCTCTGTTGATGGGCCTTTTCTTTTTATGAATGGAATGGAATTAAAGAGAATGCAGAATCAGGATGAGAATTTATACCTAAGCTGTGGGGCACTCTGCCTGATATGTCAACAACAATTCTTTGGAAGAAACAGGTCTGTGTTTCTCCCACTTGATTTAGATCAAGCGCCGAGAACACAGGGACTCGCAGGGCTAAAGTGACCCTGTACTTTCATTCTTATGAGCCCAAACCACTGGAGCTCACTCTTGGGACACTTGCTCACAACTGAACCCCTGAACATATGCCCCCCCTTTTTTTAAGGAATTTTGATGATTTGTGGTAAATAAAAATGTAAGTCATTGAGTAGAAAAACTCTGAGTTCCATAATGATGGGGGGAAACTAATTTTATATGCTCCAAGTGAAAAACTGCACTTAGCATGTGACCAGGAGCCATCTCTGTGAATCATTTTCTAGATCCGGGCTTGGTTTCTATGACACCAAAATGTGGCATACTCTGCTAGTCTAATCATATTCCAACATCCGTCATTAGGTTTTGAAAGAACAGCCATAGGCAAGACTTTCTCTTCTTAAATGTACATTTTCTTGTATGTTTTCTCCTAATGGTAATATGAGCTATTGTCTCTAGTAGCTTGCACTCTTTCCAAATGAATGTGACCTTCAATAAGCCCCCAGGAAAACCTAAGTAAAAGTGCTTTAGCTTTGCACTTTGCCACTCTCAGTTTCATTATGAAAAACAAAACCCAGAAGTGGAAAACATTCACTCACCATTTGATGTATATAATTCTGTCCCAGACTAAGTCGAAGTAGACAGACGGACAATATGAGGCCATCCTGGTGTCCTTACCATTTGAGACAAGGGGAAATAATTTCAGTTAATGCTTGCTGTGTATGTAAAAGTCTCATTTCATAAAGTATGCCTACAAACCTTCCGTTGTGATCATATGGGCAGTTTTCACTGGCAAGTATTCACTGAGGGATTATCTGGGACACCTGCCACCGTCGGCACTGGCGACAATGAGAGTTGTCTCTGTATTCAGACATGAATTTAGGGCATCAACTCACGGGTTCCCCTGCTCATTCTCTCTTTAACAAGAGAGGATTATTACCTTTGTCTGCCCTTGAATCTCCCATGTAGATTGAGATATTGTGTTTCACTTACTTCATGGTGATTAATAAAGGATTTTTAGGGTCCTTGTTTATAAAAAAGTTAAAAGTTATACATGCAATAAGCCCCTTGAAATGGTGCATGGCACAGGAGGAGTCCCCCAGTCCGTGTCCTCTGTTTCAGTTTGACAGTCTCTCAGTCACTTACATGACAGCGATGCATGGGTCACACTAGAGGACTGTGTACGATAAGAGAGATAATAGTGGTCTCAGGGTTTGCTGAGTGTCAAAGAGGGTGAGTGGAACGTAGGTGAGTAGAAGTATTATGGAAAGGTTACGTGCTGAAGGGTGAGTTTCCTGTGCTCCTGTAAATGGAGTTCCTCTGCGAAGCACAGCAACATCTGTGAACAAACTGATAGCAGTTACTTTACATACTCAATAGTGTGTCATTGTTTTTGCTTTTAGTACCAGTTGAGTAAGGAATGTTAGGTAAATGTACTGCGCATCATCTATACTCCTAAACAGGGGCTTGGGATATAATATAAGCCCAGTTGGCAGAGCACTCACACGTGTGAAGCCTTGCGTTCTATTTCTAGCACCAAATCAAGTGGGCAGGATGTTTCACGCTCAAGTTCATAGCACCTGAGACATGGATGCAGGAGGATTAGGAATTCAAGGCCAGCCTTTGTGACGTACCATACATGGGGCCAGCCTGGGCCACAGCCTGTCTCAAAGAAATGAACAAAAAAAAAATTATGCTGGTTCAGATTAAGGGCCTTAAGCAATGCCACCATGTCACCTCTCTTATTTCTGCTAATTCACAGTGACGGTGAGAGTATGAGTAGTTTTATACATAACATGTTATGATCTGCATTGTGTGGGCCAGCTAGATTTTAAGAATAAACATCCTACACTCCTCCCAAGCCCTGGGAGCAAAAATAAATCTGACTATAATACTAAAAGAAAAACAAAATCTCTTTCTTACACAGAATGTATGTAAGACATCTTCATAATTTTTTTCCATGGAGCTCAAGTTGAAATCCTTAGCGGTAGGAAGACGCTAAGACAGTAAAAATCTCAAAGACTTGAGATCATGTGTATTCAAAAAGTAAACATAAGAAAATAATTCAGCTGATAAGAAGCAAAGAATCATATTATCATAAATAAAGTTAATTTTGAGCTTCTTTCACATTCCTCTGAGATAATTAGTGCTGGAATTCCTTGTGGAAATGTTGAGTTTAATTATATTATTATTGTTATTATTATTATTAAATTTCTCCCATCACATGCTAGAAAGCTTGCAGAGTTTTAATAATCTAGGATGATCTTTTTTATTTTTTTATTTTCTGATGTCCTGGTAGAATATATAAAAGATCCTAGAGCAACCTGGGACACTAGTGGACTGACTGACTTCCACCACAGCCACTAGACAACAGCATAACTCAACCATTCATGTGCCTGTTTGCTGTGGAGCCCAGGGCTGCTCGGTACATGTTCATCTATGTGCACATGAGAAATGCTTCCTATTGAAAATTTAGTGTTAATAGCAAAAATGTAGATTTCATCTCCAGGACAAGACAGGCTGATCGTGGAGTTGGATGCTGTCTCTTCGCCAGGTTTTCTTTCTTCGCTTGCCATTAGCTTCCAAACTGACATGGAAGCCATCTTAGAGGCTTTATCTTCTGAGCCTCAGCAAGCAACATGGTCAGGCCTTCAAAACAAGAAGCACATTTTTGGGGGCTGGAGAGATGGCTTGGTGGTCAAGGTGCTTGCCTGTGAAGCCAAAATACACAGGTTCGATTCCCCAGGACCCACATAAGCCAGATGCAAAAGATGGTGCATGTGTCTGGAGTCATTTGCAGTGGCTGAAGGCCCTAGTGTACTATTCTCTATCTCCCTCCCTCACTCTCTCCCTTTCTCTCTCTCTCTCAAATCAATCAATCAATCAATCAATAAATCAATCTTTCTTTCAAGAAGCACATTTGTTTTCCTTCACTTGTACTTTCTGAGATCATAGGAAGTACAGGCAATGCTGTGGTTCCAAGAGAGGCTGAGGGGTATATGGCACTGAAACGCTGCCCTGGCAGAGAGATAATCTGAAATAAATTGACTCCAATTTAGAATCAATCAACAAAAACACACTGGCTGCTTATTACACGATTAGAGTCAATTGTCTGAAAGGAATATTTCTGAGTGTATGAGGCCACTGACTAACTTTTGGGATTGTGGAGTGTCTATTTTTTAACATGCCAAACAGAATAAGAAAAAAAAAAAACCCATATATTCTCTGTGAAGACTTGCTTGCATGACTAACCCACAGAATTTTGCTGCTATATTCAAACACGGTTAACAATTTAGAGCAAAAGTAATTTATGCCTTCAAAATTTGATCTCAGGGCTGATGAGAGGGCGTAGTGGCTAAGGCACTTGCCTGCAAAGCCAAAGGACCCAGGTTCAATTCCCCAGGACCCACATAAACCAGATGCACACAGCACAAACATGTTTACCGTGGCTGGATGCCCTGGCGTGCCCATTCTCTCTCTTCTCTCTCTGTCTGAAATAAATAAGTAAGTAAAATACTTTTAAAAATTTGATCTCAGATCAGACATGTAAATAAGGAAAGATTTATTGAAAAGAATGCTATACTGCAGGGGGTATATGTACAATTCTAATTCAGTCATGCATACAGGTAAAGAATTATCAGCAACTGCTTGGGATTAGTCTTTTGTTCTGCATTTATTGAGCACCTTTTATATCCCAGGTTGTTCTGAATAATAGGGAGTAAGTACACAAGATAAAACACATAGTCTAGCTCTATAAATATAGATGTTTGGGGGAGATAGATGGCGTTAAAAGCAAGCATGATAAGTAAAAACACTGCAGCACATCAGGTGATAGGTATGCATGTGTCACGATGACAACACTTCCAAGCGGGCGTCTGAATGTCAGTGACAGGTCTGGTAGCACGGCAGATGACCGCCCTGGCGCTAGTGTGGCTTGGACCTCGGGCAGTACGGCACAGACCTGGAAGGAATGCGTTCTCCCAGTCGAATAATGGGATCGCTGCGTTTACTCTGTAAGAAATGCTCAGGCTGAGTCTTCATAGAATAGCCCAGTGGTCAAGACTTCAGATTTAGGCTCAAAATGATGATCGTTCCAATCCTGATTTCAGAATTTCATAACTTTTCTACTCATCTTATTAAATGTTTGCTCTCCCGTATATAAAATGAGGATAGCCACAAATTCTTGTCAGAGAACCAGTGTTAGGAAATAGAATACTTAGCATCACGATTCCTTTGAAAATTGGCAAATATCAGATAACACTTTGTGTTCTAACTTCCAAGGAATTTTAGAAACAGAGAAAAGTTGAGAGATCACACAATTCAGCCCAGTAAATTTAGAGGAGGGAATTGGGGAAGAAGTGAAATCAGTTGTCTAGACCACAAAGTAGATCATAGAAGTAGACCTAGTTTCCACTAACTCCAAAACTCCAGATCATGTGACTACAAGTAGACATAGACAAAGTATGCAAGATATTATAAAAATATAAGTAAATAAATTCTTTCTGTGTTGAGTCACACTCTGAGCACACTGACCGTCACAAGCATAAAAACCAGTACATTTTTTTGCTCAGCTATATTCCCAAACTTTACATTGGTTTGTGGTTACCCTACCTGCTGAAGTGACATGCTTTCCTATAAGTTGACTGAAAAGAGTATATAAATATATATTTAATATCTGAAGTCAAAATATATCACATTTCATAAATGAATTACACTTGGAGATATAAAATGCTGATTTAATGTACCTATATTTACTGCGGTGACACAATAAATTAAGCCATGAGTTTCAAATATGTGCTGCAACAAAAATAATTTAGGAGAAGAATGTTAGTCTTGATGATCTTGAGACAGAACCTTGGTATTATTTCTCCATGGAGTGAATCACAAATCAGGGTGAGAAGTAGGGTGAAAAGTGGGGGAAATATGTTGTGGGAGATGGGAAGAAAAGTAGACAAAAGCAAAACAAATTTCTGCTTCTAAGCTTCTTAGGAATTCTAGTGCCATAGACAACTTTAAAAACTATCATCACAGATCCTGGACATACTAGGAAAAAAATGATGGATTCTGTTTCATCTTTTCCCCATTGATATTCCAAACGAGGGCAGTTTGGGTTTATTTATTTATTTGACAGAGAAAGAGAGAGAGAAAGAGAGAGAAAGAAAGAAAGTGAGAGAGATATAGAAAGAGAATGGGTGCCCTAGGGCCTCCAGCCACTGTAAATGAACTCCAGCCATGTGCGCCCCTTGCACATCTGGCTAACATGGGTCCTGGGGATTTGAACCTGGGTCTTTTGGCTTTGTAGGCAAATGCCTTAACTTCTAAGCCATCTCTCCAGCCCAAGATTGGGTGTTTTTAATCCTTGACTTTTTTTTTTTTTCCTGCCTTTTGAGATTGGTGAGGGCTTCCAGTGCCCAAGTTGTCTTTAACTTTTCTAATGAACATGCCTCCAAGTGATACTTTTGAGTTTGATGTCTGCTCAGCTATTTTTTTTTTTTCCTTAAGATAACAGACACTTCTTGTTTCTTTCTGGAAAGGACAGTTCAGGGATCTATGGCCATATGTGCTCCACGGGCTGTCCATGGGCTCTGCCCCTTGCTTCTTCCATTCCCCTTTGGCTTAAGGTAATCTGAGAATCATGACTACAATTATGGTCACAGTGAGTGCCTAGTCCTCTTTTGTGTCCAAATCTCTGTGCATTTTCCTCTATTTTGCATGTTTATGTATATGCAATGTGCATGGTTATGTTCTCAATTCTTCTCGTGTGTGCAGGTGCTCATGTAGACGTGTGTGTGGACTCTTGAAGTTGACATCAGTCACTTTCCACCACACTTTTTGAGACAGGTTCTCACACTTGAGCTGAAAGCTCACTGATTTGGCTTAGCCATGAGCCCTAGGGACCCACCTCTTCCCTGCCTCTCCGTACTGGGATGAGGTCCATTCACTACCATGTCCAGAATTTTAAGTGGGGGCTGAGAGCTAAACTCAAATCCTTACTTTTGTGTACCAAGTGCTTTAGCACCGAGGTATCCCCAACTTCTTCGTCCCATGCATCTCTCTCTCTCTCTGTGTGTGTGTGTGTGTGTGTGTGTGTGTGTGTGTGTTTAGTATGTGGTGGTGTCTCCATGGAACATGTACATGTGTGTGCAGATGTGTGCATCCCCTATGAGTGTCTGTGGAAGCCAGAGAACATCATGTGTCTGTTGCAGTCAGGTTTGCGCTGCTGGCAGAAAACTACTCGACCAGGAGCAGCTTGTGGGGAAAGAGTTTCTTTTGGCTTACAGGCTTGAAGGGGAAGCTCCATGATGGCAGGGGAAGACAATGGCATTATCAGAGGGTGGGCATCACCTCCTGAGCAACATCAGATAGACATTAGCAACAGGACAGTGTGCCAAACACTGGCATGGGGAAACTGGCTATAACACCCGTAAGCCCGCCCCCAACAATACCCTGCCTCCAGGAGGCGTTAATTCCTAAATCTCCATCAGCAGGGAACCTAGCATTCAGAACACTTAAGTTTATGGGGGACACCCGAATCAAACCACCATAGTGCCTCTACTCCATCATTCGGTGGCTTATTTTCTATGAGACAGAGTCTTATACTGATTCCAGAGCTCGCAGTTTTTCAAACAAGCTACAAAAACAATGCTCCGGTTTCTGCATTCCATAGAAATCCGGTTCCAGGAATGCATGACCATATCCAACTGCGTATGTGGGTGCTGGGGAGTCAAATCCAGGCACTCTTAGGCCTTCATAGGTCCTCATATTTACACAGGAAGCATTCTTAACCTCTGAGCCATCTCTCCAGGCCTCTCCCCACCTTGTGTATTTCTTGTAAGGACACTTGTCATTGGATTTACACTCCACTGGACAATCCGTGATAATCTCCCAAAATGCTTAATTTAATTATACAAATGTAGTCCTGTTTTATTTTTTCAGATAATCAACATTTTCAAATCTCAGAAATTAGGCCCTACCTTGAAAAAAAAAAAAAACAAACTATATATCAGGAATTAGGAATCCAGGAATGGACACATACTTTGGGAAGGGATATTTGATTTTTACTTCTTAAGTAATCTTTCTCTTTTATTTGAGCCAGTAAAATTAATATAATCAAAAAAGACACAAAATCAAAAGTCTTGTGATCATTAATTTCAGAGTCAGATGGACCTGGGTTGAATTGTGTTTTTACCTTCTTGTAGCTAGGCAGAATTAGGCAAATAATTTCAATTATTCTTAAATTTGCCTCTCCTCATTTATAAGACAAAACTGAGAATTCTTAGCTTTGGAAACTGTTGAGAAGTAAAGAAAATAATATGAAGTTTGTAGGATCATGTTTAGAACATGAAAGTGATCAGTAAAGTAAACTTATGCAGCAACATAGTGATTAAAGCATGGTTACATTAATGCATGTGTTTATATTTATTCAAAGTACTACATAATTTTAAATATATGATATGACATAAGTAGTTGTATCTTCCCACACTCTAAAATTATATTTTTATTTTACTAAAGCACACATAAGATTAAATTGACATTTAAGTTCACACTTCAAAGGCATTGAGTGCATCTGGACCAGTGTTCTATGGTACTGATTTTACTAGGAGTTCTATCATCCTCTTCTGCATCAACTTATGCTACATATCTTTTTTTAAATTTATTTGAAGGCAGGGGGAGAGAATGGGAGCACAAGAGCCTTCAGCCCCTGCAAATGAATTCCACTTGTGTGCGCCCCCTTGTGTGCACGTGTGACATTGCGCACTTGCATCACTGTGTGACTGGCTACATGGGACCTGGAGACTCAAACATGCACCCTTGGACTTTGCAAGCAAACACTTTAACCACTAAGCCATCTCTCCACCCCTTTGCTACATATTTTTATTTTTGGGAGAGAAGGAGAAAGAGGGAGGGAGAGAGAGACAGAGAGAGAGAGAGAGAGAGAATGGACACACCAGGGCCTTCAGCTGCTATAAATGAAATCCAGATGCATGCGAGCCCTTGTGCACATGTGTGACATTGTATGCTTGCGTCACTGTGCATCTGCCTATGTGGGACCTGGAGATTTGAACATGCATTCTTAGGCTTTGCAGACAAGCGTCTTATCTGCTAAGCCATCTCTCCAACCCTTCGCTACATATTTTTAAATTAAGAGTTAGTAATGATAGAGATTTAGGAGCCAGGTAGCCCACATTGTAAGCAGTTTAGTCTGGGTCACAGGCCTTCAAGGAGAGATGAACATCATTCTGCCTGGAATTCTCATACAGACAAGTCAGGAGGCCCACGAAACACCTGCCCATTGTTCTCCCCATTTCCTGTGGCCACAACTTCCTTGACATTTTGGTGGACTGTCCTCTTCATGACTTCCTTAGAGCTTTGGCATGCTCCCCTTGAACCTGCACAATCTCACCTTATCTCTCTGCCAACCAGAGACCCCTAGACCTATCACAATTTCTACCTGCCCAATACCTAACATCCATATGAATCACCACGTGGACTCCTCCCAACATTAGAAGAGCAGCTCTGTGATGGTTAAGTTTGTGTCAACTTGACCTCTTTAGAGATCCACAGACATTCCTCATAAGTGGGTCTCTGAAGTTGCTTCCAGGAAGGATTAACTAAAGGAGGAATCCTTCCCCCAGGGTGAGCCCTTTCCCCAGAGTGGGTGGCTCCTCTCAGAGGGGGGCTTTAGTAAAAGAAGCTCTGGGAGGAAAGGCCTTCTCCTCCCCTCCCACCTGGCTGCCAGCTGCTTGCTGCTTTCCAGAGTGGACCAAAGACCAGCGTGGACCGAAGAGCAGCATCTCTCCAGGACAGCTCCAGGCCTTCAGTGCCAGATTGGGACTGCTGAGGCATCCAGCCTTGTGGACTGAACAGTTACCAGGTTCCTTGAATATCAGATCTGTAACCTGCTGTTGTTGGACTGTTGTAAACTAATCCAATAAATTCCCTTTTCATATAATCCATTCTATCGGTTATGTCTGTTCCTCTAGAGAACCCTGACTAATACAAGCTCCAATCCTGAGTACTCTTTTTTTATTTTCTTTTTTAATCCCCAAGGTAGGGTTTCAGCCCAGGCTAACCTAAAATTTACTATGTAGTCTCAGGGTGTCAGGGTGGCCTCGACTCACAGCAATCATCCTACCTCTGCCTCCCAAGTGCTGGGATTGCAGGTGTGGGCCACCACACCCGGCTCAATACTGAATACACTTGTTAATGCTTTTCCAGTCACCTCCCGCTTTCTACAGTGAGTTTTCTTCTATTCCTTTTTCTGTAAATCTTGCTTGCATGCCCTTCTATTCTTGCCCTCCTTCTGTCCTTACTTGCTTTTCTGTGTAACTGGGAGACAAAGAACTTGAGAGCCACTGGGTTGGGGAGTGTTAGTGGCCACTGAGTGTCTGGCACTGTAAAACAAGCTATGCCTACTGAGAGCCTAGATCAGCTCTGACTCTCAAAACCCACAACAGCAGCATTTCTAAATGGCTTTTCTTCATCTGTAGATACACTCTTATGATTTTTCTGCTATATTCTGATTAATCAGTGTATTTCATTCGATATTTTAATATTCAAATCCCCTTTCATTTCAAGGACTTGTCTTCTATGAAATAACTTCAATATCCTTCGTAGCTTAGCAAAATCTATGCAGTATAGAGTTGTGAAACAGAACAAGATTTTAAAGCAAAAGATGTAGTTTAAAAGCAGGAATTATTTCTAAATCATGTTTTAAAGGCTATAAAAGAATAATTCTAAGACTTGAAAATGTTTTGTTTAAACACAATTGTGTATAAAAGAAGGAAATTAATCAGTGTGTTTCATTTCTGATAGTTTTTCCTTTTTTTTCAACAAAACAAACATGTAATCATCAGAATTCACCTTATGAATAATGTATTATGAAAACGCAGTTCCAGGATTACTGTAAATATCCTTTTGCTTACTGCTGTCAATATTATCTCTCAATATGTTGGTTCTACCTCCAAGTCTGTGTCATTGAAACTGATGTACTTTCAGGCTGTTAGCTCCTCCATCACAGTTGATACTTTGTATCTCGTAGTGCTAATCTGAAAGAATGGGCAATGGGGACACCGAGTCATATTAGCAGAGGAAAAATGGGCCTGTTATAACCATAAAGACAAAGCAAGGTTTCATTTAGTAAAAAATTTGCTTAAAATGTTCAAAAACAATTCATAACAAATGTACCAAATGGAGATAGCCATTCAAGTACCAGCCTGACCATATTGTTACATAGTTGACAAGAAAAGAGAAAGCCCATTCTAAGGATTGTAGCTGGCCATACTAGATGCCTTGAAGAACTTAATGTCAGTAATTAGAAACTGATGGAAATTTTAAAGCACTAATTGAAGACTCTAAGCATATTTAAGGGACAGAAAATAACCTACTTGTATGTGCAGAAAAGAAGCCAAATTTTTCTTCCTTTTCTTTGGAAAAATGAAATTGGTAGAAAACACTTGGAAATGAACACAAAAATAACTTAGAGGCTGGAAGGATAGCTTAATGGTTAAAGCACTTGCCTACAAAGCCAAGGACCAAGGTTCTATTCCCCAGGACCCACGTAAGCCAGATGCAGGGTGATGTATGTGTCTGGAGTTTGTTTCCAGAGGCTGGAGGGTCTGACATGTTCATTCTTTTTTCTTTCTTTCTTTCTTTCTTTCTTTCTTTCTTTCTTTCTTTCTTTCTTTCTCTCTCTCTCTCTCTCTCTCTCTCTCTCTCTCTCTCTCTCTGCCTCTTTCTCTCTCAAATAAATAAATAAAAATAAAATATTAAAAAATAAGTTTGGGATGAACAAGTGGATGCTCGCAGCAGATTTTCAGTCACAATGATTTCAAACTTTAAGGTTCAAATGTGAGTGATAACAGGCTGTGCACAAGTTAGGCCCATATGAGTGGATCATGATCAACAAATTAAATTTATCTTATCAACAAGATGAGGTTTCTGTAGATCAAGCATTTGATAAAGAAACAAATCCATGGAAAGCTTACTTTTATAGCTTTTTCATGAAATCTGTTGGTCAAATAAATTAATATCATGGGGTCTTGTCAATGTGTACACTCAGGAATGAAGACATTCTGGTTAGATCTTTTCAATGAGTAAATTAAAAAAATATATTTATTTATTTGGGAGAGAAGCAGAGAGAGAGGGAGAAGAGAGGAGAAAGAGGAGAGAAAGAATAGGTACTCCAGAGCTGCTAGCCACTGCAAAATCCAGATGCATGTGCCACCTTGTGCATCTGGCTTATGTGGGTACAGGGGAATCAAACCTGGGTCATTAGGATTTTCAGGCAAGCACCTTAACTTCTAAGCCATCTCTCCAGCCCAATAAATATATATCTTTTTATCTCTTCCTTTCAACTAACTCAACTTTTTTTTGACAGTTCTGGTTTAGGAATATTTTATATCTTAAATTACACCTACAGGATTAAGTTGAAATGTATACATGCTGCTCTATTTCAAGCCAATATATGTTTTAATTTCTTTTATGCTTTACAAAACTTTTAGCATGTCACTAATGGGTGTGTAGAATCCTGAATTTATTTATCTAAACTCAAGCCTTCTAAACTGATGGATCACATTCTGATATCCAGTTTAGTTAAGGATAAATGGTCCTCTTCCTCCAAACAAATCAGATTCAGACAAAAGTATTGGTGTTTTGTTTTTTTTTTTGCCACTAAGGCTGTGCTAAGACAAAATTTCTTGATACAAGTTATGCTTAATTTTGTGTTATTCATTACTTACCTTTGCATATACTTATTTTCACTCATGAAATAATAATTTTGAAAACTTCATGTTATTTCTTATTATAAAGAATAGCTCCAATGGCACACACTTATAATAACAGTACCTAGGAAGCTGGAAACAAGAGGACAGCAAAGTCCTAGCCAACCTGACCTAATACAGCTGTTAGAGTGGGAAAACATAAATTTCAACATTGCTTTTTCAATAAGTTTAATATAGTATTGTTTATTACCCATTGCTTATGCTAGGATAATAAGGTTTTCTTTTTCTTACAATATTAATCTTTCAGTGATTAGAATTGGAGCAAAATCTTTGGGCATGTCCCCTAATTATTTTCTCGAGTTATTTCCCTTTGTAAATTTATGTGAACAGATTTTTATTACTCAACGGCAAACATGTTTTCTGGCGATGGCTATTTCCCATGTTCACAATTGTGTCACTTCCTTTCTCATTGCTGTCAATAAATACATGACTAGAATCAATTTAAAGAAAGGATTTCTTCTGGATCACACTTTCAGATGGATACCTTTTATCATTGCAGAGAAGAAGGCATTATAAAAGGAACAGAAGCAGAAATTGTCACCGTGTAGCCATGCCCAGGAGGCAGAGGATGAACTGCAAATCCTCAAAGCTCACCCTCGTTGGCATTTCTTCTAGCAAACCCCCACCTCCAAAAGGTTCCACAGCATCCCAAAACAGTAGCACTAGCTGGGACCAAATATTTAAAATGCCTTGTGAGTGCAGTCTTTATTCAAACCACATCCTGCCCTTGGCTCTCATAGGCTCTTAGACATCTCATGATTTACAGAGCATTCAGCCAACCTTCAAAACTCCCCAATTGCTAATCTTTAGTAGTTAAACACTGTTGAAAAGTGCAAAATCTGGGCTGGAGAAATGGCTTTGCAGTTAAGCGCTTGCCTGTGAAGCCTAAGGACCCTGGTTCGAGGCTCAATTCCCCAGGACCCACGTTAGCCAGATGCACAAGGGGGCACACACATCTGGAGTTCATTTGTAGTGGCTGGAAGCCCTGGCGCACCTGTTCTCTGTCTCTCTCTATCTGCCTCTTTCTCTCTCTGTCTGTCACTCTCAAATAAATAAAAAATTTAAAAAAAATTAAAAAAATAAAGGCAGGGACCACCATGCCTGGATTAAAATGATGAAAAAAAAAGTGCAAAATCTCTTCTTAATCTCAACTTCTTAACTGTGACGCCATATATGATTAAAAATATCCTTACATATCATATTTCCAACATATAACAATACAGAATAAACATTTCCATTTCAAAAGGGAGGGATATGGACCTAGCAAGGTAAGGTTGGAACAAAGGAACATGCAAACTTTGCAGAGCAAACGCTAACTCCTATAGCCCCCTATCTGGTGTCTGGGACTTATGACAAAATTTTTTGGGCTCCAAAAGCTTTGGGTAACCAGGCCCTCCTCAAAAACAGGGCCTGCCTATAGCCTTTCCCTTGTGTTGGCTCCAATCTAAACCTATAAGTTTTCTTGGAGGATGTCCCGTTGTCCTGGTATCTCCATTGTGAACTTAGCCTTCATCTTCACACAGTGGTAACTCAGGGTTTCCTTGCTGGTCTCCAACCCTGCCTTCCATTTCTCAACCTCAGTAGCTCTCTGGCCCCATGAAGCAAGATTCCATCAATGTTCTAGTTTTAAACTTATTTCACATTTCATATTTAACCATAATGTACTTTCATCGCAATATCTTCCCAATACTGTTTTTTTCTTTTTGGATGTTTGTTTTTGAGGTAAGGTCTTGCTCTAGCCCAGGGTGACCTAGAATTCAGTATGTATTCTCAGTATGGCCCTGAACTCATGAAGTGAAGATCCTTCCACCTTGGCCTCTCAAGAGCTTGGATAATAGGCACGTGCCACCATATCCAGCTCTTCCAAAGGCTTCTTTTGTCCCCATTACCCATTCTTCCTTCCACTGAACACTTTTCCAACTAGTCCCTTGCCAATTTTGATGACTTTTTTTTTACTTCCTCTATTATTCCTGGTGAAATGTTGGTTGTCCCAATACTAAGGAAATCTTGTGGAAGTAATGACAGCTGATGTGAGGAAATGCCACTTTGTGTCTGGAAGATGGTATCCTAACCTTGCATCTTTAAGCCTATAAAAACCAGTGTATGTCATGGGTAATGCAGCCAAGTTCTGCTAACATCTTGAGATGGAACTTGGCCTCTTTGGGGTCTCATAGCAGCTTCTGTGCACGTACCCTAAGGAAACACTTCCCTAGGTAGCTGCTTTCCTGAAGCAGGGTCCTCCTTCTGCATTCTTCATTCAGGCTTTCTCCTTTGAGAATTTGCAATCTCAAAAGTCAGAGCTTTCTGTAGTCAGTGTCTTACCCTCAGGGTACTTCTATTGTACCAATACAAAGGAGTATGCTTCTCTTTAATGGTGCTAATCTTTTGAGTAATTAGAGCTGCTGTTTAGCGAGTTTCAATCTTCTTGTCTGGTACTGTTATGTTGCTAATATTTCTTTCTTGACACGTTTTATTGTTTTCATATCTCTTTGCTCCACTATTTGCAAATCTGAAGGAGAGTCAGCAGTAGCCATGTCACAGCGAGAATTCCATTCTGCCTTGCAATTTTTTCCTAGCATTACCTTAAACTCAGGTTGTCAGAATGCAGCCAATTTCTTTGCCACAATACCGCATGAGTGTTTCCAGTCCAATTCCCAATAGAATCATTCTTCCTCTTTGAAAATTTATCAGCCCAGCCCCCAACACCTCCATATCTGTAAGCTTTCTCCTTTCCAAATATCCTCCAGAACACCTTCCTAAGCTCTGTTTAACAGCAGTGTAAGGCTTCTGTAGACCAGAGCTCCAAGCTAGATAACATTCACCACACAAACCAGACCTAAAAATCCCATGAAATACACAATTGGGTTTATTGTAGCTATAGTCCCATTTATCTGTCTCACTCATGGTTCTCTAAAGAAACATAACCAACAGAAAGATATATGTTATCTTACATGGTTGGCTTATATGACTGGACGGGGCAATCCAACAGTGACTTAGTCTACAAGGCTGGAGGTCTCAGCAGTCCGAATCTGGCACTGAAAGCAAGAAGAATGCTGGAGGGCTGCTGATCTTCTGCCGCATTGGAAACCCGAAGAAGCTGAGTTTTCAAATACCTGTGAGGATGGCAGCCAGGCAAAAGGCCCTGCTTTGTTCCTGGAACCTCACTGTGTGCGGGGTGCCACCAGAGGGGCTGCACACTGGGGGGCAAGATCTTGCTTCCTGAATTCATCCTTCCTGGAAACTCCCCCAGACACCTTCCTAAGAGGCATGGCTCTCACTTGGTTCACGAGCTGATCAAATAAGAGGCAAGTTGACAATACAGATTTAACTGTTACGACAGCATAGTTTGAATAATTAAGTGGGGCTTCTTAATAGTGCTCCAGAATCGATTCTCATTGTTTTCTCTTGTTGTTCAACTGTGGCTTCAGTGTGGTCTTGTAGGGAGTATATTCCCATCTTCAGTGGGCAATAGTAAATAATACTGGCAAATGATATGTGCACAAAGTGTTGTGTGTAATTTCTTGACCTATGTTCTTAAAAAGAAACTGATTCCCCTCTGTTCCCTATTTTTATTTTATCTTATCTTGATTTTTTCAGTGGGGTCTTCTTCTAGCCCAGGTTGACCTGAAATTTAGTATATAGTCTCAGGGAGGCCTCGAACTCACAGAAAGCCTGTTACTTCTGCCTCCCAAGTGCTGAGGTTAAAGGCATGCTTTCCCGAGGTTAATTTTAGTTATGGGCATAAGGTTCAACCAAGAAATGGAGTGGAAGGAGAGGAAGGAAGCATCCTTTGAAACAAGACCGTTTATTGCAAATGACATATGAGAGTTGACATATGGGAGTGAAATACGGCAGCATTAAATTAGCCCAGCCAGCGCCATAAACAATATAGCTCGCCTATTGCACAGCTTACACTTTGAGGATGGAAGCAGTGTTACAGTGAGAAGAGAAAAAGTAATGAATCGTTTCTGAAAGCTGCCGGTTTTCCTGAAACAAGGGTTTGTAGCATCAGTGCTATAACTGTCCTCCAGTAAGAAGCGCCTTACACCTGGGGCACTAAGTGACGCAAGCGTCCTCTTCACAAACGAGGACCTATGTCTGTACCTGGAAGAGCTTGTTTCATCTCTATACTAGTCCCAAAGATTTTCTCTTTATCTGTCTATTATGAAATCTGGTACTTGATAAAATTTTGAGGTGTAAATTTGAATTTCCCTTGGCTGTATATTATCTAGATTGTTCCATACTTACACTCTGGCACACATGTGAAGGAGTCCCTTCATAGAGAATGGGATGGGATGAATGGGGTAAGTGGAGCAAAGTCATTCAGCATCTCTAATGTACTCTTGGCACTTTCTATTCTGATTTCAGCATGGCTAGAAGTTTTCGTGTTGTGACTGACTTTATACAACGCCGTCATTAGGATACACCGTACTTGCAGCTTTCATAGGAAACATATGCATGGAATATACATTAGATGATTTAGGGAGTCAATTGATTAAATAGAACTTTTGTAAAAAGCTATAGGAGAGTTCAACACATATTTTTATAGTTGATGTTGAAGAATAGATAGGATGAACAAGTCCTTACATGATAGCATTTGCTTTTTGTGTGAAGAGTTTTAGATTGCTGAGAGCCTGGCTGGAGTCACTGCATTTTAAAGCATTAAGGTGCATAAGATAATGACTTGGATTCAACACAGTTATTTAAAATCATTTAAGACTGATCTATTAGCAACAAAATCAATGCAAAAGGGAAGATAATAGTTCATTTGTTGAATATGTTGCTCCTGCATGCGCACACACACACGGAGGCACATGCCATTTAGAGTTATTCCTCAAGGAAAAAAAAAAAAAAAAAGGTCGTGAAACCAGCCGTGGTGGCGCACGCCTTTAATCCCAGCACTCGGGAGGCAGAGGTAGGAGGATCGCCTTGAGTTTGAGGCCACCCTGAGACTCCATAGTGAATTGCAGGTCAGCCTGGACCAGAGTGAGACCCTACCTTGAAAATCAAACAAACAAAAAATCCTTCCCTTATATGTTTAAGTGATAGATTACGCAGGAAAAATGAATGCTGAAATTTGTCTCATCCATACCACATAGTTTTCTTTTTTTTGTTTTGTTTCACTGTCATTTTGCACTTCTTCTTGTGGAAAAAGGGAGCCACTTCCCCCTCCCTTTAATAGAATTTTATTTGACCAACAGATGGCAGAGTGACATGATATGCCATGCATACCTGATACACAAGGGCATGTCTTGCTTCTGTTCTTGTCTTCTTAGAAGTCAAATACTGTGTAAAAAGCACCTCAAGATAGGCAGCTGGAATGTCACATACATGGAACTGACATGTGCTGGGTACTGCCCAAACGGTGGCCGGTAGTATAAGTAAAGCCTTTGGGACCAATATCCCAACTGACCCATCCCTATGTGAATGAGTGCAGCTGATGCCACGAGAGAAAAGATGAGCGGCACCCACTGAGCCCTGTCCATTGTGCCACTCACTGGTGTCCCGAGCAAACTGTCCTTTCAAACCATTACATTTCTGGGTTAAAAAAAAACATAAACAAATGAGGTGATATGTTTTAAAATTCATCTACAGCTCTTTCCAATTCTTAGTCTTGTCAATTGAAAGTGTCTTACTGTTACCTGGGAAAATGATTTTGGCTTGCTGAATATTGTCACTTCCAATTAAATTTATAAGTTGGGAAGCTTTGACTTCAGTTATAGTATGTCTTCATGTGAATGAGACTGTACAAAAGGCAGATTTACTCGTCAAAAATACTTCTTAATAAATGAGTATATGTGTATTTATCAAGAATATATTCTGCTGATGGATGAAGTCTAACTCAGGTATTAAAAAACAAAGTCTACTTGAGTTTATTGGTTGATAATGTAAGCATGTATTGTTGTACCAAGTGATTAAACCATTTGCTCAACATATCATAGCAATCTGAAATTGTTCTGGTCTGACTTTTGGATGAATTGATATTGTCACAGGAGGATTTGTAGTACTTCCTGAGAAGATTTATTTGTAATATCAAGACTTAAATTAGAATCAAGTTGGCATCTTTCCAATTTGAAACCTGCTATACACAGTGAAAAAATTCTTTAGAAAAATAAAAGATCTGTATCTCTGAAATTGGCAGAAACAGTCCTCCTTAAAATGGATAAATAATTCAGAAAGCCATCTAGCTGGTAGCCCTGTTTATAGAAACAAAAGGTAGTCAAATTAATGTTTCTCTGTATAGCTCCTTTGATGGCTACAGTAATATTTACATATGGCTCCGTACTTGTTTCCACAGAACTGTGAGAGGCAAGTAACCAGGTGATTTTATATGAGTGAAATGGAGTAAGACTCGGAAATCACTCTGCAAAACCCTATTATTTCATTTGTAACAACCTATTGTTTGGAACAAAATGATGTGAGAAGAGGCTCATCACTTTCCAGCTAATTATGTGTGGGTACAACTATCTGCAGAGTGAATTTCTGTACTGCTGCTTTCCATTTAATCCTCAAATTAGGCACACCAGATTCTATCTAAATTGGGCCTTAAGCCATTCATCACAAGTAACTTAATAGTCTAAGTGACTAATCAGAGCTATTCTACTTCACATTAAGTTCCTATTTGTGCTTCATTGACATATTTTTTTCCCAGCACTTTATCTTGACATGATTTTAGATGGGTAAAAAGTACCCCAAATAGTATAAGAGTATTGCTATGAGTTCAAGGCCACCCTGAGACTACATAGGAGTTCCAGGTCAGCCTGGGCTATAGTGAGACCCTACTTTGAAACCCCCCCAAAATGTAGATATTTCATATTTATTTAAAATGCTAGCTTTTATATGTTGTAGAAATTATACTTTCTTTACATTTTATTTTTATTTTACATCTTATTAACTTTAATATTTTCATATATATTAAATTTATAAAAAATATAACTATAATTCTAGCATACCTTTACACACTGTAATTTACAGCTATTTGCTATTAAAATCAATCAGGAAATATACCTTCAATATTTATTTTATACATGTCTAGAAGACTATTCACTAAGTAATTATATTGAATAAGGTTAAGTATATTTTATAAAGTTGTTATTATCTAATGACCAAAATGTTAGCATTATTCTCTGAATGCCTATAATTTAGACTATTGCACTTTTCATTGAGTTTTTAAAAATATCTACAATATGTACAAGAGCTTAGTCATAATAGTTAAGTGTACAGTATTTACTGATTCCACTTAATCCCATATACTATTGGTAGCCATAAATGCATTACAAACTAAGCTGATTTCCAGTATGTTTCCTTCCATTGAAACACATCCTATTGACCAAGGTTAGAATAAGTCTAGTAAGTGTCAAACATGATCAACCCCCTTACTGACTCAACTCCTTTCTATGACTCATCATTTCCTGAAGAAATATCACATATACTTTATTATGTATTTGGCTTTTTTTCTGTTAGATTGTTGTATCTTTTTTAATAAAAGACATTGGTTTGTACTTTTTTTCTTACTCAGTCAGTTTTAATTTTCAAGTCTTCCTTATTTGAGATTGGCACTTAAGTACATATAGATAGAAATAAATATATTGTTTGTACCTATTTTCCTTTAGTATCATGCTATATTTTTTCAGGCATTTATTAATTGTATTAGTTTTTTTTTTCCCCTACAGACTGACGTTTAATTTGACTTTTGTTTGGTTTTGTTTTCTACATCATCTCTAAGTTTCTCTTTCTGTCTTTCATGACACTATAGGCAATGTCCCAGTATTTTACAGACAGAATTTAGCCTTCATCATCACAATTAGTGTGTATCGCCACATCTTTCTTGCTGCCAGGTTATCTGTGTGACACTGGCCAACTTTTTCCTGTCTCTGAGGCCAGAAACATGTCGTCATGTGTCTTTGCTTTAAAATAGATAAGCCTAGGACCTATTTTCTAGAGTGACTGTGTTAATTATTGTAATAATTTTGAGTGTTTAGCATAGTTCTGTCATTGATTTGGGTTTCTCCTGTACTGCTGTGCTGATGAACATGTGATGCCAGCCTGTTTATTGCAGACACAATGTTATGGATGGTTTTCTTATGGAGACATCTGCATTGATGTTTCAATGATCCATTATGGTGATATCTATGAATATTTATGCATGAGAGCTTATGAGAAATCTCAGACTTTACAGATAAATTTGTTTGATTTAGTTCAAATGCTCTACATGACCTATTTTAGGCAATTAATTCTTCGCATGTGCTTCCAAATAAATATTAATGTCTATGTACTTATCCCTTAGGATTAATGAGCTAATGTCTAAAGAGATCTGTGACTTCTTTGGAGAAAATACAAGGTTACAGTCTAAATTATGATAGGACTCATGTTTGTGCTTAGAAATTAGAATGATGACTTTTATTTTTTGAAAAAATTATTGACAGCCTCCATCCATATATATCTGAAATTTCTTCATCATAATCCCCTACCACCACCCTCTTTTGGTACCCTTCCTTATCCTTCCTTCATTGAACCCTCTTTCTATCCAACGAGTCCTGCTTTTATTTTGACATCATCATTTTTTTTTGCCTTCACATTATGCAGGTCTTGTGTAAATAGCATCAGCTGCTCTGAGGTCACGAATGCAATGGCCACTCAATGACAGAGAGACAATATCCCACAGCACTCCTCCCCTTCCCTTGGCTCTTACATTCATTGTTCTGCAATGGTTCCTGAGACACAAAGGGTGTGACAGGGACGTCAGTGCTGAACCAACTCCACTGTCACTTTTTCTCAGCACTCTGATGAACTTTGAGTCTCTAGGGTGGTCATCGCCAACTGAAAAGAGAAGCTTTTCTAATCAAAAGTGAGAAAAGCATTAAATATAGGCATAAACATATCTATTTAGAAGGTAATTTGGTGATTATACTATATCCATTTAGCCAAATAATAATAGTAGTTCCCCTCTAGGACTTATGATCTCCCAACCATAGGCTTTTGATTAGGTTTTGGTACAAGACATGAATGACCTCTCATGAAACGGGCCTCAAATCCAATCATAGAGTAGTTGTTTCCACCATAACAGACATGCCATCCTGGCGCCTGTTGGCACACTTTGCTTGACTTGCCAGCCATGTACTGTGCAGGATCTGCTGCTGGTTAAAGACGGTTCATGACTTTTTTTTTTTTCTCCCAATAGGCTCTATAGCACTTTCAAAGGCCATGAGATCTAGCCACCAGGCAGGGGGATTCCAGCTGAGCTCCAACTTGATTGTCCAATGTCCTGCAGCCCAAACGTGTGTTATCATCAACAAGGTTTCCGACTACTTCTGCTGGCAACCAAGATCCCTTACAATAATAGCCTGTATTGTTTGGAGGGCATCAGAGGCCTTCCTGGCCAACAACTCACAGGAAGTTATCCCACCTCTAGCACTGTATTTTTCTTATAACAATCATGGCTTCTGGCCAGTGATTCCTTCCCTATTATAAAAGACAGGGTTTACCAAACATGCATGATTTCATTTGCAGAGCTATAGTGACAGCTTCTCAAGTGTGAAAGAGAAAGAAAATGACTCCCCATAAGGAAGAATGGAAGTAGAAAGTGTCAAAGAAACTCTAGGGAATTGAATGAGAGAAGGTAATCTGACTTCATAGATGTGTGCAACGCAATTCATCACTCTCTCCTTGAAGCATTTTCCTTACTTATCCCAGAAGAATGTATGCCTCTCCCCTCTCCTTAAGCTATCTTGACTGTTGCTGGTTCTCCACATCTCCTTAACATCAGTGAAAGCACCCCGGCTCTGAGTCATATTCTCTGTACACTCCCCGTTAAAGATCTCATAGACGTGGCTTTGACTTGCATCTATAGGTCATTACTTTCTGAGTTTATCTTTGCAGTGTGGATAGTTCTAAGATCGAGTAGACTTGTATGTCAACTCCTTATTAGAACGTCCTTATGTGGATGTGGGTTGTTTCTTTCAATGTTAGCCTGTCTAAAACTAAGCTAGCACAAGTCCTTTGCAAATATTTGCAGCCTTGCACATTTAGGTTCCTGACCAATGTCTTTCCCTCCCTTTCTCAGGCCTGAAAGCTTGTGGTCATGTTGGCTTCCCATTTTCCATCACTCTTCACCAGCCTGTTGTACTCGCTGCATCTTCAAGTCATATCCAGAAGGTAAGCATTTATTAGCACAAGTTTTACCTTTCTGGAGAGTTACAATAATCTTCAAACTGATCTCTGCTACTAGCCTTGCCATTCCTGGAAGGCTTCAGATACTTGTATGTTTGACTGAACAGTTTCAGTTGGGCCTTCCTGGCTATACAGCTTTTGCTAACTTAAAATGCACCTCTAGCAGGACCCACTTCACACCACAGCTGGTAGGGCAGTGGATTGTACCAAGCAAAAGATACTCTGGGGCTGGAGAGATGGCTTAGCAGTTAAGTGCTTGCCTGTGAAGCCTAAGGACGAGGGTTCAAGGCTCGGTTCCCCAGGACTCACGTTAGCCAGATGCACAAGGGGGCGCACACGTCTGGAGTTCGATTGCAGTGGCCGGAGGCCCTGGCGTGCCCATCCTCTCTCTACCAGCCTCTTTCTCTCTCTGTCTGTTGCTCTCAAATAAATAATAAAAAAATATTTTTTTTTTTAGAAACAAAAGATACTCTGGTGTGGCCTTGCTGTACATAGAGTTCCCAAGGACTGTGTCATAGGTCCCCTTTAATACTAGATAAATCCTACAGAGTGTCTCTTGCTAAAACAGATATTCTCTTCGATCATAGAGTTCTTTCAACTTACACTGAAATCTGGAAGTCTAGACCTGTTTCAGAGCCTTTGCCTGCTCTGGGTAGCAATGAACGTTGGCAGCTTTCTTATCTTCCTCCATACAATGACTAGCAAAGTCTTGTAAAGCATAACCTACATGATGAGAGATACAGGATGCAGCATTCATTCTTTACCTTGGAAGGTATTTCCTGAAATTCCCCACACTACTAGGCCCTAAAGTGTTTTATTTGTTGTTGTTGTTATTGTTGTTGTTGTTTTTTAGTATGGTATTACTTTAATTGTTTATCCAACTTTCTGAAGTCATGTGCCTTTCATAGGCATTCGACATACTTGCTACTAGTTGCTTAATCTGGTCTGATTAGTGTGACGTCATCAATATCATAAAACAGTGGGATGTTCTGATGGTGTCTGTGAATTCTGAATCTCCCAGAATATATTGCTCAAAAAGCTGAGAAATAATGTAGCCATAGAATAATATTATACATTTTTACTAATGTCTGTTCCAAATTAACATGAACTTCTGCTCCCCCACCCTCATATGGATTAAAAAGTGGTAATGGCCAGATCAGTAACCACATATCATAAAATTGACTTTGCATTGATATGTTATAATGGCCTTTTTACGTTACAATAGTTGATATTTGAGGGTAACGATTTTATTTATAACTCAAGAATACAAAATCCAAAATGCTCCAAAACATCTGAAAAATTTGAGCTCCACCAACCTGAGTTAAAGATTGAAAATTCCACACATGAGCTCATGTGAGACATAGCAGTCAAAACATAGGGGCTTTAGAGTGTTCTAATTAGGGCTGGAGAGATGGCTTAGTAGTTAAGTCAGTTGCCTGCTAATCCTAAGGATACCAGTTCTATTCCCCAGTACCCGTATAAGCCAGATGCACCAGGTGGTGTATGCATCTAGAGTCTTTTGGCAGTGGCTGGAAGCCCTGGTGTGTCCATCCTCTCTATCTGCCTCTTTTTTTCTCTTTGTTAAATAAATAAATAAGTATATACTTAAAAAATATTGTACATAGAAAAATTACCTTTACATTATGTGAATGAGATATACATAAAGTTTAAATAAATTCAGTGTTCAGAATTGGGTTCTACCCAAGATATCTCATTATGGATATGCAAGAATTCCAAAATAAAAAGTCAAATCTGAAATACCTCTAGTGCCATGAATTTAATAAAAATGGATATTAAATCTGTTTTTTGGTAAATAATTTAATCTGTATTTGGTAAATAATTTAATATCACTTGCCAGAATGAATCTTTTGGGCAGGTTCTGAATTATTGACCTGAAATTGATGAGGACCAACACCACCGTATCTCCTTTTGTATTTAAAATAGACATCAATATATATCAATTTCTCAGGATAAAATTTCTTGCAGCAAAGGCGAAAAAGCTAATAGAGGAATTCTAGCAACCACAAATACATGAAATCCAAGTATAAATTTGGAGGCTGGGGAATATCTGTTTGGTAGGGTCATACAGTCACTGAAGAATAGGCGTAGAATATATTCCTTGTGTTATCTAGCTCCAGTATGCTTTCATTCTGAAGGGATGAGGTGTCACGATGCATTTGTTTCTTGGGTACTTGGGTTTTCATGTCAGTTCTGACTCTTCCACCCTCCTCACATTGCTGGGGTAATCAGACACTGCAACCTGGAATAAATATCATAAACTCTTCTGGAGAATGTCTAAGGAAACCCTCGCTGAGGATGCAGCTTGACATCAGTTCCCATGGACTTGTACTCTTTTCCGGTCTGTAATTGTGCCTTGAAATGGGACCGGATTTCAAGACCTGGCAAAGAAGAGTGATGCATTGTGCGTCTGTCCGCGTGGCTCCAGTCACTTGTCCTCGAACCAGCCTGGTTTAGATTGGACAATCCCTTACAGCTCCTTCCGCTCACCTGTTACTGGCAAGCGGTTCCATACTTCTCTCCAGGTCTCTGCTTCTGCCTTTCGCTCCATCCCGCTCACCCTCCCAATACACAACAGCCTCACTTTGCCAACTTAATTCGCACCTGTCCTCTATTACCTAGGGACTCGATCGTTTCCCTATGTATATTAGAGAGCAGAGCCACCACCACACCTCTTAGAAATGCTGGCCGTTTCTCACCAGCAAGTTCTTTACATTTCTGTAAACGTGAGAACTTTTGAAATCTCTCCTAGGCAGGCAGTCATCTGGTCTGAGTACTGTTTTGGCCCTTACCCTTGGTGTCCACCAGAGTTCTTCCTTCCCTTCACTTTTGATCCAGTGCTGGTATTTCTTCTTCCTCCTCCTCTTCCTCTTCTTCTTCTCCTTCTTCTTTTTCAATTTTTTATTTTGAGAGACAAAGAGAGAGAAGGGGGAAAGGCAGATAGAGAGAGACAGACAGAGAGAGAGAAGAGAAAGAATGGGTGCATCAGGGCTTCTAGCCACTGCAAATGAATTCCAGACTCATGCGTCCCCTGTGGATCTGGTTTATGCGGGTCCTGGGGAATTGAACATTGGATTCGCAGGCAAATGCTTTTTAACACGAAGCCATCTCCCCAGTGCAGTATTTCTGCTTTACTTAAGAGTTTGTTCATTTTATCCAAGCTTCAGACAGCATCTTTGGAGTTTGTTGCTGTTTTCTCACTTGGGTGATAACGTCACTGGGTAGCGTTTGTACGTTTTGAGAGCGTGCTTCCAAGTTACCAGACACATCTCTAAGCACTTCTTAACCCAGCCAAATGTTGTTTATGGTCTGTATTCCCCATTAGATATTCACAGAAGCCCGTTCAACATGTTTCCCCTCCCCCCTCCAAATCTTAGCTTTTTATGGCTGTAGGGATCCTTTGTTTATTTGTTTGTTTTGACTTTTTGAGGCAGGGTCTCACTCTAGCCCAGGCTGACCTGAAATTCACTATGTATTCTCAGGGTGGCCTCAAACTCATGGCGATCCTCCTACCTCTGCCTTCTGAGTGCTGTGGTTAAAAGTGTGAGCCACCACGCCCAGCTGCAGGAATTTTTTTTTTTTTTTAACCATGATATTTTCCTTTTCTGCCTGAGAAGATCTAAGACACCCCTGGGTTGATAGGTGGCTTTTTAATGTGCTTGTTAGCCTGCTGATCAAGAAGGAAAGGGTGAGAAGTCTTTGAAAAGCCCAGATTTATCTTGTAGAGTTTGATTGTTTTGCACGTGCATGTGTGTTGTATGCGTGTATGCCTGCCTATGAGCACATGTATATGTGTGCTGTATGTGTGTGTAGGTATGTGCTAACGCCTAAGAGCACATGTATGTGATGAGCATGCATGCACACTTGTGAGAGGCCATAGGTTAATGTTGGATGTTCTCCTCGATTTCTCTCCTCTTTATTTACTGAACCCAGAGCTCACCAATTCAGCTCGTGTAGCTGACCAGCTTGATCTAGGGGTCCTCTATTTTTGCTTCCCAAGTACTGGGATAACAAACAGGCTACCAGACCCACCAAACATTTACATGGATGTTTGAGATATGAAACCTAGTCCTCACGTGTACGCAGCAAGCACTCTACTTTTGAGCTGCCTCCCCACCTCTTCATTCGTCTTTGAAACAAATGAAAGTTACACTCTCGCAGAGCTGGTGGAGGTTCCAAAATGATAAGTTCTCTGTTAGAACTCCGAGGCCCGCGGGTGGCATTCTTTTTTTTTTTTTTTTAAACGTTGAGCTTTTTTTTTTTGTTGTTGTTGTTATTTGTATTTATTTATTTGAGAGCGACAGACAGAGAGAAAGAGGCAGATAGAGAGAGGGAGAGAGAATGGGCGCACCAGGGCCTCCAGCCACTGCAAACGAACTCCAGACGCCTGCGCCCCCTTGTGCACCTGGCTAACGTGGGTCCTGGGGAGTCGAGCCTCGAACCGGGGTCCTTAGGCTTCACAGGCAAGCACCTAACCGCTAAGCCATCTCTCCAGCCCGCAGGTGGCATTCTTAAGAACACCGTGCATCTGTTTGCCTTGTTGGGACATGGTTTCTCTTTCAAGTTCTGGTGACTGCAAATTGTCCCATTTCCTAGGCAGACCCTGTTTCCCTCCCACGTCTGTGTTCTTACACCTTTGACAAAGAGAATCATACGGACAGACCAAGCCATGATGAAAGTATTTCAGACTCATAAAGATGACCACCGAGTAGTATCTCATTATCCTCCCTCACTGCCTCTTCCCCAGTTCAAGTTTCTCTGCATCATGGACCAGTCACCACCATGACTGCATTCCAAGACATTGTTTCACACGTGCCTCATTCTCAGCTGGGCAAAGGACTGCCAATCACACTCAAAGAGAACATAGACTCTTGCATTTTTAAACACACTTCTCTGGAGGCTGCTTCATGCCTCATTAACTCCCGTATAAGCTTCATCAAGGGACATTTTACTCACTGCTCAAAACGCACTGAGTCACTATTGGCATTAAAACATCAGAATCAAGGTTCTAGTCCACAAATAAATATGTACCTTCCTGTGATTTTTATTTTCTGTTTTCATCTTCCAGAACATTATGACAGTGAGTAATACCTCTACACTATTTTATTTATTTATTTATTTTTGGTTTTTCGAGGTACGGTCTCTCTCTAGCCCAGGCTGACCTAGAATTCACCATGTAGTGTCAGGGTGGCCTTGAACTCACAGTGATCCTTCTACCTCTGCCTCCCGAGTTCTGGGATTAAAGGCGTGTGCCACCATGCCTGACTTCTATACTATTTAAAAGAAATAAATAGGGGTGGGGAGATTGCTTAGTGGTTAAAGGCACTTGTTTGAAAAGTCTGCCTCCAAGGTTTGATTCCCAGTACCCATATAAAGTTAGATGCACAAAGTAGAACATGTGGCTTTTAGAAGTTCATTTTTGGGGCAAGAGGCACTGGCATACTCCCCTCTCTCCTAAATAAATAAATGAAATATATGCTAGTGGAGATGAAAAGAGTCATAAATTAAAAGGAAGAAGAGACAGCATATAAATGCTAGGGGTAAATGAAATAATGATTTTATTTTATTATTTATTTATGAAAGAGAGAGACAGAGGCAGAGAGAATGGGCATGCCAGGGACCTAGCCACTGCAAATGAACTCCAGATGCATCAGCCACCATATGCACCTGGCTTATGTGTGTCCTGGAGAATCAAACCTGGGTCCTTTGGCATTGCAGGAAAGTAACCTTAACTGCTAAGCCATTTCTCCAGCCCCATGATTGTTTTTTTTTAACATCTATATTGGGTGCGGACTTCATATGTTTGAAAGTCTATATTTCAGGGACTAGATATCAAATGTAATAAAAGAAGAAACAAAAGCATTAATAGCCAAGACAAAAATTTTTAGCTATAGTCTAAATGATTTGATAGCTAATAATGTTAAACATTTATGGAAGTTTTATAATTTTTTGAAATTTTATAATTTTTTTTGAAACACTGGATTATAAGGTTAACTTTCAGTACCGTGCTATAAGCACATGACATTTGTTCTTTTTAAAGAGACAAAATGCATTGCTGCCTTTCAGCCTTTATTTCTGCAAATGATAAGAACTTACGAGTGCCAGAAGCCCAAGCAAACTTTCAAAAGAGCTCCATGTAGTACATTGCTGACTTAAAAACTTTGAGACAAAACGACCACCCAGTGACTTACCATGTACCATCTGGTTTAACAGGTGACTTCACTATACTCTTTCCCTGGGACAGTCTTCACCATCACAACACACGGTGTCCAAGAGAAATGCAGAAGCAACAGGGGTTGGCTTGGTAAAGGTTGAGATCTACAAATGACTGCAAATTTCATAGAGTCTGAGAAGCCAGAACACTTGAACAAATGCCAGCAGAGTTAGTAATGTTCACTTTCCTTCGGAATGGTAGATTCCGTACGAGAGCATAATTGACTTATAGACTGTGGAAGTGGAATTATCTCTTAAGAATGTTTTACTGGCAGATGCTCAGAAGAAGGAAAAGGGAGCTATGGAAGGGGAAAATCCCGAATTAAGACCTTGTTGGCAGCAGTATCACCATGAAACTGCTAGTCTGCATTTATTGGTATTTAATGCTCAATTATCTAAAATACTTAAATGTGAGCTCAAATTCTGCTATAATATGCCAGTGAGACATTAATTGTGTGCTTGAAAAGGGCTAAAATTAGAGTTTATGTTTTAAGCATCTGGTTATATTTATGGAGTTTCCCCTGTAATCATTTTAAGCTTCACTTTCCTAATTGACTCTCTGCTGTGGATGACAAATAGTTTGACAAACCAGCATGAAGCCCCCAAAGCAGTAGAAATTCCTGGCAGGAAATAAAACACAAGCTTCGTCTTATTCATAGTGATGTTGTGCATTGTATGTATGGATTCCTCCAGCAAAGGTTTCTCATCTCACTAAACTTTAAAATGCTGGACCAAATCGCAGGTTCACATCCCTAGAAAAGTCGATGGAAGGAAAGTTGCCTTGCCTTCGAATGTGTCTTAAAGTTTTAGGCCATTCACTTCTAAGCAGTTCCCCATGAGACTGAGGAATTAATCATTAGAAATCTAGAAGCTAGTTCTCATCTTGTATACCAATTGGGTGGCCATTAACCAACTTCTTTTAAAAAATATTTTATGTATTTATTTGCATGGAAAGAGAGACAGAGAGAGAGAGAATGGGTACACCAAAGCCTCTAGCCACTGCAACAGAACTCCAGATGCATGCATCACTTTCTCCATCTGGCTTTACAAGGGTACTGGGGAATTGAACCCAGGCCATTAGACATTGGATACAAGCATCTTAATGACTGAGCCATACCTCTAGCCTGGAAAACTTCTTTAATTATTCTTAATTTCTTCTCTAAGGAAGTGAAATAGATGCTCTCAATAGCTTCCTGTTTCCCTTAGCTCTTGAGGTGGTTTAAATAAGATATCCCCCCTTAAACTCATGTGCTCAGAATGCTTGGTCCCCAGCTGATGTCAATGTGGGAGGTAAGCCCTTGCTGGAGGTGAAGCGCTACGGCAGTATCAGGGGTGTTAGAGACAGCTTCTTCTAGCCTGAGCTTGCTTAACCCTCCTACTGCTATTTTCCTCCTGCTGTGGCAGAGGCGATGTCCAGCCTCTGGTCGTGACATATTTTCCCCACCTCATGCAAGTTCTCCTTGAGACTAATTCAGAACAAATACCTTCTTCCCCTCAGTTTCTTTTGGTCGGGGGTTTTGTCCCAGCAACACCAAGGCAACAGCAGAAACTATACATATTTAGTCAAATGACCTTGAGAAAAACTTGATTTCCAGCTACAAGAAACTATAGCTAAATACTAATGGACTTCGACTATGAGTTCACACGAAGAGAAGCATTTTTATCTTATCAAACAATATAGTAGTTACTGACTTCCCTCATGGCCAATATGGAGTAATAGTGATCCAATTACCTCACTTAACTAGGAAGAACTTTTAAATAAATAAAATATATGAAAGTAACTTGATGATATTGAACATCACATGCTGAAGGAAAGTGGCCTCAAGGGTGGGGAGCAAGTGAGGTCAGTCCAGCAGTTTTCACAGAAATCTCCCACTGGTTTCGAGGGAGCGTCACAGACCACTGGAGACCAGGCAAGTAGAACAGTCCTTCAAGTGGATGCTGTTATGGGAAAGTGTGGGGAAAATAAGGCACTTGAGATTTTTTTCTAGGAGTTTCCAAGATGAGAGCTGAGCAGAAAGAGAAGTCTCAGCATGTATGGTAGGTTTCTTCAGTATTCGCTTGAATACAGATAAGTTCCACCACGTGAAGGGTGCAAAAAATAACCAGAAATGACTACAAGAAAGGGTGACTTTCAATAGAGCTGAGTCCACAGAGGCAGAGTGAGCAATCGTAACCAGGCCCGAGTCAGGAAGAGTGAGAGGAACCCACTGCCATAGGAGTAGCAAATTTTATACCAAAACTAGAAAGAATAAAACAAATTCAGTAGAATCGTGTCTCAGAGCAAATGTGAAATATGTGTAGCAATACTAAGGCACAACGCATGCAAGATGACATTTATGTTTGGTATCCAGCCAGACACAAAGCACTGAAAAAAGGTCACATGTAATCAAAATCCATACGAATGGACATGTAAGTTAGAATTAGCTGTGAGAACATTTAAAATGCTACCAGGTGGCCATAAACTTATGACTGGAGAACAAAAATGTGGCAATATACACAATGTAATTTCATTCAGCTATAAAGAAAAATGAATTTATGAAAATTTCAAAAACATGAATGTAATTGGAAAATCTTATACTGAGGTAATCCAGGCTGAGAAAGACAAAATTGCATATTCCAGCTCACGTGGATCTTCTTAAAATATTTTTATTTATTAATTTATTTATGAAAGACAGAGAAAGATAGAAAGGCAGATAGGGAGAGAGAGAATGGGTATGCCAGGGCCTCTAGCGACTACAAATGAATTCCAGATGCATGGGCCTCCTTGCACATCTGACTTTACTTGGGTACAATAAATAAAATATATGAAAAAACTCGATGATATTGAATATTGCATGCTGAAGGGAAATTAATCAAAAACCATTAAAGATTGGAAACAACAACAACAACATGACGTCACATGTGGAATCCAAAGAGCTGGCCTGGTGGAAGCTGAGGGTAGAATTACAGTTACCGGAGGGGCTGGGGAAGGCTTGATCAGTGGATATCATGGAGCAGTGGAGTCAATAGAGACAGAAGCAAAACGTTCTGGTGCGCTATTGCAGAATAGGGTGACTATAGATGAATGTAGATAACAGACACGTGCTGAAACTTTTTTAAAGTTAGAAGAAAGGAGTTTAAAAGTTTTCACCATGAAGAAATGATCAATGTTTGAGGACATAGAGATATTTAACCTGATTATCCTGATTTGAACATGCAGATTTAGCAACACATCACAACACGTCAATGATACATACAATTTTCATGTGTTATGTGTCACTTAAAACCTTATTTAAAAACGGAAAACCAAACACATGTATATACACAGACTATCCAACCACCTGTGAACTTTGAGAAAATTCCAAGTGACTAAATATGTACGTGATTGGAGTCTCCTAATGAGAAGAAAAAAAAAAAAAAAAAAAAGCAAGAGACACAGCAAAGAGGGTTGAACAAATAAAAGGCAAGGTAACTTTTTTCTTCTAAAGTCAATGAAAACTTGGGTGTGGTCGTATGTACTTTTAACGCTAGTGTTAAGGAAGCTGAGACAGAAGGATTGTGACTTCCAAGCCAGCTTGAGCTACATAGTGATTTTGAGGCCAAATTGAGCCACACACATATATATAGCATATTGTCTCAAAAAATAAATAGAAAAAAAAGTAATAAAGCATGCATTAAAAAATTCAATGACATCCATATGGCCGCACATAACAAGAAGCTTGCCAAAATTCACGTCCTGAAAGATGACACAAGGGCTACAGTCACCATCAACATAACTCTCTTCAAACCAGTGATTAACACAACCACAGTCCATCCATTACTAGCGGGAAATAATTCTCAAAGGGTCTCATGCTTTCCTCATTACTGTCCACAAGATTAAGTGGCCTTCACTTCGGTTGTTTTTGCAAATGTTTTCATAGTGAGTGGTGTTGGCTTTAAAAGAAAAGACGAGTTATGGTTGATATCTATAATAAAATATCTGGCTACCCCAAACTCAGTCTTCTCCTGATCTAATGCAATTGATAGCTTTCATTTTTCTCTTTCATCTTCCTATGGGAATGGGAACTCTGGGATTGGCACAAAAGTGTTGATATCCTGGCTCCTGTTATCTCTGGGAGTAATAAACTATTCATTGTCTCTGGTTCATGAATGTCATGTTTTCCAAGACCTTATGAACATATAGCAGGGTAGCATGCTGACTTGTAAACTGGATGAAATCTTATACCCTCAATAGTCCTTGGCAATTTTGACAATAAGGCTGGAGATGCAGCTCTCTGGAAAAGGAAGACTGGAAGGTTATTTTAATTTGCTGTTCCAGAATGCAGAAAAGAGCATTCTTAAACTACGAAGTTTCAGCAGGTAATGTGAAAAAAAAGTAAAAACTATACATGGTTGAAAAAGCGTTAGTAGATGCCATATGCAAAGCAATCCAAAATGTGTGAAGAGGTCTGAAATTTTAACATTATAAAATAAAATTACCCATTTTCCAAAACATGGGAAATATTTGAACTATATTTTGAAAGGTATGTCAATTACAAGAGACACTTTGAAAAATTTTGACCTCATTAGTCACTATGGATGAAAACTAAAGCCTCTTTACACCCATTACAATATTTTAAATTAAAATTACTAATATGCCAAGTATGGGTGAATATGTAGAACAATGGGTACTCCCATACAATACTAATGCAAAATGTATGAACCCTTTGAAAAACAATTTGACAGTTTACTAAGAAGTCAAATGCATCCCTACCATAGGCAGACCCAGATCTCCAACTCCTAGGAACTCATGCAATAGAAATTAAAGCATATGCCTTACATATATTAAACTTTCTTACAAACAAGCAGTAATAGAAATTGTATATTGTAACAGCCTAAAACTGGAGCAACATAAATGCCAATTCCAAGTGAATGGATAATTGTATACTACTCAGTACTAAAAGCAAAAAGTACTAAGTGAAAGATAATGTTCATTAACTCAATTGATTATGTTGATTACTGTGAGTGTTTCCTGGGTGTATTTTTGTAATACAATTTATACAGTTGTATGTTTGAAGCATATGAAGTTTATTTTGTACACTAATCCTACTCAAAACATTGCTCAATAATTAATTAAAAAGTAAGACCTCAAGATGTATGACATATGCATTAGACGTCATGACAGCATAACGTCTAATTTGTCTGAGATGCTATGTCTAAGGCACTTACATAATTGATCTTATTACTATCTGCTTCAGAGAACATTGGGTGCCTTTTTATTGTTGTTGTTGTTACTCTATACTCTCTTGTAAAGTGAATTTAAAGCAGGACTTCAACTTCCATCTTTGTCCTAATGGCACTAATGTAGTTTAGCATAGCTCATCCATTTGGCCATAAAAATTGTATATACAAATTCCTATTTACCATATCTGATTAAATGTTGTAGAGACATTTTAGATCAAGAAAGACATTTTAATCAAGAAAGAATTCTTGATTACTCGTAGCTAATCAGCCCTCCCCTCCCTTCTTGTGTGACTTCCCCAGGATCTCCCTTCTATCTCAGTAAGTAATACAACCAGCTACTCCATAGTTTAAGACACATGGTTAAATGTTTCCTCTTCCATATTCAATATATCAGTATTCTTGACCAATTTTACACGTTAATGTACGTTTACCCTTATCTACTACTACCAACCAAAGTTTGGCACAACCTCTGCCTTGCACTTAACTAAAGTACCAATTCTTTCTTGACTCACACCTCGAACACTTTTTCTTTGACAGTCAGTTTATTTCCTGAAAGATGGTGCTCTTTAAAAAAATGGGGGAGTGTAAGTGTCTGGTGAGAATGGGGAGAAGGGAGGGGAAAGATACACAAAACTAAAGATGGCATGAATTGATACCACAGAAACCTCTTGTTAGGTAATTAAAAGAAAGATATAATTCAGACACAAAGAAAAAGAGAGAGATAGATCAAGCAATTGGACAGAAGTACCCTGCAGGGATGGAAAAAACTTAACCCTAAAACCATAGGCTGTTGCTGGTAAATATTAATGCAAGAATTCAGTTACCCCCTTCGTCAAAGTGGGCTATTGGTCAGGAAGGCTCATGAGACCACCAAGACAATGTAGGCCATTGCGAAAGCTCTAGGTCACACACCAGAACTCATGGTAAGACCTTATGGCTGAAGACCCCACATGCTGTAGTTGCAGGACAGTGAGAAATCCTGTTGGAATTGAGATGGAAGCCAGCTCCCTGATGGCTAGCTCTCGTAGTACTGGAAAGCAGTGTGGGAGCTGCTGAGTCACCAACTTCTCTGTCACTCCTGTTAGGGCCCGAGAAGTACTACAGAGGAAGTGACAGATGACATAGGAGTCCTGTTCTCACCGCTAGCCTCAGAAACTTCCTCAGGGACATGGTGTCAGACACTGAGGATATTCAAAGCTCACCAGAGCAGAAAATTAGAGGCTTCTGAGAGCTCAGCACTAGAGGAGATCTCTAGCATGCCCACCAAAGCCCAGGAACATTGCAGAAGATGGGTGGAAAGAATGTTAGAGCCTTATGGTGGGAAAGAGTATCCTGAGGCGCTGTACATTTCATAGATACTAACTGGCACGTTCATGGCCCCAAAGAAATTACTAATAAACCCATTAAGGAAGTTCTTCAGTGAGCTGGGAGCCAGAGAGTAGGGTCTTAAGAGTTCACCCAATGGGAATATAACCAATTTGCAATATGTTTATGCTTAAAATTCTCAATATGTTTTTTTTAAGCTGGGCATAGTGGTGCACGCTTTTAACCCCAGCACTTGGGAGATAGAGGTAGGCTGATCACTGTTAGTTTGAGGTCAGCCTGGGACTGCAGAGTGAGTTCCAGGTCAGCTTGGGATAGAGTAAGACCCTACCTTGAAAAAAACAAAACAAAATTAAAAGTAAAAACTTGACATAAGCCCTACTGAGAAGGAACTGAAAACCAGACCCGATGTTAAGCAGTTGGTAGGTACTCAATTCACCAAAGCCTGTGAAGTAGTTAATTTAGTGAGACAAAATAAATGCTTAGTAGAAATTTGGGAAAAAAAATCTTTATCAGGTTATGTAATGCTAAGTAGCGTCCAAGGGCTTTCCTAAGATCATCTGAATTAATTCTTCCTGAAAAACACTTTATATGCATATGAATATCTCTCTCTTTTTAATTTTCTACTTTTATTGACACAGGGAAACTTTCAATGGAATAATTCTTTTTATCATACTATCTTATTTTAGTTTTTCTGTGGAAACTTGACATAGTTATATCTTCAATGTTTTTTCCTCTGTATTTCTAAAGAATAAACTATATTTTTGAAAATTTCCAAAGTAAATAAAGACCTCATAAAGTGAGAATATTCAAACTGTAGATGGTTTTTAATGAGTGAAAGTGTTCAAAGACCCATTATATATTCAGAGGTGTAGTCCTCAACTCCTTGCTTCATTACTTTCTTCTTATAATATGGTCAGAGAAGTTATTTGATCTCTGGGAAGGGTAGGCTTGAGCCGACATAGAGTGGACAGATAAACTAACAATTTCAATATATTTTCTTCCAAATAATTGATGAAGAATAGGAGATAGACATTGGCTAGCATTTGAAGAAAAAAGGGCCCCAAGAGTAAACAGGTTTTTCTTGGTTAAAAGTTACAAATGCAGGTTGGAGGTTAAGGTGTTTGCCTGCAAGGCCAAAGGACCTAGGTTCAATTCTCCAGGACCCATGTTAGCCAGATGGCCAGATGCACCAAGGGGCGCATGCGTCTGCAGTTTGTTTGCAGTGGCTGGAGACCCTAGCACTCCCATTCTCTCTCCCTCTCTCTCTCTCTCTCTCTCTCCCTCCTTCCCTCTCTCCCTCTTTCTCTGTTAAATAAATAAATAAAGTTACAAATGCCCTTGAGCCGATAGCAGGGGTGTACAGCAGGAGGTCTGGTTTTTCCTTATCCTTCTTTCCCTAAAAAAGTCCTCCTTTCCTAGAATCCTGACATGACCATATCACTAAGATCACAATGCATCTAGACCCCTAGTATAGGAACTGGACTAATCAGCTCATCTCTTTCATCCAGTAGAGTCTTATTTCTATAAATCACCCTTTGGTGGTTTGATTCAGGTGTCCCCCATAAGCTTAGGTGTTCTGAATGGTAGGTTCCCAGCTGATGGTGATTTGGGAATTAAAGCCTCCTGGAGGAAGTATATTGTTGGGGGCAGGCTTATGAGTGTTACAGCCAGTTTCCCCTTGCCAGTGTTTGGCACACTCTCCTGTTCCTGTTGTCCACCTGACGTTGGCCAGGAGGAGATGTCCAGCCTCTGCTCGTGCCACCATTTTCCCCTCCATGGAACTTCCCCTCCAGTCTGTATGCCAGCATAAGCCCATTCCTCCCATAAACTGCTCTTGGTTGGGGATTTTCTGGCAGCAACATGAAGCTGACTGCAACAGACCCCATAGTCACCAGGAACGTTATTCACTTGTGACATTCCTGCTACACAGAAGCTCTTCCTTTCTCCTAATTTCCATAACAAAGTCTTTCTAAACTCCACCTTCTATGCTCTGTGGATGTCATTCTTCAAGTATACAGGACAAGAACCAGGAGGCCACAGACTTGGTTTGAGTTGTGTGTAACTATGGATATCCAATACCCTGACTCCTGAGTTAACAGACTAACCAAGCACTAAGAAAAATTCTGCTGATCTCAAAGATTCACAACCTTTCTCCTTTCCTCTCTCTCACTTTTTCCTTACCTTTTTTTTTTTTCTTTACTCCATTCCCTTGTTACTGTCTTTTTATCTTCCTTTCCTTATGTCCCATGTTTGGTTGTTTAATCTTTTCTCTAAAGAGTAAATTTTTCTTTTAAGTTAAAACAACACAGTGTCTCTTTCAGAGAGGATAACAAGTGTCCTCACACCTCACTTTCACTGCTACCAGAACATTACCCAAGAAATACTAGCTTACTATTTGGCATTTTAAAAGAACTTTTTAGAAGCAAATGAGCCCAAACTGAAATGTATTTCTTAGGTGGCAAAGCAAAAGTCTTGCGTATATTTTGTTGTATTATGTTGAAGTTCTGAAAGTAATTGTTTATTTTGAAAGAAAAGATAGTTCTGAGAATGTATGCATATTTTTCCTATCAATTTAAACTTCTTTCTTTATGTTCCTCACATGTTCTTATTACAGTACTTAAAGAAACAGCTGATGAATCAAAATAGAGTAAAACATCCCATGCCTAAGAATTTCTCAGTGATCTCAGGCATTAACGAACAGGTTCTGAGTCACCATACATCTCCCGTCTTCTGTATAAATCATCTGAGATGGCTAGTAACAAGGAATGAGTTTATAGCTGTTTCCATTACAGAACTCTTTAAATAACTCACAATTGTATTATAATTATTTCTTGACATAACTCACACATGTCCACTCCACAGTGAGTTCCGAAAGGTCCAGAGAGTTGTAATCTAGACCATCTTAGGTATACTTGACAAACATCTCTTATATATGATGAATTAATCTTAAAATAAAATAATATTTTTGTTTGTTACTTTTTAATTATTTGCTAGGAGGTTTGAGTCATGGAAGATTTGACTCTCTGATCATTGATTGTGAAGACTGAAAATATCAGTGGAATCAAACTCATGATATTATTTCCTGATGTATTATTCTAATTCATGTCAATGTTAATTATTGATTTGCAATAAAGGAAGAGATAATTTAAGCTGTGGATGTGTTGCAACATATGTAAAGTCAAATGAAAATTCCCAAAAGGAAATTAGTTGTATTTCAGTAGAATAGTGTTCTTCTTAAAGCATAATTTTGTTATGACACTTTGATATTTGTGAAATGTACAAATGCCATTGCTAAATGAAGAAGAGATATTGTAATTCCGAATCTACGGGAAAAAATAAAATAGGATACAGTTATAAGACCACTATATTCAGACATCTATGAAGAGGTAACAGTAAAGAGGGAACCATTAAGGATAATAAATATATAAGGTTTAATCATCGCTGTACAAGCTGAGAGGTTCTAAAACATTGTATGAAAGATTTTATGTTCATAGGAGTTAGAGGCTCTTAAACTGGAAAATGGATAAGTGCCTGATTAAATAAAATCTATTATTATCTCTAGATACATGCACAATATATATGTGTGCACATGTGAAATAATAAGTTGCTATTATAGTGAGACTTTGGAATAGTTAAAGAATTATGTAATGTTACATTGAAGAACTAGAAGGAAGATAATAGATCACTACACATATTGGTTTTCATTAGGTATAATCTACCTACAAAAGGAAAATACCTCAAGAAGCTAGTGGCAGAGTTTGAGGGTGATGAGATTATAAAGAAACTTTTGTATCATAATTTTCTACCTTTTCCATGAATTAAACAATAATATTGCATACAACTTTTTACTTATTTATTTGAGAGAGAAAGCTTGGTTGTGCCAGTGCTCCCCCCTTGTTTTTCTTTTTCTTTTTTTTAATTGCAAATGAGCTCCAGAATCATGTAGCACTTTGTGCATCTGGCTTTACATGGGTACTGTGAAATCAAACTCTGGTCATCAGACCTTACAAGTACGTGCCTTCAACCACTGATTCATTGCTCCAGCCCGAAGTTGTATATATTTTACAGGGAGATGATCATGTATTAGAAGCAGAAACACCCATAACACTAATAAAAATATATTACAATTTGCCATGATAACTTATAAATATGTGACTATAACCAAGTTATTTAAACAAATTGCCTTGAATTACTATCATGCACTAGTATGAGAAAAGTAGTAATTATGGGGAAAAGGTACATGTGTTCATATCTTATGAATGAGAGATACACATAAAGTTCACAGTTCATTGTCGGAATAGCTCTCATTTGATGACTGTAATCTCTAATCGATACTAATACTTTTAGATACCCAGAAGCAAGACAAGCTGTATTAAATTCCACAGTTTTGTTGAATGGCATGGTTGGGTTAGCGGTCATTAAAAGACCATGATCAAATGACAGCCATAATTTCTGCATCTTCAGTTTGCAAGGCCCCCTTCAGGCCATTGATACCTACCATTTTTATTTGTGAAGGATTAACTCAGGGAGGATGTCTTCATTAGTAAGTGGAGAGAGGAGAGAGTTAGTGTACTCTAGCTCAGTAGTGGGGGAGTAGGAAGGAAGAGAAAATATCTGTACATTTTTTCTTCCTTTTGGGATGCTTTGAACTTAGAAAGAAATTTGGAAACACAACTTGATGGACTTTTGGTCTGAATGATTTTATGATATACAGCTATTATTTAGCCCAGTTATCCCAAATCAAGCATGCATTATCTGGCAGCCTTCGATATACCCATGAGCAAGCCTCAAAATCAGGAGAATGACATGGATAGGCTACTGCTGCTTCCACGGAGCTCATTTTTTCTTTTTCTTTTTTTTTAAGAATTGCACAATTAAGGGGCTGAAGAGATAGCTTAGTGGTTAAGGCACTTGCCTGAGAAGTCTAAAGACCCATGTTCCACGCTCCAGATCCCACGTAAGCCAGCTGCACAAAGGTGAGGTAAGCCAAGGTCACACATGCCCACTAGGTGGCACAAGTGTCTGGAGTTCAGTTGCAGTGGCTGAGGCTCTGGTGCACCAATTCATGCTCTCTCTCTCTCAAAAAATAAATAAATAATAATTTAAAAAAATTAAAAAGATGAGACAAGAGAAGTGCACAATTAAGAAAACAAAAAGAGGGCTGGGGAAATGGCTTAGCGGTTAAGGCGTTTGCCTCTGAAGTCTAAGGACCCTTGTTTGATTCCCCAGGACCCATGTAAGCCAATGCATAAGAGGACACGTGTCTGGAATTTGATTGCAGTGGCTGGAGGCCCTCGCATGCCCATTCTCCCTTTCTCTCTGCCTCTTCCTTCTCTCTCTCTCTCTCTGAAATAAATAAATAAATATTTTTAAAAAGAAAGCAAAAAGACATCATTCAGAGTCATTCTTTCATTTAAATGTTATTTACTTGAGTTTCCTTTAATCTGGGCTAGCTCTGTAATCTTCTCTTATTTTTCCTACCTAAGTATGTGAAACATAGAGTCCAGATATTTTGCTGGGTGTGTTCCACTTTGCCTCAGGCAAAGCATGAAGCTTGAGAATGAATATGATAGAACTGTTGCTGTGTTTTCACCTTACCCTCTTAGGTTGCACATAATTTTAATTTTTTTTTCTGTTTTTAGGGCAGTTAGCACTATATTAGCTACAAGCTGGCCTATGTGCTAATTTATCATGTTACTCTGCCATGTATATCTAATCTATATGTCTACCCATATCTATTTGTGTATGCTTATTCATAGTTTACATGAAATGTATGAGAATGTAAATGCCCTATTCTGCTATTTTTTGTAGCTGCTTACTATCTGTATTTATGATGAATGTAGGTAATGATTTTCTAACTCTTATCGTTCTTCCAGGTTATTTATAATTGCACAGTACATATCTATTCCCCATTTATGTATTCTTTATTTATTATATCAGCATGTGGTTAAGGATTTCAATTTATGTTTTGAAATATTTTCTTTGACAATAATGATTGCAATGCTCAAATTAGTCCAAAGTTTATCAATAGGAGTCTTTTAACATGTTTTTGATGTTTTAACATCTTCACTGTTCTTTTTAAAAAAATTATTTATTTATTTCAGAGAGAATGAAAGATGCAGATTCAGAGAAGGGGCATGCCAGGGCCTTTAGCCACTGCAAATGAATTCCAGACACATGAGCCACCTTGGGCATGTGGCCTTTACGTGGGTACTGGGGAATCAAACCTAGGTCCTTAGACTTCGCAGGCAAGCACCTTAAACACTAGGCAATCTCTCCAGCACTTCATCATTCTTTCATTACTTCTTTACTTTCTAAGTATGAGGTGTTACAAATTTAGCTTTTATTTCCCCTAATCTGTCCTTCAAACCCAAGATCTTCACATGGAAATTGCTGTCTAGAAACCAAGATCCTGGCCCTGAAAGAGCTCCAAGTGACTTAGTATCATTATTCACATGCCTGCTTTGTGGACGAAGTAGGGTCTACATAAGGATGGCTGTATACACTTGCACCACTGAAATACACATGCATGACTATTATGTATTTACAAATATGTTGAAAATCATAGTTTCACATCTGCCTTCAATTTAAGCTGATTAAGCTTAGTATCACAGGATTCATTTCCATGTGTCTTCTTTCCCACCATGCACAACGTATTTACAGTTTATTCAATTCTCCAAGGTTGATTCTTTTTACTCCTTTTGTTCTGTGATGCACTGATGATTTCAGAACAGTGTTTGATCCCTAGACCCTTCACTTATAGACACTAGTTCCTACAAGGCAGATCTCCTGCCTTACTTAGACCCACCTTACAGATTTGGTAACTGAATTGTTTTGGAGAGGATAAAAGGAAGGAGGAAAGAAAGGAAGGCTGGCTGTTTAATATGATCCTCTGCAACCTAAAACAAAAACGGACCTATTTAACTGCAAATGCTTCCATTATTCTTTGTTCTCCTAAACAGATGAGGGCATGTGGAAGCAAAGGCCTTACCTCCTGTGATCTCAGCCTTCCCTTATGCATGGTAGCTGGGCGTGGAAGTCGGGGTGTAGTCTTCTGGAAGTCTCCAGCGAAGAGTGTTCGTAGTATGTTCATCATGCTTTCCTGTACCATGTGCTGACAGCTCAAGTCAAGTGGCTGTAAAGAAGTATCCGTGCTCTAATCGACCAACTCCCTTCAGTCTGTTGAGTCCAGAGCACGCTGATATTTGTTTCCTAACTCACATGACTGGTTTTACGTAACTAAGATAATACCGTCTTATGTATGAGGGGGTCAGATTTGGGGAATGGAAGTATCAGGCATGTGAAACTGGTTTTGTTAACTATAGCTCATAGCCTTTCAGACAATAATTGAAATGAAGATCTTATCTACTAACTGAGTTTTCCTAAACAAGTGATTGACTATTTGCAGGTTTCAGATTGATTAGACTTTGTATCCACGCTTTGTTTTACAAGAAAGCATATACGGAAGGTCCTATATATAGTATAGGAAAGAGTCTCAAAATTCCCCTGCTCTAAGACATACCTTAAAAGCAGCTTGATTAACATATTTACTACATACACGCAGACATACGAACATAAATATAAAACTTGTACTGAACTCTGGATGTCTTAGATACATTTGTTCATAAATCGTGTTCTTTAAGTTATCATGCCGCTGAGTGTAAATTTAGAAAAGGCTTTTCACTGGCACAGAATTCCACCTGACATCTTGTCATGATTTGAATCTGAAACGTCCCCGTAAACTCATGACTGGAACAGTTGGACCTCCCACTCGTGTTCTATTGTGAAGACGTGGGTGGAGCCTGGCTGGGGGAAGTGGGTCACTGGGGTGGGGCTTTGACCGTTATACTGCTGTGACTACACTGCTTCCTGCCTGGTGCCTGTGGAGGAGCCTCTTCTGTGTTCTCCTGCCACCAGGACCTCTTCCGTGCTTCCCCACCACGGTGGACTGCACCTGCTGGAATCATTAGGCAACTTTACTCTTTCCTCTCTTGATTTCTTTTGTCACGTATTTCTGTTGCGGAAATGCCAAAGTGACTAGTACACATATGTCCCAGCATTTGTTTTGCTAAACACCTCTTTGGGCATATCTATACCACTTAACAAAAATAATGAAAGGCTTACCATAAATATATTGCTAAGGTTTTTCTGTACTTTAATTTTTCCAATAATCTACAAAAGTTAGGTTCAAATGAAAAGACATTAATGCAATTTCCTTTGAAGAACTTTGAAATATACACACCTCCACTGCATATATGCATTTATCTTGATGATACCAAATTTTCAAAAGTGTTAAGGACTTTTACCACATTGCAAGATGGACATAGCATATCATTTGAGTGTGCAATTGTATTACTAAAGCCCCTGAGTATTCCTTCAAATATTTAAAGGCTGCTGTTTTTCTTTCTCTGGAGATTACTTATGTTAGTTAATTTCCTAAGCATTATTAGGGGCTTAAACATCTGAAGATTCCAAAAGATATGGTGAAGTCTGAGAGCATCAGACTTGCTGACTTGACACAGTGAAGAAAGATACTCCACTAAGCTATGGGATGCCGCCTGACCGGTGAGGCTGGGATGCATCTGTACTGTGTGATTCTTATTGAATGATTCTGCCAAGTAAGCTCAACTGCTGTTCCCACGCAGTTTGGGAGACTCTAGGATTAGCTAGGATTGGGGACTGCCACGGGGCGAGAGGGCTTTAGAAGTCATACGTCCGCAGTAACAAATGAAGAAAAGGAAAAGACTTCTGAGGTCTTACTGTTAAGGCAACATAGGTCATTTGATAAGGGGTTGTTGTGAACGTTCAGACTGTGGTCTTGGGGAGATTATGATTCTCATGAATTTCAGGGCTACTTTTGTATCTGACTTTTCACACGCGGCCCAGTGAAGGGCAGGGCAGCCGCTTCCTTTCCCAACCCTGATATCCACAGGCATGAAGCTCGACCTGTGATGTCACTGCCAAAGTAGAGTTCCACAAAGTTGAAGGCGTACCCGTGACTGGTTATTGGCGTGGGATTTTCATCTGCACATTCGTCCTTGACAGACTTGTCATGCTCTTTTGTTTGTTGTGTCAGTTTACACAATTCATGCAGCCATTCTATTCTTAGTTGCTTTATCTATAAGAAGATATAACATCAATAAAGATATCAAGTAGGGATACATTAAGTTAAATATAACTATATGAGGCATTATCAAAATATCTAACATAATGTAACTGCTTAAAAAATAGGAGCAGCTAAAAGAGTTTTTTTGATTGTTTGTTTTTTCATGATATGGTCTCTCCAGTCCAAGCTGACCTGGAACTCACTCTGTAGCCCCAGGCTGGCCTTAAACTCACAACCATCCTCCTATCTCAGCCTGGTTATAAGATTTAAAGGATGTATCACCACTCCCAGGTTAAAAGAATGGAAATTTAAAAATATTTATTTACAAGCCGGGTGTGGTAGCACACACCTTTCATGCCAGCACTCTGGAGGCAGAGGTAGGAGGATGGCTGTGAGTTCAAGGAGAGGGAGAGAAAGAGAGGCAGAGAGTGAGACAAAGAGAGAGACAGAGAGAGACTGATCACACCAGGGCCTCCTGTCACTGCAAATAAACGCAGAATGCATGCACCGCTTTGTGCGTCTGGCTGTATGTGGGTACTGGGGAAATAAACCCAGAATGCAAAGCTTTGCAAGTAAGCACCTTTAGCCACTGCCATCTCTACAGCCCCTCAAGTAGTGTTTTAATAGGTGTTTTAAATGAACTAAAGGGTGAAACCATTTAATATAAAAATCCTGTGTACTTGTGTACACATATGGGAACTGAAGGACAGCAGTTGATGATTAGTTGTTGAATTATCCAGATGATTTTCTAAAAATCCTAGGTATTTGGAAAGCCATGAAGAGTTAGCTTTTGAACATTTAGATGGTCATTTAGACAGAATTATCATATTAGTAAAACAGAAAAGCCAAAGAGATTGGTGAGAAATGAGTCTGGATATTATAGCATATTTAGCTGCAGTTCCTGCTAATAGTCAAATGGGTATGTTGCCCGTGTCGACAGTGTTCTCTTGATGAACACAGAGGTCCCATTTCCATAGCCCTGGATGTAATATAAAAACCATTGGATGGGCTGTAGAGATGGCTTAGCAGTTAAGCGCTTGCCTGTGAAGCCTAAGGACCCTGGTTCGAGGCTCAATTCCCCAAGACCCATGTTAGCCAGATGCACAAGGGGGCGTATGCATCTGGAGTTCATTTGCAGTGGCTGGAGGCCCTGGGGCGCCCATTCTCTCTCTCTCTCTCTTTCTCCCTCTTCCTCTCTCTGTCTGTCACTCTCAAATAAATAATAATAAATAAACAAAAAAATTTTAAAAAACCACTGGATATTTGTTCAAATAATGAATTTTTTCCCCCTCCTTCTTCTTGAAGTTACTTGAGAATTAATTCACCATGCATTGGTAATGGCTTATTCCACTTAAAACTTGAAGAGCAAATGTAAAATGAAATGAAAGAAACTGTTTCACAAGGCACACTAATAATTTGAGGGGTAATGGAGCCAGATGCCAGGCTCCCCCGGCAGGTAGTGCTGAGGAAGGACTAGGCCCGCTGGTTCCTCCCAAGGGGTTGAGGAGGAGATGAGTGTCGACGACTCAGAACCTCTCCTAGTCACCGGAGAAAAACCACACTGAGTTGGGAGTCTTATCAAAGCAGGAACTCGCTTTATTGTTACAGGCGGTTGCCTATATAGTGTTGAGAACGAGGGTGGGGATTCTAGGATGGGGGGAGAGGTAAGGGCCAATAGCATACCGCGACTTTTGAAATGATTGGTTCTAAGCGCGTGCCCACGAGAATTCCAACTCCTATGTGGAAGTAACAGGCCAGAGGCCATTAGGCGTCTTGCTGAGTCCTAGCTGGCCAGAGGCAGTTCGCCCAACTTATCTAGGCTCAGGAAGTTCCACTAGGCCTCACGTGCGGGCCTCTCAAGGCCCAACATTTGTGGTGCCAGGGATTGTACCCGGGGCCTTGCATATGCTAGGCCAATACTCTAGCACTGAGATGCACACCTTGCCATGTGTTGTTTACTTCTGTCATTTCTGTGACAGAATACCTGACAGACACAACTTAAGGAAAAAAAGATGTATTTTGACTCACAATTTGAGTATTAGTCTCTCATGGTGGCGAAAGTAGTGATAGCCATGAAGGCAGGGGTATGAGGTAGCTGGTCACAGTTAGGAGGTGGGGTGAGAGAAATGTTGGTGCCCCTTGTCTGTTACACTGTTTATTCGGCACAGGAATCCAGCTCATGGGATTGATGTCGCTCCACATTCAGCAGGAGTCTTCCCACCTTAGTAAAGCCTTTCTAGGATCACATCCATAGAAAATGGAGATTAACCATTATAGACATATAGGAGACATGAAGAGGGTATTGTTTTTTATTTACTTATTTATGAGAGAGAGAATGGTTACACCAGGGCCTCTAACCTCTGTGAATGAAATCCAGATGCATGCACCACCATGTACCTCTCTGGCTTATGTGGGTTCTAGGGAATTGAACCTGGGTTCTTAGGTTTCACAGGCAAGTGCCTTAACCACTAATCCATCTCTCCAGCCCTGCAGAGGGTATTTGGGAGGCTAGTGTTCAAATGCTTTCTATCAGGAAGAGAAATATGTAGGAAGAGGTGGGATAATGACTCATTGTGCGAGGGAGGACAGGCAAGGCGATAGGGAGATATAAGACAATAAGTGAGGGCTCCTGGCAAAAGTAATGAAAGGCAGGTGGATTCAAACCACTGTGGTGAAATATTTAACCCAAACCCCACTCATGGTCTGGCTGCTCTACCAATATGGAGAGAGCAGTCTTCTGCTTAGCTGTGATAGCTGTGAGATGCGAAGAAAAATGTGACCTTTGTGTTATAAAATGAAGTCAATATATTCACTGGCAAACCACAGAGGGCTTCTAGAAATGTCCTTTGTAGCAATGAACATGAAGCAGGTGCTCAACTTGCGTCTGTGGGGAAAAGGCAGCCTTAGAGTCGCCCCAAGGGCACCAGGTCAGCAGGCACAACACCATCCAGCCATCTTCGGCCTGAAGTGCACCCAGTCTTTCTCCTTGTGTGGCACAGCTTAGAAAACTGGTGGGGACATCGCGGAAAAAGCCGTAGAAGAGAAAGTGTAATGCTGGACCGTGTCCTGTGCTTTGCAAAACCTGGGCAAATGACAAGCAAAATAAACTGCTTAAAAAAAAACAATGTCATTACCAGTTGATACGGGGACAACTTCACCCTGAGCCAGCTATTAAAAATGTGCTATATTTTTTAAAAATAGAATAGGTTAACCTTTCCCGATAGTGAGTCATCGGTACAACTAAATTTAGCTAAATTCAAGCCACTGAACACCTACTTTCATAATGCCTCTGTGACATGATTGCAGGGAAAGGCTGTACTCCTGTTGTCAACTTCAGCTTTTCCCACTTTGTTTTCTGGAACCTCCTGTGATCACAGTCTGGAAAGAAAACACAGTCCATGTGAGGCGTCGGGAGAAGGGACGAGGGATCCAGAATCAGGCTTATTGTGAAAATTTGGGACTTGACCTTTTGTTGTGACTAATTACAACATCAGGGCGCTCTGCACATTCCTCTTTTGTCCCAGCTGACCTTTCAGATAGTGGCAAAAGCGTTAATTTCCTTCAGCAACCACGGAACAACTGTTCAAGCCCCAGTTACAGATTTCTGAACGTTTTGAAAATAATACTTTCACTTATTCACAGAAGAGGGTTAGATAAATATGCATTGGAGATACATTGAATATAGATATTCTCCAAGGAATGACTACATATGTGTGTAATACATATGTGATATATATATATATATATATATAATAAGTATATAATTTGTGAATTATTGTGTCTTATATCCATAGCACACATGTGTATATATAATAGCCATACATATGTATATAAAATGTAAATACACACACCAAAAGGCTTAGAAAAACGTAATAAATAAAGTTTCTCAATTTGCACTGGCAGAATTCAATGCCAAGTCAATTAAGATTACACTAGAAAAGTTCCTCATCTATGAAAAATGTCTAATTCATTTCAATAATGCCATGATATGTTTAATTTTCTGAAAATCATTCGTTAGATTCCTCAATATAACTATGACCTACACAGAACTTTCCAATTAAAAAATTAATTTTCTAGAAACAAGTTCATAGATATTCATTTAGGTGTGAGATATTTGATTTAATTTTTAAAGTATTATAATTTTTAACAGGAAGATATCTGAGATATTCAGATTTCTTGGGCTATTCAGATCACACAAATGGCCTGAACTTTTTCTTAAATATGACATAAAATAAAGCTACTTCTACATCAGGAGATAAAAATAGCAGGAATCAGAACTAAAGTGAAGCATAGCAAGTAGTAGTATACATCTCGTTTAACAATTCTGTTGTAATGAGTTTGTGCGTCATTGGCTACTATTCAGGATACATATGAAAATTTTCTGCAAACAGTGTGAATAGTAAGAAGAGGTTGCAGCTTCATGCTTACAATAATTTTCATTTACCTTGTCTGTACCCAATAAGTTCTCAAAAGTAACAGTTACATCGACAACTCATAGCTTAAAAATAAAATTTCATATTCAAATGAAACAAAATTATTTTCATATAAGTCACAGTGATACGTAGGAGAGAAGTGTAGAGTTCTAGTCCTTGGGCATAATTTTCTAGGCTTTTGTCAGATATATTTTCAACCCCGTTTCTTTCCTGCCCTGAAACACTATTTTTGAGTGTGAGAGAGAGAGAGAGAGAGAGAGAGTGTGTGTGTGTGTGTGTGTGTGTGTGATATGTGAAGTGCATGCATCTCTGTAGTGTATGCATGTTTGTGCAGATGTGTGGGTTTTCTATATGCACTTGTGCAGTGGCCAGAAATCATCAGCTGCCGTCTTCTATCACTCCTCTATCTTTGTTCCCTGAGCCAAGCGAGCCTGGAGGTCCACGGATTTTTTTGTTGTTGTTGCTTTGTTGTGTTGTGATTTTGTTAGATCGGCTACCCTGGGAGCCCCAAGGAGGCTCCTCTCAGGCCCCAGTGCTAAAGTTATAGGCACGCTTGGCCAGGCTAGGCTATTGTACATGTGTGCAGGGAAGGGTTGAAGCTCGCATCCTCATGTGCAGTGAATACTCTTACCCACTGAGTCATCTCCTCAGTCCTTGCAGTACACTGTTCTTACAGCTTCAACATTTGTATCTACACCCCTCATTGAATCGAAAAGTGATCACTCACTGGAGATCATTCTCATTCAATAGTATGAGAAAACATGTTAATAGCTGGATTGAATCAATGTATGAAGAAACAGAGGATATAAGTTAATGAACTTGCTGAATATATCCTGCTAGCGTATGGCAGAATTAGGATCTACAAGTTCGTCTTTCTTTGACTCTGAATATTGTTTTTCCTTCAGCCATTAGTTCGACATCTTTAATGATTGCTGAATAATCATTAAAAACTGTAGATATCAATCCAGGGTATTTTAGAGATTAAGAAGCTGACATTGGCATCAGGGTCTCTCGCATTGAGTCAAAAATGTTCTAGTCAATAAACTATGTGGTCTTAAGTAAATGAGTTATAATCTCTCCAATTCAGGCTCCTAACGTCAAAATATAGGATAATGGAGCCCTCAAAATCGTCTAACAGGTAAAGACTCGCTATGGCAAGTGCTGCAAGATGACTAGAAGGCCAGGCTTACCGCTGGGCAGCATCGCACTGCCCCTAGGTGGCTTGGCACAGTCCTGGTTTTCCCCAGCAAATAATAACTAGCCTTGCATTCATGTCATTTTTTTCTGTAGTAATTAAAAATGATTTCCAGTTATTTTTTTCTAATGATATTTTGCTTTGAATTATCTTCTAATGAAAGCTACTTCTATTGTTTTCCAGAGTTGACATTGGCCAACATTTTTCCTTTTTCTTTTTTTTTTTTTTTTGAAAAGTTTTTATTTTATTTATGAGAGAGAGAGAGAGAGAGAATGGGTGCACCAGGGCCTCTAGCCACCGCAAACAAATTCCAGATGCTTGTACCACATTGTGCATCTGGCTTACGTAGTTCCTGGGGATTCGATCATGGATCCTTTGGCACTGAAGGCAAAGGCTGGAATCGCTAAGCTATCTCTCCAACCCTTGTTTCCTTTTTCATAACACATCTCCTTTTCATAGTGAATGGTCCTACTTCTGTCTTTGAGTGTTTATTAAGGTATACATATTGGCTTCTAGAAAACACCCTGTCATCTAATCATGCCTTTGGTTACATTATATTTTTTCTTATTTTTTAATTTTTATTTTTACTTAGTTATTAGAGACAGAGAGAGGGAGAGAGAGAGAAAGTGAGAATGGGCAGGCCAGAGCCTCTAGCCACTACAAATGAACTCTAGATGCATGTGCCACTGTGTGCATCTGGCTTATGTGGGACCTGAAGAATCGAACCTGGATCCTTAGGCTTGGCAAGCATGTGCCTTAACCACTAAGCCATCTGTCCAGCCCAGTTACATTGGTTTTTAAGAGTGTGATTCCACACTGATTGTCACAGTGATTTTTTTTGGAAGACTAACCCACATTTAGTTAAGCTATGATACAGTCTACTTTCTGTTCAATTTCTCTGCATGATCATTTTATTCAAAATTGCCTGTATGAATCAGTAAGGACATTCATTTATAATTTTCCCTTAAGAATAACAGTTTAAGAGGGGAAGAAAAACGACTATCTTGGATCTTGATGTTTCTTCCATTTAAAGAAGAATTGATATTTTTGCAATGAACACTGTTAAACTATTCAGACTGCTGAAGCTTTGAAACATTTTAGCAGTGATATGTGTTTATAAGTGGAATGGAAAATTATGTTCCAGTGAAATTCACCTTGTACTGGTCATAAGAAACTTACTTGCCTAGTTGATTCATTGGTGCTGCAAGAATCTGTGTTATTAAATTTTGCTTGCATATTTCTCTATGTAGAGAATTATACTACAGTAACCAAAACTGTTCAAAATATCTCATTGTTTATGAACTGTGAGCATTTAGAGACCAACCTTTTCTATGATATTATATTATATATACATATATGTATGTGAATAACTGATATTCAAATAGAGTCTTACCTTAAATTATTTTTGAAGCAACAGTATAAAAAATCATAGAAAGCTAAAAGTATCATAAAAGAAAAATAAATTTCCTTAATTTTTTTAGTATAAATGAAAACTACATAAAGGCAATTGAAAATAATAAGCTAATATGTTTTCTTTAAATGTTCATATTTTGTGTCATTTAGTTGGTTACTTGTGGTTAGAGTGATTTCCTAGCAGTTAAGGCACTTGCCTGAGAAGCCTAAGGACCAAGGTTCAATGCCCCAGTATCCATGAAAGCCAGATGTACGAGGCAAATGAGTCTGGAGTTCATTTGCAGGGTCTAGAGACCCTAGTGAGCCTGCTTTCTCTCTCTCTCTCTCTCTCTCTCTCTCTCTCTCTCTATATATATATATATATATATATATATATATATGCACACACACACACACACACACACACACACACGTATGTGTGTGTGTATGTGTGTGTGTGTATCTGATCCTCTCTCCCTAAAATAAAAATAAACAAACCAATATAAACATTTAAAAATTGATTACTTTGTTTAAACTTTGCTGCATGGCCTAAAAACCTCAGCATTTTTAGAACCGATGCAGTTGGGAAAGCTACCTTCTTATACTGTCTTCTACTACAAGATCATAGATATATAAGTTAGCTTAACTTCCCCAAATCTTCAATCTCTCATCCAAATATGAGAGGTTTAGACTAGATATTTTCCAAAACACACTCTGTATTGATCATTTTAATTTTAGCCACTGTCAACTTGTTACTAAACTTGAAGAGGACCCCTTTGTGCATAGTGGTGCATGCTTGTGATCATTGCACTTAGGATGCTGAGGCAAAAAGATGTCAGGCTCGAGGCCACCATGCAACTCATAGTAAGACCCTCTCTCAAGGAGTGAACAGCAGAAAGAAAAGAAAATGTCCTTTCACTATTAATTAGTCACCGTACTCTCAAATAATGACCTTAACTAAGCCTTTCCATGTGTATGTGACTACATTATACAGCACACACAGTGAGACTAGAATCAAATGAGGTCAGCTGCTTCCTGACACACACCCCTCTGCATGGCATATTCAGGGAGGTTGTTACACTAGGGTGACCCTTGCTCACGATACAGGACCAAGCTACCTGACCGGGTATCCCGAAGTGCACAATTACATGGAACCGGTAATGAGATCACCCATCAGTGGACTAGGCTGCAAGAGTTTGGTGTTAGAAAGCCAATGAGGTAAAGATAGTTTAGTTAGTGCCTTACCCAACTACTCTAGTTTCTTTATTCTGCTGACAAAGTTTCATGTTCAAAGCAAGGCGTATCCTTATTAATAAAAAGGATTCATGTTGGAAAAGTGCACCTTAATATTATTGGCTGATTGAGATCTTTTATGAAAGTCCTTTTAATATTGAGTACTCATTATGAGTTCCTGATCAGGGATCTCACAGACGTTTAAGGTTAGTACAAACACAGTATGTACAGCAGTCTGGCCCCATAATCGCTTGCTGTCCTCAGGCTGGGGACTTTGCAGGAGCCATCACTGGCTCAAAAAAAAAAAAAAAAAAAAAAAGCCATATCAAAATTGGTTTTGATAGAACATTCTTGGTACATTTTTGTTTTCATGGAATTTTTATATAGAAGCTAATGGTATTTGTTCTTTATTCCAGCAAACATTTATTGAGTAGGGAGTGGGTTTTAGGTTAAGAAGTAGGCATTCAGGATCTTTTCCTGACAAACATGTACTTGTTATGTCGGCTGTTTTACTTACAGCCTTCCCAATTTGAAGGCTGATTGCCCATGCTGATACAGCAAAGCAGTCCCCTCCGCCCCTCTTGCCCTCTTGAAGAAATTGGCAGGCAAAGTGATGTACAAAAATTGGTATCTCAATTCCCTGATGACCTTCATAAATAGTCTTCAGGAAGCAGAGATTGTGGAGACTGAAAAGAAAAAATGAGGAAAGGACAAGAGTTTTATGCACATTTGAAGGAAAGACAGATAATTCAAGAGATGATGAGGTATCCCAGGGAGGCCATTCTGTTTAAACAACGAAGACAGCTCAAATGTGAGCAGCCTGGGATATTTTGGAGGAACGCAGAATAAATGGTTAGAAACATGTCCGAGTCTGGGGCCTGTAGACACTTTATCGTCCTCCACTCCACTTGTAAACGTTGTATTAAGTGAAGAGTTCGCCACAGGGAGGATTTATACAGGTTAATTTCCTCAGATAAACCGTGGCTCTGCTAAACCATAGCTTTTCTCAAGGACCAGCAGTGCCATAACTCCACATTTACTGGCTGTTTTTCAGAGAGGTCTAACTGGTCAAGATATTGAGAAATTATCAAGCTGTATCAAACAAGCTTGTGGTTCCCGGAAAGTCCTCAGAACCGCTCCGTCAGCAAATGAACTGCTAAGCCTGGTGTGCGGTAATGAGCCACACTTCTGATTTGGTGTTCTAAACCCCATGTACCATCAACATTAAGTACCAAACAATGATAACTTGTAGGCAAATACTGTAGTTGTTTTCGTTGTTACCGAGACTTAGTACTAAGATTTTTTTCTTTTTTAACATCCAAACATCCCAACTCTCCATAACTTTCAACACTTGGTTTTGAACATAAATTAACTTGTATTTCTGAACATTTTACCATTATACCTCCCTTTAAATTGTTTTGAATAGATTAGAAATGAATTAGGCAAAAGTGAATATGTGTACACCTTTACTAATTCCTTTCTCTGTCCTACCAGTTTGTGCTACATAGCACCACTCCCCACCCTGACATGTACAAATAGAAGCAGTTCTTATAAATATTTTTATTCATTATTACAATAAGTACTAGCTTCCTTCCTATTCTTCACCGAGCACTATACTCATTGCCCTGCCCTACACTACACCTTGTTTTGGTTTTACTCCAAACATATTTTGAATATGCTTTCATGTTGTTTGTTATCTCATGTGTTCTTCATCCTTCATACATTATTTTTACTTTGTTGAAATGTACTACTTTTCCCTTTAAAACCAATCTTAGAGAAGAGAAAGATGAATGACAAAAGACTCAAGTACTAAATAAAGGCTCCCAAGTCATCCATTATTATCATTGTTGTCTTTATATTACTAAATATGGAACTTACTAAGGTATGTGTTGCCATTTTGAATTTAATTTGAGAAATTAAACAGTCATCCACCTGGATTTAATGAAGGCCTTCAATGTACATTAAAAAAAAATAAGGAAACAGACCCTCAGATATAAGATATACCATACTTCACCTCACCACCAAGGTACACTAAGGTGACTTTGAAATCAATGAGCAGAAGCACAGGTGGAATTCTAAACTCTCAGCTCTGAAAGATTTTTCTTCAATTAATGTTCTTGATTCTGTGAATATGGAAGAAGACATGTCCATGTTACAAAGGTTACTCCCACCATTTTCTGATCAGAAGTGTAGGCTTGAACTGAACCACTTAGCTTATCTTATGAAAGAGAATAAAATAAATAACATGTAGCTCTTTTCGAAAAATCTCTGTGTGTTTGCACATGTGCACGTGTATGTTTGTGTGTTTGTGTGTGTGCACAGGCATGCGCATGCCACCACACATGTGTGGAGGTCAAAGGGTACCCTACACTGTTGGTCCTCATTTCCCGTGGCTTGTCTTCCATCCCTGTGTGGCCAGCTAGCATGGCCAGACGGCTTCCAAAGATCATCTTGTCTCTTCCTCCCATCTTGCTCTGGGAATGCTGGGATGTGCACTAGCAGATCCAGCTGTCTGTGGGTTCTGGAGAGCCACACATTGATCATCATGCTTGAGTAGTAAGCGCTGTACCTCCTGAGTCATCTCTGAAAGACATGGCTTAGAGTGAAACAAATAAAAACTATTGGTAAGAAAGTGGCCAAATGTATATGGAATACTGATTTCAAGGTAGTCCCTCTAAATTAATATGGGGAAAATGTAGAAAAAGTTCAGTGGAGTGTAAGGTATGGTGGCATGCCTATAATGCCTACACCAATAATCTCTAGAATTTAGGAGGATCTTGAGTCTGAGCCTGGCCTACATGGCGAAACTCAATCTCAGAAAAGGGGTGGGGAGGGCTGAAAAGATGGCTTATTGGTTAATGTGCTTGACTGTGAAGCCTAAGGACTGAAGTTTGATTCCCCAGCACCCATGTAAGTCAGATGCACAAGGTAGCACACAGAGTTTGTTTGCAGTAGCCAGCAGCCCTGGTGCACCCATTCTCCCCTAAAATAAATAAATAAATTATTTTTTAAAGGGGGAGGGGAGCAATGATCTTTGCATTCCATTTCAGCTCAGCTGAAGTTGGTTACTCATAATTGTATTATAAATGGCCATATTTTAAGGTTTTGAAGCCTACTACCTTGCAATAGATTATTTAAAGTGAAAAAAATGAAAAATTAGACTGATGTTGGAACATACTGCTCATAAATATATATTTCAATGCAAGTTCATTTTACTTATTTCTGCCTACACTTAATTAGTGATTGTTGCTTGTAGAGAATTATAACGCTAATAAGACTGCACTTTGAGAAGCAAGTTATCTTAGGACTTAAAAACAGTCTACAGTGAAACACAAGCACATTGTAATTATCAGAGGATGAAGGAAATAAAGACTATCATGCATGTTAATTTTCAAGGAGTGGATATAGGGCTTAAAGGTATATAATTGCTTATAAAACACATATAGTACTTTTAGCATTTTTTCTAGTGATAAATATCATGTCTATATATTGCAATATCTAGATGATGTAAAAATTTACATAGAGAGTCATAATCACACATACAATACCATCACTTAGAGTTAAAGATTTTGAACATATGGTGTTTCAAATAAATATGTATTGATACATTATATACTGTTTTAAATACTATTTATTCATTTAAAAATAGAATAATTTGGCACACACCTTTAATCTCAGCACTCTGCAGGCAGAGGTAGGAGGATTGCCATGAGTTCAAGACCACCCTGAGATTACATAGCAAATTCCAGGTCAGCCTGAGTTAGAGTGAAACCCTACCTCAAAAGGAAAAAAAAAAGAATAATTTGGGCAGGGTTCATTATTCTTAGACAACATAATGGGTTTCTGTAGTTCATGAACTGCAGGACAGAAAAGTTGCAAAAATCATGGGCTAGGGAGATGACTTAGTGGTTAAAGCACTTTAAGGACTTCGTTCAACTCCCCAGATCGCACGTAAGTCAAACATACAGGTGAGGCATGCACATGAGGTCACCCGTGAGCACAAGGTGACACACATGTCTGGAGTTTGAATGCAGTGGCTGGAGGACCGGACAGGCCAATTCTCTCTCTTTTTCTTTCTCATGCTCTCACTCTCTCCAATAAAATAAAATAAAATAAAATAAAATAAAATAAAATAAAATAAAATAAAATAAAATAAAATAACATGTTACAAAATCCTATCTATGAAGAATTTGAGATCACTCTCCACCTAGACTTCCCAATTGTTAATATTTCAATATGTTTGTCATATTTTTGTCTTTTGTGGAGGGTAACATGTGTGTGTGCTTCCTAAGAACAGATGTGAAGTACACACCATAGAACATTTATAGAAATTAAGAAATTAATGTTGACACAGTACCACTATCCAATATGCAAATTAGGTATCATTTTTTGCCAATGATCCTGAAAATGTTGTTTATAACAAATGAAAATTAATTTGCTCCATGATTCCATCCAATGAAATTCACATGTTTTATTCAGTATTCCCTAGGTCTATAATCTCTTGTTCTCTTCCATGTCCTTAATATTTTTAAGAGCACTGATCAGCTATCTTGTAGAATGTCAGCTTAATCATTATTATATTCAGCTTCTGAATTTTGGCAGGAGTGCTACACAGTGATATCTTATTCTCCTTAGTGCAATTTATCAGATACGGACTACCTGGCTCCTTATGGTGTTAAACTGGATCACTTACTAGGAGGCTTTTTCAGGGGATGGTTATGTTCTGTGACCTCAGTGAGTATAAAGAGAACATAGTAAAAGAGGAAGGAAATCAACCGTAGAGATATATGGAGGGATTTTAATTTAGATAGCAGGCAAAAAGGTGGAAAAACATTCTTTCAACCAGTGTGCTGAAAACAACTCATAAGGTTGGTTAAGAAACAAGGAGCATCAGCCCTGACCTCACACAGCATATGAAAATGGCTAAAAAGATGGCATTCCTGACCGTATGAGCTCTAGTCTAAAAGTATAGGAAACACAGGGGAAATTTTTCATGATTTTTTGTTTGATAAATATTTCTCCAATAAGCTACTAAAGCTCTAAATTATAAAAGGAACAATCCTCTAACTGATAAGTTCTCTAAATTAAAATGTATCAGTTTAAACGTTTGTTCTTTAAAATAAATTTGCTGTAAAAAAAAAATCAAACAGCAGATGATGTATCTGTTACTATCCAAAGCCAGACTTCTAAATGAGTCAACTGACTGGAAAAAAAAAAATCAAACAGCCAACTCTAGGTGAAGAGATAATTTTTTCAGTCAAACATAGGTATTACCTAAATATAGTATAATAGATAAAAGCTTATAAAAGCTTGTAAGATGAATCTATGATTACAAAGAGTAGAATATTGGTTGCCTGGAGACAGGAATGATTAGGGTAAGGAGAAGAGAAAGAGAAGAATTACAGAGGCACAGGGAGACTGTTCAAGTCATGGACGTAATATCCATTATGTTGAACTGGTGTTGGTTTTATGAACAAATATATATGGTAATTTATCTTGGAACTAGGCATGGTGGCACTCACATGTAATTCAACTGCCTGGGAAGCTGAGACAGGAGGATTGTAATTTGAGGGCAGTATGAATTACATAGCAAGGAAAATAGAAATCTCAGCATGTTCAGTTTTAATGGGGGATGTATGGTTATATTACAATCATAGCTAAAAAAATGTTGAATCTAAAGTAACAAGATATCCCTTTATGTTTGTTATGTAAATTTCAATTTTAATAATATTTTTACAAATGGTGAACATAAATGGATTTTTTTTGAGGCATGCCCAGAAGACTGCCCTTCTTTTTTTTTAATGCAAGAGAGCAAGAGTGAGAGAGAGAGAGAGAGAGAGAGAGGGAGGCAGAGAGAGAGAGGGAGGCAGAGAGAGAGAGAGAAGTGGCATGCCACTGCAATCCAACTCCAGATGCATGTGCCCCTTGTGCACACGTGAGAACTTTTGTGCTTGCATCACTTTGTGTGTTTGGGTTATGTGGGACCTGGAGAGTCAAACATGTGTCCTTAGGCTTTGCAGGCAATCGCCTTAACTGCTAAGTCATCTCTCCAACCTGGATATATTTTTTTAAGAGAAAAAGCAAAATGCAAAAGGAAAAGGGAGAGGGGAGGGACAACATTTCATGGAGATAAAGCAATAAGTACAGGGACCAAATACAGACTAAGATATCTAAAGTCTTATGGGAACTGGTGGTGGGATCTGAAGTCAGATAAGTTTAGAGTACTAACAGATACTATTTCCACAGGGTTGTGTGAGCCTCTTTTTAATTTTCACATTTAAAAAAGTGTTTATACCCTGCTGAATGCAAAGGAGTAAGTATTGACTAGCATTCTTCAAGATATAATCACCAATTAAGGGGGAGGGAGGACAGTCGGGACAGAAGGTAGAAATACCTTAACTTTATAAGCATAGACTCTGGCTGGTAAATCCCAGGCCCCAAATTTGGTTAACCTTTACAGTGAGATGCTGACCAGGAAGACACATGAATTCCCCCAAACAATGTAAACCACTGCCAAAACACTTGATTATTTGCCAGAGCTAAAAGGTACGACCTTATTGCTGGAGACACCACACAAGCTATTCTGATGTCACAGGTCATCAGAATACCGTGAAGAAACCTAAATGGAACATGGCTCCCTTCTGGCTATCCCTCACAGTGCTGGAGGGCCCTGTTGGAGCTTCCAGAGTAGGACAGTCACCAGCAACATGAATAAGCAGGGGACCCTACAGACCATGGAACCAACCAGCTAGACAGGAAGTGCACACTTGTGCATCCTCCATGGGTAACCGATTGTTCTCCGACTGGACACAAGGCTTGCTTAGTGGGAAAGAACTTGTGCCTTGTACCGGAAACCAAGTCAGAATCCCACAGTCAGAAAAGAGTGGCTGGCACACCCCAAATCTCCTCAACAACTCTTCCTATCCCCTTTAATCAAACTGCTCTCACACTTGGTTGGAGAATCTGTTTTATTTTACAAATGGCAGAGAAAATGGATGAGAACCTAGATCCATCGATAAGACAAGAAGATAGATGAGTGCCCACCATGAGACTTTCTACCTCGACCACATCTGGCAGGGCCCAGGAGAAATTGCAGGGAAAGTGACATCAAGAATACTTCTCTAACTGCTAGCCTGCTAACCAGCCCCAGGCTGATGGTGATAGACACATAAAATAATCAAATCCTATGAAAGAAGAAATCCAGAGGCTACAAATAACTCAACACAAAATCAGACTGCCATGGCTCAGGGAATATTGTGGAGGGGGGCGGGGCAGGGGTGGAGATTTTAAGAGCCACAGAGTGAGTAGAAATACTCTGAAGCTCTGTCCCCCACTTCTCCACAGAGACTAACTGGGACCTGACCATAACCCCACTGGGGAGGACGCCCGGGGTAATGGGAGTTGAAGTGAGGGGAATATACATAACCTGTTATAATATGTCTGCAACAAAATAAAAAAAAAAAGATTTACTCAGGTATACACCATTGTCAATTATTATAAAAGTAACACAAGTTTTAGCCACACTGAAGGGGCTGCAGCACCACATAGAGACTTAGGCAAGCCTCAGAATTGGTAAAGCAGCTACATCAAACACACCTAGTTAGGACAGAAGTTCAGAAAACGAGCTTTCCAACTCTCTCCTTCACAAGCCTGTCATTGCCAATAGTGAAGTCATCTTGCAGGGCTGAATGTGAGTAAAAAGAAAAACAGTTGAAATACAAGGTAGAAAAGTGAAAAACATAAGGATAAATATCTGTAGGCTGAGACCTTTATAAGCCCAGGAAGTATCTTGTTCACCAACCTAGCAACAGTTTTCCCACTGAAGACTCCTTCCAAAGTAGATTTTTTTTTAATATTTTATTTTGATTTGACAAAGAAAGAGGGACAGAGAAGGAGAGAATGGGTGTGCCAGGGTTTCCAGCCACTGCAAATGAACTCCAGATGCCTATGCCCCCTTGTGCATCTGCCTAATATGGGGCCTGGGGAATAGAACCTTGGTCCTTTGGCTTTGCAGGCAAATGCCTTAACCACTAAGCCATCCCTCCAGCCCTAAAGTAGTTTTGAATCAATAGAGATGGAGGTGATTTTTGGACATTCTTCATAGGAAATGACCAATTTTTAGGCTAAATTCTCTTCTTTTAAGCATTTTCTCTTTTTGTTTCTCATTGATCGACGCAGTCACGTATCCTCTTTACTTCCTGTACACTCTGCTCAACTGCTGAGGAGATGCCACCTTCTCACTGATGCAGGACTTCCGCGAGACAAGAGGAGACTGGAATTAATGGGGCAGAAACAATATTCTATTTTTCTACATGAAAGGCATAAGAGCTGCTTTCTTTTATTTGGTCAGACTTCCCAAACACAGGTGTGTGGTGAAGACACGGTGTATCTGTGAGCGTGAGGGCCACACTGAGGAGCCACTTGTAGTCTCTCCTCTCACAGAGCGGAGCTAGTGCCCTGTCCCCTGGCGGAAGGCTTCTCCCAGCCATTTGTAAACTCTCCAGTTGTTGACCACAACTTCCTTAGAACATCCGGTTAGCAACACACAGACTGATGATGAGGGGCAGAGGAAAATTAACATTGCTTCCTGTTCCTTTAGGTGCCTCTGGGTATGTGTGGGGGGAGGGGGAAGAAACTAAAGCTAGGCACTCCCCACCTCTTTCTTTAGTTAAACAACCCTCCCCCGAAACCGGTATCCTTTGATGTAACAGATGTCCACAGTGAGTATGGATGCCTGGTTCCATAACCAGAAAATTATGAAATTGTTTGTTTTTTAGATAAAATACCCAACTAAACATGTTTTTACAAATGAAGATCTTAAAACCTGAAGAGGCAAAACTGGCTTTCATCCACAAAATTATATGTTAGTAATGGCACTAGGATTGCCACACAGAATTAACTCTATGCTGATGGCTACTTTAAAAATATCTTATTTTTATTTATTTATTTGACAAAGGAGAGAGAGAGAGAGAGAAAATGAATGAATGAATGAATGGGCATGCCAAGGCCTCCAGCCACTGCAAACTAACTCCAAATGCATGTACCACTTTGTGTACCTGGCTTATTTGGGTCCTGGGGAATCAAACCTGGGTCCTTTGGCTTTGACATCTAAGCCATCTCTCCAGCCCCTGATTGCTACTTTTGAGAAAAGAGATAGATTGGCTCCCTGTATAAAAGTCATCGGCAGAAAAACTTCTCATCTGAATAATGTTACAATTCTGTTATAAACATGGGATATAATATGTGATATGTGAAAATGATTCAAATGATGTATTGAAAGCTAATCCTTTGTATCTGAATGAGTCTTCACTGAGAGTTTACTGACCTGAATAGTAATATTTGTTATGTGGGTAAAAACTGAAAAAGAAAATAGAATTTATTTAATTTTCATATAAGTAAAGTGCCTTGAAACAAATCCTGTATGTCAGGGTCTTTAGGATATCCTAGATCTGGGGTTAGACTGCAAGAGAGCAAGGAGACCTTTATTTCCAGCTTTCTTCTTTTTTTAAAAAAAATTATTTCTATTTATTTATTTATTTGATAGAGGAAGAGGGAGGGACACAGAGAGAGAATGGGTGCTCCAGGGCCTCCAGCCACTGCAAACGAACTCCAGTGCACCCCCTTGTGCATATGGCTAATGTGGGTCCTGGAGAATTGAACCAGGGTCCTTTGGCTTTGCAGGCAAACACCTTAACCACTAAGCCATTCCTCCAGTCCTTTTAAACAATTTTTTTTAATATTTTATTTTTATTTCTAGCTTTCTTTAAGATAGCTCTTGTTCTGCCCTCATCGCCATAATACATCTAATACTCCCATACCAAACATACTGTTTAAGCCTAAGGTGGGTAAGCTTACTGCAAGAAGTTCACGAAACTTGTTTTCAGACTTTGTGCAGGTGCTGCTGTTAAGGGGGCTGGCTGGATTCACAAGCAGTCAGTCCAGGTCTTGCATGGAAAACAAGGCCCTTGTCTCTGTTACTTTGGCAAAATAACACTTTTTCCATGATAGGTGAGCAAACCATGATCCTATGCTTAATTTCCCTCTTAACATTCAGACAGGGCCTCTCTGCTTGGTCAGTCACTTGTCTTATTTTGCATTCTGTGTGATGCCTTTATAAAGGAGCCCTTTCTTTGGCTCTAAAGAGCTGCTGGAATAAGCCTTCCTTCGCTTTTGAATAAGGTTTGGTTCTTAAGTGACTGGACTGTGTTCTCACATACCAAGCAAACTATTTCCAGTAAGCAAGATTTTTTTTTTTTTTTTACTTATAACACATATCTGGCCTTTAAGATCTGTTGGCTGTTTATCCAGATTTAACCAACCATAGGTTGAAATTATTTATTTCAGTTGTTTGAGGTAGGGTCTCACTCTAGCGCAGACTGACCTAGAATTCACTACCGAGTCTCAGGCTGGTCTTGTATGCACACCGATCTTCCTACCTCAGCCTCCTGAGTACTGGGATTAAAGACATGCACCACCATGCCTGGAGAACATACATATTTTTTTTTAAATTACATCTGCATGGGACATGTCTGAACGTTTTTCTGCTCATTATTCCCTAATGATACTATGTAACAACTCTTTCCATCGCATTTCTCCTATGCCACTGTTGTAGTAAACTTTTTGTTGCTGGGACAGAGCACCCAAGCAAAAGCAGCTGATGGGAGGAAAGGGTTGATTTTGGCTTACAGTCTTGAAGGAAAGCTTCTTGACGGCAGGGTTTTAGAGAACGACACAAGATGACAGTGCACTTCTGCCACAGCAGGTGGAAAATAGCAACAAGAAAGTGAGCCAGGCTCTGGCAAAGGGTTGTAAAACCCTAAGTACCTTCTCCAGGGACACACTTCTTCTAGCAAGGCTTTGCTCTCAAGATCCACCAGGTGGGGATCAAGAATTCAAGTCTCATTACTTTATAGGGGACACCTGATTCAAACCGCCACAGTGAGTTATTATACATAACCTGCAAATAACTAAGGTGTAGAAGAGGAGGAGTGCAGGGTCTGTGCAAACACTGTGATGCTCCACAGCCTTGCTCATCTGCCGACTTGCTCTCTGCACACGGCCCTAGGACCAGTCCGACACTGAGACAAGGTGTATGTTTCTTCTTTTCGTCCAGTGTCAATCTGTCCCAAACTGTCACAGGCAGCTTGCCCTAGACGAACATCAGCTGAAAGACACAGCTCGCTGCTAGTGAAATTTAATATTGGGATTCAAAACATTTTTACAGACCAAAGTGCAGTATGACACTCAAAACCTTTTTTTTTTTTTTTGTATCTAGAAAGGTCACAGGAAGTTCATTACATTTTTCATGTTGTTTAATATTCAAATTGTTAAAATTTTCCAATGAATTTAATGATTTCTTCCTCTCAGACAGGGAGTTGAAATGATCGGAACAAACAGGAAGCTCTTGCCACTTTTAAATCTTTTATAAGTCCTGAAAATATCACCATAGTAACTTGAGATTATGCTATGATTTCTAAAGAAAAGCTAAGGGTCATTGTAAATTTTCCTCTCATAAATGAGAGCTGCAGAGAGAGAAAAGCCACAAATGGAGTGTGCCTGGCTCGTGTTCTGAAGGCTCTGCTTCTTCCCTTAAGGACAAGACTGATCACACATGCATTAGAGAATTATCAGAATGCCTACTTTTGAGCATTGGAATGTAGCAAAACTTCATCAATATTGACATGCAAATTGCCTTCCTGATACTTGAGTGTCTAGAAATATATTCATACAAGGTTTAAAATTTAAAATACTTGTATTGTTAGCATATAGTTTAGTTGCAAAAAACTAAATTTAGATATGTTCACTAACACTTATGTTATTAGAGAAACATGACTCCTCTTTCTTGTTATTCATTAGAAAATATTAATAATCATAATAGAAAAGTAGTAATGCTGATAATAAAATATTAATAGTATCACCTTTCAAGTTTAGACACTTTTAACATTTCATAACATCTACATTCCTACATGTTTTTCTATGTATTCTAAAATATTTCTGGACTTCCCTTAAAATGTTCTATAGAACTTAGGTTACATGCACACTGTGAAGGAATGTAAGTCTGGAAGTCTATAATGACTGTAATTCTTTTAAGAAAGATACAGACGTCCTTCTTTGTAAAAGAAGAATAAAATCATGTCCTTCATTCATCGCGTGTGGGTCTGCTCTTCTAGAATGCAGTACTGTCTTTCATCTAATAGCCTATTACAGACTGCAGAGCATGTGAAAGAAGCGATATGGCTCAGGGTCTAGAGATTTCGTTTTTTCTTTCAATGCCATTATTAAATAGCCCCTTACATGGAAATTCAATCCTGGCATACTACATGATAAACTATGTTAATAGCTCATGTTGTGCAAGAATTGAACAATCACTTGAAATTTAATAGTAGGCCTGTGAAAATGTGTAATTGGCTAGATTCTCATCTACAGAAATGGTATGTAGTTCCCTTAGTGTTAGAAGATTAGAATGCACTCCTTTGAAAAGAGCTTGTGAAGTTGGCAGATAACTAAAGAAGGGGTTCCATTTTTATAGCTCCACCATGGTAAAGCAACAGAAACAGTTTTCTTAAAAAAATAATAATAATTGAACCACATCTGTAGTGCTGGAATAACATTTGAGTATAGGAAGTTGCCCATTTTGTTGTTCTTTGCTTTTATATTGATATATTTCTTCAAGAAAGTAGGTTTTTTTCTAAAAGTGGCATACATTCTTTTTGTAATATGAAGAATATTTTAACCTTTAAATGGGAAGGTTAATTCAAATTTGCTAACAGCTTTGAAAAAGGGCAAATACACCAAACACAAGATGTCAGTGGTGACGGAGGAAAAGTAATCACTACTGGCACATTAGGCATAATTATAATTAATGATGCTGAGGTCGTTATATTCAGACACAGTGGTCCAGGGATGAGACACTGGAAAGGCCGAGTCATTGCGAAGTTTAACATGTCTGATGAACGGGAGTCACGTGGCTGTGACCTCATGGAGTCAGAAGGGCTATTCTCAGGGCATCCCATAATTCAATAACAGCATTCCTGGTTACATGCCAGCGGAAACAAATGGACTCTAAGGAAACCACTAATCTCAGGCCAGGGAGATGATTCAGTGGAGAACGTGCTTGGTGCACAAGCGTGAGAACCTGGGTTCAGATTCCCAGAACCCACCTAAGGCTGGGTCATGTAGTGTTAATGTTTGTAATCCCAGTGTACTTAGGACAATGAGGGAGATGGAGACGAGAGAATCACTTGAAAGCTTGGGCGCAGATCACCTGGTAAACACAGTAAGGAAAAAGAGACCCTACCTCACTCAAGGTGGAAGGTGAGAACTGAAACCTGAGTTGTCCTCTGACTTCCACATACACGCTCGAGTGCACAAGTGCTCACACACATGAGCACATACACACATCTTACATGCACACAGACATCAAAAATATAAAATAATGGGCTGGAGAGATGGCGGAGCAGTTAAGGCGCTTGCCTGCAAAGCCAAAGGACCCAGGTTTGATTCTTCAGCACCCACGTCATCCACATGCACAAGGTGGCACATGTGTCTAGAGTTTGTTGGCAGGACTAGAAGCCCTGATGTGCCCACTTTCTCTCTATCTGATTCTTCTTCTCTCTCTCAATCTCTCAAATAAATAAAAAAAATTTAAAAAATATGATAAAATAAAAGGGGATAAAACTTGAAAATCTTCATAATTCAGTACAAGAAGTAGGCTAATGGCTGACAGAGCTGGAAAAAGATCATAATGTATAGATTAGCATTTGAGGGAAAAACCAGCTCTCCTTTCTTACTGCTCTACAGTGCTGTTAAATTACAAGGCAATGCTGCCAATATCTGACATCTTTTGTTTTGTTTTATGGGTGGGTGGGGTGGATGGTTTGTTTTGATTTATCCTAGACTGCTTTGCAATGTACTCTGTAGCCCAGACTAATCTTGAACTCTGGCAATCCTTCCCAGCACAGCCTCCTAAATGGTGGGATTGAAGGCAGAAGCTGCCGTACCCAGCCTTTGACAAAGCCTTTTACTTATTTATTTTGTTATTTTATTTTTGAGATAGAGTCTAACTATAGTCCACGCTGACCTGGAATTTACTCTGTGTAGCCCAGAGCGACATCAAACTCAGAGCAATCCTTTAACCTCGGCCTCCTGAGTGCTGAGATCAAAGGCCTGTGCAATCATACCCAGCTTCTGACAGAGTTTTTAATGACACAGTTAAATGACACAGTTATTTCATGTTTTATGTTCTGGTCTATTCTGTCCTTCATGAAACCAAGAGTAAATCCAAAGGTGGGGGGCGGGGGGGGGTGTACTGATGTAAGAATGGTTCCATAATGATGAAAAGAGAGGCTGAGTTCTGGGTGAGCTGTGAACTCCCAAGCCTGTTGAGTCTTAAGTTCATGTCCATGTTTACCAAAGAACTGAAAAACATGGACAACAAGAAAGACAGATTATGAAAAAACTAATAATAGTTAGAGATAAGGGGGAAGAAAGCTAAGAAAAGCTCCTAAGCCAAGGGGAATTCCACCCCTCCCAGGAGGAAACCTCACATGGAGACTTGGATCAAGTCCTTATGCTAATTAGGCAACCAATTAGGGTGAGCCATATTTTTAATTCCCAGTGCTTAGGAAGGATCTTGATTGGTTGTTGGGCACAAAAGGAACACTGACTCAGGAAGGGGCGGGGCTTGACTGCTAAGAATTTGAAGAAGAATCAGCCAGCTTCTGGTCATCTTGGATCAGACTGGAGTTCTAATCTCACCAGGAAGGGTGGCATTTAAGTCTCTTTAATCCAGTCCCTAGCTGACAATCTGCATTTAAAAAAAAAGCTACTTTGCTTCTAAATCCGTATCACTGCCTGGCAGACAATTCAAGGGAAGATGTGCCTTATAATCAGAGGTGTCTTCTTTCCCTGGCAACGTGGCTTTCATCCTGTTGAGGACTCCTCAGACTCACATCCTTCTCCCTCTATAAAACATCCTCTGCAGAACAGCTCATTTCACTCTTTTTCCAAATGTATTTGTATTCAGCACCTTTTCTCCAATAGAAAATCATGACCAGCCTTGAACATAGTCCAAAGCTGTTCAGACCTCATGGAAATGAGTTATGGGAGGTTTTCTCCTCTTGGTTTCCTATGACAGTCTAATGCTTCTTAGACCCCACATAGTCTCCTCTTCTTGCTTGAATAACCACAGTGTATTTTTAAAGTCCTGGAACTGGCCTTTTAGTTTAATTTTCCACAATGTGAAGATAAGGCTTAAAAGATGGGTCTACCCAAAAAGATTACTAAGTAAATATTTTGTGTCTGACAAAATAGAATCTATTTTAAGACCTCAGTTTTGAGTTTTATTGTCACAATATATGTAGAATCTAATCCACCTTTGAATACAGTGTTTGCAAGAATGGTCCTCACCTGCAGAACTTGTAAGAACTACGTGTCCACTCCAAACAGGAGTGTTTGTAAGAGTGTCCTGCTTAGGTTAGGCCTAAATACATAGCAGAAACGCCCACTGTGGCCAAGGTAGTTAGTAAACAAGTTAGTGCTATGTTAGTGCTTTCAATTTCTATGAGCAATGGATCCGTATGTAGCAACAATTGTGACTTTGAGCAATTTTAACATTTCCCTAGTTTTCATTTGTATTTGCATTTAAATCCTTGTTTATGTGTATGACGTGTGTGTATGGATGGGTTTGTGTCGTGATGTGAGACTGACTGGAGGTCAGAGTGTCTCTCCTCTCTTTCTAACGTCTTTAGAAACAAAGTCTCTCTTTGTACACCTGCATGTTGTCTTCCAGGTGCTCCCAGTTCTGCCTCCTAGTTCCGTAGGCATGCTGGGATTATTGATGGCTGTGCCACTTTGTTCCTAGCTTTACTTGGGCATTAAATAGGATTGAACTTAGATCAGCAGTCTTGTAAGCAGATGCCTTTAACTACTGAGCCCCAACCACAACTTTGAATGATTTTGACAGTAAATAAAAGAATAACAAATAGAGAAAAGCCCCAATAGGAAGCTATTTACTCCATTCGTAACATAATATACATTTACATACTTGAACGACCAATATCAACTTTATACTATGTTTCAACGTGTTGTGAAAATTTCGGAGCAATCACTAGCTCACCCACACCTTGAGAAATCCTCTACTGAGCAAGAACAAAATGCTTGCATCATGTAGCTCTGAAGCTGCACTGCTTACCTGTGCACGCATAAGAAGTTTGCCCACATATCAGCAACAGCTGAAAACAACAAAAAATATTACTTCACATAGTATCTGAGGTCCAAGACTCTGGAGCAGCTTGGCTGAAGGTTTCTAACCCCGTCTCTCACGAGGTTGTAGCTGTTGCTTAGGGAGTCATCCACCTGCCAACGTGACTGCGGACGGATGGGCCGCTTCCACACTCACTAGCATGGCCGTTGGCCAAGTGGGTCCTTCCATTTGAATGCTCAGAAGTTGGCAACTGATTCTCAACAGTGAAGGAGGTGGAAAGAAAGAATCAAATATTGGACTGCCCATTTATTTTGTTTTATTTATTTGTAGTTACAAATTCCTAAGTCCACCCTGTCTTCAAGCGGACGAGCTTACGGGCATGGACACGCTGCGGTGGAGGTGGCTGGAAAGAGCTTCTTGGCATTGCTCTTCATTCACCAGCTTAATGACTATAACTGATTTTGCCTCTTAGATCCTCTGTCTCTTCTCTTCAGAAGTTTACGAATCTCACTGTGTAACCTCTTCATCATCCATCTGGCTTAAGGATGATAATAGACTATAAGCAATAACACTCTGGGTCCCTTGGGGAGAAGTGTACTCACCGAAGTGCAGAGTTTACCTTTTAATACTTACACCCGAGTTCTGAAACTGACTGATGGATTGTTTTTAAACTATCTGAGAAATTTTCCAAAGATAACTTATTACAATGATTAGTGATAAGTATAACTAAGTATTCTAAATTATTCTGTGCATCACGCTTTACGCATCACTTCTCAAGTTTCCTCATCTTGCCCTTGTGAAAAATTGGGGTACTGAATTGTTTTATGTTGCTCTGAATCACAGGCTAATTATTTTTATCTATCTCTATAACATATTATGGATAGTAAGACTATTTTTTCTAAGGACTACGATAAATAATGTGCATTATGATCTTACTATCACAATGCTGTTTGGACCCTAAATGGTTTGTTTTTACTCGCTTGTACACGTTGACGTATTCAGGATTCCATTCTAGGCAGGCTGGCCCCAAAGCTTGGGCTCCGGCATGGATCTTCTGTGTACTTGGAGGCTGAGGCTGCAGAACTCACACTTGCTTCCAAAGCAGACTCAAAGGAAAGCTCACAGTGAGGCGGCGGGCAGCGTGGAAAAGCACTCCTCAGGGCGTTCACGATCGCAGCAGGGACTGTGATAGTTCTGCAGCAACTCATCCCTGTACTCAGATCCAGCGCTCCAGGGAAACAGAGGAAAAGCGGCTGAGCACGTGAGCTCATGTGAAATTGTGAGCACATAAAACGTGCTTCAATTCTTAGAAGAGAACATGAACCCGAGCTTCGCAATTAGCCAGCCTATGGTCATTTTCCATTCCTGGGGCATAGTTTTCCTGTTGCTGTTGAACCCATCAAGATGATTTCTTCTTTTGTCCAGGGCCCATGTGAAGGAGTTGGGATTTGGCATGGAGAAAACAATGTTGGTAGCTGGTATGAGTTGACAAACACCATCTCGGTGAGCAGCGATTATTTCTTTTGTATGAATCACATGCTAGAGAATCCTGGGATAGAGTGCAGTGAGGTATACAGGGTGACAAACTTCTCTGGAACCTTTTTCTAGCATTTCATCTGCTTAGCAGATCTACTGACCAGTTAAGGAAATTTTCAAGCATCTGTTCTACCAGCCTCAGTCCAAACAGCAAAGAGAACACAGCTAATATCAAATGTTTTAAGAAAATAATCATAAGGGCTAGAGTAGTAACACTGACTTTTTTTTCTTTCTTTTTTCTTTTTTTACTGTTAAATACAAATCAATAAAAAGAATACCACAAGGGGGCTGGGGAAATGGCTTAGCACTTAAGGGATTTCCCTGCAAAGCCTAAGGACCTTGATTTGATTCACCAGGACCCATGTAAGCCAGATGCTCAAGGAGGCACATGTATCTGGAGTTCATTTGTAGTGGCTGAAGGCCCTGGCATGACCATTCTCTCTCTCTCTCCCTCCCCCTCTTTCTCTCTCTCAAATAAATAAATTAACTATTACAAAAAAAAAAAAAAACCCAAAGCTCAGTTTTAAAAAAAAGAATACAACAAGTTTTGTACTGCTTATCCTTGGACAAATATTATTTATGATATATATGAGTGAGAGAGGGGGGTACTCTGTTAAATTTGAATTTCAGAAAAAACACAACTAAATATTTAACATAAACATTTGGTATATATTTAAGCTAAAAAGTTCATTGCATTTGTGAAATTCAGATTTGACTGGGCATCCATATTTTTATTTTCTAAATCTGGTAACTTTAATTCTAGAGCCTTCAGGAAACATGAAAAATGTTCTTTGTTTTTATTGTGTTTGGATCTGTTATTATTCCTTAAGATTCTACTTTAAACAATAAACTAAGTGATAGATGAGCCTTCATATTGTAGAAAAGCTGAACTGTAAGGTAAGGGAATGCTGGTTTCAAACTAGATCTGATATTTCTTACTCTCATGACTTGATGTAAGATATTTACTATGTCTATATTTTATTTTTCTCACTGGAATCCTCAGAAAGAAAAATCCCCACCTCACATGAGTCTTTTCAGTATCACAAGTACCTAAAATATGTGAAAGATTCTTGTGTAGTTTCCTTGGAACCCATTTTTATTACTATTCCTTACTTTCTTATATCTATAAAATAGTGTTTCAATTTCTTTAATCCTTGCCTGCCGAATACAGATGGTGTTAAATTAATGTTAATTTGAATTTCATCAATTTCCCCTGAATACATAATAGCATTTATCTCTCTTGAGTTTTTCCCATTAATGGGGGCGTGGAAATCACAGTGGATTGTCTCATGTACACTTGTAACAAATGTGTTCTTATATTTTCAATCTCCAATCTATTTTTTTTTATGTGTTGCCTGTGGAGTGTGTTGACAGTATTTATCACCCCGTCCTGCAGTTTCTGACATCCTTGCGGCTGTCGATTTCTTTACTCTTGGTATTAGTGTCTGTGCTTCCCCAGCTGTAAGCCTTGATGGGTGACCAGGGTGCTTTTCACTGACTGCCGTCCTCAGCACACCAGGGCGAAACCATGATCCCACATGAATGACTATGACTCCCTCCCCCTACTATAACATGAAGTATCTGCACAGCTATTGTTTTGATGTTCCTATTTCATAATTTTTTAATAATCAGTCTTTATGGATCTAAGATTTCTTCATATAAGCCTATTCTGATCCCTACCTTCCTATCCTCCTTGCTTCCTATATAAGTAGAGTTCACTAAAAACTTTTAAAAAGAACATGAAATTGAATCACCAAATTAGTAAATGATCTGAAAAGACAATTCTCAACAGAAGAAATACAACTGGCCAGTAAATATGTGAAAAGATACTCAAAATCTTTAGACACTAGGGAAATGCACATCAAAAGTACTTTGAGATTTCATCTCGTCTCAGTAAAGCAAACAAGAAACAATAATCCTAGCAAGACTGTGGGAGAAAACAAGCCTTTGTGCATTGTTGATAGCAATGTCAATTCTTACAGACATTATTGAAAACTAAACTAAAACTAAGATTAGCATATAATCCATCTATACTCGTCATTACATACCTTCAGGAAATTAAGTGAGCAAGTGTAAATATTTATTGCGACACTATTCACAATCACCAAGCCATGAAGCAGCCTTGTGCTCATGGATGAATGCATAGAGATTGTGAGGTGTATATACAAAGTGGAACATTATTCAGTTATAAAGAAGAACAAAGTATTTCATTTTCAGGAAATGAGTTATTATAGCAAGCAAAATAAAGCATATGCCAAAACATAAGATCACATGTTTTTGCTCATATGTGGAAGGTAGATAAAAACAAACAAACCAAAAATGACCTGAATGCAGTAGAAAAAAACAAGGGAGGGCTGGGGAGATGGCTTAACTGTTAAGGTGTTTGCCTGCAAAACCAAAGGATCCTGGGTCGATTCCCCAGGACCCACATAAGCCAGATGCACAAGGGGGCGCATACATCTGGAGTTTGTTTGCAGTGGCTGGAGGCCCTGGTGCGCCCATTCTCTCTCTTTCTCTCTCTGCCTCTTTCTCTCTATCAAATAAATAAACAAACAAAATATATTTTAAAAAAAGAAAAAAAGGTGGAATTATGTTGGCCTGGGACCCTTTTCCTATATCTAATAACCATATATCATATTAGTAAAGAAATGTATGATTTAAAAAAAAGGGAACCAGAAGAGGGAGAGGAAAGGTAAATAGAGGGTGTTAGGGAATATATACATATGGAAGCCTCATATAGTAAAATCCTTTAATATGTACAATTAAAGAGCATTAGCAGTTATAATTTTTAAACATTATATTTAGAACTAGAATTCAAGGCCTACTGAGTTATTATCCCAAGGTTAAAATATTAACAAATAGGGGAAAAAAAAACCCTCCTACGGTAAAGTATTTTTTGAGTTCATAATCTGCTAAACAATTGCCTACAACTATTCCACCCATTCTTATAAGTGAGAATTCAATGTGGACTTCAAGGCAGGTGGAGAATGGAAGCTAGGTAGGCAATGCCGTATGAACAACAAAAGCACATTAAAATCATCAAAATTACCCAGAATATATGGGAAACCAGATAAACAGCTGTTGATATTTCAAGTGGCATAGGAGGGGAATATGAAGCAATCACTGTTACATCCCGTGCGCACTTTAAGTGAACATCGGTACCTGTGCCTTGTTGTGGCATTGGGACATCCAGACCCTTGGGTAGAAAATAATCACAGAGCTAAGAGTTTGAAAAGAAATTATTTCAATTATATTCAAAATCCAGGGGTTTCAACCACAGAGCTATATCCCCACCAAGAACTTCATGAAGGCACATTGACTACATCTGGTTGCTTCCTGACAGACACTGTGGCTCATATAAGATACCACTGCTTCTCACGATGTTCTTTGGCCCGTTGCATTCCTGAAACTGTCTTACCCTCCTCAGAAGCCATCTTCCATCTGTCTCAGTGTTCATTGTTTTCCTCCCATAGAGACAGACATTTTCTCACTATGCTCCCTGCAAACATGTCTTTAATTGTATATGCCACTTGCTATTTTGATTATTTTTTGTTTTGCTTGTCTCTGCGGACTCCTTAGAGGCAGAACCATGTGTGGTCATGTCTGTGTGAATAGCACTGTTGTATCTGTATGTATGTAATGAAAGCATTCCTCAGAGCAAGTGATGGATTGAGTTTAGCAGGGTCATCGTCCAAGAAGTGATTCATACAGTCTATCCTATCACTTACGTTAAACTGAAGCTTAGGTATGAGTTTAAAGCTTTAAGGAATTATAAGAAAAGGTGATTAAAAAGTGAGCCACTTGGTATGCCAGGAATGGAAATATATCAAACTTTTGGCACCCCATTGCTCGCTGTAACATTTTTGTGCAGCTTTGCTATCATGCCCACAGTCCAGATGGGATTTTATTAGTTCATCAAACAATTCAACAGATTTGACTTCCATTTAATCAGGGTAATTAGTAAAATCTTAAAATAAAGTAAATGGAATAGCTAAGTTGACTGGGATATTCAATTATGATTTTTAGTGTTTAATAAATTTAAGTGAAATAAAAATAGCAATATACCTCCCTATGATCTGACACATTAATTTTGATAATACAGCTGACATTGCAGATATTACCACCTCTTCTGAGCTCCAGGAACCTTTACTTGACCAAGAAAATGCTAATTCTAATGGACTTTTATCCCCAAAGCAAATACATTTGTTTTTTTTTGTTGTTGTTGTTGTTGTTGTTCTACGTTTAGAATGTTACTTTTTCATAATGTACAGGGTAATGTAGCAAGCTTCAACTAGTCTAAAACTTGATGAACAGGCTGTGGACCAGAAGGGTTTCTAAAAATGGTCTTAGTTATGCACGTACTTATGGACATTTCAAGTCTAGCATTGTGCTAGGCACGTGGCGTTTAATGCTTTCAACCCTCATGGAGATGGTGCTTGTGCTGTCCTCGCTGACAAGGCTGGCCATGATGAGAGAAGTCAGCTTCAAGATCCTGTTCAGACTGCGAGGTGGGCACATCACCGTTGAAAGCTATGATTTAAATATGAAAATCTGAGTGGACTAATTTTGCCTGACACCGGCTACCTTGCATCAAGATAGCTCGTGATAAATTAGTTTCAGTATCACTGTAGTGTTTTAGTCAACTTTATGCCAAAAATGTTTACAGCCATTCATGCAATGGCCACAAAGATGACTTTGCTAAGGGCCAAGGGGCAAGAAGTCTATTTCTCACCCCACCCCCTGTCACTGAAAAGTATTTCATCTTTGAAATGTATGTCTAGAAGTTGAATGCTGCCTTGCTGGGATTTAGTCTCTCGACAAGCTTTCTAGTGAGTTACAAATTTCTTTCTGTGGTTCCATGTTCTTTGTGACCAATTATGTTACTGGTTGGCAGATACCATGAAAATAATAGCTTCAGAAAGGCTCCAGAGTGGATCCCAAGACACCACCACCATCTCCCATAGCACAATTCGGTTACTTTTCTTAAATTGTTTTTTTTTTAATTTATTTGAGAGTGACAGAGTGAGAAAGAGGCAGATAGAGAGGGAGAGAGAATGGGGGCCCCAGGGCCTTCATCCACTGCAAATGAACTCCAGATGCATGAGCCACCTTGTGCATCTGGCTTACATGGGTCCTGGGGAATGAAGCCTCGAACTGGGGTCCTTAGGCTACATAGGCAAGTGCTTAACTGCTAAGCTATTTCTCCAGCCCTCAGTTACTTTTAAGTGAGATTCATTCTTTTTTTTAGAGCCTCTATCCTATAGTCTGATGGCAAGTTTTGTACAGCCAGAAGATGGACAGATCAATAGAATTAGCATACAACAAAGCAGAATTTGATAATCAAGATACAATTGGATGAAACATGTAGTTTAAAATCAAGAGGTTGGAGCTGGAGGGATGGCTTAATGGTTAAGGGAGTTGCCTGTGAAGCCTGGGGACCAAAGTTTGATTCCCCATTACCCTCGTAATCCAGATGCACAAAGCGGCACATGTATCTGGAGTTCTGCAGTAGCTAGAGGCCCTGGAATGTCCATTCTCTCTCTATCTGCCTCTTTCAAATGAATTGATAAAATATTTGAAAAATAAAATAACAACATAAAATCAAGAGGTTGAAAATATTGTTTCCATATACTTTAAGATAGTTATGCTCAATTCATTTCTTTCATCTAGTAGCTATGTTTTTGTGAATTACAAATGTACACAACAACAAAAGAAAACATTATAGCAAAATAGGAAATTGACTCTGAATTTATTAAACTCTTAAAGAAGACCCTAAGAATTCATCATCTTAGGCAGCCATAGAGACTCAAGGGTTTAGTGTAATCTCTTCTATTTTTTTAACCACTTAAAGTAGTTTTATAGATCATTCCATATGAGTCTATTGGGATCTTAGTTCTCCATACCTAGTTCACAGGATAAAGCGGAGGTAGCAAGTAAGAAATATTGTGAAAACCTAGGTTTCTATTGTTTGTCAATATGAAAATTCTATTTACAGAGTTGTACTCCTAGCATTGCCTTAATATAAACCTACCTACTGTGAAATGAATACAACTTACCCATTTATGAAATGGATAATCAGTAAATGCTCAATATATGCTAAACACGATTCCATACACTTGGAGTACATTAGTAGACATATTTTCATTTCATTATGAAGCATATTTTCTAATTTAAAAAGTGTGTCATTGGGCTGGAGAAATGGCTTAGTGGTTAAGTGCTTGCCTGTGAAGCCTAAGGAAGCTGGTTCGAGGCTCGATTCCCCAGGACCCACGTTAGCCAGATGCACAAGGGGGTGCACGCGTCTGGAGTTCGTTTGCAGTGGCTGAAGGCCCTGGTGCACCCATTCTCTCTCTCTCTCTCTCTCTCTCTCTCTCTCTCTGCCTCTTTCTCTCTCTGTCTGTGGCTCTCAAATAAATAAATAAAATAAACAAAAAAAAATTAAAAAATAAAAAAATAAAAAAAATAATAATAAAATTTAAAAAAAAGTGTGTCATTAAGCCAGGCATGGTGGCACACGCCTATAATCATGGCACTTGGAAGGCCTAGGTAGGAGGATTGCTGTGAGTTTGAGGACAACCTGAGACTGTAGTGAGCTATAGGTCAGCATAGGATAGAGTGAGACCCTACCTAGAAACAAACAAAAAAAAAAAAAAGAAAGAAAGAAAGAAAATAAGAGAAAAGAAAACAAAGAGTGGCATTAAAGAGAGGCATAGTAAATTAGCAACTCACTTGATACTAGGAGTATGAGGGAGGGTTGTAAGAAACTGCATAGATTCCACTAAGCAGGTGAGGGGAGAGGGCCAGAGTGTGCTTTGGACATTACTGAAGGGGCGGATACACACCACAAACAGAGGTGCAGCCAGGAAAAGGCTGCTGTTAGCAGAGCAAGGAGCAGATTCATTTTTCAAAACGTTTTTTTGTTATTGTTTTTGGCTTTTTGAGGTAGAGTCTCCCTATAGCCCAGGCTGTCCTTGGAGTCCACTATGTAGTCTCAAAGTGGCCTGGGACTCACAGCAAGCCTCCTTCCTCAGTCTCGCAAGTGCTGAGATTAAAGGCATGCACCAACATTCTCAGCTTTTAAAACAGTTTGTACTAAACATTTTCATACATGTACATATTTTGATCATAATCCCTCCAGTTTCCTTCTTTTGTCCCTCTTCCACCATCCCACTTTTACTGGACTCCCCCTTTTCAACTAGTCCCTCTCTGCTTTGATGGCGTTCTGTTTTTGTTTTGTTTTTTGCTTCCTCTGCCATCCATGATGACATGTGGATGGACCCACTATTGTGCAGGTCTTACGTAGGTCGCGACAAGTCGCTGTGAGGTCATGAGTGCAGTGGTCGCCTCATGTTTGGACGTCGGCATTCTAAGCTTTCTTCCCATCCTCTGGCTCTGATGTGTTTTTCTTTTTTCTTTTTTTTCTGCCTCTTCTTCCACAGTATTAACTGAGCTTTGGAAAGTCAGATGAAGATGTCTCATTTGGCACTAAGCACTCTATAGTCACTTATTCTCAGCATTTTGACAAGTTTTGAGTCTCCCCAGTGTTCACTGCCAACTGCAAAAAAAAAAAAAAAAAAAAAAAATCAGCTTCTCTAAACACAGGTGAAAGCTATTTTAATTCATGACCATAAACACAAATATTTAGAGGGAAATTTGATGGGTACAGCATATTCTTTAGCCAAACAACAGTTGGAGCTTTCCCTCATTCATTTTTATTTCCAGGCTATTAATATGACGTGTGTGCAAGTTGGGATGAAAGAAAACTGTAAGATTCCTAAAACACATATTAGCATCTACAAGGTGGTAACGGTACACTCCGTATTGATTTTAACATTGGAACCAGCTAAACATACTGAGAGATTGGATATAAGGATTAAAAAGAAGAGCAGAATCAGAGATGCCCTCAAGGTCCTTGGTTTGGAAGGATGGCACTGATGGCAATTGGATAGGTAAGTCTATGGGTATGGGCAAGGCAAAGGTAGGGCAGGGTGGGCATGAGAGATTTATTACATGTCTGTGTGCATGTGAGATCTTTCCATGAAGGATAGTAACCCCTGGCCCAACTCCTAAAGAAAACATATAATCACAATCATGGGGGGTGGGGTGCGGGCTGGTTGCAACTTCCAGAGCAGCATGGACTACATGACAAGTTCCAGGTCAACCAGAGCTACGTAGACCTTGTCTCAAATAAATGAATTACTGACCAAAAGAATAAATTAATGCATGCATGAATAAATAAACAAATTTGTTAAATAAATAGTCTGATGCAGCTCAGACTTTCCTTAACATCGAGTCAGATAAGCAATCCTACATGTTTGAAGGAAGAGTGGGAGAATAACCCTAATGTTTTGCTTTCTGCGTTATAACCAAAGATGACCACATGTCTTTTACTATCTTCTCCTTATTATGGTTGGAAATTCATTCTAAATACTTTATCGATATTTCAATGGAAATAGGTGTACAAAGACCAATACATTTCAACTGGTAACAGTGTTTTCTTATAGAATACATATGACTTTCTGACGCAGGTAGTATCCTACCAAAAAAGAAAGGGCGGGGGTGGGGGATCTCAGGCTTTTCTTTTATGCCTGTCATTTTTTTTTTTGAGGTAGGATTTTACTCTAGCCAAGGCTGACTCTGTAGCGCTAGGCTAGCCTCAAACTCATGGTGATCCTCCTACTTCAGCCTCGGTTTCAAGTTTTTTGACAGTGAACTTTTCCCCAACTGCTTTGTAGCTGTTCATTTATTCTTCATTGCAACTTCTAATTTTAAATTTGTATTCATTTTAGTTGGTGCAGTAGGAGAACATGCAACCACTACTCTGCATGTTGACAGTAACGCAGACATGTCTGATGGTAAGGGAAAGCAGACTTTCTGCTTTCCTAATAAGAAAGTGCATTCTTGGTATGAAGAGGACACAAGTCTGATTCTTTTCTTATTTTTTTTTAACAATTAAATCTCCATTGAGAGATAACATATTTTCTCTTCACTACAAACTACAATTTAGCAAGGGTCAGTGAGAGTTCACAGGAAATTACTTTCCTGGCACCTACACACCACTGGGTAAGATATTTAAAAGAAAATAATTGAAATAAATTCTAAAGAACATGCAATAAAAATGCAGCACTCTTTCATTTCGAAGGGAGCTTATTAAGTGTGTCCGGACTTTTGTTCTATATAAGAAAAATGGCTTTGTATTTCTTTGAGTATGGCAATAATCCACTTGGTGGTAAGTAACAAGAAATATAGGTGCAATTCATGCTGGTAAGTAGATTACTCTTGCTTGTCTTGCCCATGGTACATAAACACAGATGTCAGGAGAGAATCCCTTTGTATATTAATCTGACTCCCGGATGCTGTTGACACAGTAATGAATAAGGCAGTATTATCTGTCTCCACGCATGTTCTTCCTGCTTTACAGAGTAGACTTTCTTATTTGAAAATAAATTAAAAGAAAGGGGAATTTACAGCTATTTAGAATTCTAACAACTAATATTAAGACATAAACCCTTTGGATTATGCAGTAATTCTACAAATTCACACACTTAGGGAAAACCTAGCAGCCTTCATCCAGTAATCCTGAATTTGTATCTGAAAGAGGGAGAAAAACATTTAAATCTGTAACTCTCAGTACCAGTAATCAGTTGCTACCCACAATGAGCTGTTGGTTGGAGAGACCTCAAAGTCCCAAAACAAGACAGGTTTCTGTCAAAACACTTTATTTCCTACCTGAGGCAAAAGGTAAGATCCTATTGCTGAAGACACAATATTTTACTGTCACAGAACATGGAGAGACCTGGCTGGAATTTGGAAGACAGCCACTCTCCAGACAGCCCATCTAGATCTCAAAAGTGCTACATGAGCTAATGGAGGAAAGTGGCCAACAACGGTCTGAGCAACCAGAGGTCTAAGCTACTCAGAAGCAAGCACCCTGACAGGATGTATATGCCAGGGCAGTGGTGGCACATAGCCTAGGTGGGTAGCCAGGAGCTTTCTGATTGGCTAAGAAATATGTTCAGTGTAAAGGAACCCATATCTAGAATTGGGGACCAGATCAGAATCCTATGGAGACAAAGATTATGCTCTCCAGTGTCAAGCTCTCACTAGTCCTTGGCTAAAAGAGGGGTTACAGACATCAAATTCTCCCTAAATTAATAATGCTTATCCCATTTAAACTATGAAGAAACTGTTATTTTTCAGAAGGTAGCGAGACTGGGGGAGATAAACCACCCCTTGCACTTCAGCCAAACCACAGCTGAATCCACAGAGGAATGGGGAGACGAGCAAGAGTGCTGCTTCCATGCTGAACCTCGTAATCAGTGCCAGGGTGTAGCAGACAGACCATGTGGACACTCAACACCTGCCAAAGAAGAGATCCAGAGGCTCCTAAGAGCTCATCATTGAATCAGACTTAAAACTCACCCACCACGGCTCAAGGAGTTTTGCAGAAGAGGGGCCAGAAAGATTGTAAGAGCAACAGGTTGAGATATTATGCCCCCTCTCCAAAAACAGTAACTGACCACTGTTCCCATAGCTCATAAACGACGACCCCATAGGGAATATCTGCAACCCCACTGAGAGGCGTCCCCAACAGAATGGGGGCAGGAACAAGGGAAAAGAGGGTACCAACACATGATGAATCCATGCAAATATGTTGTTAATAATAACAATAATGAAAAAAAGAGATTTGCAGAGAAGTCATTTATATCCTGTTCCAACTATTTCCTAGGTGATGGTCTGAATGCAGTCCCTTTCATAGGCCCATGAGCCTAAACATTTGGTGCCTAGCAATGTGACACTGCTAGAGAAGGTTGTGAAAATTTTAGGAAAAGGAGTCTTGCTGAGGGAAGGGTGTCACTGGGGATGAGTCTTTAGGAGTCATTCTCAGCCTCACTTGCTGTTCTCTCTCTCTCTACTTCCTTCCTGACTATGTGATGCCGTGACACTGACTTCTGCTGCTGCCATGTTAGTTACCCCCTCCCCTGTGGGCTCTGCGCACTGGAACTGAAAGCCAAAATAAACCCCTCCTTCCATAAGCTGCTTTGCGTCAGGGATCTTGTCCAGGCAAAGAGAAAGCATCTGAAAGAGAAAATTGGCCCCATGAGTTGGGAAGTTGCTATCAACATAATTGTTTGGTTCTTGGCCTTTTGGAACTGGTTTTAAGGAGGAATGTGGAAGAATTTGGAATTTTGGATGACAGCTGCCTTATAATGTTGTAAGCAGAGCTATAGGGACCATTTGATGTGAGTCTGAAGTTTAAGAGGCCAATGTTGACAACGGGGCACAATCTTTTGAGGCTTTAGCAGAGGAAAAAGAAAAAAAATACTTTACTATAAGGAATTGGACTAGAGGCCTTTCATGTGATATTCTGGCAAAGAAACTGGGTACATTCTGCCCATGTCCTGCAAACTTGAGTATGCTGAATTTTAGAAAATGAAATAATGTCCTTTGCAGAGGACATGTAAAGGTAAAAAGGCAAGGAATCTTCAGCATTGTTTTTCTTTGCTACCCGGACTCAGATCTGCAGTGAAAGAGAAAAATACAGACCAAAATATATGTAAACTGAGAAGTTTGGCATGTAAAGAAATATAAGCAAGTTTGAAATCCCAGGGATGGAAATTGCAACTGCTTAACCTATAATTATAAAAATGATTACCACCCTTAAAGATGAGCATATTGCTCTGCAGTGGGACAACAGGCAGGATTCCCTAAGGGCAAAACCCAACCCACTGAATGTTCAAGCTCTTAAGAATATGAATTCTTGCTGGGCGTGGTGGCACATGCTTTTAATAACAGTACTCAGGAGGCAGAGATAGGAGGATCGCCTTGTGTTCAAGGTCACCCTGAGACTACATAGTGAACATAGTGAATTCCAGGTCAGTCTGGCCTAGAGTGAGACTCTATCTCAAAAAAGAAAAAAAAAAGAAAGAAAGAAAAGAAAAAAGATGTGAATTCTTTTGAAAGGACAAGGACTGAAGACAAAAGACTGAAAAGACTGAAGGGGGTTCGCTGCTCTCTAAGGCCAGTAATATGGGAATTTGGGGGACACTTGACAATGCAACAAGATGATGCAGGAATGTAGGTTCCTTTCCAATGCATCAATATGATATGCCAGGATTCTTGTCTCATAAATTCAATGAATGAAACCAACAGACCAGAGGATAAGGTTCATAAAATTTTTATTGTAAGTTGCAGCTTTAGGAGGTAGAGCTTTAAGAGAAAGGGAGATTAAGGGAAGCAAGGAAGACATAGCCCTTGTAGCCCTTGTACAAGGAGGCAAGATGGGGTTTGAGAAACTCACCTCAAGACTGAGGTTGGGGTTTATTATGTGACCCCTGTGGATGAATGACTGATCTAGTCAGTCTAGTTCTGACATCACATGTATGGGTTGGATCAGAATTTCTAGAAAAGAGCAATCTTTCCAGAAATTTTAATTTAACTCCATCATGACAGAGATAAGAATAGGCCAGTCTTGTTTGGGTTTAATCTTTCCTTGCCATATCCCCTTCCTCACTTTTTGAATCATATTTTTACTCTGCACCATTATAAGTTGAAAGAATGTTGCTTGTGTTTTGCTGTTACAAGGCTTACAGATAAAAGAGACTGCCTTGAGTATCAGATGAGATTTTGGGCATTTGGCTTTTGAACAGTGTTAGGACTGGTAAAAACTACAAGGACTTTCAAAGCCAGAATACATCATGATATAGCCATGGAACCCATGTCAGGGGTAGAATGTGATGATTTGAATGCAATGTTCTTCATATGTTTATGTCTTTGAACACTTGGTGCCCAGCACAGTGGCCTGATTTGGGAAGGCTGTGGAACCTTTAGAAGGTGGAGGCTTGCTGGAGGCAGGGTGCTGCTGGGAAGTAGTCCTTAAGGTTTTGCAATCCTCTCGCTTTCTATTTTCTCTGCTTCCTCCCTGACAGTATTAGCATGTGGTACTGGCTTCCTGAATCTGTTGTATTGTCCCACCATGATGGACTCTACTCTCTGGTACTTTCTGGTACCCATGTTTGGTTGGGTATCTCTTCCCAGCAATGAGAAAGTAACTGATACACTAAAGAAAGCAAAGCAAACAACAACAAAAGTAGGAAACATGGCTGCACTTGTATCTCAGTGACCGAGTCCTTGCTTGGCATCTAAGAGCTATGGATGTGATCTCCACTATTGCAGAAGAAGGAGGAGGAGAAAGAGGAGGAGAAGAAGAAGAAGAAACCCTTTTATAATCTAAACTGCTTCTTAGCTCTTTGATAGCCAAATAGCATTTAAATGGGATTGGTAAATTATGGTCAACAAGAAATACCATAGAATGTCATTTTCTAGCCATGGCCACAGCCACACGGAACTGTGTCCTTCCTGCTGAAGGTTCTATGTGCCATAGAATGGAAAATCTCAACCAGCTCTACTCCATGCGAGTTTGAGGAAGTTGTACATATGGTTTCAGCAGTAATACTCTTATTATGGAGGCAAAGTGATACAGCAAGGAAGCTCAGTAATGCTCTTAGGAGGACCGATGCCAAAGTGCTAAGTAAGATGTTGCTGCCGTGAGGTGTGCATATTTGATAGCTCATTTCTAACCACATTATGGCAAGAACAGAGCAGAAGACAAGTCAGAAAATAAAGTATCAAAGATACGTCTGTAAACATATTGCAATTGTGTTTAGGACACTTATTTATATACATGGCCTATTTCTGTAACCTATAAGACTTGTGCATTTTTTTATAACTATCTTTTTACTGTACAGCATCTTTCTTTGGTAACTTCTATGTATGAAGAGTTATTTTCAGAGGCTGGATTTCTGAAAGATGTAAGGTTATTTACAGACATTTTAGTGGATGTATTAGTCAGCTTCAGGTTCGCTGAGATGAACTTTCAGACCAGACACAGTTATGGAGGAAGGGATTTATTGAAGCTTACAGATCCAGGGGAAGTTCCATAATGGCAGAAGAAACTGGCCTGCCTTCACAGGCCCAAGCAGAGAGAGACAAGCCTAAAGGTCAAAAGCCAGAGCATACTTCAGGAACTCCTGCTAGGCACACTTTGCATATCTTTAGATTGAAATCTCAAACCCACCACCACACCTTAAGATCCACACAATGGCATTGCCTCCAGCCAGATGGCTAGAGATGCAAACTACAAACAAATAAACAACTGAATATATTGGGGGCCATCTATTCTATTCAAACCACCACAGTGGATATGATGAATGGATAGTCAAAGTGGTTAATTCTAATTTAAGCCAAAATCATACCATGACTGTCAAAGTACATGAGGAATCACCTGGAGAGGTCCTAAGATCCAAACTTCTCCCCCACATCCTCAGATTTTTCATTCCTCAGGTCTGGGGAGGAATCTTGCATTTCCAGAAAGTCTCCCCAAGGTGCTGATGCTGCTGGGCCAGGGATCAGGTTGGCAACAGATGAAACAAAATGCCATCTGTGGTGGTTTGAATAGAATAGATGACCCCCCAATATATTCAGTTGTTTATTTGTTTGTAGTTTGCTTCTTTAGCCATCTGGCTGGAGGCAGTGTCACTGGGTGGATCTTTAGGTGTGGTGGTGGGTTTCAGATTTCAATCTAAATATATACAAAGTGTGCCTAGCAGGAGTTCCTGACGTGTGCTGTGGTTTTTGGCTTTAGGTTTCTGCTTCTCTCTCTCTGACTGGGCCTGTGAAGGCAGGCCAGCTTCTTCTGCCATTATGGAACTTCCCCTGGATCTGCAAGCTTCAATAAATATCCTTCCTCCATAACTGTGCCTGGTCTGAAAGTTCATCTCAGTGAACCTAAAGCTGTCTGCTACAGAATTTGGTACCAGGAGTGGGGTGAGATGAACCTGACCATGTGGATGTTGATCTTTTGGAATCTTTGCTTTGGAGGAATGGGCATGGACTTGGTGCTTGCAAATGAAGATGCCTTCTGGAGTGGTAAGCCAAGTTTTATGGGCTATTATGATGAGAGCTTGAGAATTCTAAGTGCAGACAATATTGAACTTCAAGGCTTGGCTTATGAGCTTTCTATGGGGAAGGAAAGGCTGCAGAGGACTTTGTTGGAACTGGGCTACTGGCATAAGGGTTGGCTGCATCTTGCTGCCCAGGCCCAGAGAGTTTAATCAAGGTTACATTTATTATAGACTGCTGTGCTTGGCCAGAGATATTGGATTGACAAATTTAAGATTTTTAAGCTGGAAAACTTTAAGCAAGGTAAATTTACTGGCACAGAGACTGCTTTTAGGTTACTGAACCTGCTATTGTCAAACACATTAGCAATCTTAAGGAAGATGGTCCAATTGCTTTACATTAAAACAATGGAAAGGATGCCTGAGGAAGGACTCTCATAGAAATACAAACCCTTTTGGAAAGAGTTGACTATAGAAGGAACCTGCATTTCAAGGTTATGATTTATTTCATCTGTGAATTAAGAATATGGCTGTGTCCTGCACACCTGGTATTGGCTTCAGAAGCATGAAAAATGCGAGGAGTGGTCATGAATTACACATGCTTCCAGGAGCTGCCACTGAGATGCGGCATGAGGTAGGGCCTGATGCCCTGATAGGCTGAAAGAGCCTTTGGAAAATGTGAGGACTGGTCATGAATTGCACATGGTTCCAGGAGCTGCTGCTGAGATGTGGCATGAGGCAGGGCATGATGCCCTAATAGGCTGAAAGAGCCTTTGGAAGATGGACTGTGGTTTGCATGAAGACCTGAAGATGTTTTGGATATACCAGGACTATGCAAGCGCAACCATAGAGCGCATTGTTGGCCTGGGATGGAAGTCTTCCCTGGCTACTCTGCCCAGATGGAGAGGAAGAATTGGAAAATCTGGAGACTGTCAGTCTCTGGTTATGTTGAACTTGAACTGCAGAAGTTTGATTTTTGTTTGATGGTGGTTGAGTTTACATTGCTTTAGTCTCTCCTTGGTATGCCTTATGCCAGTTGAAAATGTTTACTCTGTGCCTTTATATGTTATAAATGTTTAACTTGTTTGATTTTACAGGTCTTAATATCTTAAATTAGTCAAGACTGTGGGGACCTTTGAAATTGAACTGAGTACAATTTACAATGTGTGATGGTTATAAATCTATTGGGGGCCAGGGGCTGAATGTGGTGGTTTGAATAGATGGCCCCCAATATATTCAGTTGTTTATTTGTTTGTAGTTTGCATCTTTAGCCATCTGGCTGGAGGCAGTGTCACTGGGTGGATCTTTAGGTGTGGTGGTGGGTTTCAGATTTCAATCTAAATATATACAAAGTGTGCCTAGCAGGAGTTCCTGACATGTGCTGTGGCTTTTGGCTTTAGGCTTGTGCTTCTCTCTCTCTGATTGGGCCTGTAAAGGCAGGCCAGCTTCTACTGCCATTTATGGAACTTCCGCTGGGTCTGTAAGCTTCAATAAATATCCCTTCTTCCATAACTGTGCCTGGTCTGAAAGTTCATCTCAGTGAACCTAAAGCTGTCTGCTATACCATCTTAAGATGACTCCCCTGATTTATTTTGCCATTTCAAATTTTTTATTTTTATTTTTTGGTTTTTACAGGTAGGGTCTCACTCTAGCCCAGGCTGACCTGGAATTCACTATGTAGTCTCAGGTTGGCCTCAAACTCACAGCGATCTTCCTACCTCTGTCCCCCAAGTGCTGGGATGAAAGGTGTGCACCATCACACCCAGCTAAAAAATCCATATTGTTAGGAGAAACTTGGAAACATTCCACAGAAATTGCTTTTCATCAAAAAACAGTCTACGAGGAGGTAGAGGTAGGAGGATTGCTGTGAGTTAGAGGCCAGCCTGGGACTACGTAGTGAATTCCAAGTCATCCTGGACTAGAGCGAGACCCTATCTTGAAAAACCAAAACATAAATAAATAAATAAAAATAATAAAATAAATAAATGAAAGCAATCTAAGGAGTGCTGGGGACATTGTTCCTTCATTAAAGGAGCTAAACTTCTAAAGCTTGCCAGCCAGAGTGTAATTCCTCAACACCCAGGTAAAGCCCAGCACAAAGTGATGCATGCATCTAGCATTCACTTACATTAAGAAGTAACCCTGGGGCCTGGAGAGATATCTCAGTGGGTAAGGTGCTTGCCTGTGAAGCCTGAAAAGCTAGATTCAATCCCCAGGTACCCACGTAAAGCCAGACACACAAAGTAGCACACTCATATGGAGTTCTTTTTCAGTGGCTAGAGGCCCTGGCATGGTCATTTTCTGTCTTTCCTCTACCACTCTCTCTCCTTGCAAATAAATGAAAATAAAAATATTTTTTAAAAGAAGAAACCGTGGCATGTCCATGTATGTATATGCACACACCCCAATACATGAATGAATACATACATAAACATTCATGTAAATAAATAAAATAAATTTAACACATTTTCAAAACAGAAAATACTTCATAAATTATTTTGCATTGTTTGTTAAACAGATATCCTTAGTACTTCAGAGGAATTGCTAGATGCTAGCCCAACCCAGTCTAGAAGGAACTGGGATGCCCCACAGTACAAGAGGTGTCCAGCCCCTTTTGTATGTAAAAATAATTGGGAGGGATGATCGTGAATTTAGCATCCTAACATCCAGAAAATATGGATGAAGTTTAATGAGGATCTTCACTTTTCTATGTAACATAAACAGCTAAGCTTGGATGCAATCTTAAAATTAAACTAAATTCAACTTGAGAGAGGAGAGCTCCCCCCTGGATACCAGAGTAAACTGGGTATAAGTTCACCATGTGGATTTCTTCATGTGAACCTTCATTGGGGATCTTTCTGTGCCCTCTGTGTTAGACACCTACATCCCTGAAGATAGAAGATATTTTTTTCATGGTAATAGTTTTACATTCAGGGCTTCAGTAGGTACATTTAATAAAATAGGCAATTTGCTAACTTATTTTCAATTTTAAAGATCAAATTTTGGGAGCATAAGACCATTCCTGCTCTCCTATCTCCATCTCTCATCACAATAAACTTTAATGCACCCTGTCAAACTCATATACTATATTACTAATAGGACAAATGACACTCATTTTATGAAGGTAAAATGATTGGGCTTGATCTAGTAGCTTGTCCTTGGATCCTAAAGACAATTGTTTAGTGGGTTGTGTATTCATTAAAGCAGATTATTAAATAGTGATAATAATTATTATAGATACAACGTCTTATAATTTCAACAATACTTTAAGTGATGAAGGTGAGAATAGTTACTGACAGTCCACTTGCTTGAGTTTAAATCTAATCAAAATTGGATAAGGAGGCTGGGACACCAAGCATTTCTGTAACCTAGAAGGCTGATATTCCAACTCAAAGACAGTATTATTGTTAAGCCATTTGAATTGAATAATTTTTACTTATTTTTTTATAGAAAAGGTAATGTAGTAAATTTTTTGTTATTTTGACATTCTGAATGTCAGCAAACAGTTTGAGACATTAGGAATATTGGGGCTGAATTGCATCTCCCTTAAATATAAATACCAAATTTCTAATCCTGAGTGCTTCTAAATGTGACTGTTGAAAGGGAAGTGAAATCTTCAAACAGGTGAATAAATTGAAATCCAGGCATGAATTAGAGTATGTTCTAATGTAATCTGAATGGTGGGGTATCCTTATAAGAGGATGTAATTTAGATGTAAAATGCAGCACGAGAATGTGCTGGAAAGTCACGGGTAGAAGATGAGAAGATGCCGACCACAAGACACTGAACAACAGTCTTAGAAGAAATAAGTGCTGATGATCCCTTGATCTTTAGCCTTTAACCTCAGGATCATGAGTAAATTAATTTCTATGATATAAAATACTAAGTGCCATGGTTCTGTCTTATAGAATTCCTGTAAAGTAAAACAAGATTAAGAAGAGCATACTTGGGTTTATACTAGTATAAAGATTGTGAGGTAGTATATTGAAATAAGAAAACAAAGATCATGTCTCCTAACATTCCAAGTTTCTGAGTTTATTATTACCACAAGCTTCAATCATGACACGGAGTCTAGAGGACTTAGAGATGCATGATTGCAGTCAATGATGCTCTTAGGCCACTTGATGGGCAGTCTATGTGGATAAGTGCAAGTGATACATACAGGAAAACAAACCGAAATACTGTAGAACGTTGTTTATTATTATTTATCATTAATAACCAGGATCTGTCAAAAATAGTTCACCTAGGGATGGAGAGATTGCTTAGTGGTTAAGGCGCTTGCCTGCAAAGCCAAAGGACCTTGGTTCAATTCCCCAGTATCCACGTAAGCCAGATGCATGTGGTGGCACATGTGTCTGGAGGTCGCTTGCAGTGTCTGGGAACCCTGGCATGCCCATTCTCTCTCTCTCTCTCTCTCTCTCTCTCTCAAATAAATAAAATAAAACTTTAAAACTATAATTAAAAAATATTTCACCTAGCATGGTGAATATGGTATAGGTCCAGGAGCTAGACATACCTGAATTTAAATTTCAGTTCTAATGCTGAGCTGATCATTGTTATTTCATGCTGTAAAATATGGGTGCTCATAGTACTAACCTCACAGGAATCTTTTCTGATTCAATAAAATAATCTGTGTAAACTTCTTAGCTGAGAATATTTTCTTAATAGACTTTAGTTATCTGCATTAACAAGCTATTTATCTCTTTATTTGCCATGTTTCCTGTTCTAAAACTTAGGAAAATAACTTCATAAGGGATGCTCACTCTTCTACTGGTAGCCATTCTTATTCCTAGCATCATCGGTTGCTTCCTTATTGTCAGGTGCAGTGCAGAGGCATATTTAAGCTGCAGTAGATTTTTCTATTCACTCGTCGGCCCACTAAAATCATGGTGCATTTCCTAAGAGTTTGATTTTCTCTGAGCAACTTTGTAGAATGACAGCATGTACTTAGCTCGCATTCCTGCAACTCGGCTCACTGATTTGAAATTGATTCCATCCCTCCTTGAGAATTCACGGATGATGTGTTAGAATTTAGGCCAAGTTTGTGGCAACAGCTTTTTATCCTATAAATATGAAGTACTGTTGTGCTAGGTGCTAGACAGAATGTTTCAAAAAATCAAATCCAGCCGGTGCGGCTCAAAGTCATAAAGAAGTATTCTACTTACCTGACAACTTGTACTAGGAAACGCACCATTAAATGCTGTCATATGTCTTTATAAGACATCAACGAGTACAAAATGTTGGATGAATTCAGAGGAACAGGTGCTCAGTTGATGGACAGGCCAAAGAGACCAGAGTATTTGAATTTCACCCACCCTATTTCTTTCTACCTGTCTGAGGGCTTAAAGATAGTTTCTATACTTTTTAAAAAATATATTTTATTATTTATTTATTTATTTATTTATTTATTTGACAGAGAGAGAGAGAGAGAGAGAGAGAGAGAGAATGGGCGCACCAGGGCCTCCAGCCACTGCAAATGAACTCCAGATGTGTGTGCCCCCTTGTGCATCTGGCTAACGTGGGTCCTGGGGAATAGAACCTGGGTCCTCTGGCTTTGCAGGCAAACACCTTAACCTCTAAGCCATCTCTCCAACCCTGGTTTTTATACTTTTTACTTAAAACATGGTAACTATTCCTTTTGTACATTGTCAAATATTTTACCAGAAACAACAAAAAATTAAAAAAAAAAAAACATTACAGTTAACTCTACAACCTCCACCATCCCATCAGTATGAGTGTGTGCTGTGCTCTGTGTGTGTGTGTGTGTGTGTGTGTGTGTGTGTGTGTGTGTGTGTCCATTATTAAATGTCAGACTGGTGGAAATGTATTGCTTTCACCATTTTCACAAAGTGCAGATGTGGTGACCTCTGCTCCCGGGGATGCTCAGTGTACAGTGCTTCAGACTTGTGTCTCTTCCTCTATCTCCCCACTGCACCGGCTGGCTAACTGAGCTTTTGGGAAGGGCTTATTTTGGATCCAAACTTTAAACCTCTTCAAATCATGTGGGAAAAGGTGATCCTCCCTAGTTTTTAAGAACCTTAATATTTAATTGCTTCTTCCTTTCAAGACAATTTAGCTATTCATGGATTTGTTTTTTTCTCTTCTCATTTCTCCCAAGTGAATAAAACATTATACTCCGCAGAGCAGAGGCCTAAACAGATGGGATATTGGGTATATTTGATAAAGGGTAAAGCACACCACAAAGTACTGTATGGGTAGAATAAATATGTCCAGTGAACAAAACCACTTCAATTTGCTTTAGATATTGGAGTTAAACTCCTTCATACTCACATCTTCCCTAGTAGTACTCATACCACAGATTCCAAAGATTATCAAGGCTACCTTGTTCCTGTGCCCTAAGTCACCAATTTAGATACACACACACACACAGAGAGAGAGAGAGAGAGAGAGAGAGAGAGAGAGAGAGAGAGACAGAGAGCTGGTCATTGTGTTAGCTATGAAATATACAAAACCATGAGAAAAGTGAAAAAAGTAAAAATTAGAGTACTCTCTTTTTCTATCCATTGCTAGCTGTTTGAAGAATTGTGAAGGCTACAGAAATGAAACTACCCAGAAAGGCCTAAATTAATTTGCCTTCTACAAAGTCTTAAACTTTTTTCTCTTCTTATGCTTAATTTATTAAACCTTTTTTGCTTAAAATATCTTAATGGTCTCTTGTCTATAAAATATTTGGCATTTCCCCTTTTTTTTTCATGACCCTCTCCCATAGTTAAACTCCATCTCTGCCTTCCGCTCTCGGTGTGGCCCAGTTGATTGGGTCTTTATGAAGGTGTGGGGAACTGTGCTAAAACAACTCAGATTAGAGCTCAGTGAATAACTTCTTGTTTTACCAATATGCCTGTTAAACATTTAATGCTGTGAACATATGGGCTTTCTGTGTAAGCAACACGCTATGAAAGCAAAATATGGTGGTATGGAATTTTCAGTTATGACACAACTTGCAAAACGAAGATAAACTCATAACATGCACAGGTGTTTTAATTGTGTAGAAATTTGTGGAACGATGTTTCTTAAAGGTATTTACACATCTCTGTAGCAATGCTTTTATATAACATGTGCATTTTATTTATTTATATCCTGCTTTGTTATTTTCTTTTTTTTTTTGGTTTGTGTGCACAGGCAGCCCTCTGGATGTCACAGGTTAGTTAATCATTATTCCTTTAAACAACAGTCTGGATCAAAGTCTATACTATCTAAATACTTGCTTAATAGCTTTATGCCTCAGCAGAAAGACTTATTGGCTCCATCTGTGTGTTTCCTGCAACAGAGCATTTTTATGTAATGACATGTACCTAAAGGCTCTTTGAAAAGAATTCTAGCTGAATGTGCATAGGGGCCTGGAAAAAAAAAAATAAAAGCTCTGTGTATTTCTCAGTTTTAGAAAAAAAAATAGTATTTATTGTGTAGAGAAGAGATTTTAATACACTGAGACTGAGATCTCCCTTTTATCATTAAAATAACCTTCGGTGGCTGGAGAGATGGCTTAGCATTTAAGGTATATGGTTGCAAATCCAAAGGACCCAAGTTCAATTCCCTAGGACCCACATAAGTCAGATGCACAAGGTGGCACATGTGTTTGGAGTTCATTTGCAGTGGATGAAGGGCCTTGAGTGCGCATTCTCCCTCTCTTTCTCTCTCTCTGTCTCTCTCTTTCTCTCTGTCTCTCAAATAAATAAAATTAAAATATTTTAAAATAATCTAAATTGGTTATTAGGATAAGAAAATTAACATTGCTACATGTGAAAGAATTTAAAAGCAAAATCTGTTGGATGTTTGGTTTAAGCAGTCTGGTAGAATTTTCCAAAAACAGATCAAGTTTTCATGGGTATTTTCAATAAATCTATTAGGAATGTTTAGTTTCTGTGGGATCCACACACTGGAAGATAGCAAGAGGGCTATGGACTTGGGTAAGAAAGTAGAGAAACTGCTTAGTCAAATCACTTTTTGCCTGTAATGCTAAGCTCAATGTAGGGATAAAGATTCAGACAATGATGAAATGCACACAAACCCCACATTTAAAACAGGCACATCCACCTCAAGTTTGTTTATGAGAGCATTTGGTCAGTGAAAAGAAAATGCGTCGTTTTGAAAGAGCAGATAGGGCTAAATGGAGTGTGTTCATTGTGTTGTTCCTGCGTAGTATTGTGGAGAGCTGGGTATGTGGTGCATGCAAGTGTGTGCAGATGGCCCACGCATAGGCAAGCCAAAGGAGAGAGCCACACGTGGTCCCTTCCACGGTCCATTTCCTTGTTTCCTTGAGACAGAGTCTCTTACTGATTCAGGGGCTTGCTGGCTTAGAGAACCTCAGTCATTCTACAGTTTCTGCTCCTTACAGGACTGGACTATGGACATGTGTGGTCACACCCAGCTGTTTAAGTGGGTGCTGTGGAGGGGGGACTCTAACTCAAGATAACTCACCCCCGCCTTAGACCTCTATGGTTGCATAGGAAGGACTCTTAATCATTGAGCCATCTCTCCAGTCCCCAGAAACGGAATCTCCATCCTTATCGCCATAGTAACAAAAGAATTGAAATAGAAGATCAAAAGGGAAGCAGATTCTGTTTAAGCTACAGTACCAGTTCAGTATCACCGGACAAAGCCATCTTCTCATTTGCAGGATCTTCCCACCAGGCGTGCGCTGTGATAGAATTCATCATACCTGTCACATTATAATTGAGTACATGTGTGTTTGCAGAAGGATGAGTTGTGAACATTTCAGGGTACGGTGCGCAGCTGTTGTGAGGCTCAAGGGAGCATTTCCTCTGAGGTCTCGAACCACTCTGCTTGTCTGCCTCATGACTACTGCCAGATAAGCTTCTATCTACCCTTGTTCTCCAAGAGTCTGGAAGCTGAAGCGCTTTATACTCCAGGATAAGAAGGAAATAGCAAGCAAAATGGATTCTTTCTGACGGGGTGTTTGCTTCAGGTTTTGTTTTTGGTTTGTATTTGGACATTTTATTCTTGGTCAGGAATGTTGTAAAATGGGAAGGAGACTGGAAAAATCCAATGTAAAAAAAATGTTGAGAGTGGTTCTAAGGAAAACAGAGAGCCCTTGACATCTGGATGCCTTCTCTCTAGAGTCTCAAGGTGTTAATAAATCATGTTTATTGTACAGTTTACAAACAAGAGGTTTTAGCTGGTATGTGGCCTGGCTATTGTCAGAATAACCCAGATTGGCCTTGAGTTTTACATCTGCTCTGCTCCTGACTGCTGGTATGATAGATGTATCTATACGCATGCCATCATATTCTGTGTCTTATTTTCTACTGATTTTTATGAATTTGTCAATTGTACCAGGTTGATTCTCATGTCCTTGGTATTTTTAAAATATCAACCAAATGCCAAATATTATGAAAAAGATTATAATATCAATTTTTACAAATAAGATATGTGCACTTTGTGCTCATATTGAAATTTTTCATTGATAGTTAGCTTGGTATCAATAAAAAATATCCAGCCAGAAGAGAAAGCACAGACTGCTGGAATCTCTAGTGAGTAAACTGGGGATTGTTGGGGAACAGTCACCCTGTGAGGTGGGTGATGGGGAAAAGCTGACATTTTAATAGCAAAAAAAAAAAAGAAAGGAAACTTTTGAAAGGTTCTATAATGCAATCACCAAATTGTGGAGACAAAGTGAATTTGAGAAAATAACACCTTCTACTAGCAGAGGGAGAGTCAAAGATGGAGGGGATAGGGACAGGAGGAGGGAACAGAGAGAGATAAAGGCAGAAGAAAATCCAAGGACAAAATGGAAGGGGGTGATAGAGATACAAATAATAATAATAATAATGGGCTGGAGAGTTGGCTTAGTGGTTAAGGCACTTGCCTACAAAGCATAAGGACTCATGTTTGACTCTCCAGGTCCCACATAAGCCAGATGCATAGTGTCACAAACATGCAAGGGCACTCATGTACACAAGTAGGTGCATGCACCTGGAGTTCCACTGCAGTGGCTAGAGGCCCTGTTGTGCCAATTCTCTCCCTTCCTCCCTCTGTCTCTCTCTCTCTCTCTCTCTCTCTCTCTCTCTCTCTCTCTCACATACACACACACACACACACACACACACACACACACAAAAGGCAGTCTGTTGGGCTTGCCTCACAAAAAAATAAAGAGAACAATTAATTCTCAGTGGTATGCCATAAACCACATAGATGCTGGAAAAATCTGTCTGCATTTTACCAATACAGTGACAAGATAACATTTATACAAAGACTGCTGCTGAGTCAGCTGCTAGAGGATCCTTGAAGCAAGGGTTCTTCCTTGTATAACCCACTCAGGGAGCCATGTGAGCTGGCCTGCAGAATACCTTATCTAGAGGTCAGAATTACAGGGTGGTCCCCATGGTAAGAATCTGATCTGAGCCATGAATGTAGTAGAATTCAATGGCTCCTGGACGAGGAACCCACTGCCCTTCCCTTGATATAAGTTCTTTGGATGTGGAGGGAAACAAGACAAAAAGATAACATACAAAGTGAAATTACACAAAAGTCCTGCTCTCTTATGAAGACAGTAACCCAAATAAGCACAGAAGGAAAGGCAACATGGTATGGATCCAGTGTCTATGTCCCTGCCCTTGTGCGATGACCTAGAGACGACCACACTATGGTCAGGATAAGTGACAACCACAGGGTGTGGGAAATAAGTCTTCCATATCTTTATTTACCTTTATTTTTGTTTTTCCAACTGTTGTTATTCTACTTTTTAATTAATCATTTGTTTCCCTTTTTGTTCTATTTCCCCTCACCTTTTCTCCCTTTTAATCTTGCTTTTTCTTCACTGATTATAAGACTTTAAAGAAAATATGAGATTATTTAAGTTAAATTGATAAAATCAAACAGTAATTTATATATATATGTGTGTGTGTGTGTATGTTTGTGTATGTATATATACATGTATATATACATGTATATATATATATACATACCCAATGTGGTACTTGCATTATATATATATATATATGTATATATAATTTTCTTCCTCTTTTTTCTTCTACTGTTTAACTTTTAAACTTCCTTTATTTAATTTGTAGTTTTGAGTATGAGCTCCAACATGACCAGTCGTGTCTTTACCTCCTTCTGTCATTCTTTAACTTTCCTTTTCTTTCTGCAATTCTTTTCTTGTCTCTTTCTTTTTTTTTTTTTAATTTATTTATTTGACAGCGATGGACAGAGAGAGAAAGAGGCCGATAGATAGATAGAGAATGGGCACACCAGGGCCTCTAACCATTGCAAAGGACCTCCAGACGCGTGCGCCCCCTTGTGCATCTGGCTAACGTGGGTCCTGGGGAATCGAGCCTCGAACTGGGGTCCTTAGGCTTGACAGGCAAGCGCTTAACCGCTAAGCCATCTCTCCAGCCCTTCTTGTCTCTTTTCTATCTGGCTCAGTTTCTCCGATAGGACAGAGACTGGTGTGAGGTTAGGAGTCTCCTTGCTTCAGCCTCCCAAGTGGCGCTGTAGCCTGAGGTTGTGTGATTTCATTTCCCTGCCCTTTTCTCTTTTGCTCTACCATCAACTAGAGCTGCCTATTCCTTCCCTTTTTTTTTTTTTAAACATACCCTGTTCTATCTGCTGCTGTAATACTAATCAAGTCTCTCACTCAGCTGATGTTCTCTTTGTTCCAACAGTTACAAACTAGTATCTTAGTAGGGACAAGACTTGTTCTGTTATTCCCCCAAAGTTATTTGAGTTGAAGAGCAGTTGCTTTTAATTGGATATTACTGTATTTTCGCAGCGGATGATTTTTTCAATTAATATTCAACTCATGAAGTAGTTCTGCAGATCTGTCCAGTATTCACAGTTTGTCCTGGAGCCCTGTTTAATTTGGTTAAGACAAACGCAGGGCTGTGCAAAGGAAAACAGAATCTTCTGTCTGTGAAAACATGCAAAAATGTACTTTTTTTGTTAATGTGCCACAAACATCCTGCCTTATAGTACAGTAGTACGGAAAATGTGGTACTTGCAATGAGATAGGAAGTAAATAAAGGAACAGAACAAGTACAGAAAAATATGTACATACAGAACCTGATTCACAGTGAAGATGGCACCACAGATCATTAGTGAGAGCTGTAGCAAGTGATAAACAGTTCTGGATAATGGTGTGAAAAATGGAAATTGCATCTCTATGTCTTATAGCGTCATGTCATCCTTAGAGTGACAACCTAGAAAAAGACTTTCTCAAGCAAATGGAACTCGAAAACAAACACACATAACTGTACAAAACTAGTCAGAGAATATATTTCTTTGTAATAATTAATTAACATTAAGAGGATATAATAATTCTAAACTAACACACACAGAGCGTTGCTGGATCCAATTTTATAAAACAGGCACTGCTAGACAAAAAGTCATAGATTGACCTTAAGATAATTTTGTGGGTAATTTGACTACCCTTCTCTCACCGACAGATAGGTCATCTAGGCCAAAACAAATATCAAAAGAGAAACATCAGAATTAAATGATATTGTAGATTAAATGGACACCCCAGATATTTATGGAATATTCTACCAAACAACTTCAGAATATAGATATTTTTCTGCAGCCTATACAACTTTCTGTATCAGAGACTATCTTTTAAGGTACAAGTCAAGTTTTATCAATTATAAAAAAATTAAGATAATTTTTGCTTTCTATCATATGACAATGTAATTAAACCAGAAATCAATGGCATGAGAGACTACATAAAATATACAAATTCATTAAACGATGAATTAGTCATGAAATATATCAGAAGGGAAATTTAAAAAATTGTTTAAATGAATCAAAATAAAACCTCAACAGACTAGAACATGTGAGATGCAATGAAAGCCATTCTAAAAGAGAAGGTCATTACCTACATTAAACACCTACATTAAAAATCATATATATATATATATATATATATATATATATACACATATACATACTTATGATATATATGATTTTAATGTATATAATGTAATATAATAATATATATGATATATTATTATATTACATTATAATAATATATATTATTAATATATATAACATATTATATATATATCTTAATGATACATATCAAGGTATGGGGGAAAAAATTAAGCTAAAACCCAAAGCAGAGGCTAAAAAGAATATGAAACTTTAAGTCAGAAATGAATGTAGTAGAAACAAAAAGGATACAAAGGATCAATGGGGCAAAGGATCGGTTATTTGAAACGTAAACTAGATTTACAAGCCCTTATTCAAATGAACCAAAACTGAGAAATGGGATGAAGCCTAACCCTAAAGCATTTGGCTTGGCTTGTCACTCTCAGTACTAGATATGGGTCACAACTCACTTTGAGCTGTTGGTCAGAGAGACCTACAAGGTCCCCAAAACAAGACAGGCTTCTGTCAAAGCGCTTGGTTACATACTTGAGGTGAAAGGTGAGACTCTATTGCTGAAGACACCACATGCTGCCAACACAGAACATAGAGAGATCTGGCTAGAATCTGGAATAAGCCCGTTCCCAAATGGCTGGTTCTTATGGTGCTGGAAAGCACTGCACAAACTACTGGGGGAAAATGGCCAACAACAAAGTGAGCCAGCTGGGGGAACTCCTACACAAAACCAACCAGCCTGACAAGATGAACACATCTGTTTCAGTGGTGGCGCCCAGCCTAGGTGGGTAACCAATGGCTCTCTGATGGGCTAAGAGACCAGCTCAATGGAAAGGTACCTATAGCTGGTACTGGAAACCAAGTAAGACTCCTTTGGAGACCAGGATAATGGACTCCAATGAGAAGCTTCCACTAGCTTTTGGCCAAAATAGGCTATACACATAAATATCTCTCTTAATCAACTATGATTATCCCTTTAAACCCATGCTGATATCACGTTCTGTTGGAGAATCTGTCTTTTATTTTACAGAAGGCACTGAAAACCAAGGATAACCAAAATCTATCAACACGACAAGGATAGCTGACTTCCCAGGATGAGATGCGCCAGCGCTTGCACATCAGGTAGGGTCCAGGTGACACCACAGGGGAACTGATGAGATGAGCAAGAATGCAGTTTCCACAGGGAGGATGGCAACCTGCACCTGGGTAATGGCGGTAGACACCGAGGATTCTCAAAATGGACGAATGCAGAAATCCAGAAGTTGCTGAGAGCTCAACACGAAAGTAGACTTAAAAACACATCCACCAAGGCTTAGTGAATTAAAAATGGAAGAGAAAGCAGAAAGATTGTAAGATCCACAGGGTGGGAGGGTATATCAGGTGGTATCCCCCCCCCCCCAACAACTGACTGAAGCTGTCACAACTCATAACTCACAACCCCATGGTGAATACCAGTAATCCCACTAAGGAGGGTCCTCAGTGGAGTGGGGGCAGGGAGGAAGGAAATGATGGTACCAACACGTGATGTTTCCATACAAAGTTTCTACTCAATAAAAAAATAATAAAAGGTGACTATAATATGTTGTCAAAACTTGGTGAAATTGTATTTGAAAATGCCAGAATGAATGAGATCTAAATCTCTATATGACAACTAAAAATATTAAAATAATAAAAGTTGGTATCAATAACCATTAAAAATTTGGAGATGAAAAGGGAAGTTCTCATGAACTTGATAGGATAATTTTGCTATAGTTTATAAACCAATGTTCCAATAAATTGTAAAGTCTAAAAGAAATTGATAAATTATACACATATATGACCAACTAAAATTAAATAAAGAGGATGTAAACTACTTAAAAAAGACACATACTGAATTCCAAGGTCAGCATGGGCTAGAGCAAGACCCTAACCTCCAAAAACAAACAAACAAACAAACAAAATAACAACAAAAGACCTAAGGTGAGAAAAGAGATAAAGTGTCCTAACTTAAAGAAGCCTGGTCCTGGGTGGATTCACCACTGAATTCCTTTAGAACTTAAATATGCACACACATCAGTGCTCCTCAAATTATTCCATCTAGTAGAAAGAGAAGGAATGTTACCAAGCTCATTCTACAATGCTAGTACTACCCTGATAATCTAATTGGATAAAATAAAATTATCCTTCTAATATGTGAGTGTAAAAATCCGTAATAAAATACATGCAAACTGAATTCAATAACAGCAGATTAAAAGATTACTCACCATACCTTGAAAATAATTAAGGGTACATAAGACAAACCTGTCGCAACCATAATACTAAATGGCAAACACTAACAATATTCCATATGAAACCAAGAATGAGGGGAAAGTATGTATTTCCCTATCCCTGTTCAATGGAGTACTTTGGAGAACTTGAATGCTTAGCAGAGTAGTAAGGCAAAAGAATTAAAAGCATACCAAAGAGTCAAATCATCTCTATTTGAAGATGATATCATTCTAAACTTAAGTTCTTTTCTTTAACTCTATGAGAAAATTCTTGGAAGAGATTATCATTTTCAGCAAAGTACTGGGATACAAAATCATGAGCTTTGCTGTATGCCAATATTGAAAAAGGCGGAGACATCATGAAAGAAATCCCATTCACAGAAGCTTAAACGTAATACCTAGGAATAAACTGGACTCAGGAAGTGAAGGATCTCTATAATGAAAATTTTATAACACCATAGGAAGAAATTAAAGAAAACAGTAAAAGATGGAAAGACTTCTTGTGTCTGTGAGTCAGCGGAATTGATATTTTGAAAATGGCCTTATTACCCAAAGTGACCTGCAGATTGAATATAATTCCCAGCACAATTCCAGGAGCACTCTCAACAGAAATGGAAAAGCATCCTTAACTTTATATGAAAGCAAAAAATACATGAAAAATAATCAGAACCTCCCAGAAGGTAAAGAAAAACGCTAGAAGTATCACAATACTTAATGGTAAATCACACCACAGAGATATGAAAAATAAACCATGGTACTGGGGAAAAAAGAGAGAGATGTGTACCGCAATGGGATAGAAAAGAGGACAAGGAAATAAGCAGGTTGCTATAGCTACAGGATTTTGATAACGGGTCAAGAACAAATCAGTTTCAAAAGGCCAAATCCAACCGGGCGTGGTGGCACACACCTTTAATCCCAGCACTCAGGAGGCAGAGGTAGGAGGATCACCGTGAGTTCAATTCCAGGTCAGTCTGGACTAGAGTGAAACCCTACCTTGAACCCCCCCCCCAAAAAAAAAAAGAAAGAAAGAAAGAAAGAAAGAAAAAGCAAGAAAAGAAAAGAAAAAAAAAAGCCAAATCCACAGTCAAGTTTCTAACAGCAGTGACCCCACCCACTCCTCTGGGAACCAATTATCTCTTACAGTTACCTGCTCATTGCTGGGACAAAGCACCTGACTCAAAGCAGCTGATGGGAGGAAAGGGTTTCTTTTGACTTACAGTCTCAAGGGAAAACTTCCTGATGGCAGGGAAAGCATGGCACGAGCAGAGGCTGGACATTACTTTTGCCAAAGCCAGTGGAAAAGAGCAGCAGGAGAGAGAGCCAATCTCTGGCAAAGAGGAGCTGGCTCTAACACCCCTAATTCTGTCCCCAAGAGCACACCTCCTCCAGCAAGGCTCTACCTCCCAAACTGTCACCATCTGAGGACTGAACATTCAGAACATATGAGTTTATTGGAGGCGGGGGCAGCATTTGATTCAAACTGGATTCCAGGTCAGCCTGTGCTAGAGTGAGACCCTACCTCAAAAAAACAAAAAGATAAAAAAGCATGCATTGGAGGAAAACCATTCTCTCACCAACTGGGGCTGGGAAACTTGCAGTGTTAGCAAGGATGAAGGGAACCTGTAGGCAATGCTGGTGGGAATATACCTGAGTCCGTCTACTAAGGGAATGAGGATGGAGGTTCATCAAAAACTAGAATAGCCACAAGATCTGGCTCTATCCTTCCTGGGAATTTTCCCAGAGGAACTACACCCTACAGCCATAACAGTACACACATGCTTATTGCAGCACTATTCACAATTGTCAAGCTATGGAATCTGGTCGTGTGTCTGTTGGCACATTAATGGTAAAGAAATTGGCCATATAGGCTCAGTTAATTTGTATTAGCAGTAAAGGAGAATGAAATTGTGTCATTTACAGAAAAAAAAAATGGGTGGAACACAAAAAATAACCCAGATGCAGACAAACAAATAATAAATAGTTTCATGCATGAATCCTATATTTTATAAGTGTGCATAAAACACAAATAAAAGTAAATGAGAATCTATCTGGGAAAAATAAGTAGATTAGAGGGAAGGGGCCAAAGGAAAGGTATGAGGTGAAAGTGTATAATATTGGCTGAAAAATGTCTTTTTAATTCCCATCTCTATGCCCAATGAATATGTCATTAAATTTTATCTATTTATTTATTTTTATTAAGAACATGCTTTGTATACATACATCATGTATTGGTGCCATCTCTTCCCTCCTTCCTGCCCACATTTCACAGGGGCCCCTCCTCAGTGGGGTTGCTGGCATTCCCCATGGGGTTGTGGGTTATACATTGTGGGAGTAGCACTCAGTTATTGGGAGGAGAAAATTGCAATGGAACAGAATTGAAGACCTGGACCTTCGGTCAAGTAGTTATAGCTACTTGATTTTTGACAAAGGTGCCAATAACAGAGACTGGAGAGAAGACAGCATCTTCATCAAATGGTGCTGGACAAATGGGAGAACCACAGGTAGAAAAACAAAACTAGACCCACTCCTCTCACCATGCACACAAATCAACTCCAAATGGATTAAAGACTTCAAAATAAGACCTGGAACTCTTCAACTCCTAGAAGAAGAAGTAAGAGGAACTCTTCACAATATAGCAGTGGGAGTGGACTTATTGAACAATATTCCAGAAGCCCAGGAAATTAAACAACCTCTCAACCAATAGATTTCACGAAGCTAAAAAGCTTTTGCACAGACAAATATAACATAAGCAGAGTGAATAGATTACCCACATAATGGGAGAAAGCTATTGTCATTAATTTTTTAAAGAAATGAATATAAAGAGGAAAAAAATTGATACTTTAATTTGAAGTCATGTGAATGAGTCTTCTATAAGCAGCAGTGCTTCTAGTAGTTCACTTCTTATTGCTGAGGGAAACCTTTACTGAGTCATGTAAGGCATAATGCAGAGTATATGGCACCCAAGAGAGGAACCTAGAAAGTCCATCCAGAAAAATACAGGACAATATTCTGCAAATATTTCTCAGTATTTAAAATATGGTTTTTGTTTATGAAATTAAATGTTATCACTAAAATATTAAGCAATATATGCACACACACATATATATGAATATCATGATATGAGGGGCAAATAATATTGAATATACTTAATGTATCACACAATTTGGGCTGTGAAGGGCTCTCAAAGTATGGCATTTTAATGTGTACTTAAATATATTGCATTTAAACTTTATATATGATGCAAAAGGATGATAAAAGTGAAGGGCTTACAGAATGTTCCACAAGGTAATATTGAAGCAACCTTCCAAATGAAATAACCAAAAGAGGTATTATAGTATATGCCCAACAATTATTGTCAATTCAATGGCATTGGTTATAAATTTTATGGTAAACTGAAATCTATATGATATTGAAAAAGATCCTATTGAAATAGCTAAATAATTAAATAATTTTACTCGCAATCTTTACTATAATAATGCCTTTGTAATAAAATATATTAAGGCATTAAAATGAATATTTTTCATTGACAATAGTAGTAAGAATCTAAAATGCCAGTAAACATAGAAACATCATTACTGTAATTGTGGAATTGTAAGAAAAAAAAAACACTGTCTCCTTTTAACACATAAACACCAAATAATAAAAACATAGGCTTTTTTAAATTTATTGATACATATTTGATTTTCTAGCAAAGAAAACTTGACTGACTTGATTGATTTTCAGATCTTATACTTTGTGCTATAATCTACTTAGAATTATTTTTTATACAAGGTAAAGTAATAATTCCAGTCTATTTTTATCTTTGTCTACTTTTCTCAGTAGCACTTGATAAAAAGACCACTAATCAGGATCATCACCATAGCTTTTGTCTATCAGACTCTGGGATGGCCAACTATGGAAACAGATATTGTTAGCACATATTTGTTCCAATTAATTTAATGCTATTAAATACCAAAGTTTCCCACCATGCAGAATTACTAGAGCTCTTATTCCACCATACCTTTTCATACCTAGGAAATTTGTTTTCCCTCTGAATTGAATGAGCCATATTTTTCTCAGTGCTGTCATTTTCTTCAGCTCTTTCTCTGGGAAGATAAAAGACAAAAATTGCATTGTTCATGTCAGAGGGTAAAAGTATTCACTTGTTCAACTTGGAGTAACCTCTTGAGACACCCAAGGGTTTTGCTCTTGCTCTGGCATTCTCTTTCAGAAGGCCCACCCCAAGTACGCCCTGAGTCATCATGGACCTTTCCTTTCGCTTCAGTTTAAAATTATTGGTATATGAGGGTTAGCCCTATATTTTTCTTTTTTGGTGACTGACAGCCAGAAATTACTTCTAACCATATGTCTAGTCCATTACTGAAAAGTAAGGCAGGGCTAGATAGATGGCTTAGCAGTTATGACATTTGTCTACAAAGCCAAAGGACCCGAGTTCGATTCCCAGGACCTACGTAAGCCAGATGCACAAGGTGGCGTGTGCCTCTGGAGCTCATTTGCAGTGGCTGAAGTCCCTGGTGACGTATTCTCTCTCTCTCTCCCTCTTTCTCTCTCAAATAAATAAATAAAATATATTAAAAAATGAAAAATGAGGCAAAAATTTTAAAAGGTATTGAAATAAGATTATTATATCTGACAAAAATCATATGGCCTTAGAACTCTATCCATCTGAATCTGTAAAGGGTTACTTATTGTAACATTTCTAATGGGCATAGGAAGATGGAATATTATCAAAAATTAAAATCTGCATTGTAAGTAATAAAACTGCCATTGTTGATGGATGTTTTTCATGTACTTAATTTGTCTGTGAGTAATCATGCACTCTCACATATGGAATAGAGAGGCCATTTTAACTTTATTTCTATCTTATTGTGAAAAAAAAAAAACTACAGCATGAGATCTCCCTTCAGTACCTATTAAAGTCTGCACTCGATGAGTGTTTGCCATACATGCACCACTTTACGGCAGATTTCTAGAGCTCATGTGTTTCGATTAGCTAACATGTTATGTTCCTTAATTAGTAATTCACTGCTCCTTCCAGTTCTCAGCCCTGGAAAGCACAACCTCATGATTTAATTCCATGTATTTGACTATTTCAGATACTATGTGTAAATTGAATCACATTATCTGGTTTCCTATAACTCAATTATTTCATTACCATAAAGTATTCAAGGTTCATTCTTGTTGTTCATTGTTGACAATGGTTTTTATTTTAAAATTCTTGCTAACATTCCAATGAATGTGCATATCTCATTTCATTTATCCATTATTAGTTGAACTTTTGATTGAAGCAATGATCTGGGGTAATCTAGTTTGAATGTGCTGGATTTTGGTAAAGACAAAGCCCCTGAAGTGGGAGGGAGAGCACCCAGGAGGACATAGAGAAATGGTGGATACTATAAAGCGTCAATCTCTGGATTTTTGCTTCTGTGCTGGGTTTCATCACCATGTGTTTTGTAGTGGTAAGATGCAATGCCATGGAATATTTATGTGGTGGTATTTCCTTCTAAAATCTGTAAATAGTCTAAACTTTTATCCTGAGTGTGTGTGTGTGTGTGTGCATATATGTACACATGTGTGCACACACCTGTGTATATATCTCTGTTATATTTATAGCTGAAAAGCAGCTTGGGGAGGTGGATGGAACATGCTTGTTTCTTATACTCCACATATACATAACGCCACTCTACTTGATCATCCGTTACATGGCATTGACAGTATGCATTCTCTTACAGAGAGAAGTAAATCAGGAATAAAGTATACATGCAATTTCTATTCCAAAGCCTTGTACAAAGTGCTTAATGATGATCATCACCCTGTTGGTGCTTTCCTGCAACCTCCTGTTAGCAGTGCGCTTCCAGAGCTTTCTGCCTTTGTAGACAGAGTCTGGGCTATCTCCTGAACAATGCTCAGTATTCAGCTGGAGTACTGTCACGTTATCTGACAGTGTTGAGGACTGCCACCTTTGGCAAACAGAAGCGGTTGCTGGGCTGTGTTATTTACACCACACTTTTTTTTCTGCTCAATTCTGATTTGCCACTCAGCTAATCTGTCATCTACAGCTACAAATCAAATTTGTGTGTAAACACTAGTACAAGGGAAGCCATGACTCGTGTACTGAAGGGAAATTGGTGTTGAGAAGCAAAGGGCTGTTCTAAGTGGCAGCCAGCACAGTTCTGAGTCTTAGATCATCTCTACTGTATCCTAAAAAAAATGCGAAAGTCCTCAATGGAGATTCATCAAGCAGTTTTGCAGTTTACTCCTAGCAACCAAATAGCATCATTCCTATTCTGCAAAATTAGTTATTTAGTTGAATTGAATAATTTTTCCGGGGTCCTCATTATCCACGTGATACTCAAAGATACTTTTTGTCGGTGGAACATAAACCTTCAGGTCGTGACCATTCGAGTTCATAAAAATGTCACAGAATTTTGAGATGGGGGAGGATGATCATTCTCAGTGGTGTCCTGGTGAGCTTCCAGCAGGATAATTACTTTCTGTCTGTAAAATTGATGCCCCTGCTGTTGGACTTGGCTATGACCATCATATGTTTATATTCCTACTTCTAGCTTACAGTCATTGTTCAAATGGTGCTGATATCAAGAAGTTAAATGATACCTGCTTTTCTTTGCGTATATGTGGGAGGAGTGTATGAGCAAATGTTTATATGTGTACGCATGTATGTGTGAATTAGTGCAGGTATGCATGCGTGACTATGTTCGTGTGTGTGTGTGTGTGTGTGAAGGCCAGAAGAAATCTCTGATATCCTTTTATCCATCTTTTTAGAAACAGGGATTCTCAATGGTTTGGAGATTACCGATTAGACTAGACCAGCTGACTGGCTAGTAATCATCACATATCTCTCTGTCTACACGTCCTCAAGGCACATCATGCCTGGCATTTTATGGGGTCAAACTCAGGTCCTCATGCTTGTGAGGAGAGTGATTTACCCACCGAAGTGTCTCTGCAGTCCCACTAGCTGTGTGTGTGTGTGTGTGTGTGTGTGTGTGTGTTCAATAGGATGGACTTTCACAATCATTTCTTTGTTTCTGCTAATTGTCATGGAACAAAGATGTTTGAAGGTTTTATGTGACCGAATCATAGTTTTTTCCTCTATCAATAAATATTCTGGGATTACAGGAGGAACTTACCTGTTTTCAAGCTATTTTCTTGAAGTCATTGATTGCCTGGAGTTTTAATAGGTATTCATTATTTATTCATTTGAGAAAGAGAGGGGCAGAGAGAGAAAGAAGGTAATTGAGTATGTTCATGCCAGGGCCTCTTGTCACTGTAAATGAACACCAGATGAATGTGCCACTTTGTGAGTCTGGTTTTATGTTATGGCTGGCGAATCAAACCTGGGCTGGGAGGCTTGACAAGCAAGTACCTTTAAAACTGAGCCGTCTCTCCTGCCCATGCATTTCATTATATTATATGCATACTGTTTGGTTTTGAATGTGAATTTCACGCCCTACACCTCCCACATATTCTAATGTTTTTGAGTACTTGGTCATCAGCTGGGATCAGGCCATGATTTGGAGCCTATGTGTAAGAAGTGGGTCAATGGGGCTGAGTCTTACAGTGTCTCGGTCTAACCCTACTACCAATCATCTCTCTGGGTCCTAACTGGTGATACAGTGTGGTTACATTTCCGCAGTGTTTTCTCCTCAATGGTAGACTACATCTCCTCAGACTGTAAGGACAAACAAGCCTTTCTTCTCATAAGTTACTTCTTGTCAGGTATTTGATCAAAGCACTGAGAAAAATAACTAACATGCATGTATTCGTGAATGATATTCAATAGCTGTTTATATATTTGTGGGTGCAAATGTAGGAATTCGAGGACAAATGGATACAAAAATCTGCTATTACACACATTAGGTTACACATTGCTTTTCCATTGGTTTTAACTTGCTACCATGTAGACTTCAGTCTTAACGCACTTTCTCCTTCACCACATGACAACTTTTCCAGTGCAGTCTTTATCTACACATCTTATAAATTTTATGCAATAAATCATCAATGTAGATCAGAAATAAAAACTCAGTAATATAAAAATCTTCCACTGGCAATATTTTAATCAAGTAGGTTTTTCCTCTGAGCTTCCTGTTTAGTATGCTTATGGGAATCAAAGAAACAAAAAGTATTCAAAATTCACCTGGAGTTTGGTTGCTATTTTTTTAAAGTTAACCAAAGGTTATTTTTATAGTTAAAAATGATTTTTTTCATACTTTAAAAGAATGTTCTGTGCTGTTTCTTTCCCATTTTGTACTCTTGGAGAGCAACATTGATTCTGAGCCTGGATTCATAGATTGGCAAATGTTAAGGAATCATTCCTCCTGATAGCTAAACAGCTTTCATCATTTCAAGATGGAACCATGTTACAGATTCAGAGTATTGGCTAGGTAAGTTGTTCTGAAAAGGATCTTTCCTCTATCCTTCAAAATAAAAGTAGATACAATTAGTCACTCGTCCATTTTGCTTTACTATGTATTTTTTAATTAAAATTTAAATTAATCAATGTCAAACTTTTAGAAGTGGTGGATGCTTACTCAAACCAATCTTTTATCGATATAGGTCAAGAAATTAAATAGAAGTTATTGGCTCAAAGTCACCAATGTGAACGACCTGAGACTATAATGTGTCGTTGTGATCCTTGTTTTCTGAAAATCTTCCCATGACTTCGTAAGTTGTAAGTTTTTATCAGACTGTTCCACTGGCTCTCTCCCATTGGAAGAAGGGGTTGGAAGAACATGTCAGTGGTCTTCCAAAAGTTATGACTGTTTTGGATTTTCTCACATTGTCAGCTACCATCCAAGATGCTTCTTCATACGAATGATCATATAACAGATGGTACGTAGCATTTCCTGTATTTAAAACAAATTCTCCATTGAATGCTGTGCATGCAGGAAGCCTGGCACCTGCAATGAGGAAGGAAGACGTTGCCCTGTCCAAGCCAGCCAACATGGCAGTGACACACAGTTCAGATCAGCCAACTGATGAGGAAAGACACAGAAAGTTGGCTGCTACATGGAGTGGAGGCAGATGCCTCCTGGAAGTGATTTTGGAAGAGTGGTTTGGGGTGGTGAATTGAGTCATGACCAGGTGTTCCATGTGAGAGGCTGAACAGAGTAAAAGGAAAATTTACTTCATCCAGAGGAGTTGCCAGTCTGCATCAGATTACTGAACCATCATGTTTGGACCCCTTCCCATAGCAACAGGGGCATAATCCAAAAGCTTATCAAGAAGTCAAAATTCTTTGATCAAGTTCCAAGCCAAATGTCTTAGACGAAGACTTGAGAGATCAGTTGGAAAGCCAAGGAAAGTCTAAAATAATGAACACTAATTTTATTAATTAAAAAAATCTTATCACCATTATAATTACACTGACAGATAAAATTGTATGCACTTATCATGAACAACATAATGTTTTGAAGTGCACACTCATTTGAGAGTGTCTAACTCTGGCTAGTAAACCTTTGCATTACCTCACATAGCTATCACTATTGATAACACTGTAGGTCCTGTCTTAATATTTTTCAATGACATATTGTATGACATATTATTACACAATATACAATACATTGTACATATTATACAATATATCTCTTAAGTTTATTTTTTCTATCTGAAATGTATTCTCTGACCAACATCTTCCAATTTCTGCTAACCTTATTTTTTGTTTAATTTAATTTCATTTAATTTTTTATTATTTATTATTAATAATTTTATTAAATTATTTTATTAAATTTTTATTAAATTTTTTATTAAATATGGACACATCATGTGTTGATACTATCATTTCTGTCCTCCCTGTTCCCGGTCCATTTAGGGATCTCCTCAGTGGCACTGCCAGTATTTCCCATGGGGTTGTGGGTTATGAGTTTTGAAAGCAGAATCCAGTCATTGTGGTGGGGGGAGAAAATACCTCTGGATATTCCCTCCCAACCTGTCACTCTTACAAACTTTTCACCCCCTCTTCCACAAAATTCCCTGAGCTGTGGTGGGTGTGTTTAAAGTCTACTTCAGTGTTGAGCTCTCGGGAATTTCTGGATTTCCACTTTGGTATGTGTTGAGTATCCTCCGTGTCTGTTTCCTTCACCCTGGTGCAGGCTCTCCGATTCACCATGGAAAAAACCCTCTTGCTCTTCTCACTAATTCCTCTATAGTTTCACCTGAGCCCTAGGTCATGTGCAAGGGGTGGTTCATCTCCTCCCAGGGAGTCAGCTATCTTTCCTTGTCTTGTTGATAGATTTTGGATATCCTCAGTTCCTGCTGCCTTCTGATAAAGAAAAGCAGATTTTCCAAAGGAGACTGAGATCAGCATAGGTGAACGGGGATAAACATTTTTAATTTAGAGAACTTTTCATATATGTAGCCAGTCTTTGGGCCAAAAACTAGCAGGAGCTTCTCACTGGATTCCATCATCTAGGTCTCCATATATTCTGACTTGGCTCCCACTTCCACTGAGCAGATCTCTTAGCCAATCAGAAAGACATTGGTTACCCACCAAGGCTAGGTGCCACCACTGCGCAGCTGTGCATGGCTTGTCAGGTGGGTTGCTTTCGTACAGCAGTGTCCCCTACTTGCTCTCGATGTTGTTGGCCACTTTCCCCCAGCAGCTCATGCAGCAGTTTCTAGTGCTATAAAGACAGATCATCTGGGAACTGGCTTCCTTCAGATTCCAGCCAGATAGCTCAACGTCCTGTGATGATAGCTTGTAGTGTCTTCAGCAGTAAAGTCTTACGTTTTACCTCAAGCAGGTAATCAAGTGCTTTGACAGGAATCCTTTCTTGTTTGCACGACCTTGTAGGTCTCTTTGATCAACAACTCAGTGTGGGTTGTAACCAGTTTCTGGTACTGGGAGTTATAGGCCACAGCCAAATATTTTAAGGTTGGACTTCATCCCACCCTCTCCAGGGCCCTTCTTACCAAACAATTATCCCCGTAATCCTGTTGAGGGCTAGATCTATCCAGGAGAAAGGTTTCTATGGAACGAATTCATTTTGGTTTTAGTTTTGTGTGTATCTTCCCTGACCCTTCCATTCCTCTTTCCCAAAACACTGTTGTCCCTGTTGTCTGTCACTTGAGCTGTCTGTCCAGTATGCCTGCTAGTGAAGCTGTTCCAGGTTCGGAACCACAGATGAGGGAGCACAGGTGCCGTTGATCTTCCTGTGCTTGTGTGAGTTTCTGAGTATGATCTGTTGCAAGCCCATCCATTCTCCTACAGTTTTCATTACATCACTTTCTCCTTGCTCTGCTAACCTCAGCACCTGGTCATGACTATTACATGCGCTCAACTCTGAGATCAGCTCGTTCAGATTAGGAACACGAGCAAAACCGTGTACCTTTTGCCTTTCTGGTTTCATTTCCGTTTTCATTTGCTTGCTTTGGTTCTGTAATATCAGAGACAGAAACTAGGGACTTACACGTGCTCAGCAAGGACCGTACTGGGCTCTGTCCCCACTTCTGTTTTTACTGGTTTTCACACCGTTCCATTTCACTAAGCTGCCCAGGCTGACCTTGATCTTACTCTGCAGCCCACGAAAGCCTTGGTCTTACGATCCTCCTTCTTATCTGTGTGTGCACATTAGTCTACTCAACACGATACTCCCAGATTCATTCACAGTGTTGCAAATGACAGAACTTTCCTCTATTAAAGTTAAGTTTTGTGTATATGTCATTGTCTATGCATAAAATTTCTAACCCATTCATCCATTGACAGATACATAGGGGAGCTTCACATCTGGACTGTTGGAAGTTCTGCTGTAATAAACATGGGAATACAGATGTTTCTTTCACTTATTAGTTTAATTTCCTTTCAAAATATACACAGGAGAGAAATCTATGGATTTTTATGGCAGTTCTTCTTTTAATTTTTTTGAGAAAACTCCATACTGGTTGTCAAAATGACTGTACTCAGCTATACACATGCTGAATTCCTTTTGACCAATTTAAGTTATATTACTTTCTTTGAATATGTCATCATACTTAATATTCATTAATAATTTTAGTTTCATTAGATTCCACTTAAGCTCAAAGAGAGGATCTTGAAAGTCTTCTAGTTATCGCAAACATAAATATGTTTGAAGAAAAAAAATCAAATGAAAATATTTTATTGTGGTATGTAAATTAATTTGGAATAGATGTAAATATATAATCATCTCCAAGTGATAAAAGTGGCGATCAGCACTAGAGTCAGTCAGAGGAGACATGAATGCACAAGAGAAAGTTCGGTGTCATCAAAGACATGGCAGCTCTTCTAGTATAGCCTGCAGGGTGGTGGCTATCAGCTCAAACAGCTAACACACACACACACACACACACACACACACACATTTAGGAATTTCAATATCATTTCCATAATGTTCACATAACACCATTCATTAGAATTGCTACCTTTGTCCTGCTTGTGATGTCATCTTTATCAAATACTAAAGGTCCATACCAAACCCCAAACGTTTACTTGTTTTCTTCATTAATTTTGCTTTATGTTTTGTATTCCTCTATTCATTGGCTAATCATAACAGCATTTATATTTGTCAATCTTTGTATTACATTCCAATAGCTTTAGTGACTATTCAGAAATACACTCCCACACATGATTGCTTTCTTTTTTTCTTCAGTTTTCTTTTCTAGATTATGTATTCTAGTTTAGTTATTCAAGCAATCCTTAAAATCAACTTAAGTTCTTGAGTTAGTGTGTGATAGGAAATGATGGTGTTCATCCTATAATTGTTTCAATTTTATAATTTATTGTGTTTTATAGCTTATTATAAGAATGTTGAGATCTGCGATAGGGAGATGGCTCACTCGGTGCTTAATGGAGCTTGCTTTCCAAGACTGCTGGACTGGGTTTGATTTCCCAGTACCCATGTGAAGCCAGAGGCACAATGGCAGGAGACCATGGCATGCCTACACTCATACTTTCTCTCTCTCACACACATATACACACAAATAAAAATATTTTGAAAAATAATTTTCTCAAATCAAAAAGAGAATATTGAGGACTTTATAGCACTGAGCCACCTTATTTAAGAACACATGTCTTCCAGTATAATAAGCAGGAGTAACACCTTACTGTCAAACTGTGACACAGAGGACTGGTGGAAAGATCATATGAGGACGATGCTTCAGCATATTACCTTATGCTGAAAATGGCATGGGATCACTGAAATCATATGCTATGGGGCCTATGGTTATCATTCAGTATATTCTGTGCTTGACATTAGGGATACAGAAAACTGAAACATGCTACATATCCTCCAGAAAGTGACAATTGGGGCTTGAGGGATGGCTTAGTGGTTTAAGGTGCCTGCTTGTACAACCAAAGGACCCAGGTTCAATTCCCCAGGATGCACATAAGCCAGATAGATGCACAAGAAGGCACATGCATCTGGAGTTTGTTTGCAGTGGCTGGAGGCCACAGTGCACCCATTCTGTCCCTTTCTCTATATCTCCCTCATGTTCTCTGTCAAATAAATGAGAAATAAAAATAAAATGTATATTTTTTAAAAGTGACTATTGGGCTGAGGAGATAGCTTAGTTGGTAGTGTTTGTCTCCAAACAGGAGGACCTGAGTTCAGTCCCCAGGACCCACATTAAAATGCTTAATGTGATAGCACACATTTTTCCTCGCTTCACTGAGTGGTCAGAGACAGGCGGATCCCTAGTATTCACTAGCCAGTTAGTGTAGGCTAATTGGTGGGTTCCAGGCCAATGAAAGACTTTGTTTCAAAGGAGATGGACAGACAGAGTTCCTGAGAATGATGCCTGAAGTTTTCCCCTGGCTTCCACAGGCACACATGTGTGCCAATACCCATCCAAATATACGTACACACACGCACACACAGACAAGAAGGAGGTCATCCTCTGGGAAACCACACACATAACAAAGGAACTTCTATCAAGGATTATGATGAAGAGAAAGGTGTGCTTGGGTTGGGCAAGAAAATCAGAGTGTTGAAACTAAACTGGGCAGGGCAGCGTATGCAGAACTGCTGGGGGAGAAATAACTGAATGAGAGAGAATTTGACAAATAATCAAGGACAGGATTTGGGAGGAAGGACATTCATGGTATATTAAAGAAGTTGGGAGCTGGAGAGATGGCTTAGCAGTTATGGCACTGGCCTGTAAAACCTAGGAACTCATGTCAGAATGTCCAGGTCCCACCACGCTCAGTGATGAAAGCACATAATGTCACACATGCACACAAGGGGGGAGCTAGTTTGCAGTGGCTGAAGGCCCTGGTGCACCCTCTTGCTCTCTCTCTCTCACTCTCTCTCTCTCTCTCTCTCTCTGTCTGTCAAAATAAACTTTAAAAAGAGAAGTTGTTTCTCTTCTGAACCAATCAAAATGTTGGAAAAGTGATGTATAGGAAGTACAGTCAATACGAGTGATGCAGGAGAAGACTGAAACATGCCTCATTGAGCTACTAGAACAATGGGATAAACTGAAAAAAAGAGTAGAGGGGACCTGGGCAGATGGCTTAGTGGTTAAGGCGTTTGCCCGCAAAGCCAAAGAATCCCGGTTTGATTCTCCTGGACCCATGTAAACCAGATGCACAAGGGGGCGCACGCTTCTGGAATTTGTTTGCAGTGGCTGGAGGCCCTGGTGTGCCCATTATCTCTCTTTCTTTCTCTCTGCCTATTTCTCTCAAATGAATAAGTAAATGAATAAATAAATAAAATATATTTTTAAAAAAAGAAAGTAGCTAAAAAATAGACACTTCTTTTCTTTTGCCAGAACAACAGGCAATAGCATGTCCTAGCCTAAAAGAAGAGCCAGAGGCACTGAGTAATGGAGCTGGCTCTACATGGCATTCGTTTAAATGTAAAACGACCACCTAGCCCCATGTATGTATGAACAAACCTCATAGTTTATCCCTGCTTAGAGGAGCCTTTAGGAAGTAGACTTGCCGGGAGACGTGTATCACCGGGGGCAGAATGGACGATCTGCATCAGCTCACACAGACTTCTCTGCTGCCGACGTGTGAAGGTGTGAGCCAGCTTCCTGCCCGGGCCATGCTTTTCTCCCATGATGAAACAGCCCCTCAAAACTATTAGCCACAATAATTCCTTTCCTTCTGTCAGCTGCTTGTGGTCAGGTGTTTTGTCCCCACACTAAGACAATAACTTCCATGAAGGTCGCAGAGCACAGCTGACCACTGAAGTGCTGAGGTGAGCCATGCACGTATCTGATAGGAGGGAGCCACCTAGGTGAGAGTAGCAGAATGTCCTGGAGAGACCAGAGTCCCCAAGGGTGATTCCATGAGGAAAAAAGCAATGAACAGAAGTGCCCCGCTGATGGCACAACATCTACACTGTACAACAGAATCACTTCCCCTAAGAGACAGTCCATGATTTTTCCGTTGGCCAGTTGTGTCTCCACTCTTTTAAACCTCTGATGTGCTACAAGAGGGGCCGTAGTGGAAACTGCTTTAGAAAACTTTTGGTTTTCTTTCAGCAACTTTTTTCTTTAACTTATGAATCATTATCTTTAAATCCATGGCTACAAATTAATGAGGGACCCCTCTTTGAGAATAAGTGTGCTAAGAAATGCTTGGTTCTGCCCCACTCAACGCAAAGGGAAATTTTCAGACATTCCTGGGAATCATGAAGTTCCCGCCCCTTCGTTTTCTTCCCACACGAGTTGCCAATGGAGCATGCGCAAGTGCTGACAGCAGATGAGAGAGGAGCACTGCCTTCCTTGCTCCACCATGGAAACAGAAAGGCGTGCGGGGCCCCAGCGAGCTCTGTACCCGTGTCCAGACTCCTTTGTGAGTGCTGAGCAGCATCAGTCATTAATACAGCAATGGAGGACAGGCCAAAGTGGGATATCAAGCTTCAGGGACAGTGGCCACAAGGGATCTATTCCAGGGAGACACAGAAATAGATGCTAAGCAGCTATTTGCAGAAACTCAGTGATCCTAAATCACTCTCCCTTTTAGTCCATTGGACTTTGCTTACAATACATAAACTGAGAAATTATCTAATTATGAATTTTGCATGGAGACTTTGGAACATTGTTCTGTAAGCATGAACTGTACTGGTTTTGAAACCATATGTGGCTTTCACATTTCACAAAACCAAATGTGTGTGATAGCACACGTCTTTAATCCCAGCACTTGGGAGGCAGAGGTAGGAGGATCGCCATGAGTTTGAGGTCAGCCTAAAACTACATAGTGAATTCCAGCTCTGCCTGGGACAGAGTGAGACAATACCTCAGAAAAAAAAAAAAAAAAAAAAAAGGACACAAAACCAGCCCTAGTTTTAAAATCCTGTTGGGAGAAAGCAGGAAATTTGGGAGTGAGTACTTGCTGGAAAATTATGACTTGCTTGAAGCAGCAAGAAATCTTATTTATAACTTGCTTGGTACAAATAAAAGAGTTTTATGTAATCATTTGCCCCAAAAGACAATTTATGCACTAGAGAGAATCCCTTGAAAAGTATCACTAGAACAATAATAATGAATTAACTATCAGAAGAATAATAAAAGTTGCATTATAAAACATTAACATTGAAAATTTTTTCACAATGGAGATGGTGATTCTGAGAATTTACCATGTGTGAATGATTCACTTGCTAAATTTCTCTTGCCTTTAAGAATTTATTCTTGAACCAGACATAGTGGCCCCAACCTGTAATCCCAGCACTTGGGAGGCAAAGGTTGGAGGATCACTGTGAGTTCAAGGCCACCCTGAGACATCATGGTGAATTCTAGGTCAGCCTGGACTAGAGTGAGACCCTACCTTGAAAAACAAACAGACAAAAAAAAATATTCTTTACTACTCTGAGAACAAAGAGGTGCCTGAATGGTCTATAGACCATGTTCTCATGGATGATGAAAAGGTGAAATCCATAAATGGAGATGGAATTTGAAGCCATGGTACTTGCATGTGACCAGGCTTTGAAAAGTAGGCTCATAATATATTTATTCACACACACACACACACACACACAGATATTTTCTTGCAAATCACAAAACCATGGTTCTATTGTTGCTCTGGTTTCTAAAGGAAGTCAAGTAATTCCCAGGTTCTAAGCAGGATGCTTGAACTCTTAATCATGCAGAAAACTTTCGTAAAGAGTACTTGTTCCACCACCTGTAGTTTTTCTTTATGGAGTCTTCAGTCTTTCAGTGGAATGACTTGTTTTCATGGCAGCCCCAGAAACAGCAGTGCTATTGACAAGGGCTTGCTTCGCCAAGCTCCCGATTAACAGAACAGAGCAGAGCTGAGGACAGAGCAAGCTCAAGTATGAGAAGGGGAAGATTCTTTCAAAAATCAGAGTCCATGGGAACACAGTCACCAGCAAACACAGAAGTCCACACACTGAGATTCAGGGATTCTTTATCATTATAGTAAGGAAAAAGATTATTTTCCCTTGGGAATAATTAGTACAGGCCATCGGACAAGAAGGAGCTCTTGGGATTATAATATGCTCTGTGTTAGTTCTCACAGAAGTTGTTTTTTTTTCCACTAATGGATGCCTTAATAGAAATTTGTGTCATTACCATAAAGTCACACTATAATACCCATGAACATTACTCAAGACCTCATCAATCTACTGTGGTATCTCTGCACTGTTTACTTAACAGGAGGGAGATTCTTCTTGCTGGAGATCTACAATGTAAGAGAAAACTTAGTTTATTAGTCAATTGTTTGGTTGCCCATATGTGATGGTGAAATTAATGTTTTCTCTTCCTATAGAGGTTTGAATACATTTTGAATAAAGAATAAACTCGATAGCGCCGAGTTCAAGAGGGGGGTGCTAAGGCGTCTCTTGATATTTAATTGCAGGGAAGGCTTTCTCTGGAAAGAAGCCAGGGCATCTTGTGATCCAGTTTTAATTTAGTTCTGCCTGTGCCTAGCTGACACTGAGGTGCTATGGCCTTATTCACTACCCCATAAGCAAAGGCTGGGTGCAATTTTCTGCTCCGCTGGTAAGGATGATTTAACCACTGTTAGGTTTAGGGGATGGCTAATTTACTCACTGGTCACATGAGAGCACTGGAATACATATGTTAATGCCCACCGCACCCTGCTTAGAAGGCCTTTGGGTTCGTTCGCTAGTGTCAGCCTGTTTCCCTGGCAGAGACAGAGCTCAGGAAGTCTCACCCTCTCACCGAAGAACCACCCTTGTGGGGAGGCAGCGTTGGGAGATGGATGTTGCCCATCACAATGCTACCTCTGCTGTCCTCTCGGTCCTTATTTGACAAGAACCCACTTACCTGCTAGGCATGAATCTTCAGTCAACCCAAGCTCATGTTGTGGAAGCCCATAGGTGCTAGCTATTCTAAGACTCAGAAAATCTGAGTCCCTTCCCTTCTGTGTGAGTCAACATGACTATTATATTACCACTCTATTGGAAGTGATCACAGCAAGTATAACACATTCATTATGAAATACCGTATGAAACATACGATGCAGGATTTGTGGGTTTAGGAGAGGTCCCCAAGTGTGTGAACACCAATTTTGGTTCCTGCTCCAATTTTTAACAAAGAATTTATAAAAATGAACTCAAGAAGGATAAGTTATGAATTATTAAATTCATTGAAGGAGAAGCCACAATTTGTGGGGTTTATTTTGTGAAAATTGGATCTGGGAAAAAGGGTAGAGCAGAGTCATAAACAGTGGGAAGCAGGAGACAGGCACTCAGATGGAAAACACAGCGTAGTTCATGTGATTCATTTAAGAGAAATTGAGGTTTTTAGGGAATAAACACATGGGGGGGGTGAGAATCTAGAAGCCTGTGTAGGGAGATTTAGAAGGAACACCCTGGGTTTCCCCATGGAAGAAAGTTAAAAAGCCAAATGGTGCTGACGTAAGGAAGCATAGCAGAGAGAAAATATTCAGATGAGGAATGGGTAGCAGTGTTATACTCATGGTTACCCTCTGTTTCGAGTCATTACACAGGTAACAACAGCCCTGGAGTTAGAGAAGTCACCCACGTGGTAGCCCTAGAGTGTAAGGGGAATATGCATGTGGTAGAATCCGATACCAGAGGAAAACCAGACGTGTAATTATAGCCAGAATGCACCCCAAGCTATAAAGCAGTGGCAAGCAGTAAGACCATGCAAACCTAGCAGTCCTCAGTTCCTCCCACTCCCACCCAGCCAGGCTGGATGACAGGGGAAATGAGAGAGAATCCAGACAGAGTAGACAGGAAGAAGGCTGCAGCCTCGATAGTATAGAAAAAAAAAATTCCCTTTGGTCAGATTCAGGTATGCAAAGGGAAGAACTCAATTGGTTTGTAGATTTGGAGGGCTGAACTCAGGGCCAGCCCACCTGGGCCATTTATTAGGTAGCATGCTAGACTGTAAGCAGCAGGTGGCACTGTAGGTAAGTCTTGATCAGATATGAGTTTCATTCCTGCCAAGGTGATCCTCCTACCTCTGCCTCTCAAGTGCTGGGTAGAAAACCTTGAGTCAGCAGGCATCACTGAGCCCACCACACCCCAAGTTGGTTGCCATTACAGAACAGCCTTTGGTCCCCCAAGTCACGCTTCAGTAGCATTGTACTTAAAAATACAGTTTCATGTGAATCTTTATATGTGTAAGTTCCTAACATTAGTGACATAGAATAGTTTTCCTTTTTTCTTATGATTGATCCTATCTTTGATACAGGAGCATTGGCATAAACATTATTATTGATGAAGGAAACATGTTACTTGTTCTCTGCTACAGTATGCACCAAATATAGCAATATTAATAGTTTTAAATAAACATTAAATTAAAAAAAGATTAAACATTTCGTCCAGTAAGTGCATTTATGAGCAGTTTACTAGCCATAAACACTGGGGATAATTATAATGAGTAAGGATGTAGGAGCAGCAAAAAAGTACAATAGAAGTAGCTTGTTGGTATTAATCATTTCTTATCTGATTTATTGGAATTGCTTCCTGTGTGAGATGAGATTTCAAAGCCTGTTTGAGAAATAAAAGAGAGAGAGACAGAGAGAGAGACAGAGAAAATTTGTCAGGGAGAAGCAGAAGTTTTGTGAGAAAAAACAATTTGCCCAAGGTCACTTAACTAGCCAGTGTCAGAGCAGGGAATTAAATACAATGAAAAGAAATGAATGTTTCTATAGTGAGTACCTTACAAGAGCACCTTCACGATGGTGTTAAGAATTTTCTCCAGGAGGTACATGAGAATTACTGTGACCTTCGTAAAATTATGCATTGTGTCTCGGAGAAAAGGGACTCAGATTTTTCAGTTAAGAAACCTGGGTTTTACAAGGCACATTTAAACCTACTTTTTGTATGATCCATGAAAATGTTTTCCACATGCCTGTGGAATGCGGAGCAAGACAAAGCTGCTCCTCTACCAGAGATGAAAACTTGCTTTATTCCTTAGCAGAGTGGAATCCTCACTTTGCTGTTGAGAAGAGCAGTGAATGAACACATTCACAGTCACAACTCTGACAAGAATGTCTCCCAGCTAATTAACCTGGGTTAGGATGGAGCCAAGCCAGCAACTGGACTGATGGCAGAAATGCAGAGCCACAGAGGATTGTCTTCCAGCTCTCAGACGACCTGGACCTTTCTTCATGATCAGCTCTCTGCTCTAGTCCCTCTGTTTGTCCCCCAGTCATAGACCTCCTTCCATGCCTGTTTTGTTCTTAGTGAGTGTCCCTATTCAATTTATTTATTTATTTGTTTGTTTATTATTTGCAGAGAGAAATAGAGGAAGGAGTGAGACAGAGTATTGCCACTTGAGAGGGCCTCTTGCTACTGAAAAAAAAAAAAAAAAAAAAACCCTTCAGTTGCATGCACCACTTTGTATATCTGGCTTTACATGGATACTGGTGACTGAAACCTAGGCAAGCAAGAACCTTGAACTGCTGTCTCCCCAGACCCCTCTGAGAAGTTCTGTGTATAGATTCTTCCACTGAAGTTAAAATGCTAAGAGAGCCTAAATTCTACTTAGTTCACTGTTATATAACTCTAGCCACTGGAACTGGATCAAGGTGCTACAGTTACAGTATATACATATGTGCATCTATGCTATATAGGTGACATTCCATAAATGTTTACTAAACAGGCTGTGATCTAGCTCAGTGATAGAGCATGAGCTTAGCAAATATAAATCACTCTAATCAACAGCACCAATCAAAGAACATGTTATAAAATATTCAATACACCTGGGCTAGAAAGATTGCTTAGTGGTTAAGATGCTTGTCTGCATAGCCAACAGACCTTGGTTCATTTCCCCAGGACCCACGGAAGAAAGATGTACAAAGTGGTGCATGCAATCTTGAATTTGTTTGAAGTGGCTAGAGGCCTTGGCGGTCCATTCTCTCCCTCTCTCTCTCTCTCTGTCTCTCTGTTTCTTGGTCTCTTTCTCAAATATGTATATATATATATATATATATATATATATATATATATATATATAAAGTATACACACCTAACAGATGTGAACATTTTTTTCTAGATTGTTTTTCATATATTTCCAAAAGGCAACCCCAAAACTCAGAGTATGAAATGATACAACTGAAACAGAACCAGGATAAATGAGTGTTGTTTCCTATGAGAACGTATTGTCCATTATTGCCATCATAATTCATGTATACGGCCTGCCATTGTGTATTCTACGTCACATACTGTGAACATGATTTTCTGATGTGTAATATGTAAGATTCAACCGTGAAGTATATATATAGAAGCTTCACTTGAGATACCAAAAATCTGGAAACCATCCATTGAGAATCACTGATAGAAGTTATTGAAAACAATTCATTTTAATTGCATTTAATATTTTAGCCTAACAAAACTTTAAAATGCATAATTGACAAATTAGTTACCATAGACAAAAAAAAAGAGACAAATAGAGGAAGGACTACCTTGAAAGAGAAGGTCTTTGGTGGAAAGGATTTGGGGGAGGGGAGACAAAAGAAGAATGTGATCAAACTGCCACCTGTTCATATATTCAAGTTCCCCAAATAAACTTATTTCTTATATTTAATGTATATAGTTTTATGATTTGGCATTTGGCCACATTGTGTACTTGATATAATCTTATGAATTAATATATTCATCACCAGCTGTAGCTAGCAAATATGTGATGTGTGTCTGCATATGTAGTAAGGAAACTTGAACTGAACTCTCTCTCTCCTCCTCATAAAAATCTCAAGTAACCAGTACAATATTGCTAAGTATATATTCCATGTGTTTCAGTCAACTGCTCATTGCTGGGACAAGCAGCAATCAGAAGAAGCTTAAGGGAGGAAAGGGTTTACTCAGGCTCCTTCATTCCAGGGAAAGGGGAAGTTCTACGAATAGCAGAAGAAGCTGGCTCACTCCATTATACATCAGTATAGGAGAGAGAGAGAGAGAGAGAGAGAGAGAGAGAGAGAGAGAGAGAGAGAGAGAAACCGACTGCAGCAAACATGAACAGCCAGAGCTGAAAACTTTCTTTTCATACCTTAGGACGGGGCCCAAGATCTGCCCTCAAACACACCTTAGGTTTAGACTCCACGATTCCCCTCCCCACCCCTCCTTGACACCTCCTCTGGCCAGTCTGCTGGAGGATCAAGTTGCAAGCTCATTGCTGGGCCAAAAGCAACTGAGTCTGTGGGGCCATATGTTCAAACCAATCTAGATCCCATAACCGATTCATCTTAGAAAATGTATATAATTTGACTTTTTCCTCTCCTACCTCTTACTCCCCAGCAACAATCCTTCTGTTCTGCCTCTATCAGTTCAACTTTTTTAACTTCTTTGTATATATGGCATCATATCTCACAATATTTATCCTTCTATGTCTAGCTTATTTCACTGCTTTAAGCATAATTAAAAGAAGTTTCTTAAAACATTGCAACTTGAAGCATCTTGAAAATGCATTTTAAAAAATATACATAGAAGTATGAAGACAGGAATGTAATTCCTTAAAAGACAAGGCTGCTACAACTAAATCCTTGGAATATGGGTTTTAGATTTCCCATTTGCTAAACCCATGATCTTTGGTAATTTATTCATATTGATAATCCATTTCCTTCTCAATAAATGATATTCAGTAATATTCTTCTCATAGGAATGTTGTGAATACACAGTAAATAGCACCAGAATTATATTAGTATATTATTAACATATGCTAATCACTCATTAATTATTTTCATAAATAATGTAGCTAAATCCCATGGCAATTCAGTCAACAAACATTTTGAACATTCTGTCTACTTCTTCCAACAACCTATGCTACCAAACCATGTCACTAAAATGCTAAGATGCATTGATAAGATTATAGTATCAGTAGAATAAGATGTTTTTCTTCCTGTTTAATAGTAAGCCTAGCATTTCCTTGAAGAATGCAATCAGATCATGCTTCTCCACTAACCCTCACCATCCCTGCCTCAATAAGATCAATATCCCTTCTCTAGCTAATCACCTACCTGTTGTGATGTGGATCAGAAATGTTCCCTAAGGCTCATGCCATCAAAGCTTAGTCCCAAGCCTGTGATGCTATTAGAAGGCAAGGCATAATTGGAAGAATCTGAGTTATTGTGCGTGAACATGTGAGGTGAATGTTGGAATCCTGACCTTGCTGTCTTTCTCTTTGGCTTCCTATACGCCAAGAGGTGATCAGTCACTGCCACGCACTACTGCCATGATGCTCTTGTGTGACTTCATTGGGAAGGTATACAGAAACGTCTCTTCCTAGGCAACTGTGATGAAGAGGGTGTGAAAGAGCGGAGAAAGTATGATTTACAAGTCCAATTTGTTACACCAACTTTATTTTTTTTACTTTATTTATTTACGTTTTTTTACTGGAGTTCCTCACAGGAGCATGGATGATAAACACAGGTAGCTATGTCACTAGAAAGTCCCCTAGATGTCTTATGGGCAGGTACACCACTGTAAAGTTCCACATGCACCGTGGATGAGCAAAAAACTGAACCACCGAAGAGTCCCCTGGAAAATTTACAGGCAGCATCACTATTAAGAAGTCTCATCCAGACTGGAGAGATGGCTTAGTGGTTAAGTGCTTGCCTGTGAAGCCTAAGGACCCCGGTTCGAGGCTCGATTTCCCCAGGACCGACGTTAGCCAGATGCACAAGGGGGCGCACGCGTCTGGAGTTCTTTTGCAGGGGCTGGAGGCCCTGGCATGCCCATGCTCTCTCTATATCTGCATCGTTCTCTCTCTGTCTGTTGCTCTCAAATAAATAAATAAAAATAAAAAAAAATTAGAAAAAGAAGTCTCATCCCTGTTAGTTGTTCACCTCTTACATAGGTTCTAGGAATGGAAATACCTCTTGAGGATCTCTTGAAGGCTTGGGAGCTCTGATCCTCATGAGCACCATGAAATTTCTGAGCCTATAGGCTTGATCCTGTGAGGATCTTTTGAGTCGTGATGTCAATGCTCATGTTCAACCCAGAGAAATAGCCCACAACCCATATGCTGCCTTGTCACAGGCCCCAAAACAATGGGTGCAAACATATATATATGAGCGAGAGAGACGAAGAGACAGAGAGAGACTATGCCTGCCTGCATTGTTTCTGCATTGTTTGTATCCTCAGTGTCTAAAGTAGTGGCTCATGTACATCTGATGCTCCATAAATATTGACTTTTGCTAATGAGACTTGGAATTAAATAAGTGCATTAAGTTCTCCTGAAATTTTCATTTCCTATTCAAGTGGAAAACATCGTCTTACTCAAGATGAGATAAGCATATACTTCAAAATGATTTGACTCCTGTTGGTATGGAAAATAGAGTCACTTTTACACCCAGTTTGACATCATAATTACTTAGTGTGGTTTAAGGATCTTAAAGGTGATCCAATTTTCCTACCTGAAATAACATTCTGGCTGGGATACATTGTCAAAAATTACTAAAATTATTCATTCTTATGGTTTAGGGAACAAGCATTGATAGTTAGATTTTCACCAAGGAAATTTCCCAATGTTCTTGACAATGTTTATCTTTAAAAATTTTTCATAATATTTGTCTCAAAATATTGGAAGTGACCTAATTTTGTTATTCTAATTGGCATTTTTGGTACATGTGTAGCATGGTATCTGTGGCACGATGTATGTGTAAGGTATTTTTTTTATGTTTGTGCTGAAGTGTAATCCCTGGACACACATGTGTACAAAGTAGCAGAGGTTGTTGAGTGTTTTCATTTTGCTCATCTACTTTTTACCTTGAGACAAGAGTATCTCACTCTATTAAGGGCTACCACTTTGTTTTTTTTTTTAGTGATCAGGTCCAGTGATTCTCCAGTGTCCACACCCTAATGGACTTAGGTTGCAGAAGTGTGTAGTATTGTCCAGCTTTTATGTGATTGCTAAGGAATAAAACTTAAGTAGTGTTGGGCCCACTTAGGCCCTCATGCTTGTGAGCAAGTGCTCATCACCACCTGTCCAGTACCTTGATTAGCATTTTTATTGTGATTGCTGAGGAGAAAGATGCTTCTACATGCTTGCTGGCCATCTGGATATCTTCTTTGGAGATATATATATATCTCCAAGTATATATATGCTCAAGTCCTTTGAATTTTTTTTTCCGATTGTGTTAAAGAGTTCTCTTTTATATTTTGTACAGCAACCATTTACCAAATGTATGGCTTGCAAATATCTTCTCCCACTGTATTGGTTGTCTTTTGACTCTGTTGATGGGTTCCTTCACTATGCAGAAATTCTTTGGTGCCATTCCCTTTGTTTGATTTTCCTCTAGTGGCTTGAATTCAGTGTCTCACTCAAGCAGTCATTACTGAACCATGCAGTCTTTAGTGAGATACTAACAAAACATTTACTAGCATACTGAATGGACCTGGCATAATGTCTAAGTAGGGAGGCAAGAATGTTCCAGTGTACAGAAATCAGCTGATTGGATATAGCCCATTAATAGATAAAAGGCAAGAAATTTACATGATGACTTCATTATTTACAGAAAAAAAATGTCAAAATTTATCATCCTTCTAAAAAATAACTCCCAAGGTACTAAGTATAGAGGAATTCCCCAATAACACAATCACGGCCATATACGGAAAGCATGAAGGTGGCATCAATTAAGTGAAAACTGAAGGATTTTTCTGCTAAGGTCATAAACAAAACACATTGTTGCTTTTCTCCTTGCTGTGACAAGCACGGAAGAAGGGTGCATTTTAGCTCAGTGAGTGGACAGTCCCTCACACCAAGGACACCATAGTTGCACAGGGTGAGGTGGCTGACCACATTGTGCTGGCAGTAAGCAGATTGAGAGAGAAGACTCTGCCACTTAACTCCCTGTCTCCCTTACATTCTGTCCAGGAGAGTAGCCCATGGAACGGTGCCCCCACCTTCAGGGTGTTTCCTCAACCTTATTGATCATGCCCCCACATACATACTCTGAGGTTTGTCTACTGAGTGATTATAAATCCTGTAAAGGTGATAATCAAGATTCATCCTCATAAAAGATAAGGATGCTCACACTCACCTCTCCTGTTTAGCATGCTATTTTATATTTTAGCCAGAGAAATAAGGGAGAAGAAAAATAGTCAATAAATACTATCCATATCAGAAAGGAAGGAGGGAAATTCCTGTTTTGGGATGACATCACCTTGTATGTGGAACATCCTTGATATCTTACAACCATGGACAACAAACTGCTTGATGAGTAAACATCGTAAGTTAAAGAATTCCAAGTCAACACAAAACTTCCTTGAATTTTTTGGTATACAATGAACTTATCTGAAAAGGAAATCAAGAAAACTATCCCATTTCCAATAGTATAAGAAAGATAGAAACAAACAAACAAACAACAACAACAAACACAAAGAAAAGAGAAAGGAAGCAAGAAAGGAAGCCTTAGGATAAAACCTTACAAATAGGAGAAAATCTTATACAGTAAAATCCATAGTCACCGAAAAAGAATTTAACAAACAAATGGAATTACAATCACATTCATGGATTGACAGACATACAGTCAAAATTTACTTAGTACCCAAAATAATTTGGGGATTTAGTGTAACCTCTATCAAAAATACCATTACAATTTTTTAGAGAAATAAATAAGATAATACTGAAATACATATGGAGCCACAATAAACTCCAAATAGTCAAATATATCATTTCAAAAGTAAAACTAAGCCAGGTATAGTGGTGCTCACATTTAATCCCAGCACTTGGAAGGCAGAGATAGGAGATCACTATGAGTTTGAGGCCATCCTGAGACTCCATAGTGAATTCCAGGTCAGCCTGCGCTACCTCAAAAACTGAAAAACCAAAAAAAAAAAAAAAAAAAAAAAAAAGAAAGAAAGAAAAGAAAAGAAAAGAAACTATGACTCCTGGGTTCAAAATATATTGCAAAGTGCTAGTGATTTCAACAAAACTATACATAAAAATAGTCATATGGCTCAAATAGAAGTCCCAGCCATTCCAGTTATAATTCCACATGCATTTCATCTGCTTATCTTTTGCAATGGTGCCAAGAACATCCAAGACAAAAAATGTACAGTGTCTTAAGAAAAGGTGTTGAGAAAAGTACATTCATAAGCCAAATGATAAAATCATCACTTAAAAAATTTAACTCAAAATAAGTGAACTACTTAAACTTTATATCTTAAAAGTAAAAAATGATACATCAATATTGAAAATGAGGAATTTTGGTTTGTTTCAATTTACAAACTTTGAACAGGTTAAAACACATTGAGTAGATAGCCACCGAATTCCTCAAAACAATTGATAGCATCTGGTGATAGTAACAGAAGGGCAAAAGGAACATTGAATGCACAATTCTCAATTTTGGCTTCAAGAAGTAAGAAAATGTCCTTTCTCAAACAGGCAGCCAGAAGGTATGGACAGGCTTGGAAGGACGTGATTTCCTGGGCAGTTATGAGGGGCTTGTGGAACATCTGCATGTGTGGGAAGTCTTCAGATGTGTGGTTCTGAAGGACACATCTCATTCAGAGACACACATCCGGAGGTCACTCATGTATTCAGCTAACAGTTGTTCAGTGCTTTCTGGGTGTAATAGTTAGTGCTCCAGGCATAAAATTAGTAATCCTCAGGGAGGTTACACATTGCTGGGGCTCTGGAAAACTATAGAAATAAAGGAAGTTACCCAAGATGGGTGCATAGCTGAAGAGGCTGAAGGCTGCAAGAATGACCATAGTAAACAGAGGTATACCACCTATCCATGCTCCGAAGATCTGTGAATCACAGGGATTTGCTCTTGTCACCACAGTGAGTTGTTGTTTTTTTTTTTTTTTTTTTCCCCACAATGATAACTAAGTGGAAACTCCAGAGGCAAGGACTTAAAATTTAACTCAGTATAATTAGCAATAAAAACAAGTTAATCTGTGATCATTTGTTTGTTTGTTTATGGACCTTAACTAGAGTAATTTGGGTATAGTAGCAGGGGAAAGAATCTGTACTATAGATGCATAGAGTTAGGATAAGGGAATGACATGGTATTGACAACATAGCAAGAATTGATTTCAGATTATTTTTTAAATGTTTTATTTGTTTGTTTGTTTGTTTGTTTGTTTATTTATTTAAGAGAGGGGGAAAGAGAGAGAGAGAGAGAGAGAGAGAGAGAATGGACATGCCAGGGCCTCCAGCTGCTGCAAATTGAATTTCAGACACATGTTCCACCTTGTGCATCTGGCTTATGTGGGTCCTGGGGAATTGAATCTGGGTCCTTTGGCTTTGCAGGCAAGCATCTTAACCAGTAAGGTATTTCTCCAGCCTGATTTTTGGCTATTGGACACTAAAAAAGAAAATCTCCAGTAGAGTCTCCCCCAATTTTTTTTTTTGTGTCTGTTTTGAAGTACTTGATCAGGAAAATACATGTACACATGCCACATGCATTTTTTTTTTCTGTGATAACAAGGTCGAATTAAAAGTCCTAAAAATGACACAGTAATCAGAGACATGAATCATCGTAAATCTTACGTTCACTGTGGTTCTATGCATATAAATGTTTCTTCAGAGGCTCTTTATATACTTATGTTCATGACTGGACTAAGCAAGAGTGGCTTCAAAATTCCATTACATTTATTCAGCCTGGATCACAGCTACTGGAAAGCACCGAGCCTGCATTCCTGCTTCCTCAGACCCACGGTCACAGCGTCTTCCCACCACAGTGCGGGCGTGCCGCTGGCTCAAGGCACTTCTGAACGCTTTGCCATTAGGAACTAAATTATTTTTGATTTAAACTTATTGTCTTATTGTGCCTTTTTTTTTCCAGAAAATTTCCAGATGTCTGATCTTTAAGGCTTAAGGGATAAATCTTTTTAGGCACATAGACAACTACTGTCAGAATACTAGAGTATCTTAGACTATACCTGACTTCAGGAACAATTATATTTGGCTAAATTGTGGCCTTAACCCTCTTTTATTGCCATTGTTCTGTTTTATTTTTTAATTTTTATTTTGTGTTTTATTAAGTAGAAACTTTGCAGGAACACAGCACGTGTTGCTACCATCATTTCCTTCCTCCCTGCCCTCATTCCACTGAGGGCCCTCCTCAATGGGATTGCTTGTGACATTTTTTTTTAGCTGCTTCAACAATTTATTTATTTGAAAAATAGTAATTGTAATATTTAAGGATTTTTATAAGGCTAGATATAATAATATTATAAACAAGATAAGCACTCAAAAGAGGGTTATGCGTTTCTTACAACGTAAAGGAAACAAAACCAAAATGGCTTACTTTAATAATTTAGACACTGAGAACTCTAGAAAAACAGAAATAAATATATCTCATTCTAGAAAAAATAGATTTCCCTCATAACTATAATAAAGTAAGAAACAAAAAGCAACAGAAGCAAGGTCAAATGGGAGAATGAAAAGTAGTTCTATCAGATATGTAAATAGAATCATATTTCATATGGTCTAATTATAGTGCTATGGATAAATGAGATGTACAAGAAATAATTTCCAAATATTCTTTCTTTGTTTAAGTGATGAGAAAATCACTTCTCTGATTGGCTATCTTAAAAGGGAGGGAGACTCCTGAAAGGCAAAATGTCCATTTTCATTCTGGTTTAATGATTCACTATCCAAGTGTGAAATTAGATAAATACACACGCCTTCATGCAGAGCAAAAATTGTGAAATGACTAGGGACTTTTGACAGTGTCATACAGTGTCTCCGTTTTTCAGTTTGGGCTCATTTTCTTTAATTTGCAGAATGGTGTCAAAATGTTTGCCACTGTGACAGAGAAAGAGGTTCTATTATCCATCCCAAACTTACTAGAAGTCGCTCACAAAATCCCTTGCTTTCCTGATTCAGCATATGAAAAACAAAGACCGGCAAAGTTCTCTTGTGCATTAGGGATGTCTGAGAGGCTCTCCGAGGCCTCTGTTTAGAGACAAGATGCTCCTGTCCCACTCTCCAGCATTATCTTTGGAAATTGTGAGACGGGAGAAGGGATATTACATTTAGAGCATGATGAACACCAGACTTTCTTAAGTGACTTTTTGTTTTGTTTTGTTGTTTTGAGGTAGGGTCTCACTGTAGCCCAGGCTGACCTGGAATTCACTATGTAGTCCCAGGATGGCCTCGAACTTGTAGTGGTCCTCCTATCTACACCTCCCAAGTGCTGGGATTAAAGGCATGCACCACCACGCCTGGCCCTTAAGTGACTTCTAAATAAAAAAAAAAAAAGAAAAAAACCTCACATTGATTTCTGAAAAATAAAATACTAATTGAAGACGAGGGTACACTTAAGCATCTAGTTTTATATATATTTCTTGTATTTTGTTTTGTTTGTGACTTTTAACTGAATTCCTCCCGTTTTGATGACAAGAAGAAAGTCTTGCCATATGGAAGATTTTCTTGTGGCAAAGAAAGTGACATCCTGTTCATGGAACTGAAAGAGGCTTTGTTTTGCTGTCTAGGGTTTTGAGTATTCTGCCAGACGTTCTCCTACCCCCTGAGAGAAGGCAGATGGAATCTTGGAGGATGAAATACACTTCACAAGTGGAAGAAAATCTTATCTGTAAAAAGGGGCCACAGCCTGATACTGCGTTTGCAGCACTCTACTCGCGCATATCACTCACGACACACTCCCGTGTACGCAGCGGGAAGAAAGATGTCAGTTATCCACACCTTCGATGCAGAAACAAAGTCTGTGAGAACGGCTGGGCCTCAGTAACTGTTTACAGACCTTGGAGATTCAATGGGGAGCATCTTGCCTTTGGGTAAGCCAGCATTGCCCAGCTGTTTCCAAAGAAGCTGGTGAGGAAAGCATAAGAGACTTGGAGAAACCACAACAAAGAGCTGACACTTGAGTACATTTGAAAGCACACATCTGATGACCTGAAAACGCCATTTCAACCAATGCCTGACTACGTGTCTCTAGGCCACAGGGTCCTGGCATCTGGAGACCACATAGGTACAAAGAGCCTGCCCAGCAATTCCAACAAGGATGAAGCACTGGGAAGTAGTCCAACCTGGGTGGAAAATAAAACAGGGAAAAGCTTGATATTCATTGTGTGCAATTTTACAACGTCGAATGGCATCACTTAGTGGACCTTCAATGTCTAAGAAAGACTCTGGAAAATTGTCAGCTCCTGTACTGTTTCAAATGTCTCAGAAAATATATTTGTTCTGACCTTGGCCCTCGACCAGACTGGTTTGTATGCCATATGTTTCATTTTGTTTTGTCTTATGGGAGTGGAAGATGGTGAAAATAAGTAAAATGACCCTTACTATGCTCTGAGTGGTTATCAGATTATAATTCTATTTTCACCCTTTGTTGCTGACCCAAGATATCTCTTAAACACAAATCTACGTATACATAATAATCATCTTAAGACCAACATGATTTAACATTCTCATCTCAGAAGCCACTTTCCTCCCTTGTGATCAATGGACAAGTACACGTGAATAAAGAAAGTACAGGGCTGGAGAGATGGCTTGCTGGTTAAGGTTAAGGACTCAGGTTCAATTTTCCAGTACCCACATAAACCAAATGCGCATATACCTGCAGTTTGTTTGAGTGACTAAAGGCCCGGTTGTGCCTATACTTAGATTCTCTTTCTTTTTCTCTCAATCTCTATCTCTATCTTTTTCTGTATCTCTCTGCTTTCAAATAAAATATTTAAAAGAAAAGAAAATGCTTTAGTGGCTCATTCACAAACAAATCAAAACAAAACAGATGCACTATATTGTCTAAAGAGAAATCTGAGAATATAGTATCAGAAAGTGAGACTGGATCTGCCTCCAAAGGAAACTCTTCTTTGTCTTTTCTGGCTTTTCTCAGTGCTAATAACAGTTCCTTGTCCAGTGGGCAACAAAAGAAGGTGGCTCACAGCATTTAGAGCTGTGTCCTGGGGCAGCAACTGTAGTGAAGAGAGGATGACAAAGATATTTCATGCTCAGTAATGAACTCCAGCTGCACCTTATGGCAAACAGAAATCCCTACAGCCTCTGGGTTACAATGATAACTCTTATTTCTATTCTGATGAAAAGGTATAGCTATCAAAAGATTCAGTGGTACAACCAAATGATTAAAAATATTTTTTAAAAATAATAGCTAGTCAAGTCCAGCAATGTTTCATCTTAGATGGGGGTGTTAAATATTATAAAGGCCTTCCTGTTTTGTTCTTCCAAATTTTATTTTAATGTCAATGGCAAATGTCATATGCAGAAATTACACATTTTATCTTTTGCCATCATAAATTATTTACATGGTTCAACTCAGAATACAAAGGGAAATTACAGCATATAAAACAGGCCACTACTCCCTGTAGACCAGCCGACTGAAAGCTGGAAAAAGCTGCACTGCCTGTAGCCCTATGGGAGACAGAAGTCATCAGTGGTGAAAACAATGGACAGTGGAAACCTCAAGTTTGGCCAGACAGGCCAAATAACTGAACAGGTGCAATAGTGGCATGTCTGCTCCAGGGGAAACCAACTGCTCTCTAATTGGACTGGAGGCCCGTTCTATGGGAGGAAATACATGCCTGGTACTGAAAACTTAATCAAAAACCTATGGCAGAGGAGGTCATGTTATGAGCCTTATGGGTATAAAGTCTGCTCTTGTCTGGTTAAATGTATATATTATTCTCACCAAACTGGCCAGTAAGCACTACAGTTAATGTTCATACTCATATATTTATGCTACTCCCACTTTTGGTTAGAGAAGCTTCTCTTTTCAGATGGAGGTGACCACTGGGATGACATAAAGGCAACATAGTGCTGAGAAGAAGTGACAAAGGAGTGTCCAGCACTGAAACATCTCTATCACACCCTCCAAGGCTCAGGGTCCATTGCAGAAGAGCTGGTGGAAAGAATATAAGAGCCAAAGGAAGGTTACTACTCCATACAATGCAATTATCCAGACAGAAATTGGCCTCGATATCCATGACCTTGTAGTGCCTAGCAACACCTTCATAAGACCTTCATAATAGGAGCACAAGACAATGACATCAAAATAAAAGAGAGACTAACAGAGGGAGGGGATATGATGGAGAGTGGAGTTGTGAAGGGGAAAGAGGGGGAGGGAAGGGAGTTATCCTGTTTCATTGACTGTAAGGATAGAAGTTGTCAATAATAAAATTACACATTAAAAAAGAACAAAAACAAAAAATAAAACAAAATAGGCTGCTAGAAAGCTTTTCAATATGGGAAATACCTACCTAAGAAAATTTAATAATTTTATAAAGGATCTCTTTATATATTTATATTTTATACTGACTTAATTAAAATACTATATTAGGTCAGCCATATCATGCAGCAGATATATATTTGTATGTAGTACATTTTTTAAAAAATGTATATTTTTATATATAGTACATTTGATAGCCTTTTAAGAAAAATGTTTATTATGAAGGCTTCTTTTATCCATGGATAAGATATCTGACCAAATGCTGTGAAGGACAGCTGTTAAATTCCACCAAAGTTCCATATTTAGGAAATAAATGACAATGACTTCGTAATTATTCCACTTATGTAAACATGTATTATTTTGATTTTTAATCATTGTCCATTCTTTCACTATTAGTAGAACCTTGGATGTTACAAAATATCACTCATTGATGAATCACCATCTAGTGCCTTAAAAATAATTTATATATATATATATATATATATATATATATAAATGCTGAATAGAAAGGTAATAAAATTAGAAAATATATGTTACTTACTTTTTAAAAATAATTGTCAACTTACAAAATTATGTAATCACACTAGTTTAGAAAGTTTCAAGAGGTATGTTGTGGAATACTAGCCAAGATTTTTTTGTTTTGTTTTGTTGTTTAGAGGTAGGGTCTTGCTCTAGCTCAGGCTGACCTGAAATTCACTATGTAGTCTCAGGGTGGCCTTGAACTCATGGTGATCCTCCTACCTCTGCCTTCCCAGTGATGGGATTAAAGGCGTCCTCCATCACGCCCAGCCTAGCCAAATTTTATTCAACAAAATGATTTGGTTGTCATAAAACTTCAGAAAATATTTCCTATGTCCTCCTCTTGGAATTTTTAAATGCAATATTAGAATTCCAAAGGCATTCAAAGTTTCCAGCCCTTCTCTGATAAACAGAATAGTGTAAAGCATCTCATCTATAAAGGTGCAGATCTGGCTTCCCATGGAACCCACTCTGGCAGTTCAGCTAGGCACCACTAGTTTTGAATTGTTTTATACTCAAATTACGTGGATTAGGAGCAGCTCAGAAAGGCGCAAAGCATGCTGTAGGAAAAAACAGAAAACAAAAAAACAAAAAACAAAAAAACCAACCAAACAAAAAACCCCACGATTTTGAGAAATCTGAACTTGAACTCACTCTACGTTGGATGCCACAGCAATAGTCCCAGATGTTGAACTTGCCTTGGACATGGCCATATGTCCAGCAGGATCGGGCATGCTCAAGGGCGCAGCAGTGGAAAATGAAGTTTGTGAGGGAAGCGTGTTTCCAAGAACGTGGCTGTCTGTCCCCCACAGGCGTGTCTCCATCAGGCCGCACTTAGTGGGGGAGGGTCTCACCAGAGAATGTCTGGCCATCTCCTGAAAATGCCAGGTAGGATCTAAGCTGAATTTTCTGTAAATAAATAAATAATAAATAAATAAAATACAAGAGCATCTGATGTAAAGCTACACACATTAAACTTCAAAGGGACAAATGCATAAGGATGAAGTATAGTTTTGGTGGAATAGATAGTTTGGAGAACTTTTAAATGACGTGTCTGAAATGTATGTACAAAATAAAATATTTTAAAGGGAAAATAATAATGATTAAAAAAAAAGAAAGCAAGGACATAAGGCATGTTTGAGAGAGCTGAGGCATAGCTGGTCACTTACAACTGGCCAAGGTCCTAAGAGGACAGCAGAGGGAAAGCAGACCCGACGGTGCTCAGAGGCTTGGTGTCTTGTCTTCTTTTTACACTCATTAATTCTCCAGCACCATGTTTTTTTTTTTTTGTAAAATGTCTTCTTCAGAACATTCCTGAGCATTTGGGCTATTTTGGAAAATTACCACATTTAAAAAGTTATAAAGTTTTGAACCAGTGTGTGTTTCAAATATATTATGAAACAATCTTATTAGGAAAAAAAATTAAGCTATAATGAACATTTTATTATGAATGCACTAGAATTCTCAAAGTTATACCTAGTACTGCCATTTGCGAATGAATGCTTATTTTGTAAATATTTGTATTGCTCGTCTCACCAACACTGATGCTTTTACACGATATGCTTTAGTATATTTAAGAGTAAAATCAATTTTGATGCCTAGCTACTGTATCTAGAGTTGCAATTCTTTATGTTATTTATTATTGAATAAAATAGGTATGGAGCAAAAGGGAAAAAATCCCTTTTAAAAATAAATATCAGGGCTGGGGAGATGGCTTAGTGGTTAAAGGCACTTGCCTGTGGAGCCTAAAGTCCTTGCTTCGATCCCCAGGACCCACGTTAGCCAGATGCACAAGGTGGCGCATGTGTCTGGAGTTTGTTTGCAGTGGCTGAAGGCCCATTCTCATTCTCTGCCTCTCTCTCAAATAAATAAATAATAAAATATTTAAAAAATATATCAATTTTATTATCATTGAAGTGGTCAGGTGTATGCTTCATAAAAATTTTATGGAAACAGTCATAGTCAAGATAATAATTAAAAATCTTTTCAATTTCTGAGAACTTCATTACTTTATTTTTAAAATAGAATTACTTAGTTATATTAATGTCGATGGATCATGATACAATCACTCCAGCAATATTCAGATCTTATAGAATTCATGTTCTACATCTCCTTCTACTGTTTGATAGAAAAGTTGTTATTTAACATTCTTTCATGGGCTATATGAAGCCAGCATGGAAGTCATTTATTTGCAGAAAAAAAAAATGTGTTTACTTCAAGAGAGGCTACAGAAAATCTGGTAAATTGTATTATTACCTTCTTATTCCTGACAAAACACCTGACCAGGAGAAGCTAATGGAAGGAAAGATCTATTTCAGGCTGATAGTTTCGAGAGGAAGTCTTATTATGGCGGAGTAGCAGGGCAGGAGAACTTTGAGCTCGCTTGCTCTGAACACCCAGTGAGCTGGCCAGGCAACCCCAGTGTCCTCCCCCAGTGACACACCTCCTCCACAAAGGCTCTACCTGCCAAAGCCTCCACCTGCTGAGACCTAAGTAGAAAGCTTAAACACTTGAGCCTATGGGGACATGCTGTGATCAAACCACCACATGTGTCAAGGTTGCTTTCTTCAGTACATGTGTTTACATATGGTTTCCATTGATATTTGTAATTTTCACGTTGGCATCCATTCAGGAAGTACTCATTGGCCAGCTGCGTTACAGGCCATACACGAGACACTGAGAACACATCAGTGGATATTTAAGCAGACAAGCATCCTGTTCTCCATCCTGTCATTGAAGTTACAGTCCAGCTAGAATTGGCTATATGCGTGATGTTAGGAAGACAGTATGAAATAAAATAAAGAAGTGGAATAATCTCAAATAAAAATGTGCAAAAACACAACAATGTGATGCGAAAGAGAAGTGCTGAGTTCAGAAAGAGAACCACTGAACTTTTTAATAACAGTGCATAAATTTCGGGAACAAACTGAGCAATGAGAATAAATCAATAACCTGAAAGGCCAGAGAAAGAACATTCTAATTGGAATTCTAGAGGAATTAAAATGTCCCTGTGAAGGAAGAGGTTTGGTTTGTTAAAGGCACAGAGTAAAGGCTATGGAAAGAGAACATGGTAAGTGAGGGGGAGTGTGAGTCTCTGGATCCTCCAGGCTGGTCCTGGTTCCCCCAAAGGCATCCAGGCAACCTTGGCTTGAACTCGGTTTAATCAATAGGGAAATTGGTTTATAAGCAGTTGGGGGTCCTAAGGGGATTGGATGTACTATGTTACTTGCTGATGCCTAATCAGCATATGGGGACATACATTCCAGCACAGAAGCAATGGTAGGGTACAGGGGGATGGGCTGTGCAAAAGTGGTTGGCTGATACCACATAAGGAGTTTCCTAGGCAACTGGCCAAAGGTCACGGGGCAAAACCTAAGTGCAGGTGAGCTGGGCTTGGAGAGGGAGTGGCCTCCTGTAGCCCAGGGCTCCTTAACCATGCCTGGCAGCTCAGGCCTTTCTACGGAAGGCTCCAGCCTGGGCCTGGCAGTGCCCAACAACTCCCCTTTGTTTTGATAATGGGGTAGTGTCATCCTGAGTGAGTTCTTCATAATTTGCCATAGGTCCAGATAGAGCTAAGTGGTGCACGAGGACCTGATTAGTAGCAACGTCAGCAATATTAGTTATTTATTATCTGAGAAATTTGATAAGACAGGGGGCTACAAGCAATAGGGTTCTTATAGCAAGGAGAGGGCTAAGGAGTAGCAGAAGCCACATAACTAAAGGGTTAGAGAGCCAGGTGGTGGGGTCCTCAGGCTTGTAATGGTCAAACAGCTCCTTGTTTGAGTTTTAACAGTTTTTTAAATAACATTTGATTCATTAACAACAAAAAAAAACAATATTTTTGTCCCAAGACTACATACATCCCCCCCCACCCCCAGCCAGGTTCCGCACTGATGAGGTCTAAGGCTGGACGGTTTTGAAGTTCCACACCCGCGAGAGAGGTCAATCTGTAACTGACTGTGAACAATCAACTGAGGTAACTCACTACCTTCAGACCATGGTGATCAGTGGGGTGACAGATGTTGCAGCCAGATCGCCTTCACATCCGTTGTCAGGCACTGCCAGGCAGGGGGGCAGTGGCAGTGACGACTGTGTGGATGGGTTTGGACACCTCCTCCTCGGCCTTCCAGTTATCTGTGGACGATACAATCCTGTGTTGACAACATCTAGGAAGCAGTGGACTTTCCTTCCACCCTGTAAGTACATAAGCAATGCCCTAGGTAAACAAATATAGAGGTAGGTGTAACTGACCATATACAGGGCGGATGTGCTAAACCTTACCCTAACTCTTAGGGATGATCTACATAGGTATTTTATTTGCCCTTTGTTGTATTCTCAAAAATATGTGGAACTATTTGCTTTAGTGTTCTGAGGCATTGGAAACCTTTATAAGGCTATTACTCTGCCTACTCAATGGTCATTTGTTCCTATTCTTCATCTACATTCAGTCTGGAAAGTACAGTTGCCCGATGATATATTAACCAGAGTGAGCACTTATTCAATAAATACTCGATCAATTCATTAGTATGCATGAATGCACAAATAATTCTGAAGTACTTGGATAAGTGTCATCCAGTGCCAAGCACAGCATGTCAATCCTCACAAGCCAAGCAAAGTTCTTAATCAAACGAGAAGCACCTGCGCATGACAAGGTGACTGAACGTGTGTCTTGTAAACCAAAATTAGGATTGTTTTTCTTCCCCCAAAAAAACCAATAGTCAAAATGGATACTTGAAGAAATACAAATTAGGGATTGGCATGCTGGGGGCGGGGGGAGGAAGGAGTTAGCAGTTTGTTAGTTACCTTTCTTGTTACTGTGACCAAATAAATACCTGACCAGCAAAGCAGGTAAAGAAGGGATGGATTTATTTTTGGCTGACAGTTCAAAATGCCACAGCCCATCATGGAGGCAAAGGCATGGAGGAAGATGGCCCAATGGTGGCAGTAAGTGTGAAGCCAGGACTCCACACTCCTTAGCATTTTCATGGAGCAGGAAGCAGAGAGTGGGCAGGAAGTGGAACTGAACTGTAAAACGTTAAGGCCTGTGTTCAAACACATGAGCCCATGGGGGCATTTCACATTCAAACCTCAAACAGCAGGAGGGATTCTAACCACTTTCAGGGAAGTGACATCATTTTGTATGACATTATAATGGTAGACACATGCCACTATACCCACACACAAAGTGTACATTTATAAACAGGCCACACTACCATCAACAGTGGGCTGAGTAAAAATGGCATATTTATGTAGGTTCAAGAGTTTTAACAAATGTTCCACTTTATGGTAGTGGGGCAAGTCATGTGTGTTTAGAGGCAAGAGATACGTGGGAGCTCTATTTATTGTTTAATTTCATAGGGAATGTAAATCTGTCTAAAATATTTGATTGCATCAAAAATGAAAATAAGGGCTTGGACACGAGTCAGTAAGTACAATGCCTGCTGCACATAAATGCTGGGTGGGTGTGAAGGCCCACTTTGTAATCCCAAGGCTGGGAAGACAGAGATGGGGGATCCCGGGAGCAAGCTGTCTAGCTGGATGAGCCAAATCGGTGCTCTCTGGGTTCAAGTGAGAGAATTTGCCTCACTAGATAAAATGGAGAGCTCTCTGGGAAGATGCCTAGTGTTAACCCCTGGCCTCTGCATGCAAACATGCATGCTAGCATGCTTATATTCATGCATGCCACACACATGTACACATGAAAAAATAATGAAAATAATAATCCCAGAGCTCAAAATTAGACAAGTATTTGAGCCTTTCTGACTTCCTCTATGAATGTCAAGAGAAACACCATAGGCAAACTGGCTGCATCCTTTGTATGCAAGCCATACCATTTATCTACTGACTATCCACGTTTCCTAAGTAATGGTAAGTACCATGGTTACATGGCCTTGTTTCCATGGGTACCCCATATAACCTTACTGCTGCAAAACCGAACAACAGTTCAGTAAGTCTTATCAAATATGCTTTCTGTTTTCTGTCACAGATTTTATACATGCTAAACAAATGAACAAAACCAAAACAACTTAGCTCTTTTCTTTTCTTTTCTTTTCTTTTTTCTTTGTGACTGGGTGTCAGTCTAGCCCAGTGTGTCCTCCTAACCTCAGCCTTATGAATGCTGGGATTAAAGGCATGAGCCATGATGCCTATTACAAGTTAGGCTCATTAATTAAGAGGAGAGAGTCTACCGGCTAGTTTAAGCAGGATGAAAATTATAAGAAGGGATTAACAAATAAGGAGAGAGCCAGGTATGGTGGTGCACGCCTTTAATCCCAGAATTTGGGAGGCAGGGGTGGGTGGGTAACCATGAGTTCGAAGCCACCCTGAGACTACATAGTGAATTCCAGGTCAGTCTGGGCTAGAGTGAGACCCTACCTCAAAAAAACAAAAAAGAAAAAAGTAAAAGAAATAAGGTGAGGTGCTAGACAGATGGATCAGCAGTTAAGTTACCTTCTTGCCAAGCCTAAGGACCCAGGCTCAATTCCCCAGTACCCATATAAAGCCAGATACATGAGGTGGCACATGTGTCTGGAGGTCATTTGCAGTGGCTAGAAACCATTCTATCTGCCTCTCTCTCTCTCTCATATAAATAAATAAATAAAATATGAAAAAAGAAACAAGGTGAATAAAACAAATGTTAATAGAGGTGACACTAAGAGGAAAAGCAGAGGAAGAGCAGCACATCTCAATGGATATGTATAGATAGATATTTAAAAAATAGGATGAATAAAATGGAAAAAATGCATGGCAAGGTTTAAAGTCAGGTCTTAGTAAAAAATGCTTTAAAAGACTATTTGGGCTACTGTGAAGTTATTTGATTCCTGAACACTTGAAAAAAAAAAAAAACTCAAATCCACCCTGTGAAATTTTGGAGAAATTTAATGACTTGTCAGGTAAAGATTATAATAAGAAATTCTCATCTGACAACACTTGGGGAAATAGATTAAACAAACAAAGGAGCCATGACCTTTTGGCTCTTCCCATCAATAAGGACCTATAGCCTTTCTGCACCTGGTTGGGTAAATTGGTTGACATGAGGGTCTCCTGACTGTGCATGCTTACCAGCCACAATTAGATTGAACAGAGCATTGGAAAAAAAAAAGTTAATAGGACAGTGAGGAAGTGTAGATGGAGCCTGCTATGTTCAAAGAAGCCTGGCACCAATGAGCTGTGTCTGCTCCTCACAAATGATTTACAGACATCCGTCCGCTCCTCGGCACATAGTCAGGCAAACGGCCCGTGGAAAGCTGGCATATTAGAAGGATGCCAAATGAGACACAGCCCCGTGGAAGTGGGGATGTGGGAACCGGAGTCATGAACTGAAAAGAGGTCATGGAGATCCTGATCAGAACCCTCTTTCCAGTTGTGTACGGTGACTGGAGCCACTAGGGAAGTTGTCTGTATACTATGCTGAAGAATTTGTCTGGGCCCATGATATGAATGGGCTTTAGGAGAATGCAATAAAGCAGAGATGTGTTAACTTTGGGCCTATTCCTCTTTTATCCTCCAAAACAAACAACCAAACAAAAAAGACCATCCTCTTTGTGAGTGAGAGGAACAGAGTTGGAGATCACAGACTGTTCTATGGTAGACTCTATCAGGAAAGGCTCCAGTTCAGCTACCAAGTCAGACTGATGCTGTTTTTATTTTCAATATTTTATTTATTTATTTGAGAGGGAGAAAGAGAGAGAGAGAGAGAAAATGGGTGCACCAGGGCCTCCAGCCACTGCAAACAAATTCCAGATACATGCACCACCTTGTGCATCTGGCGTAAATGGGTACTGGGGAATCAAACTGGGTCCTTAGGCTTTGCAGGCAAGTGCCTTAACTGCCAAGCCATTTCACCAGCCCAGATTAGGGCTGTTAACTCTAGGATCTTGACAGGAACTGACACCAATTCTGGTTTTGCCTATATTTATCCAATGGAAGATGTAGATGCCCAAAGAGCAACAAAAGGACCAAAACTGAAGATATTGCACCACTTTGGTAAGGCTAGTCATTATGTTTTCTAAAGCTCATAACATTTAACAATAAGCAGAGACAAATACTCCCTAGAGTGATAGCTTGATTAACAATTAGAAAGGGCAATTGAGGGACTAGAGAGATGGCTTAGCAGTTAAGGTGCTTGCCAGCAAAGCCAAAGGGCCTGGGTTCAATTACCCATATAGGCCTGATGCACAAGGTGGCACATGCATATGTAGTTCATTTGCAGTGGCTAGAAGTTCTGGAATGGCCATGTTTTTTCTCTCTCACTTTCCTCTCTACATCTGTCTCTTTCTCTCTGTGTGTCTCAAAAAATGTGATGCGTGAATCAATACTTCACTTGCAGTGGCTAGAGGCCTTGGCATGCCCATTCTCTCTTGCTTTCTCTGCTCTCTCTCCATCTGTCTTTCTTTCTCAAATTAAATAAAATATTTGAAGAAAAGCTGATCTGACTAGAAATGGCAATTGAAACATTGACTGTGTAGATGTGAAGGAACCTTTGGAGCCTCTTAAGTTGTGACCAACGTGGTCACTGGAATGGCAGAGTAACAGGAGGAAAGGCAGCTCTGTTAGTGTGTGTGTGTTAGAAGAGCTTCGCGTCAAACTCAGAGAGGTGCCTGATGGCTCACCCTAAATGCCCTCCTCATGGGAGAGGAAAGTAGGTTCTTCTGGAGGAAGAGTCAATGGATTTCAGAGGAAATGGAGAAGCTTATAGAGCAGAGAGCAGATACGACAAAATTCCCATGGTGCTGGCCGTGGTGTCAACGCCACTCTTTCTTCCTGTGTGTTCAACCTCTCTGAAACTCAAGACAATTGTTCACCTTCTGCAGGAACTCCTTTAGTGAGATATTTGATTTTCAGAGAAATCCCCTCCTTGCACTCTGGGAGAGAAATGAGAATAAAGAAATGGAAGGGTATCATTTTCTGATCCCAAACATCTGAAATGCGGGAGACAGAGATCTAAGGGCTGGCCTATACACCTTCATGAATATATATTCTCTCTGAGCATGAAGAACACTTTGGCGTATTCCCACTCTATTAATAGAATATCTTGCTTTTGTTGTTTGTTTTCTTTTCTTTTCTTTGCTGTTTGTCTCCCTTTCCCTCAGCCATAGATTTAAAAGAAAGAGAAAGGAAGTTTGATAGTATTCTTACAATCCCTCTTATGGATGGAGGATGCTAATAAAACACTACTTTTCCTCCTGTATTTCCTTTACTTTCTTCTTTCTTTCCAGAAAAAAAAAAATTGGTCTTATGAGGAAGATGTGGAAACCCTTGATTTATTCTCAGTACATTGGGAGTAAAAGGGACAATCTGGAACTTGTGGCTAACACTGGCCAGCCTTCTGGGACTGAGGCAGTAGTGTGGGAGTCCATGCTAATGCTGTGAGGAGTTATCGTCAGAAATGAACTCAACTCTTAAACACCTAAATCCACTGTGGAGAATTGGAGAAAAGTTTGTGGGAATTGGAAATATGCTCCAGGAAAAAAATAACAGAAATCTATTGACTAATGTTTCATAAATAGATAGAATCATTGTCATCAGTTATTGTGCCTTGTATATGAAATGTTCCCTGACAACATTCATTCAGTGAATGTTTGTTTTCTAGCCAGTGTTATCACTAAAGGTGGCTGAATAATGATGACACAAACCTCATCAATGAGTCAATCCACTGATGAGTTGATGAATGAATAGGTTACTACGAGCCTGAAGAGTATACCTTGTCCTCAGGCCCTTCCTGTCTCTTTCTGTCTCCTGTCTACTGTGAGGTAAGCCATCCTGCTCCACGACATGCTCCTGCCATGATATTTTGCCTCACCACATGACATTGTCACTGTCATATACAGGGTCATCTTTTAAGGTTCTTAGTCTGATAGATAAAAGCATTTAAAAATAAAATCAAAAGAAAACTCAAGGACAATTTTATTGAAGTTGAGAGGAAAGAATAAAACAGGGTGGGCTAACCGGACAGCTCAGCCGCCACCAGAAGACGATGGAAGCAGAGAAAAGAGAAAAGCTAAGCTTTTCAAGTTAGAGGTCAAGAAAGCAGACAGATCCAGCCATGAAAGTCTGCACGCAGTTGCATGGGGTAGACAGGCTCAGAGAGACGCTGAGGATGCCAGGATGTTAGGGAAAGCAACAGGCTTAGGGTTTTGGCCAGCAGGTGGAAATGAGAAATAGGTGGAGAGAAAAGAGAGAAAGTTTTATTTCTGAGTGAGAACTGAGAAAGTCCTACAGATACTCAAGGTCATGGAGGGAAGGAGTGCTGGGACATACATGTTATTATGGGAGTAGTTGTTCTCCCCATCTTTTTACCCTATTTTCAGGCATATCATCTTTGCATATTCTGGGTTTAGACTGTCTTCTAGAGGTTGCAAAATGGATTCCCTCTTTATCACAGGAAGTCTGGGGTGGTGTCTGGACAAAAGATCTTACTGTCTGTATCCAAGCTTTCTATCAACCAATGACCAAGCCATTGAAAGGGCGTAGCTCATCATTACCCATGCTATTTGTATCAGAAGATGCCACCATGCTGTTATTCATGTGAAAATGAGTCTCCAGACATGGAAGAAAATGATTCAGGAAATTTTGGGTGTCATTGAGAGTGAGGGAGCCTGTCTCAGCTCCTGGGTGAGCAGCAACTCAAAACCTAAGGTGTTAGAGACTCATGGTGACACAGACCTTCTACTGGACTCTGGGTTCTTGTCTTAGGAATTTAGATGTATAAAATTCACAAACCGGAGTTCAGAAAGATATTATTATAGAGACTATAGAGCCTATGGGAAGGGATGAAGACAGAGCTCCTGTAAAAGAGAGGCAAGAGTGGTATTCCTAGAAAGGGGAAAACACACTCAAAGGCCCAGATCGGGGTCTGTTATGAGAGTTTACTGGATGGGGGTTGAACTAATTAGACCAGAACTGATACTAAATGTCTAGAACAGCCAGGTTCTCAGGAGAGGAGTGATCTTGTCTCTTAATTTGTCTTCTAGGAAAGTAAAAGATAAGGAAAACTGGAACCTCCCCTTAGGTTCCTGGTCTCTACAAAGTGGAGATTTCAAACACTCCTTTAGACAGAATGAGATAAGGGATGAAACCAGGTTCTCCTTCACAATTTCAAATACAGCCCCTGCTTCTACTTTCAGGGTCCTGACACCCCTAAACTGCCTCAGCATCTGCTTCTACATCTAAAAGGATCTTATTGGCTGGGGAGAATTCCCAGTGGTTAGAGATGCTTGCTTATAAAGATGGCCAGACAGAATTAGATTCCCCAGTGCTCATGTACAGTCAGATGCACCAAATGGTACATGCATCGGGAGTTCACTTGCAGTGGCCAGAGGACCTGGTATGCCTATACTCATTCTCCATCTCTGTCTCTCTCTAAAATAAATATAAGAAAAATATTTTAAAGGAATCTTATCTCTCATGGAGCAATTTATTTTACCAAAAAATCTCACATAGATATTATTCATTATGTCTCAAATGGTTCTGAGAAATAAGATGTCTCCAAATGCCTCTTTTTCCCCCTTTCTTCCTGTCTAGCCACCCTTATCAGGACTGGAAGCAATGGAGCCAAATGCTCACGGACTGAAACCTCTAAAACTATGAGCCGATGCGAAGGTTCCTGTGAAGGGAGAGCAGGGCATGGTGGTGGGAGAGGCAGTAAGATTAACATATAAAAGAATCCATTAAAAAAAAAAAAAGAAAACTGGAAAGTTTTCCCCACCAGGGCAACAGATAGTAAAATAGACCTGACTAGCTCTCTCTTGGAATCAAGATCAGTATTATAACTTTTAGCTTCTTTTGGAGGAAGAAAAGGTTCTAGCATCTTCTGGCAGGAAGAACAATCCATCCTTCTCACATTGCCATGTTCTAACAATGATAACATCAATGTTTGTTCTATAGCTGAAAAACCACAGACAATGAGTGCCATGCTTACATTTCAAGTCATTTCTTTTTAAACATTTATAAAATTCTATTTTTATTTATTTGTTTATTTGACAAAGAGAATGGGTGTGCCAAGGCCTCCAGCCACTGCAAGCTCCAGACACGTGCACCCCCTTTTGCATCTGGCTAACATGGATCCTGGAAATTCAACCTGGGTCCTTTGGCTTTGCAGGCAAGCACCTTGACCACTGAGCCATCCCTCCAGCCCTATTTGACTTCCCTGTGCATTTTTAAAACTCATGACTAACCCATGAAAATATATCTACTCAGGCTGACCTAAGTACATACAAATATAATCAGATTTACACAATTTTCAAAGCAGATTCTTGTACTGTATTTACCTTAGAAACCCAGACACCATATCCCAAGCAAACAATTTAGTCCTTACTCTCCTGACTCAAGTGTTACATTCTTTAATAGCTACTGAATGTCAAAAGCCCTAGTTCAATCCCCTTAAAAATTCAACTTCAACTAATGTAACCAAGAAAACCTAATAAGTCCATATCTATCTATCTATCTATCTATCTATCTATCTATCTATCTATCTATCTACATATCAGAATGAAATACCCAATGTTTTATCTACCAGAGAATTTTACTTGGAATTTCTTATGTATCTTTTTTCAGCTTAAGGATTTCTTTAAGAAACTTAATTAAATGAATTCCTTTGTACTTACAAACCTATTTCCCTCTCCTTTTCAATTAGAATCATGCATAACTGCAAGGCACAGGGTACTACTATACCACCCAGATGCTGATTTTTTTTTTGGTTTTCTCTGTGGTAGGGTCTCACTCTAGCCCAGGCTGACCTGGAATTTACTATCTAGTCTCAGGGTGGCCTCAAACTCATGGCAATCCTCCTACCTCTGCCTCCCGATTGCTGGGATTAAAGGCGTGGCCATCACGCCCACCTCAGATGCTGATTTTTGCTGGCATCACTATATTCAATTTCAAAACATGTGCTTTTTGTCAGATACTATACTTCCCGTTATTCCAGTCACATGATTTAGAAGTACAGAGAAGCTAGAATGCATTATTGTCAGCCATGCCTTCTAAAGAGGTGCAGTTGACTCTTATGATAAAAGACCCTCCATCTAACACACTCGGGCCTAAGCAGGTATTATGATACACATTCCTTAAGACAGATGAAAGCCTTGGAAACAAAGTTAAATGTGCATCTCAAGTCTGTAGTGATGGTTTCCCATAAACCTTCATAGAAAACGAAATGCAAATAGATACAGCATTTAGTGCTGCCACTGTGGAGTCAGAAGTGGGAAGGTAGCCAAGCTTTTCTTAATTAAAGTTTCTTCTTTTGCTTCAGTTAGCCAATTTAACAGTCTTGGAGAAACATCACATGTAGGGTGAGCTAGCATTTCAACCAGGAGAAGAGCTTAACATTCAGACCCTGCAGCCTCTAAGAGAGTTTCTGGAACCATTTCTGAAAGGAAGGTGGTGTTTTTAATTGTGAACAAGTAAACATTAGTCTGAATCCTGTGAACAATTCACAGATGAAACGAGACAGAAGTTTTCTCTGCAGGTGGGTTAGCAGATGCTCCAAATGTCTCTGTCTTTGCGTCTTTGAGAGGGCCTATGGAAGGTAGATTGAATCATTTTCTCAGTCATGAATGCCCAAGCTGAAAAGTTCTGCTTCTCATAAAAATGTGATTAATGCCAAAGGGCTAGACCCCTTGATTCAGGGAGACAAAGCTTTGGATCCCTTGAGACAATACGGGTTCATTGTCTAAGACGTATTTAAGCTATCTCTCATTTCATTTTTCTGAAGTTGAAAGCATAGGACAGATTAAACCACTAAGTTTAATTGACTGTAATTTTGCTATCAAGACAGCATATCAGCGTGCTCTACAAACAGAGGAGTGATTGAAAATGAGAGACAAGTGTCCAGCTTTCTGCAAAACTAAATTAGAATCACCCTGTCATGGTTTGCCTGGATAATCCCCATTTGCTTTTCATGTGTTTATCTGCCCCATAATGCACTTCTTCCTTTCCATCATCCAACAGTATGCTTAATGATGATAAGAGAACACATCTCTGGGGCTAAGCTTGCAATCAGATTGATTTTAAGACAAATCCCAATTGTAAGAAGTGAACAAAGTTCAGGGACATTGTTGATATAAATATCTATATATTGTAATTGAGAAAAGGAAGTAAAGCATACACGGGAACAAAAAGTTAATCTTCAATTAGTATATAGTTATTTAAGGATATTTTTGTGACTTCTCAGTAGTCTCAATTTCTCTGGATGAATGATTCTCTAATTCCTCTTATCTCAAACATAATTAGGTTCACATCACATTTGTAGTATAGCCACATTATTCTCTGTGGGTTTAACTTCAAATAATAATGTCAGGGTAAGATTTTATAATAGCATGTAACATTGTTCCCTGATCTGTGAGCCTCTTCTAGTTAAGAATTTCAAATCAGTGTTGGCCTATATTGAACAAAGATTTATCAGCCATGTGCTTTGTTATATTCCTACTGTGATTTTTTTAACTGAAATAAATGATAAACCACCAAACAGAAATAAACATAAAGGTAGACACATTAATAGCAATTTTCCAAGTACAGAAATTCGGGTGGGTGTATGGTTTATGTCATCCCAGATCTTAGCTGATTTATAAGCATGCGTCAAATTGAATACCTCCAATTCACTGACTACTTCAAGCCTCTGCATTACAGGATTTTTTTTTTGTTTTGGTTCATGTTTTTTCTGTAATCTTTCAGAGACTCAAATTAAATGAATAATATTACTTCAATTAGAATGTCACTGAAATAAAAGAAAAAATGTTTGTTTCACTCTTTTGTACTTACTTAGGTTTTTAAGATCTCTAAAGTACCAGGAGTATTAAAAAAAATAGATTATGTACAAAAACTTTCCTAGAAGATTCCTTGCTATGTGCTTATAGAATACATGAAAATGAAAACAGTAATTGCATGCAGATGAGAAACATTTTTCTGTATATATATGTAGTTTTCATTTTATTTATATACATATACATACACACACACACACACACACACACACATATATATACATATATATAGGGAGAGAGAGAGAGAGAGAGAAGAACATAAAACAAAACAAATATACAGCGTGGAGGGGTGCTGAAGGCCGTTGTCAGCAGGAAGCTGTGTCACTACGCACTACACACTTGGCACGCTACTGGGCACTCTTCTGTGTACCCCGCTGAAGTGAATGTATTCATCCCAGTTTGCATTTTCTGATAAGCTGACTCAGAGATGCAGTTAGCATGTACCATTGTTTTCATTCTTTCCCCTCAGCTTTAATGGGGCATAATTGCCAATTAATAACTGCATATAGTTAAGTTGTATGACATAACACATATACAAATACTGGAAAATGTTTACCACGAAATCACAACCCAAGGTAATTAACAAATCCATCATTTTACCTGGCTACTTTTTTATGTGTCCACAACATGTAAGATCTATTCTTCACAATATATTATTACTAACTATAGGCATGAGGCTGTACATTAGGTCCCCAGAACTCCTTCATCTTATCACACACTTTGATAGCCTTAGCCCATATCCCCTTTCCTTTATCCTGTGGCTCCTAGTAACTATCTTTACACTCAATTCTATGAGTTTGACTTCATTCTCCATAGGATAATCATTATGGAAGCCTCCTTATTTCAAAACCCATAGGTGGGAGGAGGAAAAATTAAGCAGGTTAGTGCCCAGGGAAATTTATCATTCAGTCTTAAGAAAGTTGTCAGCCAACCCTGCTAGATTGGTCACTAGCTGTCCTTCTTTGATGAGAGTTATAGTCTGGTATTGATCAGGCATAGATATGAGTTAGGCCCAAGAGGAGTAGTGGGCTTGGTGAGGTTGCATTCTCACTAGCTGTTTATAATTAGAGGTCATTTCAACAAGGCTGTCAACTGAAGATGTTCTGCTAAGATCCTCGTGGTGGAACAAACATGATCTGCTTTCCTTAAAGGAGTTCTGAGAAGTGAGGAGGTTGGAAAGCCAGGGAAAATTAAGGAGACATGAACAGGGAAAGGAATCTCACTCTGCAGCCTGGTTTCCCAAGCTCTCTCACCAGCTGAGAATCAAGAATTCCAGCACAAGTAACAGTATGTGAAAGGTCTACACAGACCCAAGCATCTTTTTATAGAGAGATGTTTCAAATAAGAAAGTTAACGTAGCAATGGCTCATGCTGGAGACCTAATTTGTATTACTAGGCTTGTTTTGTTTTCATATTGGTATTTCTTATACTGCTTCAAATTGTTTGAGGACAAGGGATATGTCTTACTCATCCTTATTTATTTTTTATCACCTAGCATAGGATTTAGAACACAAAATGAGCACAAGGAAAGGGTAAAGGGATGAACTGAAACAGAGGATACTGAATAACCCAATGGTCACTGAAAACAAGGTAGCATGAACATTAAGGGAATAGTAGAGAGATGGGTCCGATATGCATGGTGTGTACTGAAGAGAATGAACAAGCCACTCAAGTTGCTTTGTAATGGCTGCAAGTGTCCCATAGGAGATGACAGTGATTCATCTTATAGAACTGAGGAAAGACTTTATCAGTGCCTCTTCCAAGACAAGTGGTATCCTGCAGAATGTGGAAAACCAGTTTCCAAAATGGTATTACACTGTACATCTCTGATAAGTAAAATAAGGCAACAGACAAAATAAACTACAAAAGGGTAGATTTTATACAACTCTTATAAAAGGAAAAGAACTTTTTTTTTTTTTTTAAGCCGGGTGCATTGGCTCATGTCTTTTATCCCAGCACTCGGAAGGCGGAGGTAGGAGGATCGCTGTGAATTCAAGGCCATCCTGAGACTACATAGTGAATTACAGGTCACCCTGTATGCAAGACCTTCCATCCAAAAACAAAAACCAAAAAAGGTTACTCTTTTCTTGTGGGAAGTTGGTTCATGGAATAAGAAATCTTTAGAAAGTCTGGAAGAGACTTCATGAGGGTAATATCATTTGAATTTGATTTTTTTTTATTATTAGTAAATGTAATTAGTTTGGAGATCTGTGCTGGCTCATGTTCTCTGAGAAGCAGAACCAAGAGGGAATTAAGTATGGAAGAGAGTTTACTGGGCAAAATGCCTATGAAGAATGGAAGAAAAAGCATCAAAAATGGGAAGGTAGCAATTTTGAAACTGATGCAGGAAAAAGCATGCAGTTTAGACATTAAGAGGGAAACAGAGTAGGAAGAGCCTCAAATTGCAATAAAATGTTGAGAGAAATCTCTGACAGGTAGATGGGGAACCTTGTAGCAAGATATTGCTCATTAAAAAACAGCCACAGTCCATTGCTGGCTGGGAACATCCCAAGAGGAATGCGACCTTGGTAAGAATGTTCTGCTATGTCCCAAAGGTGTGCCAGTTGAAGGCTACACTCCTCAGCACAAGTATTCTCTTGAAGAGAGTTCTGGGAAAGTGCATGCCTCTGGATTTATAGGCAGAGAAAAAAATTCAAGACAGTAAATTACACAGCGTAAGTCATAGGTCTATACAGTTGAAATATTTGGTTTCAAATAACAATAGGAGTTATGAACCATCCTTGGTTGCTAAGAATTAATGATACTAATATTCTAATTCCCATGGCTTCTGTAATTAGTTATTTATTCATTTTCATTTTTGTCAATTTGTTTATGCTTTCTACTTTTTAAATTCATGTGCAAAAGAATGTCTACATGCTCACCGGCTACCATGACCCTCTAACCATGGTTGAAGAAAACAAAGTAAATGCCAAGGGTAACTTCTCTCTAAAAGCATTAGCCTCTCAGTGAATTTCATTGCATGGTCTTTTTTCAATAAACAACATTTTCAGTGCTGAAAAGAGTAGTTCTGAAATAAGTCACATATAAGTGTGCTGGTAAAATATATATTGCTACATCTGGGCTGCAGAATTTATCAGCTTTCTATGGCAAAGCAGGCTTCAGAAAGTGTATTACACATTCAGTTGTAAATAGGTACTTTTCCCTGAAATACAATAAGAAAGAAGCACATGCTAGAATGTCCAAAATATTCCTTATAACAATATCTCAGTGATAATTTACTTGCATAAGTTAAAAGTGGCCCTAGCATTTCGGTGACTTGACTGAGTAAGGACACACATTGGTTTCCAATTTTATTATTTCCCTCAACTTTCTCTGAAAATGAGACCTGTAGTTGAAGAGCTGTGGAAAATCCCGTTAAAAGTGTTATGATGACCGGTTGTTGCCTTGGAATGACAGACATTGCTCCAGTGACAGCCTCCTACCTGTCCAAATCGAGCTCTCGGGCTTGGTGGTCTTGATTATCTGTCAGCGAGAGAACATGCTTTAGGAGGGAAGATGTGACTTTCCTTAACTTTCTTAATGACTCAGAGATATGTGCCCTGCATCTCTCTAATGAACTCAGCAGGAGGCCTCAACAAAGCTACTGATTTCTGACACTGTATCCTTTGGTATCAGGTGGTACCCAAGGACACAGGAGAGAAGAGCAAAAGAACAAACCACAACTTCTCTCACAGGAAAGGTAAGGATGGACTAGAGAGGCCATGGGTGACATGTGACCCTTACCTACAGCCTTCAAACTCTCTCAGTCCTTGTTGAGTACTTCAACAATCTTTGGAAGTTGGGCAGAAATGGACAATGACAACCTGGATATGATGAAGGAGGAGGACGGATTGTATGGAAGGCCTTGTCGGGTTTATCTGCACAAAATTTTCCTCTGGACATGAGGCACCCAGATTGAATCAAGGGCACCCCTCTAATAGGGAAGTAGAGCAGGGAATCCTTTGGACCCACTGGCTAGCTGTTCTTACCAGATCAATGAGCTAGGTTTAGCAAGAGACCATGTCTCAATGAGTAAGTTGAATAGTGATTGAAGTGGATACTGGACATCAGCCTTGACTTCCCTGTCCACTTGCACACAATTGCACGGACATTAACACACACACACACAGAGACACACACACACAGACACACACACATATGTATGCGCATATACATCAAATACACATATACACATACACAGGCAAAAACAAATAACACCAACAAAAATCACTTTCTCCTCACAATGGCACTTTAGAAATATAAAGCAACTTACCTACCAACAGGTGTATGGAGTGGGAGCAGAAGAGAAAAGAGCAGTGGTTCCCTAAATAAAGTCCATATATTCTATATTTTAGTATATGTCCCAAACCTTCGTATGTGCGATTTCTTTTTAATTTTGCTTTCTGTACTTGCTACTCTTTATAACCAGAAAGGTTTAATTCAGAAACATTTTTGGAAATTGTACTTCATAACAAGCAAAGGTGAAATATTTAAATCTCTGTGTGCATGCGTATATGTTGTGTGTGTGTGAGTGTGTGCATGCATGTGTTTCTGTGCATGTACGTATGTGTGTGTGTGTGCGTGTGTGTGTGCACGCGTGTGTTGCTGGAAGCTGAGAATACTGCTTGTTTCCAGGAACAATGACCATAGCTTAGGGAGCAGGTCTCCTCTCTGAAGGCGTCTGAGCTGATGACCAACTCTGAGATCGTGTCAGCTGCTCTTCAACAGTTCCTCACAACAGAACACTCAGGGTAGCGGACCTTGATGGAGTTCACATGCAGAAGCAAACCGATTGCTCCTGCACTTCCCGGAGAAGGGCGCCTCAGAACCCAGCATCACTTCTATCTGCTGCTTCCTTGGCTCTTCAGACCAGAGTGAGGCCTTTCCTCACACAGGGAGAACACTCTACGAACTGTGTGACATAGTACAGGATTTGGGACAAAATAAACTGCCTGCCACTGTATGTTTTTAAAGAGAACTTATAGTATTGTTTGCATGCCTTGTTCTGACCAGCAAAAATAATTCTGACAGAACAAAGAACCAGGGCTAAATAGATTAAAGTTTTAGTGTTTTCTCGTTCCTTTGGTTTTTCCTCTTAAGATTTGTATATTTTCTTCTGCTACATTCTAACATCTGCTTGTCTGAGTGGGCCCTGTCTCCCAGAGTGTCATCAATGTTACTCTAAAATTAAGCCTTATGCCACAAAATAGTCAAACGTGGTAACTTTTTGAAAATGGAGTTCTTCTAATTAATTGTGTCCTTACTACTTAGCTACTCTCCTGAAATGACCATCTTCACTACCAACAACTTCATTACCATGAACAAGACCTCCCATTTTTCCCTTTATATATCTTCTTTGTACAATTTTAACTTGTTCATGTAGCTGAATTTTTGAGTTTTTTTTTTCTAAATTGAAAACTTGATTCATTTTTTCATTTGCAAGTAAATATATACTCTTGGCCACTTTAGAATTAAATCAAGAATATAAAAATATTCTTTATGAGTAAGAGACTTCCATCTTTAACCTTGGCAGACAGCAACTATGGAGCAAGCAAGGATGCATCTCCTCTGAGGTAGTGATACTATTTAGTATTGAACTAGAGGGACTTAGAGCAAAAGGCTCTCTGTCAACCTCACATCAGAGGAAGCACACACCTGGAGGACCCAGGTGAAGAAGTCAGTTTCAGTCAGAGAAAGGAAGAGGTCAGGTACAGAGGAGGGACCATATTTTGTTGGCCACTGATGAATAAGAGTCTCCACTTGTAGAGCATAGGTAAGACTTGGCCAGTGGGTAAAGCTGCCAACAGAAATGAGATACCCATAGAAGAATATGCACAAGATCCAACAGGAAAGCCTGGTGATTAGGCTTGTGACCAGCATTTCCCTTCAGACTGCCCCTATTGATAAGTACGGCTTGTGATAAAATATCAATGGCTTCTTGAGGTTGCAAACACCTCTGTTCTTAGTTTAGGCCTAAAATAAAGTTAAAAAATATGACTTTAGAATATGACCATGTCCTCATTTCTTTCTTTCAGAGTCTCTGTGTCTTTCTCCTTTGGAATATGTTTCAGGATTTCATTAATTAAGGGCTGAGCAAATGACTCAGAGGATAAAGAAATTTGTTTGCAAAGCCTGCTGGCCCAGGTTCAATTCCCAGATTCTCACATAAAGCAGGATGGGCATTTGTTTGCAGCAGCAAGAGACCCTAGCATGTACACACACACACACACACACACACACACACACATTTAAAAATATTAAAAAGGGCTGAATGTAGTATCACATGCCTTTAATCTCAGCAGAGGTAGAGGTAGGAGGATCACTGAGAGTTCAAGGCCAGCCTGAGAGTACATAGTGAATTCCAGGTCAGCCTGAGATAGTGTGAGACCCTACCTTGAAAAACTAAAATAAATAAATAAATAAAATAAAAAATAAAAAATAATTCCATTAATTATTCAGAGCCTGGACAAATATTAATACCATTCACTCAATCATTGGCTGATTCATTTTACATGCATGCATTGACTATCCAGCTTCTGATATATATATTAATAGAGATATAAATGGAGAAATACTTGAAAAAGAAAATAATTTTAAGTAATTTAAATGATTGAACTTTCTATTCTTTATAAAATAAAGTGAGCTTATATAAAGAGTACAATTTTTTGAGACATAGTCTTACCATATAGAGCATCTGGTCCCAATTCACTGATGCTCCTGCCTCATCCTTCTGAGTTCTGGAATTACAGGACTATAGTTTCATGCTTGTCTAAACTCATTAATATTTAAGAAGTCCACTTTCAATTTGCAAACAAATTTGGAAGGATATGGATGTCTTGTTTCGTCTTTCTCTTTCTTCATCAAAGTGTTTTGCTTGTTTTTTGTCTTCTGGAGAAAGATAAGATAAATAGAAAAGGAATAAAAATTCAAATAATCATTAATTAAAAGGGAAGACAAAATCATGCCCTATCTCATTAAAGCTAGTATAAAAATCCCAATTTATAATATTATTCTAAAATAGTTTTGAACAGAAAATAAAATTAATTTTTCTAGAAAAAGAAAATTATACATGTATTTTCTTATTTTTTATTTTTTGAGGTAGGGTCTCACTCTAGCCCAGGCTGACCTGGAATATACTATGTAGTCTCAGGGTGGCCTTGAACTCATGGCGATCCACCTACCTCTGCCTCCCGAGTGCTGGAATTAAAGGTGTGTGCCACGATGCCCAGCTACATGTTTATTTTAATACCAGTCAAGAGTACCTTAATTTTGTGAACAAAACTTGACCTTTGAAGAAATACACTTAGACATTTCTTCTACAAATATTTCAAAAAGATAGGACTTTTGTTTTTTGGCAAATTACAAAATTCCAGCAGAGAAGAAATCTCATGTGTTTGGTCTATAAGAAGGGATGTTTTACTGGTAGCGAACAGCTTGTCAGTTGGCTACAGCATTGTGCAATGCAATGAAAGCCCCTTGCTTCATTTCCTGTTTGGGTAAAGAACAGCATTCTCACTCCAGGAACACGGATCTCGGCAGCAGCAGTACAACCGCCGATTAGTTTGAATTCTCAGATTCCTGTGTCTCTCATTTATTACCCGAGGTAATTGGAAATAAAATCCCCATTTCCAGAGATTGCTGTGAGGCTTGTGAGTTAGTCTTCCGGCAGGTTGTCAGGTACTTTAAAATAGATGCATCCCTTACTTACACCACAGTCTCTTGCACTTGTAGGACCCTTCTGTGATTGGTCTACAAAAAGACATGGCGAACCATATCAAGAAAAGGGTGGCCTTGTATTCATCAACAATGACAATATATGGACTAGGGCTTAGCAAATATGAGGACCTGAGTTCAGGTCTCCAGTCCCACAGAAACGCTGTGGGTAATCTCAGTGCTGAGGATGGGAGAATAGTTTGATGCTTGGGGCAAGCTGGCTGGCTAGACTAGTCACATCGGTGAGCTCTGAAAAAAAGAGACTCCATCTCAATAAGTAAGATGGAGAAGCAGTTGAGAAAGACATCCAGTATCAATCTCTGGCCTCCATATGCATGGGCAAGCATGCACACACACACATGTGTATTTACATATACAAACACACATGTACATACAACACACAACACATATATGCACACTCAAACAAAAATAAAAAAAAAGGGGACTGTGAAAATGTCTCCCAAAAGGAGACAAGTCTATAAATCATATCTAAGGACAATACCAGCCATTAGACTGGGTCAGGCATTCCTCCAAAAAGTATCCTTATCTCAATTAACTAAGGTAGAAAACAAATGGTAGATTTCTTAAAAGTTTTTTGACAACATTGTAACATGGTAGGGCTGAGAACTGTTCATGACATATGCCTTAGTTATTAATTTGTTCAGTTTAAACCCAGACCTCATCCATGTTAAGTATGCGCATTACTGCTGGGGTGCCCCTAACCCTTGCAATATGTGCTTTAAAGAAACAGTAGAAGTTTATGAGGAATCTAGATCTGAAACATGCTTAATACATGAAAGTAGAGGTGGGTTTATCATAGGGGAAGAATTGGTCTAAAGGAAACCAGAGAGGAATAAAGAACAAGACAGGGCAATTTGGGAAAGAAAGTCAAATTTTATTTCTTATGCAGAACCTACATCTAGCTACTGATGTGGCAAGAAAGCAGGAGGGTGCTATTTACAGAGAGGAAGGAGGGCCGAGGAAGAATAGCGGGTCAGTGAAGAAGAGCAAGATTCAATGACTGTGTATGAAAGGCGCATGCTAAAACGTATTGCTTACTATGTTAACTACAACATTAATGCAGAGTAAATAAAAATACAACTCTTCATACACATTGAACTAGACATTAAAGTGTTTGGAAGGAAAACATCATAATGTGCATAAATTGTCCTTAAATGATTCAACATTTCATTTATATATATAAAAAAAAAAGAGGGATTACAGAGAGGAGAGAGAGAGAAAGAGAGGGCAGGGGTCAAATGGACAAATGATACAGCAAGTTGCAAGGGAAATAACAAACAATAGGTGAATCTAAGTAAAGTATATGACTATACTTCTCATTATCTTTACTTTTGAGAGGTATTTGAACATGAAATTATTTCCAAATAAACACTTAAAATAGTCATAAAATTAATTAACAGGTGACATACACTGAAAGAACTATTAAAAGAATTCTTTCAACAGTAGAAAAAGATTTGAGATTAAATCCAAATGAAAGTACAGATGCACACAACTGTTGGGAGTATATTACACACATTACACAGCAATGTCTGAATCTTATGAAAGTACGTGTAGTATTAAAGCACGTGAGAAGAAACTGCTTCCTGAGAAGCTAACCCTGGTTCTCTCAAGGATTAAGTATAGATTTGTGTTTCTCCCAATAAACTTTAAACTGCTCTTCATGAAACAAAAACTACATGGGAAGAATAACAGAATAGATGAAAAATGGTACAGGTAGACAAAATTTTGAAGAAAATACCACTTTGATAAATGAAGTGGTAAATGAAATACTTTATATAAAATTTATTATATCAAATATTCATATTTTCTGGCTTTCAAATAATTCATAATTTAATCTATAATTGAAGGAGTAAAAAGCATTTACTTAATATAAATTAAGACAAGGAGAAATTAAAAATAGATATATCAGACACAAAATAGATTATAGATATAAGTCAGTAATAAAGGCCATTATAATAAAAAGGAAAAATAGTAATTTTTCCTTAGGTCTGTTACTATGCTGTTAAGAAAATTTTCTAGTATGGAAGTATCCTTCCATTCATTGTATAAGCCTCACTAGGTCATGGTATGTTTCTTCTGACTTTAGTGTTAGGGCATTTTCACTTGTATTTTGAATAAGATTTCCATCAATTGTAATTTCTAATTGTTTTTGTCATAAAGGCTTGTATTTTTATTTTTTGAAGTAGGGTTTCACGCTAGTCCAGGCTGACCTGGAATTCACTATGTAGTCTCAGGGTGGCCTTGAACACATGGTGACTCACCTACGCTATCACTGCCTCCCAAATGTTGGGGTTAAAGATGTGTGCCACCACACCTGGCTGGTCTTTAATTTTTAAGAAAAAAAAAATTCGGCTCACTCAGCATCTCCACATGCCACGAAAGGAACAGACATATGTTCTGTCAATGCTCCCTGCTGTCTCAATTTTGAGCTCTCAAATCTGTTTGTTTGTTTGTTTGTTTTTCTTTTATTAGTTAGTTTTGTATTCAGCAAATACAGTCAGTTTGGTACCATTATTAGGCTCATCCGGGACCTACCCCCTCCCCTTGGCCCCTCCTTGTTGAGGTATACGAGTCATGCATTGTGGAGTTAGCCCACAGTTATGGGTAAGCTAAATGTCTCTGCATATCATGACCCAACATGTGGCTCTGACATTCTTTCAGCCCCCTCTTCCTCAAAATTTCCCTGAGCCATGTTGGGTTCATTTTTGGTCTGCTTCAGTGATGAGGTGTTGGGGGCCTCTGAGGCTCTGGCTCTCTGATTTGGTAGGAGTTGATTTTTCTCTGTGCTGATCTCCTTGCCCCTTGTGCTGGTATCTGGTTCATCAGGAAAGCAGCCCCCTTGCTTGTTTCTCCAATTTTTCTTAGTTTCAGCCGGGGCCATTTGAGGTATGATGGGGTGGCTCTCTCCTTAGGATCTACATCTATCTGAAAAAGAGAAGCAGATTCTCCAACGGAGAGTAAGTTAGCATCAGGACAAATGAGATAACCCTTTTTTTTTTCTAGAGAATTTAATAGGTGTAGGCCCTCTTGTAGCCCACAATTGATGGTAGCTTGATATTGGAGAGTGGGCTTATGTTTGGATATGGTTCTGACTTGTTTCCCAGCTCCAGCTATGGGTCCCATACCAGTGAGGGGATCAGTTAGCCAAATTGAGAGCAGTTGGTTCCCCACCATGGCTGTGTGCCACCACTGCACTTGTGTGGGCATCACAAGTTATTTGCTGCTAAGTAGGTTAGACCATGCATTGCTTCGACAGATATTGGTCATTTTCCCCCAGTCGCCCATGTAGCACCTTCTGGCACTAGACGTGCTGACTGTCTGGGGACTGACTCTCTTCCAACTTCCAGCCATGCCATTCTAATTTCCATGTCAATCACATAAGGTGTCTTCAGCAGTAGGGTCTTACCACTAGCCTTTGGTGAGTCATCAAGTACTCTGACAGATTATTTTCATATGACATTTTGAATGCATTTTCTCCACATTTTTATTAGACAATCTCATTGGGCTAGAGACACAATCTACTGCAAAATGAACTCATTATAATCTAATTAATTTTATGTTCTATGTGTGTATTTTCAAATAAGTCAATTTATAGATAGCAAAAGTTAAAACCATAACATTTGTAGTGGGGAAACATCAGTAAGCTTACAGCCTCCCCTCAGATCTCCAAGTCCCTTCAGTCATCCCTTTGGTCATTCTGTAATGTCTTCAAAAAGAAATCATTTGCCTGTTTTCTAACTTTCTAATTGTTCTTAGCACTGTAGTTGGTACTATGCCAGCTGGTCAACATATTCATAAATGGAAACTCAGTATTAATCTGAAGTTAGAAATTAGTCAAAGAAGTACCATGCTCTTTAGCTTCTCCATGAGAACTCTAGTAACTGAGAGTAGGGACCTCATTGAAAATGTCTATAACATTAACATGTAAAACTTGCTGGAGGTTTTCAACTTGACTATAAAACTTGCATGTGTTGATCACAGAGGAAGGAAGATGGTTAAATGGTTTCCGGGAGCATCTCCACCTATCGATTGTCCTCCAATCCATCCACACAGCTATAGATAAAAGAGAAAGAAGTAATGAACAAAGTACGAATGGTAAGGCTATAAAACGAGTGATAGCGGTCAAGCTTTCCAAAGTAGACTTAGGAACTTGTGTTCAAGATTTAAAGCAGGTCGGAAATATCACCATGTCAATGGCAGCAGAAAGCCGTGATTGCCGAGGTACATAAACAAAGACAAACAAAGGAAGACTTCTTCCCCAGAGCCCCGCGTTCCATTTCACACTCACACAGCTTTGCCTTGGCTGTCTCCGATAGGTGACGGAAGCACTGGGTACCGGTTTCATATGTTTCATATTCCATTTGGTTATGTCCGGATGGATTTCAGGCTGTTGCTTTCAAAGACAGTCTCTGTGATATTGCTACAATTTAATTCCACACATGATTTTTTCCATTTTAGAAATTTATCTTGAAAAAAAATTTTTTAAGAAAGCAGATTATTCTCAAGCATCATTGCTTGCTGCACATGCATTCATGCTCATTTTTCTCCTTTGAGTACATATGTTCAAGTTCTAAGACTTCATATCCACTTAATGCCTTCCTGTTGTACACGGAGAGGGTGATAAGTTTACATCATATTGACTGGCTTTAAAACTAACTACAAGATTTTTGCTGACTGAAGCCTGGTGTGGTGGTGAAAGCCTTTAATTTCAGCACTGGGGAGGCTGAGGTAGGAGGTTTGCGGTGAGTTTGAGGCCAGCCTAGGGATACAGAATGCCAAATTAGCTTGGGCTAGAGGATTTCCTACTTAAAACAATTAAATAAAAATAAAACAGTTTTTTTGAGTGAGAGTATGAATTAGTATTTTTTTTCTATGATATGTTTCAACAGATATAGGTAATAAATATCCTATAGACTAGCCACAAAAATTAAAGGAGGAAACACAAGTAAAATTATTTATAGAATGCTCCCTCATATTAAATGGCCAAACAGTGAAAACTGTTTTAGTCAACACACAGAGCTTGAGGCATATTTTCCACTACACTCTCAAGTGTCTATTTCAGATAGGCTTTTTCAATTACTGCATATGCATACACACCCATATATACGTGGACTCTCATTCATGTGTGTATACAAATATTCATACATCCACATATATGAGCTCACATAAACACATATGCATACTTCAAGACACACAAATATGCATATATACATATGTAGTTATATATCCATTCATTTATCACACTGGAAAAACTATAAATGGTTTATTATCTTGGGCAATAGGCTAAATATTTTAAGGTTGTTTAAATTTATTAAGATCTAAAGCATAACTGTTAAAGCTTTATCATTTACTAGCCTCTACAGGAAAAGTATGAATGAAAGCAGGGTTAAAAATGTCCTACTGAGAGAAAATTTTATCAAATCCATTTCATTGATTTTATTATGTACTTCATTATTTACTGAAACATAGATTTAAAAATTTATGTGTTTATTTGCAAGCACAGAGAAAAGAGAGACAGACATAGATAATTGACACATCTGGGCTTCCAGCCACAGCAAATGAACTCCAGATGCTTGCATCACCTCGTGTATGTCCATCTGGCTTATGTGGGTACTGGGGAATTGAACCTGGGACCTTAGGCATTGCAGGCAAGTGCCTTAACTGCTAAACAATCTCTGCATCCCTGAAGCATAGGTTTTTAAGTGTTTTATTATTGTCAATATTTGGGATACCATCAATAAAGTATTATCTAAAGGTTACTCTTGTTTTCTTCAGCATTATTTTTGGAGTTTTGCTAAATGTTGAACTACTGCATTTATATATTCTTTTATTCCAAAACAGAAAGGGATTGGAGGCAAGGGGGCTTTGATATGATGAAATAGAATGCACTGATTTTGGTTTAATAAATCTCCTGTGAACCTGCTTGAAAAGAAAGTCACTCAGAAGAAAAAAATTTAGTGAGGGTGAGAACTAAAAATCATTTCTTGTCTATGACAATTATTTTGCCAAGAAAAAGATATTACTGAGAAACAATAGTGAACCATTATGTACTCATTCATCATTAATATAACCTAGTGTCCTATAAATATATGATTATAAATGATTGACTCTCTGTACCTCCTTGTTCTGAATTATTTGGAGAGAAAACAAGTAGAGAGAAGCAAGTTTATCAGCTAAAATTATACTCATCGACTCAAGATCAAACCACGGCTACCTTTGTAGTTTCCCATTCCAGGGACATCTTGACATATGTGATATAGTTCTGCTTCAATTTTGTTGAAATATAGTAATGATGATAATAATAAGGCAACAGCTTAGTGCTTGCTTTAAACATGTGCTCTGAGAGTCCCTTAAATCTGGATGCTCCAAAGTGCTCTGACTTTTACTCAGTTTGTTCTCTTAGAGATTTCAGTGATATTCCCCAGTCATTTGTCTTCCTCAGCTGATGAGTGTGGGCAAGGTTCTCCAGTGGAGCACAAAACACTAACATTAAAGGACTTTTTCATCCTATTCTGGTACTCCCTAACAAAAGTCATTTTTATTTTTGAGCTTTATGCTAAAACTCTTAAGTAATATGTAATTGAAGTTAATATACACAACTGAAAAAAAAAAACTTTTGAAACTTCCAGGAAGAACCTTTGTCATTAGTTGTAACAAAAAACCAATAGGGAATCATATCTTGGACTAAGATATATGTCCTTGTTTAGTTATTGAGGAAAATAAAAAAATAGTAAGTTGGTTATGCATAGCAATGTCTGTATGTACAAAGTTTTAACTTTTGGTTAAAACATTAACCTTCTTCAAAAATTAACCATGCATACCAATAGCCTTCACTTGAAAGGATAAAATTTACCTTTATAAGACTGACTACCTGCTCTTTGGCTGAGCATCAAATGTGTCTGTGTTTGTGAGGTGTGGAAATTAGCACTTGGAACTAGTGGGGTCAGCAAAGCAAGCTGTCATCCTTGAAATTTGGTGTGACAGAGGCTATCCTTTTTGGTGTGCTACAAGTGTGTAAGAGATGGTTAGAGATGAGGCATACTCTTCAAAAGCACCCCTCACCAGGCCCAGGGCACACTATCTAACAGCCCATTTCGCTGCAGACTCCTCAGTAGATTAATCCATGGCTGTGCTCAGCATCCTCATGAGCCCATCACTTCTTAATGGTGCTACCAGATAACTATCAACCCCTTTGATGCACTAGCCTTTTGGGGGACACTGCATAGTCAATGTGAAAGTATTAACAAGTAGCTCATTTAGCAGGTGATACATTCATGAGGTTGGAGTCCTCATGAATGTTCTTAGAGCCTTTATACAAAGGAACTGAGGAAGCTTGTTTGCTCTTATACTGAGTGAAGGTGTACTATATAACACTCCATATGCTGACATGTGGCCCTCACCAGATACCATATCAGCTGCTGCCTCCATCTTGGACTTTCTGGTCACCACAACTATGAGAAACAAATGTATGCTGCTTATAAACTGTTCAACTGGCGATATTTCTGCTTATGGTAGCCTTAACTTGCTAAGACAATTGAAGTCTTAACAAAAAAGTTAGAATAAATGGTTATCCAGGTATTACCACCAATGGCATATCTACAAGAGGAAGTAAAACTAATGATTCTGATGGGACAGAAATGAAGACAGTATTCTGTGAGGATAACATATATGTACTTGGAATTGTGGGATAGCAGAAAAGGAAGAGAGATTTAAAAAAAGGGTGTGATTCTACCAATGCCTGCCATTAGCTTTAAAAAAAATCTTGCAAGATTCAGATTGGACTGGCCCTTATTGCAGAGCAGGTAATATATTCTTAAAGAAGTTAGTACCATCAGGGTGGGGGATGGTAAATTATCTACTCGATTTTCAAAATATTACTTTTTATCCTTACTTATAGTGTTTCAGGACCGAACCTCATTCTTAGAAAACTCACTGTTGCTCTTCCATGCCTTCTTGGAATTATTGTCTTTGGTCAGATGTCAACTAATCCACTACTCAAATTAGCTACTAATCCTCAAAGCTAGAAAGTCAGATGAAAGTTTGATGAGTTTTCAAGCAGGTGGATTGAAAAATGAAAGGTGACCCAACTGTAGTAGGTCAAATGGCGAGTGAACACAAGGACCCTGAATCCCATCATTTTTCCTCTTGGAACACTTTGAGTTTCTTATGTTAGAAGTAGCTAATGTTACCTTTTTACTCATGGTATTACTTTACAGGCACTAGAACATCATAAAATCTCATGTGAAGCAGTACTTTCCCTTTCGAAATGAGTAGTGCCATGAACAAATGTGAGCCGATCCAAGCAATTTCACGCTATGAAATTTGCCAAATGAAGATGGACTCCTACACTGTAGGAGTGCTTTCATTTCATTGTGTTTCCAAGTGCAAGATCTCTACAAGGAAATTGTGGGCTTTTTTTTTTTTTTAACCTGAAACTTAAATAGTATATATAATTTAAGAGCCAGCTTTGCCAGTAATCTCAGATGATAATTTCTCTAATAATTATAGAATCTCAATGGCATGTGGATTTTTGCAGGGGGTAGGGGGGAAATAGTCAAATACAAAGAAAGAGAAAATAAAATTAAACCAAATAATGGGATGGGGCAGGAGTTAATGGGGAGAGGTGGTCAAAGGACACAGAGCTGAAGATGTGTAGGGTGAACAAGTCTAGAAATATCCTTGCACAGCACAAATCCTGGAGCTAGTAGAACTGTTTTTATTGCTAAGAGATTTCTGATAAATAACTACATTTTAGCTATCCTCCAAAACAGTCACTGTGGATGATAGATTTGTTAATTTGCTTCGTTGTAGTAAACATTCCACTGTCTATATGCCTCCCTGTAAACCAAAAATCTGTATAGTAAAATTAGATCAAAACAATATGGGACAAAACTATTACTTTTTCAGAGGTGTTTTTTTTTATTTTGTTTTTATAATATAAAACTTTTTTGCTTTAATAAAAACTGACAAGTGGTTGCTACTGACTTGAATATGTCCTCCAAAATTTCATGTTTTTGAAACTTAATCGCCAATACTGCTGTGCTGAGAACTTCAAGAGATGATTGGCTCTGAGGAGGTCCTGATGCCCTCCTCACAGGACCGGGCTGGTTGTCATGGAGATGGTGTCTGACAGGAAGAGCTTGCCTCTTTGTCTTGTCGTCTTGTCTTTCCAGGTTGTACTGTGGTAGAGCATAGCAAGAGGACCTCCAGAATTGTGAAGAATAAACTTAGAAATAGGCCAGTTGGTGAAATTCTGGTAGAGTAAACCAAAATGTACTTAGGTATATAAAAACAAATGCCAGTTATTTATAAATAATAGTATTATCTGTAAGTACTGTACACGCTATAAGTACAGCATACTTTTTTAAAAAACACACCTGACAAAATTAATATGCCTGCTGAAAGACTGCTTGTAGTGCTCCCAAGGAGAGTACAGGAGGTAGAGTTTGGGCTGGGAGGTAGCTCAGGGGAAGGGTGCTTGCCTGGCACAAGCCCTGGGTTCAATCAGTAACTTCACAAACAGAGGAAGAGTGGAGAGGGGAGGAGAGGAGAACAGAAGGGGAGGGAAGGAGAAGAAATAAGGGGAAAAAGAGGGTAGGAGAGGAATGTTCTTAACTAATCATGTGTCAGTAAATACTGAACAACTTGCTCTGTAGGCAAGTAGAAGCCCTGATTTGTAACATTTTATCAATACGCATGATGTCGTATTGCACCCCTGTTGAATCCAAGCTAATAGTAAGATGGCTATCAGTCATCCATTCACAAAATTTCTGAGACTTTAGGATGACTGCTTAATCCTATCATTGTCCCCCTACTCCAGACAAAAGATACAGTATAGTATTTTCCTGATAGTTCTACTTTTTAGCTGCAGTTTTAAATTTTTGTTTAAGTTCCAGTACTTTATTTTATGGTAGGGTCATTACAAGTAATGATATTGTACTATATATTTCAAGAAAGGTAACAGAAGGAACATTCTTAAATGTTTTCATCTCAAAGAAATGTGTTTAAGAAAATACATATGCTACCTTAATTTGAATATTACACAGTACATACATGTAACAAAATATCCCACAAGTGCCTATAATTTTGTGTCATTAGAAAATAGATAATTGGGCTGGAGAGATGGCTTAGCAGTTAAGGCATGTGCCTGCAAAGCCAAGCAATCCCCTTTCTACTCCAGGACCCACATAAGCCAGATGCACAAGGGGACGTCTGCATCTGGACTTTTCTTCAGTGGCTGCAGGCCCTGGAACACCCATTCTCTTTATTCCTCTCCCTCTCTGTCTCTCAAATAAATAAATAAATAAATATTTTTTAAAAAACAAGGTAATTCCAGTGTGGTGGTTCACACTTTAATTCCAGCACTCAGGAGGCTGAAACAAAAGGACTGCAGTGAATTTGAGGTCAGTCTGGACTACTTGGTGAGTTCCAGACCAGTATTTTTGATAGCCTGCCTCAAAGAAAAAAAAATCAAATAAGTTTAATTATTAAGAAATTATTTTTAATAGGACATGCTTGAATGCAATACACTTAATATATAATAAACATGTGCTTCTAGGATCTTTTTTTTTCTTTTTTGGTTTTTTGAGTTAGGGTCTCACTGTAGTCCAGGCTGACCTGGAATTCACTATGCAGTCTCAGGGTGGCCTTGAACTCATGGTGATTCTCTTACTACTGCCTCCCGAGTGCTGGGATTAAAGGCATGTGTGACCACACCTGGTTAGATCTTATTTTTGTTCTTATAAAATTACACTTTTGTTTCCGTCATGATTTGTTATAGATGCTTGGTGCATGTTTTACTATACATTTTGTGGTCCATTACCTATCCCTTGCACTGAGTCATTGTACCAGATGGCATAATTTGATGAGTATTTCTTTTACCATGAGTATTCCTTATTTTGGCACTCATTATTGATTAGCAATACTATGTGTGCATGTGCATAAAAGGTATTCAGGTGGTTACAATGCAAAGCGAGATTAAAATATGAATAGTGATTACATTCTTGTTTGCTGCTACAAAAACATCTCAAGGTAATACATAAAATACGTAAAATCAAATTTAATTTCAAAGTGATTCAAAATACTCTGAAATTATGTGTTGACATTAAAGTAATTTCACAGCAATATTTAAGTCAACATTGCATTAAATAGCTATAATAGCATAATTAACTGGCAGAACATAAAGAAAATATTGACATTTGCATGAACCACACATTTATTACTTTTTAATTCTAAATAATTTTATTCTAAGAATGTTTGTCTCATTTAAACCAGAGCTCACTTTTCCCCTTATCTTCTTTGTTCTCCTTATTCAACATCATGAAACACTTTTTTTGTGTATTTGTTATTGCACTCGTATCCATTGAATTCTAGTGCTTCCTCAAATACTATCAAAAATCATCTCTCAACTGTATTCTGTATCATCTAATCTATTTCCCCTTTTTGTGGAGCAAATAAATCTAAGTTTATCATAATAATTTTCTAAGATCTTTTATACAAAATTCTCAAGTACATGATTCTTTTGTAATTGTTCTAAAATGAGAAGCTCCTGGATCTTTGTCATTTCCTGTATATGTGTCAAATATCTTTTATCACTTTATGTGGAAGTAAATCATTGTTTATTTTAAACACATATGATGTTCTATATCTTTCCATATAAATTTTTTACATTTTTGTCAAATGGTGATAGCTTTCATTAAAATGACAATTGACTCAAAAACTGCACTTGGAGTTTTTGGTACATCGTCTCAATAAGATTCCCTGAAAATCTGATAAGGTGGGTGTTATTATTTACAGTTTTCAGATGAAGATAAACAGACTTTAAGACATCCAGAAATGACACAGGTAGATGTAATGCATACATTCCCAGTTGGAATGGTTGGTCTTGGTTGTCAATGTGACCAGAATAAGAGATGCTTAAGGCTGGTGAAATGCCCTTCTGCATGTCTGTGGCATCTTTCCACAGAGGATTGACATGTGATAGAGCCTGAGGGAAGACCCACACTGGCTGTGGGCAACAACCTTCCAACAGGCTTGAAGCTCAGATAGAAGGAACTTGAAGGATGGCAGCATGCGCTAGGACTAACTCCTTTTGGGGTGAATGTGTGTGTACACCTGCTGCTATTGTAAGGCACATTTACCAACAGCCTCTTCCACCTTTCAAAGTAGACTTAGTGCCAATGTCTCTCCAGGGAACTTTCAGACCTTCAACACCAAGCTCTGGACTGCTGGGAAGCCAAGTTTCTTGTACTGAGCATTTACCATGTTCTTTGCTCTTCCAGGGTACAAACAGCTACTGGTGCACTTGCAGTCCCTATTGTGCAAGCGAGTAAGTAAATTTCCTTTTATGATAACACACATAACCTATTGGTTCATAGTTCTGGCATATCCGAAACATCAGGTGTACACTGCAAACCATGGTCCATTTCCATAGCTCCATAATGACCTTACTTGTTCTCCCTACAGAGATGTCTACTCTACTTCACATATCACATCTCAGCAGTAGCTTCTGGAACCAGTCCATCTTCAAAAAATGGCTTTATTGGGGTGGAAAGATGGCTTAGTGGTGAAGACACTTGTGTGTGAAGCCTAAGGACACAGGTTCAATTCCCCAGTACTCACATAAGTCAGATGCACAAGGTGGTGCCTGTGTCTGGAGTTTGTTTCCGGTGGATGGAGTCCCTGCCATGACCATTCCATCTGCCTCTTTCTCTCTTTCTCAAATCAATAAATGAATAATTTATTTAATTGTAAGAAATGGTCTCACTGAATCCCCACAGAGGGCTTTTACCCCTGTTTCACATACCACATCTCAGTGGCCCCTGAAACCAGTTCACCTTCATACAATGGCTTTACAGGGCCTCTGAGACACAGGGATTTCAACCCTGTTTCGCTTTGCCCAAGAGCCAGCTCCTAAAAGCAAAACTGTAAACTTCCAATGGCCCTTTCTTTCTAGCATTTTTCATGGTTTCAAAACCAGATGAGTGTTATCAAAACTTGTAAGTTCAGTGAAGAATAAATCCTGTCCTTGAAGAACAGGATACCTCTTCATCATCTTCCTTCAAGCTACCTCCTTGCAATGACTCACCCTGAGGGCACCATTTCCACTGTTTCAATGCTAAACAGTTGACCCACCCTTAATAGTGATAATTCTCCTTAACAATCACAGCTTCAGTAACCTAAAACCAGTCTCTGTGCCTGCAACTTAAAACTTGCCTAAATTTTTCCTACAATAAACCTACACCTTTCCTATTTTCTTCTGTTCTAGATCTTCTGCAAACCATACCAGTCCATTACTTTTAAATTCAACCTTGATAAAACTCTGGGTATGTGTGGAAGAAAGCAATCAGCGTTTCAGCCAGTAGCTCAGTTCAAACAAAGTTCTCTCTTTCCACTTTAAAAGTTCATAATCCAAGCCTTCAAAGCCCACAATTTTCTTTGCACTTAACATTTTCAAACTCTCACCGGAATAGTCCATCAAGTTCTGCATATAGCATTGCAAGGCTTCTCCAGTCCAAAGTAAAAAATCCTTCCATATTCTTCCTGTGAACACATTCCAAAAGACAAAACTCACGTGGTCTGCTTCATCGCAGCAACGACACCACTTACTCACTTCTCTGTCGCAGTTAATTTCTCATTGCTGGAAAAACACCCAACCAGACGTAGCTCTGGGGAGGAAAGGGTTTATTTCAGGCTGATAGAACCCAGGGGAAGCACCGTCAATGGGGGAAGAAACTAGCTCACCTCCATAGATCACAGCAATCATAGCAGACAGGCACCACCAAACAGGTAGCAGTACCACCAGCAAGAGCTCAAACTGACTCTTTATACACATTAAAGCTGGGCAAAATGATCTGCCCCTGGCGACACACCCCTGAAGCAGGGATCTGCATTCTGGGGACATAAGTAGGCATGTCAACCTTAATCAAAAATGCCTGAGTCCATGATGCCCTACATTCAAACCACAACAACTTGTATAATTGAGGCAAATTGAACTTTGTTCCAGGTATTTCTCTGATTGAAATGGCCATTTGGTCTCTGTCCTTAAGAAGTTAATCTATATGCTGAATTATAATTATTGATTTGCAAATATTGAACCCAGATTGCATCTCTGAAAGGAAGTCAATTTGGTCATGGTCTATGATTTTTTTTATAATGATTTTGTTTCAGTTTGATATTCATGAAGTATATTGTGAATTTTGCATCTTTGTTTGCATCAGGGAAATTGATCTATACTTTTTGTGGCATATTGTGTCATTATTAGGTTTTCATATCAGGATGATGTTTGTACCATAAAATGAATTTGATAGTGTTATTTCTTTTTTATCCTTATTGTTTTATTAGCATATAGTACTTATAATTAATGAATTTAATTATGACATATTTTTAAATGAATATTGTGTATTTAGATCAAACCTTTTTTGTGTGCTTCTACTTCAGAATATCCCCCTTCTTTTTCCAAACTACTCCCCCCAATACTTATATGCTTTTTTAAAAGGGCACAATGACTCTCTTTATGGCACAGATGCTTTATTAGTGGCTACACCAAAGAAAATGTTTCTCTTTCCCCAACCAATCATTAGCTGACAATATATCTTCAGAGAGGAATGTCCCCTTCCTCCATCTTTGATAGGATGTTGACAGTCCCAAACTTATAGAGATTTTGCGCAATAAATCATAGCTGCTGTCAGTTCAAGAGTGCAATGTCTACATCCTGCACAGAAGTTAGCATCCTACACTATTCCTCCTATTCCTCTGTCTCTTATATGATTTCCACTCCTTTTTTAAAGAAATTCTTTTAGCCTTGGAGGCTCTGATATAGATGTCACCTATTCTCATCACTTTGATCACTTATGTATCTCTTTAGTTGCCATGGCCCAATGCAAAAAAGAAGCTTGTCTAACCAGAGCTCATAGCAGCATCAGTCCATGTGCAGAAACATGGTCACTGGGGCTTGAGAGATGGCCTAGCGGAGTTCAACTGCAGTGGCTGGAGGCCCTGCATCAGTTCTCTCTCTCACTCACTCTTTCTCTCACACATACACACATAAAAAAAAATGGGCAGTCCGTTGGGCTTGCCTCAAAAATGCACAAACCATGGTTACTGAAAAGGCACTCTGACAGATACATCATGTTGATTTAGCATAAAAGCAGCAGTAGCTTCCCAGTGGTGCCTGTTTCAATGAGCTCATAGTACCAGATGGAAGCAAGGCTGAAATTCAGTCAGACAGTGGTGGGTTACACTGATAACAGACTTGTCTCTATTGTTCCAGTAGGTACATCTAGTCTGTCCAGCTGGTCATACTTCACATGGCTTTTTAAGTTCCACAGCGTTGTAAGGCTGTTGATGACAATTCTCCTGAAGCAGTCCGTACACGACCTTCCAGCATTAGGAAGACTAGCCAGAAAGGTGAAGCCTACACCAGTGCCACCTTGATTTCCACCTTGATTTTTTTGTGACCTTCAACCTGAGTGTATAGTGTCTGCAGAAATACAGTCACATCTGGGCTGGAGAGACGGCTTAGCGGCTAAAGCTTTTGTGTGCAAAGCCAAAGGATCCCAGTTCAATTATCCAGGACCCACATAAGCCAGATGCACAAGGTGGCACATGCATTTGGAGTTCATTTGCAGTGGCTGGAGACTCTGGTGCTCCGTTCTCTCTCTCTCTCTCTCTCTTTCTCTCTCTCTGCCTCTCTCTCTCAAATAAATAAATAAAATATTAAAAAAAGAAATAGGGTCATATCATCTAGCTGTGATGGGCTTTCCCTCTCTTTCTTGCTTTGGGCTAAAGTGTAAAGTGTATTTATTTTTAATTCTTACACTTTTCTTCAGCAGGTCACACAAAAACAATGGCTAAAGGGAACTTCTCCCAGCTGTTGGCATGAATTATTCGCATTAAATTTTAATTTTTTTCTCATTCCATTTTTTCTGTCCTTACTGGTTTAGCATTATGATTCATCGCTTTTGTTGACGATATTTAGAATCAACATGGAAAAACATCTCTGAACACATCTGTGAGGGATTTTCTAGATGCTGTTTTGTTGAAAAGACCCACCCTAAGTGCGCGTAATGCCCTTCCCCCAGGTATAGAGTGCAAGACTGAGTAACAATGAGAAGGCGAGTTGAGAACCATCATCCATCCCTCTCCACTGCTTTACTGGTATATCAAATGTGACTGAACGTTTCATGTTCCTGTCATCATGCCTTTCCCACCATAACTGAGCATATCTCCTAGACCTGTAAGCTGGTTAAGATGCTTTTCCTAGTAGGAATGTGTCACAGCAATATGAACAGTAACTAAGGCATTTAGGTAGTGTTTTCATATGATTTTTGTCTATGACTTTAAGTGTTTACTTAAAATTTTACATGACTATTTACTTATCCACATGATACTATAACCAACTGCTCTCCTCCCTAAAGTCTCTTCCCAAGCTGACCTGGAACTCACTCTGTAGTCTCAAGCTAGCCTTGAACTCACAGCAATCCTCCTACCTCTGCCTCCCATGTGCTGAGATTAAAGATGTGTGCCACAACGCCCAGCACAGTTTTGGTTAGCTGTATTTTTTAAAGAGTTCGCCTGCATCTTTTTTGAAAAAAAAAATTAATTTGACATTTTCACATGTATTATTTTGATCATATTCATCCACCTTCACCTTTTCTTTTCCTTCTCCTACTGCCCCCTGAAACTGAACCCCTTCCTCTTATCAACTAGCCCCACTCCTGCTTCCATAGATTTTTATTTTATGTTTTTTTTGTAATCCAATTAGTTTAATTCAGGTTGTTTTCATGGGTGACCTAGATATAAAGAGTGAGGGATTCTTTGCTGAAGTTCTAGCAACTTACCAACAGTTACCTCACTGGGAAAAAAATTAAAAAAGAAAAAAAAATATATATATATATATATATATATCCTTCCCTGAACAGCCACTAGATGCCAATGCCTCATTAAGGAGGAGGCTAGGCCTCACTCTTCAGGTAACCACTGCTGCTGTAAGTTCATGAAGAAAACAGCCATATCTTACCTAGAAAACAACGTTCAGCACAGCTCCGATTCCTCAGCTCTTACACTCTTTTCTCTCTCTCTCTCTGTCTGTCATTTGACTTAACAAATCTATTCACAATATTGTTATAAAATTTGTATTCACAACATCTAAGATGTCTGATTTTGATTATCCATGGTCCCTATCTGGCTAAGAGTTTTCCTTACTTTTTTTCCCTCAAAATTAACTGCAGCTTTTCCTTGATTTCCTGTTTGCCTATTTTCCTTTTCACTGGTCTCTCTTTTAATCTTTATTACTTATTTCTTTGTATTAGTATTTGGTGGTCTCCCTCTCTGTGTTTGTAGGCTTTTATGATGGTTCCTGTTACAGTCAGCTTCATGTTTCTGGCAGAAAACACTCAACCAAGAGCGGCTTGTGGGAAAGAAGGGGTTATTTTACCTTGCAGACTCAAGGGGAAGCTCTATGATGGCAAGGGGAAATGATAGCATGAGGGTGGACATCACCTCCTGACCTACATTAGATGGACAGCAGCAGCAGCAGAGTCTTCCAAACACTGGCAAGGGGAAGTTGGCTATAACATCGGTATGCCCAATTCCAACACTAACCTGCCTTCAGGAGGCTTCAGTTCCCAACTAGCCACCAGTGGGGAAATAGCACTCAGAACATACAGATTTATGGTGAAGATCTGAATCAAACCACTGCAGTTCCCTATGTTTTAGGCTTTAGGATTTTTTTTTTAATATCAACATTTAAAGACACAATTCTAATCCAATCACAATTATGCATGCATCTAACAAATTGATATGCTGCATTTTACTGATCATTCCTTGTGCCACAAAATTTTTACATTTCACTATTTGGACAATATAATTATGTCATATGTTCAGCTGCCATTTGTAAGCCTATTCTTTGCTTCAGTTAATTCACATATTCATATATTTTTCACTATCATGTCTCATATCTTAGATCTAACTTCTTTCACCTATTTAACACAAACTATTTTTCTGCCTTTCTTTGATAATTGATGTCTCTGCTGGCCTCTAAAGGCCCAGGTGTGAGGCCTAGTGGAACTTCCTGAGCCTAGCTAAAGTTTGGTGATCTGCCTCTGGCCAGACGTGACTCAGCAAGACGCCTAATGGCTTCTTACCTGCTACCTCCACATGGGAGTTAGAATTATCATTTCAATAGTCACAGTTTACTATTGGCCCTTACCTTTCCCCACCATCCTACAATCCCCGCCTTCACCCCCAACATTATATAGGCAACTGTTCATAGCAATAAATCGAGTTCCTGCTTCTACAAGACTCCCGACTCAGTGTGGTTTTTCTCCGGTGGCCAGGAGAGGTCTGAGTCGTCGGACGCTCATCTCCTCCTCAGCCCCTCGGGAGGAACCAGCGGGCCTGGTCCTTCCCTCGGCACTACCTGCCCCCGCCGGCGGAGCCCGGCATCTGGCGCCCAACGTGGGGCTCTTGGAATCCGGCAGACTAGTGCCCCCTGAGAGACATTCGTTGAGGAGGTCAATCGGTGTACATATGCGGGTGAGCGTACCCCTATAAGTAGTCTTTATATTTAATGTGCTAAACTTTGCTTCTATAACCTGTACTTGTTGATCAACGTCTCTTTGTTCTCTTTCCTTTCACTTTTAGTTTGCAGACAAGCTACATCTGCGGCTTTTGTACAGCATGTTTACATATCTTTTGGATCCTTGTGGTTGTATTGTACTCATGTGTATGTGGGTTGCTATTGCCCTAATTTTATGGACATTTTTCTCTCAACTTTATAATGTGGGACAGTCTAACTGTAAATCCAATCCTGCCTTAGAATCTCTCAGGGCACTCCTAAAGAGTAGAGGGCTTAATTTGACTGATAATCAGGCTCAACAGACCTGGGATTGCCTTCTCAAACTGGCGCCATGGCTGCCGGAAGGAAATCTCTTTGATTGGGACACGTGGGATAGGGTAGAGGCCCTTGTTTGTCGGGCACATGTGGAGAAGGACCTTTAACCACTGCAAGCTAACTCCAGACACATGTGCTACTTGGTGCATCTGGCTTTACGTGGGTACTGAGAATTGACAGCCTGACCACAATTTAAGAATAAATACAAAGTAGGGTTTTTAAAACAAGAAAAACCCTACTTTGTATTTATTCTTAAATTGGTTGTTAAAGGTCCTGGTGTGCATTCTCTCTCTCTCTCTTAAATAAATAAATTATATATATATAGTCAGGCTAGGCATATAGGCCTGTGTTGTCAAGTATTCTTTCATTATCTTGAGGACATCATCCTCAAGAGAATGAATTTTTATATGTTACATAAAAACAGGGATGATAATGTCTATAGACTGTACTTTGTGGTTGTAGACATTTAAATAATGTCATTTCCTTGAGCTGACATTTATACATGTGTCAGCTTTGTTTTGTATTGACCAATAGAATAATTTATTTATTCATTCATTATTTTGCAATTCTTTTCTCTGTGAGTGTGATATATATGGGTGAACATGTCTGTGTGTGTGTGTATGTGTGTGGAATCAGAGTTGCATGTCTATCTCAATTGCACTTCATCTTATTTTGTTTCTGAGGTATTATCTCACTGATTCAGTTAAACAAACTGGTCAATCAACTCCAAGGTTCCTGTTGTCTCTGCCTCCCTAGGGCTGGGATTAGAAGCATCTACTGTGCTGACCAGAATTTATGTGGGCATTTAGGATCAAAACAAAGATCTTCGTGTGTGTGTGTGTGTGTGTGTGTGTGGTAAGCACTTTACTGACTGAACCATCCTCATAGTCATAGACCAATTATTTTGACTTCAATCTTAGATTTCAAAAATAAAATATTGTGGATAACATAAAACATTCATTATTGTTTTAGAAGTTGAAGGTACCTGAATTCAGTAAATATTTTTATGACCAAAAGAGTAACATAGCTTTTTGTCCAAAGTGCTATTTAACATGAACGAAATTTCAAATCTATGTATCCTATAATGCTACCAATAGGCTAAAAAACACCTCACATCTATATAATAGTCCCTTTGCGATTTCAGTTAGTGTACACAGGAAAGAGTTACACACAACATTATTTAGCAGAATGATTTGCAAGTTACTTGCCTACGCAGCTTTCTTGAAATCAGTGCAGGTCATAGTCCCTGGTACTTTTTGTCCGTGAGCTCTTGCATGTGTCCTCTACCTCTGGCTCCCAGAATTACACTGTCTTCCAAAATGACAGTGTGGAAAATGAAATATGATGCTTAGATCTTACTTTAGAATTTAGGTATCAGTTCTTTTCTCTAATTCATAACCTATCTGATTTTATTGGCCTTCCTCATCTTTTCCCCTTCTTGCTTAAGCAATTAAGTACATTTAGTGAACTGTTTTTGTATGAATAAGCCATGTCTGAACTGTGAGCTCTGGGGTAGTGTTCTAGCATGTTCTAAGGTTACCATCATATTGGGCAATTTCCTAAATGGTGGGTGATAACAACTAGACTACATTTGATGGTATTTTTCATGGTACTTTTTAAAGTGAATATTTAAAATCAAGTATTAGGGAATGGAGAGATGGCTCAGAAGTTCGCTTACTTGCAAAGCCTGATAGCCTGGGTTCAATTCCCCAGTACCCACATAAGGCAGATACTTAAAGTGGCCAATGCATCTAGAGTTCATCTGCAATGGGAAGAGGCCCTGGAGTGCCCACTCCCCCATCTCTCCTCTTGAAAATAAATAAACAAAAAAAGTAAAATAAAGTATTGAAGAATAAAGACTATGTGAAATCACCGTATGTTGAAATCAAATTTCCAATTTGACGAATGGAAGCAGGATAATTTTTAGCTGTGTGACATCCTTCTAACCTTAGCCAAAATTGAATATCTCTAAAGATGAAAATAAAATGGATTCATCTGAAGTTAAGATGGTAATTACTCTCTAGACAGCCTTGGGAGACACATGTTACTGATACCATCTGGACACAATCATATGTCCCAAAGAATGGAAACTTATGGTCCATGGCATTTCAATTTCTCTTTATATAATTAAGAACGTTTGCTTTATGTATAATCATTTTCTAAAATAGTGTTGTACCCCAATGGATTCTACATACTTGTAGCATAACAAAAGCTACATTCCAAAGATAGTTGCAGTGTTACATAGCTCTTATCTGACTTTTTCCAGCATCATCTGTTCTTAGATCAGTTTTGTTAAAGGGATGCTTTGAGTTACTCTCATTTGAAATAATCACTTCAGTGGATCTACGTTTAGATTCAGTGAAGTCCACATTTCCTATCTGACATGAATGCCAAGTCGTCAGAGTCTCCCTCTTCTCCAGGCTTAGAGTTTCTACTACTAAAATCCAATACAGATGGAAGGCCTGGCCAACTACCCAAATCCAACAAATACTAAGAAAATGGAAGTAGAAGTTCAAAATGCCTACCCTTTACTATAATTACCTATCATTGAAATAGTTTCATCGTCTACAGAATCTACAAAATTATATTTGTAATTATAATCATCATAATACTTATATTATCCCTACAAAATTATAAAGATTAAATTAGATAAGTCAAGGTGTCTTCTTTTCTGAAAAATCTATCCCTGTATATATGCATACTATATACTTATGTGCATATTTATGTTTTAAAATAAATATATAGAAATATGGATTTGCTGTTGAAATGTAAATATGTAAATAACATTTGTATTGTCTTTTAAGAGTCTTATTCACATCTCAGTAAATACAAGGTAATTATACTTAATCATATTTTCTATTTAAAAGTTATTTTAATGAAGAGAGAGAGAGGAAGAGAATGAATGGATGTGCCAGATCCTCAGCCACTGCAAATGAACTCCAGATGCGTGCTCCCCCTTGTGCATCTGGCAAACATGGGTCCTGGGGAATCAAATCTGGGTCCTTTGACTTTGCAGGCAAACACCTTAACCGCTAAGCCATCCCTCTAGTCCTAAAACTTCTTTTGTCATAAATGTGACTTTTTTTTTTTTTTTTTTTTGTCAGTGTCTTGCTAGTTATCCCAAGTTGGCCTGGAATGGACTATGTGCTATGTAGCACAGGCTAATTTTTAATCGTCCTAGCTCCAAATCTCCACTTCTAGGGTAGATGTTTACCATAGTGCTATACTTTCTTGACTTTTTGTTGTTGTTGTTGTTTTGGTTTTTTTTTTTTTTGTTATTTTTTTGAGGTAAGGTTTCACTCTAGCTCAGGTTGACCTGGAATTCACTATGTAGTCTCAGTGTGGCCTTGAACTCATAGCAATCCTCCTATTTCTGCCTTCCAAGTTCTGGGATTAATGGTATGTGCCACCATGCCTGGCTTTGTTGACATCTCTCGCTTACCTGGAAAAGAAAAAACATAGTACTAGCTCCCATCCCATACACATACACAATATTCTATGGAAATCGTGGATCCAATGGATCTATATTAAAAGTCAGAGCTGTTCATGAAACAATATAAGGTCTGAAAGCTGGATGCAGTATGTAATATTACTAGCAGCAAATCAATAATCACTCAAATGTTAATGGATGGATATGCTAATTAACAGCATGGATAAATTTAAAAGCATTTACAATACTTAATGAATACTTTAAAACAAATGATTCTTATATGTTTAAAAAAAGGGTATTAGGATAGATTTACTAAATCAGGTATGGTGCTGCACACCTTTAATCTCAACCCTTGGAAGGCAGACGTAGGAGAATCTCTGTAAATTCAAGGCCAGCCTGAGACTACATAATGAACTCAGGTCAGCTTGGGCTAGAGTAAGACCTTACCCCCCCCCAAAAAAAGAAAGAAAAGATATATAGATATATAATAATAATAATAATCAGTAGCTATAATAATTATACACAAAGAACATTTAAAAAGTAAGAAAATTATCAGTCATAAAGAGGAGTATTAAGCAATGGTAAAAATTCCATTCTCAAGAAGACTTAACAAATCATGACGTGCATACAACTAATACCAGAACATCAAAAATACATGGGGAAAGCCGGGCATGGTGGAGCACTCCTTTAATCCCAGCACTCAAGAGGCACAGTTAGGAGGATCACCGTGAGTTTGAGGCCACCCTCAGATTTCATAGTGAATTCCAGGCCAGCCCTGGCTAGAGTGAGACCCTAGCTCAAAAAAACAAAAACAAGAAAAGGGGGAAACTGATAGAAGAGTGGAAAAATCCATTGAAGTCTTCAATGTTACTCTTTCAGAACTGATAAACCAGAGATGGCAAAACTAGGACTGATGGTAAGTAGAAAGGTACTAATTGACATTCATGATACACTCAATCAACCAACATCAGAATCACACTTTTCGCTAACTCACACGGAAATTCTCTAAAATAAATTATATTCTAGGTTATAAAACACATCTTAGTAAATTAAAAAAATGAAATCTTATAAAGTATACTTTTAGAGTATAATGGAATTAAAGAGAATTTAGTGATGGAAAGATTTGTGAAGATTCAGAAATACTTGGGAATAATACTTTATGACAAATGGGTCAAAGTCTTAATAAATTAAAAAATGCTAAATAAAATTTAAAATAAAGTTTAACAATATTTATTAGAATGATGAAAATAACAAAAAACTACAATATCAATCAAATCTAAGCTTTTATCTACAAAATCTAGGACAGGAACAATTTAAAGCAAGCAGAAGTGGTAATATAAACCAGAGTATAAATCAATGAATTTAAAAATGAGAAATCCATAGAGAAAATCAGTTAGCTCTAACATTGGAAAGTATCAATGAGTTATTTTTATATGAATTTAATCACTTCTTAGAAGGCTGAATAACTCAAAAGAGAGAAGATGCAAATTAAAAATGTTATAAAGAAAATAGTGTTACAATTCCATATTTTGCCTTGGTAACTGCTATCAAAGGTCTGAGGAAGAAATTATAGGAATAATTCCCAGAAAATAGAAGTATAGGGACTATTTAAAATTAAAAGTGTATACACTATGAAAAATCACTGTTAGGAGAATGGAAAAACTGTTAAAAAATAAAAAATTTTTAAAAGAGAATGAAAAGAGAAGCCAAAGACTAAGATAAAATCCTTCCAAGACACAAATCTGGTGATGTTTACATGAGAATTATAGGAAGAACACTTGAAGCAAAAAAGAAGGTAATGAATTAAAGTATATGTAAATTCTAACCAACCAGCTCATCAGAAAACAAAAGAAAAAAGAAAGAAAGAGGAGGAAGAAAGAAAGAAAGAAAGAAAGGAAGGAAGAGAGAGAGAAAGAAAGAAGGAAAACCAAAATAAGATAAGTAGCCACAGTGATTTGAAGAACAGGACAAACCAGTGTTTGCACTAATTACACTGTGTTACCACCCTCCCTCTGTGTTTCACAATTATGACCTATGACTTGTTACACTTACTTCTAACTCTTGATGTCAACTTCTCAAATGGACAAACATCTAAATATGAAAATGCAAAAATAAAATTATGCAAATAATCAGGCACACATGTAGTATTCCAAATATTTCTAGAGTAGGTATAAGTAAGATAATATGTTCAAGGAGCCATTTACAGGAAGGTATCTGTCTATGTGTAATGTTTTGATAGATAAGCTTGGTATTGATATTAACAGGTAATATCATTATCATATCTTACATCATAGTCCTCTGCATATGTATTATGTTGATTTTAAAGTTTTTTATGTCTCAACTAAATATTTGACAAAGTGGATTACAGATAGTTACAGATAGGATTTCAGGCAAACATTCTGGAAAGGTTTTTTTTGGAAATGGAATCAGAAGAGAAGATACTTGTTAGAGAGGAATGTGGTCACAAGGGTTACATTATTACACAAGTAGGTGATTTTAAAAAGACAAAATTCAAAATTTGAATCTAAATTGTATCTTTACTCCCACTGCCAGTGAATATTTTAAATTCACTAGGTCACAATTTTCTTATATAAAAATGGAAATTAAAATGTTTATTGCTTGTTCTTTGTGAAGAACAGATTACATAAAACACAGAAAGGTCAATTAGTATCACCATGAACACTCACAGTCAGCAAATATTATTTTCATATATTCTAATTTAGTAACTTGGAAATAAATTACTATACATGAAAAAAAATTAAATATTTTATTTTTATTAATTTATTTCGGAGAAAGAGGCAGATAGAGAGACAGCGAAAATGAATAGGTACACCAGGGTCTCCAGCCCCTGCAAATGAACTCCAGATGCATGTGCCTCCTTGTGCATCTAGCTTACATGGGTCCTCAGGAATTGAACCTGGGTTGTTTAGCATTTCAGACAAGCACCTTAACCACTAAGCCATGTCTCCAGCCTGAAAAAAAATATTGTATTTTCCTCATACTAGACTTAAGGATTAAAAAATAAATTCTAACAAATGATTTTCAGGCAATGGGGTGGTGAGGAAATGTGTTACCTTTTTTACAGCTTAACATAGAAAAGCTGAAATTACACAGATGCCAACTTTCTATAGGAGGCAAAAGGTAGGTTTTAATTATACTCAAATTTGGAATTATTTATATCCTGCTTGTTAGCCTTAATTGTGCCCAACTTAGCACATTCCATTTAAAGATATGTGCTGTCCTATAAAAGAAATATTTTTAACTTTAATTTTTCCAAGATTTGGGCCCATTTTTTAAAAAGTATTTTGTCAGAAGTTATTTGGAGGTGATGAATTTAAACCAGTTTTGGCATAAATAATTTATGTAGGGAAGCAACTTTGAAATTTCTAAAGCTGGGAGGACCCATACATCCCATTCAGCAAAGAACTTTGTACTAGTTCAGATGCTGCCCTTCAGTAACCCAGTCTTTCCATATCTCCACAGTGTAGTGAAATAATGTTCTTCATGCATGATCTGATAATATAGTCTACGATAGCCAAGGCATTCTTAAAGCCAATAATGATATTCACCCTTGTAGGTACTATATTTTTACCTATACATACCTTCCTAAGATAAAGTTTAATTTCAGCATAGCAAGAGTTTAACAACAATAAATAACACTAAAATAGAACAATTGTAACAATAAGCCATCATCTGTGCTCTGAAGTAGCCATACCCCTCCAGCTTGTGTGGCTACACAACATATAGCATATTTAACATATTCTGTTGGGCTGGTTCCACTCCATGTACTACATCCACTGCAACTTTCCTTAGCAGATGTCCCATGGTCCTGACGTCACCAATGTCATGATTTCTTCATTGTAATGTAGGCACTGATCATCCACTGATCTCTTGGGTGGCCTTGCATGTACCCTGTCCCTGCCACAAATTGCAGGGCCTCAAGTAGCTCTCTGGAGCTGCAAGCCTCCACAACCTCCTTTTTTATATCCTTTTTATATCCTTATCCAACCTCCTTTTATATCCTCCTTTTTTATATCCACCAATCAGTACCATGGACAAAGTAGGCTGACCTCTGTGAGCTGACCCTGGAGAAGCATTTTCCCAGACAGGAGTTTCTCAGCAGGAAACCGATTCATCTGCAGTCAAAATTCAGGCTCTCTCCTTTCACTAGATGGAGCCTTGTGTGGGTGAAGTCTGGGTGGGGTCTGGCCCTCGATGCAGCTTTCCTATTGTCCCAGTGCAGAGTACTAGGTTTCTCTGTAATGGTGCTGATCTCTTTAACATGTGATTTTAGGATGCACATTGCCTAAAACGTTAAACTCCTTCCATTCCTGGCCCAACTACAAGTTTTCATATCTTTCTGCTTCATTTGCTGCACTTCCTCATTGTAGGTTTGGATAAAAGAAGTGGACAGTAAGTAACCCCGAGACGTTCTGAATTCTATCAAGTTTTCAGGACATGGGTAGTAATGCAGCTAGATCATATAGCATGAGAGACTTCTGGTCCACCTCTGAAATCTCATGTGTCAAGGCTCCAATAAGCACCTTTGCCCCAGCGTTTGGTTCATTCAAACTCCCACCACAATGATCCATTAAGTTCTTAAAGGTAATTCTAGCCTCAGTTTTCAAACTCTCCAACATTCCTCCCTCAAAATAGCCTTAAAGTCCTACAAACTATATAATCAGGTTTACCATAGCCGTAGCCCAACTTATTGATGCAAACATTTTTGTATTAGTTGCTTTTTGTTTTTTGGGGTGAGCAAATATCTCTTCCACCCACAAGTTGCTTTTGGTCAGGTACTTGCTCACAACAACAAGGAAAGTACGTAAGGCACGCTATAGCAAAAGGTGTGCGAATGTGGCCCCTCCCTCTCTTGAAAGAGTCAAGATACATGATATGTGGCTGGAGAGATGCCTTAGCGGTTAAAGTGTTTGCCAGCAAAGCCAAAGGATCCCAGCTTTGTTCTCCAAGGCCCATGTAAGCCAGATGCACAAAGTGGCACATGCATCTTGAGTTTGTTTGCAGTGGCTGGAGGCCCTGGTCTGCCCATTCTCTCCCTCTCTGCCTCTTTCTTTCTCTCAAGAAAACAAATAAACAAAATAGATTTTATAAAAAGATACATGATATGTTTTTCTCTGAGGGTGACTACAAATAATTTAAACTGTGTAAAGTGAAACTATATAACAGTATGGAAGATGTGTACCATGCTGAGATAATATTTATAGAAAATATGCATATCATTCATATAATCTCCTGGCTCAGTGTTCACTAAGATACTAATAATTCTGAACAGCTGACAGGCATTAGAAACACACCCATGACCTCAGGAGAACTGATTCTCATGATTCCAGAGTCACATAAATAGCTGTGACCTATGGATTCTGTTAGGTGCTTTAGAAATAGTCTTAGGTTCATGGGTTTTTACTTGTCTCACTAACTTCAACAGATTTGTTCCCAATTTATTCATTAATCATTTGTTAATAGATGACATAAATGTAACAGAAAAAAAATGTGTTCCTGTTAAAATATATTTCCATAATTATATCAAATAATTAGCAACTGATCAAGATGAAGCAGGCACAGGATGTTTTCAGAGGACGCATGCAGATTATATTCACCAGAAAAAATAAAAGATCATTTAGGAGCTGGAGAGATTGCTCAGAGGTTAAGGCACTTGCCTGCAAAGCCCATGGACCTGGAAGCAATGTCCCAGTACCCTCATGCAGCCAGATGCACAGTATTATGCATGCATCTGGATTTCATTTGCAGTGGCTGGAGGCCTTGGAGTGCCCTTTCTTTCTTTCCCTCTTTCTCTATCACTCTCTGTCCCTCTCTCCCTCTTCCTCTCTCAAATAAATAAAATATTTTTTGAGGCAAGCCAAACAGACTGGCTGTTTTATTTTAATGAGAGAGAGCAGGAGCAAGAGAGAGAAAGAGGCAGAGAGAGAGAGAGAGAAAGAGTTGGTGCTCCAGGGCTTCCAGCCACTATAATCAAACTTCAGCCACATGAGCCACCTTGTGCATGTGTCACCTTGTGCTTGTGCATCTGGCTTACATGGGATCTGGGGAGTTTAACATGGATCCTTATGCTTTTCAGGCAAGTGTCTTAACTGCTAAACCATCTCTTCAGCCCAAATAAAGTATTTTTTTCATTTTTATTTTTATTTTTATTTTTAGTTATGGACATACTCAGTATGTAAGCAGCATATGTTGGTACCATCCTTTCCCTCATCCCTGCCCCCCTCCAAAGGGACCCTCCTCATTGGGGATGCCAGTTATCCCCATGGGAATTGTGGGTCATGCTTTGTGGGGGCAGCCGTCAGTTATGGGGAAGAGGCAATGTCTCTGTGCATAATGTCCCAACATGTGGCTCTAACAATCTTTCCTCCCTCTCTTCCCTGAAATTCCCTGAACCATGCTGAGTTCATTTTAAGTCTACTTCAGTGATGAGCTTTCAGGAGCCGCTGGATCTCTGGTTTGGTAGGTGTTCAGCGTCCTCAGTGTCTATATCCTTCACCCAGATCCTTTTGACTTGTACAGATAGCATCTGAAGATTGTTGCTAGATCTGCCCTCCAATGCTATGGCAACAGCATCCTGGTTCAGTACTAAATTATTGAGTCCTATAAGTAGTCACAGCAGACTTCATTTCCTTGGGGTTGTAATTCCAAATTGGCACCTTTGTAATCTTTGAGTTCTGATAAGGATCTGTCAGGTTTACTGCTCCATAGGACCCTTGCTAAATAGTGTGTACAGAATTTAAAAATGTGATGTTTAAGGAAATAGTCTATAAAGATGTAGAAAGCAGCAATTAGCAGATGCTTGAACATACATATAAGCATATGTGTGTGGTCTCATTATATATGCATTCACACAACAATTCTTATATGTAAAAAGAAGTTCATATCAGAAATGCTTTAAAGATTAACTTCACACAGTATCCAGATGAATATAACAAAACAGGAAAATACCAAACTGCTTTCTATGGCACGCTGAAAAATATTGACATGAGCTGACATAAATTTTGGAACTGCAAACACTAATAAAGGACATTTAGGTTAGTGATAGATTCTGTTTTCTTTATAATTTATTACCACTTAAAAACCAATAAAAGTTTGTGCTGACAATGGATGAGCAGTGAAGTTAAACACCATTGGAAAATAAAGAAGCTAAACAGAGAAAAATGCACTATTTGATTAAGTATTGGCTCTTGTTATGTTGGAGCTGGCCAAATAGTTTGAATCTTAGCCAAAACAGTCTATTAGTTTTCATCATTTTGAAACCCTGAAAACAAAAGAGACATAAAATACACAGGCATTGCACTAAAGAGAAATAATTAACTTGGAAAAGCTATCCTTTCTTTGATAAAAACCAAAGTTCAAAAAAATAATGAAAGGGCTGGAGAGATGTCTTATCAGTTAAGGCACTTGCCTGCAAAGCCAAAGGACCTAGGTTCGACTCCCCAGGACCCATGTAAGCCAGATCCACAAGGGGGTGTGAGGTGTCCCCCATAAACTTAGGTGTTCTGAATGCTAGGTTCCCAGCTGATGGATATTTGGGAATTAATGCCTCCTGGAGGGAGTGTATTGTTGGGGGCAGGCTTATGGGTGTTGTAGCCAGTTTCCCCATGCCAGTGTTTGGCACATTCTCCTGTTGCTATTGTCCACCTTATGTTGGCCAGGGGGTGATGTCTACCCTCTGCTCATGCCATCGTTTTCCCCTGTCATCGTGGAGATTCCCCTTGAGCCTGTAAGCCAAAATAAATCTCTTTTTCCCAAAAGCTGCTCTTGGTTGGGTGATTTCTACAAGCAATGTGAACCTGACTGCAACAGGATGCATGCATCTGGAGTTCGTTTGTAGTCTCTCTCTCTCTTTCTCTCTCTCCCCCCCATTTCTGTATATCTCTCTCAAATCTCTCTCAAATAAATAAAGAATCTAAAAACAATAATAAAGAAAGAATAAAGAAGAGGGAAAAAGCCTAGTGACAGCTTTTAGGTATTGTTTTTATTTTTAAATATTTTGTTGTGCATTTTAACTTTTTAGACTAAGAGAAAACTGTACTTTCAAATATTGAAAATTAAATTAACTGATGGCTGTTGGTTGAACATAGAATTTGTATTTTAAATAAGTTCCAAACTAAAAATTTTTAAATTCTATGATCTAAGAGAGGAAGGGCTACTAGTTCAAAATTTACTTAATATATACTTTCCAAATTTCAAATGTGTGCTTCATAATAACTTTAGCAGATTTAATCAAAGTTCCATTGTCAAGGTTGTGGCAACATTTTACAAATTAGAAATAATTTTCATTTTAAAATGACTCAAATGTTTTTAACTTATCAGAAAATAGTATTTGTAAAACAAAATTTGAAATACAAATATAGTCCTTATAATTACTATGGATTCACTGGCATAAATATTTTCAGAGGCAAATGTGCCCTTGATTTAAATCTCTGTTTATAATTTTAATATGGTGACATGGAAGCATTTCATGCTAGCAATTTAAAGGTGAAAATCTGATTTTTATATTAAAATATTTTTGTTAAACTTACAACATTACTAATTATCAGATAAGAGTAATATAATTACTTTGAGGTGATTTATATATAACTCATATATAATTTAGAATCATATTTGATAATAGAATATAATTATGAGATGAGAATTTCTCTCCTCTCATCTCTCTCAAATAAATAAAGAATCTAAAAACAATAATAAAGAAAGAATAAAGAAGAGGGAAAAAGCCTAGTGACAGCTTTTAGGTATTGTTTTTATTTTTAAATATTTTGTTGTGCATTTTAACTTTTTAGACTAAGAGAAAACTGTACTTTCAAATATTGAAAATTAAATTAACTGATGGCTGTTGGTTGAACATAGAATTTGTATTTTAAATAAGTTCCAAACTAAAAATTTTTAAATTCTATGATCTAAGAGAGGAAGGGCTACTAGTTCAAAATTTACTTAATATATACTTTCCAAATTTCAAATGTGTGCTTCATAATAACTTTAGCAGATTTAATCAAAGTTCCATTGTCAAGGTTGTGGCAACATATAATTTTCATTTTAAAATGACTCAAATGTTTTTAACTTATCAGAAAATAGTATTTGTAAAACAAAATTTGAAATACAAATATAGTCCTTATAATTACTATGGATTCACTGGCATAAATATTTTCAGAGGCAAATGTGCCCTTGATTTAAATCTTTGTTTATAATTTTAATATGGTGACATGGAAGCATTTCATGCTAGCAATTTAAAGGTGAAAATCTGATTTTTATATTAAAATATTTTTGTTAAACTTACAACATTACTAATTATCAGATAAGAGTAATATAATTACTTTGAGGTGATTTATATATAACTCATATATAATTTAGAATCATCTTTGATAATAGAATATAATTATAAGATGAGAATCTGTATATACACACACACACACACACACACACACACACACACATACACATGTAGGCACAACTTAATTGCTTATATTTTGAAATAGAGGACAAAATGGACATTGTAAAGATTATCTGAGAGGGTTAGAATATTTACCTAGGTCTAACCTGAATATGAAAGCCATCCACATAGAAATTCATCAAATAATTAACTCATTGAGTACTCACTGTATCTGCACACTACTGATTGTGTGCATGAAATGATGATTATTCTAATTTTGCAGGAAAAGAATGTAGGGAACAAAGAAGATAAACAAGATAGCAGAATGTGAAATAGAACCAAGAGTTGGAGATGCATACTGAACGTAAGACCTTGTTTTCTTAACTATTCTGCAGTACGGACTCATAGTTACAGCTATTATGAGAGCTAGTAATGGTCAATGGATTCTAATATGGTTGGCTAAGCATCCCTCAAAGAGCCACATGTTAAATGCTTGGTCTTCAGCATGTGGCACTATTGGGAAGTGGCAGACGTACTGTGAGACAGGGTCTAGTGGAAGGAAGGAGGGTCACTGGGGACAAGATTTGGGGGGAATATTTGGACTCCCAGCCCTGGCCCTCACCCTCGCCGTCGCCCCTCCTCTGTTTTGCTTCCTAGCCACCATTATGTGAATAGCTTACAATGTGCCTTCTGACATATATGCTACCTTGCCACAGGCCAAAATAGCATGGAGACTGTCAGCTATGAATTAAGACTAGCATAAATTCAATCCCATCTTCTGGTCTATGAGGCAAATGTTGGAGTATCTGTATTTAATAATTAGTAATAAGTAAAACTTTTAGTATAGTTGCCCTTATTTAAAAAGCAATACAGTGGTGAAAATTGGCAAAGTTTTTTTTAGTGGAATTGCACATTTATCAGCAGATTCCAGCTGTCAGCCAAACCTGTTGGAACTATATGAGATTAAGACAAAAATGAAAGAAATGGTCAGAAATTTAATTTGCTGCATTCATGTGAATTATCTTCTCTTTTTTCAGGGGAAATGGGAAGTGTGAATAGAATCTTGGCAGGTCCAGTTAAAAGTGAAGTATAATATTGGGTTTCCTAAAACATTCATTAAACTATTGATTATGCTATTGTCACTTTTTATTTATTTCATTGTAGGTCCTGAAAAATATGCTAAACACACACAAAAATAACTGCTATGTGTGCACCATCAGCTTCAGGAAGAAAATACAATTCACTCCTTAGGGATTTTGTGAGTTCCAGAAAGGTGAAGTCAGATTTGATTTAACAAAGGCTTGAGGAACTTTAAATATGGAAAGTCCAATATAGATTGTCAACTATAGGATACATTTATAAACTTACCTTAAAAGGACACTACCACAAGCTAATTACAATGAGGATAATTGTTAGGAGACACATAGCACTATAACAATTTATAATTTGAAGGTGTAGGAGTTACCACCATGGTAATTTTAATGAGCATGTCTACAGGAGAATCTCTACCCATGATGGAGTGTCATAAGCAGCTCGGTTCTCTGACACTCACTAACTCTTCACTGATATGTCTACTCAGTGTGTCAGTGCCATAAACTACCCATCCCTTCATCTCTACCAAGAAAGTATTTTCATAGGCATACAATAATGAAAATTTATTAGATAACTCATCTAAATGTTTAGGAAGATACTAATAAACTTTAGCCATGCATTCTATATTACTGCATAAATTACTTTTAAAAATATTTGGAGCTGAAGAGATGGGTCAGCAGTTAAGGCATTTGCCTGTGAAGTCTAAGGACTTTGGTGGAATTCTCGGGGACCTACATAAGCCAGATGCACAAGGTAACACATTCACCTGGAGATTTTTTTTTTTTTTTTTGCAGTGGCTGGAGGTCCTGGCATGCCTATTCTCTCTCTCTCTCTCTCTCTCTCTCTCTCTCTCTCTCTCTCTCATTCCCCCACTATCTCAAATAAATAAATGAAATATTTTTTTAAAAAAAGTAAAGGTTTTCTGTACTCTAGGAGATTCTATTTCTCCTTCAGGTGATTCCATTTTGCTACTAGTTTGAGTTCTAAGCACTTTTAAATCAGTAAAACTCTTGAGCTGGGGCTATCACACAATAGTAGGACATTTGTATAGTGTGTTAAAATCCTTAAGTTTAATCTATCCCTGCAAAATATATGTATGTATGTATATGAATATGTAGCACTTTACATATAACACTCACCCACACATGTATGTATGTATGTATATATATATATATATATATATATATATATATATATATATATAATGTTATGGCTCTATTTAAGTGGTTAATCTCATCTTGATTTAAGGTCATATAAATTTTAGGTCATATAAATTAAGGAAATCATCCATTTCTTTCAGATTTTCAAATTTAGTGGAGTATATGTTCTTATAGTATGTCCCTATGATTTTTTTGAATTTCTCTGCTATCTGTTGTGATGGTGCCTTTTTCATCTCTGATTTTATTTATTTGTGCCTTTTCTCTCTTTCTTTTGGTCAGATTTGCTAAAGGTTTATCAAACTTGCTTATCATCTCAAAGAAACAACTCTTTGTTTCATTGATTCTTTGGATCTTTTTTTTGTTGTTTGTTTGTTTCTATTTGATTAATTTCTGCAGTAATCTTTATTATTTCTTCCCATCTACTGATTTTTCAGTTTGCCTTGTTCTTCTTTATCCAAGACTTTAAGGTGAATCACTAAGTTGTTTACTTGCAACCTTTCTAATTTCTTAATATAGGCACTGAAATCTATAAGTTTCCCTTTTAGGACTGCCTTCATTGTGTCTCAAGTGTTTTGGTATGTTGTGTTCTCATTATCATTTAGCTCTGTGAATTTTTTGATTTCCTCCTTGATTTCTTCATTGACCCATTCAACAGTTAGTAGTATATTGTTTAGTTTCCATGATTTCGTGTATGTTCTGTAGGTTTCCTGCTGTTGATTTGTACTTGGATCCCATTGTGATCAGATAGAGTGCAAGGAATTATTTAAATTTTCCTGTATTTGTTAAGATTTGTTTTGTGTCCTAATAATATATGGTCTATTTTAGAGAATGTTCCATGTGCTACCATAGTAACAAAAACAGAATGTTACTGGCACAAAGACGCACATGTAGATCAATGGAACAGAATAGACGACCCAGATGTAAGCCCGGGTAGCTATAGCCACCTGATATTTACCAAAACTGCCAAAATTTTCATTGGAGAAAAGACAGCCTCTTCAGCAAATGGTGCTGGGGAAAGTGGATATGTATCTGTAGAAGGATGAAAATAGATTCTTCTCTCTCTCTCTCCATGCACAAGAATTAGGTCCAAATGGATCAAAGACATTCATAACAGACCTAAAACTCTGAAACTGCTAGAGGAAAAAGTAGGGGAAACCCTTCAATATATTGGTCTTGGCAAAGACTTCCTGAATATAACTCCAATTGCTCAGGCAATGAAGCCACAGATTAACTGCTGGGAACTCATGAGATTACAAAGCTTTTGTAAGGCAAAAGACACTGTGAATAGAGCAAAAGAGAAAATCTTTGCCAGCTATACATCTGATAGAGGATTAATATCTAGGATATACAAAGAATTCAAAAGTTAAATAATAAGAAATCAAACAACCCAATTAAAAATGGGTTATGGAACTAGATAGAGAGTTCTCCAAAGAAGAAATATGGATGGCATGTAAGCATCTAAAAAATGTACTACATCCCTAGTCATCAGGGAAATGCAGATTAAAACTAGGTTGAGATTCCATCTCACTCCTGTCAGATTGGCTACCAGTATCATGAAAACAAATGACCATAAATGCTGGCAAGGATGCAGAAAAAGAGGAACCCTTCTACACTGTTGGTGGGAATGCAATCAGGTCCAGTCATTGTGAAAATAAGTGTGGAGGTTCCTGAGACAGCTAAGATTAGATCTACCATATGACCTAGCTATACCACTTATAGGCATATATCCCAAGGACTCATCTCACTACCTTAGAGATAGTTATTCAACCTTGTTTATTGCCACTCTATTCAAAATACTTAGGAAATGGAAACAGCCTAGATGTCCCTCAACTGATGAGTGGATAATGAAGATGTGGCACATTTACACAATGGAGTTCTACTCAGTGGTAAACAAAAATGAAGTTATGAAATTTGCAGGAAAATGGATGGATCTGGAAAGGATTATACTAACCCAGGCTCAGAAAGTCAAATGTTGCATGTTTTCTCTCATATGTGGATCCTAGCTAGAAATGACTGGACTTCTGTGTGAGTAGGAAGAAAACTCAGTAGCAGAGGCCAGTAAGTAGAAAGGAGATATAAAGGAAATAGAAAGGGAGGGAGGGGGTACTTAATAGATTGTTATTGTATATATGTAAGTAGAAGAACAGATTAATGGGGGTAAAAAGGCCTAAGTGAGGTCAGGGGAAGACACTGAGTAAAGGAAGGTGGAGGGAGGGTTAATCAAAATCTAAGAGGATATAAATAAGTCATATGGAAACCTACTTTTTTTGGACAATGGAACACATAGGAGCCACAGATTGTTACTAGAAAATTTTCACTGCCAGGGACTGAATACCTTCAAGTGAATTGTTGGCTAGGGAGGCCTCTGATGCCCCCAAGATGTTACAGGCCATTGCCAAGGTCCTTGGTTTCCCACCAGGAATAGGTGGTAAGACCCTACTGCTTAATACTCCACATACTTGGGCTGCAAAGCCACTGAAAAATCCTGGTGGAGCTGAGCTGAAAACCTCCTCCATGTAGAGCAGCTGACAGAAAGCTAGAAAAAGCCATGCTGCATGCAGTTCAATGGAAGAGAGAGAAATTGCCAGTAAAGATACTCAACAGTGGACACTGCAAGCCTTATATTTTGCCAGCCAAGCCAAATCAGCCAACAGGTGCAACAGTGGCACGTGTCTTATGGGAGAAAGCAACTGCACTCTAATTTGACTGGAGGCCCACTCCATGGGAGGGAATACATCCCTGATACCGAAATCCTACAACAGGGGTAGTTATGAGCTCTAGGGGTGTAACATCTGCTACTGTCTGGCTAAAAGTATTTACTATACTCACCAAATGGCCCAGTAAGCACTTCTCTTAATATTCATACCCATATATTAATGCTACTCTCACTTTTGGTTAGAGAAGATTCTCTTTTTAGATGGAAGTGACCTTGGGATGACTCAGAAGCCACCATGATACTGAGAAGAAATGACAGAGGAGTGCTCAGCACTGAAATATCTCTATCACACCTTCCAAGGCTCAGGGTCCATTGCGGAAGAGGTGGTGGAAAAGAATGTAAGAGCCAAAGGGAGTGTAGGACTCCTCACTGTCTGCTCCTCCAGTTGCAAAATGACCTGGTTATCCATGACCTCACAGTATCTGACACTACCTACACAAGACCATCATAATAGGAGGAAAAGATCATGACATCAAAACAAAAGAGAGACTGATTGAGAGGAGGAAGGGATATAATGGAGAGTGGAGTTTCAAAGGAGAAATTGGGGGAAGGGAGGGAATTACCATGGGATATTTTTTACAATCATGGAAGTTGTCAATAAAAATAAATTTAAAGAGCCAGGTGTGGTGGTGCATGCCTTTAATCCCAGCACTCAGGAGGCAGAGGTAGGAGAATCACTGTGAGTTCGAGGCCACCCTGAGACTACATAGTGATTTCCAGGTTAGCCTGAGCTAAGATGAGACCTTACCTCAAAAAACCAAGATAAATAAATAAATAAGTAAAGTTAAGGAATAAATATTTTTTAAAAAAGTAAATATTTACTTACCTATTTGAGAGATAGAAAGAATGGGCACAGCAGAGACTAAAGCCACTGCAAATGAACTCCAGATGCATGTGTCACCTTGTGCATATGGCTTACATGACTACTGGGGAATTGAATCTAAGTCTTTAGGCTTCACAGGTAAGTGCCTTCATTACTAAGCCATCCCTCCAGCCAGAGTATTTGCATTTTAATGATTTTAATTAATTAATCAGCCAATATGTCTTGGCTTTACAAGTTTCAATTGTTCCTACTTTAAAGCTGGGGCCTTGGATGTCCCCAGTAGCCTATTCAACCCCATTCTAGTGACTCAGTTTGTGCTTACAGGAAGAGAAGACTGGCATTCTTTCTCCTTCCAGACTGTGCATTCATTCTTTCCATGAACTATACCCACAGACATTTATAAAACGCTCTGCCCTCCCTGAACTCCATTTTTAGTTGAAGGCCTTCCATCCTGGAACTGCCTCGTGTCTCACCCACAGCTGGTATCTGATCATAACACTTCTCAGAGCTAGCTGGTGCTTTGACGGTTTATTCATCTAAACTGAGCTATGCTATTCATCTCCTGATCATATTTCTGGCTATCAGACTAATCCACAGTGGAACCCAGAGACCAGCTTCCTACACCACTGACACGTATTGATCAGAAAACATCACCCTGAGGTGCCACCATGAGGAAGCACTTCTCTATGAGGGAACTAACTTCTCTCCTTTTCAGGTGTGATTCAAAGTAAAAATCCTATGTCTTTGTACTTTGTGTGTAACGCAGCAAGCCCTCCAGGTATCACAGAGTCGAAAGGGGCATGTTATGCAGTCGGTAATCAGACAGTAGAAGGAGGTACGGAGCTGCAGCACCATGCAGACATTCCCACCGGCAGTCCAGGATTTGCAGAGTTCGTCAGAGGCCAGCCCCCAGCTGACACAGAAGGTTCCTGAGCCCCCAGCTGACACAGAAGGTTCCTGAGCCCCCAGCTGACACAGAAGGTTCCTGAGCCCCCAGCTGACACAGAAGGTTCCTGAGCCCCCAGCTGACACAGAAGGTTCCTGAGCCCCCAGCTGACACAGAAGGTTCCTGGTGAAGACCCAGCACTGAGCACCGGTTCTTTAAGTAACGATAAAAATGAGCCCCGCAACACTGAGTCAGCACATGAGGCTCTAACGTGAGAATCTGGCACCCTGTATCCTGTGGCAACCTTACTGATCCCACTTACTTGTGGAGCCTAGAAGCATGACTTCCATAATTTGTCAATTTTGAAATACACTGAATTCCTCTATGAATGATACGTAGTTTTCAATGAGTACAAAAACAATCTTGTTTTCCTGCTTAAGTGCAAACTTCAAGAAGCAATTTACCCTACGTAACCACGTATCCATGAATTTACCACACTTTGTTCTCATTCTGAGACATGCTTGCCATCACTGGTTTGAACGCTTCTATTCATCTCCATGGGCTCATGTGCTGTAATACTTTGGGGGGTTATTTAAACCAAGGCTGCCAGATTGCAATTGATTAATTAGAGTCATCTCAAGAGCCTCTACTTTGGAATGGGAAAGGCTCCACCTTACCTGAAATGACAGGAAAATCACAGTGGTGAATAGAAGACAAACATCCAACACATGAAAAGTGGTCATGAAATGTTCATGAGCTGGAGATCCTGAAACTCGAACACAAATAAACTGAGGGCAGCACTTAGTAAAAACAAAACATTCAAAGCCAAAATGAAATGGCACATTACTACATGGATTTCTATGGAAGTAACTTAAAGTCTTCCAGAGGAGGAAGGATGAGAGTCAGGGTCAGGAATGGAGTGAGATTCTTTGTACATCTTCCAACACAATGAAATTTATCCCACCCACTCCGCCGTTAGTAGCTTTTCTTCAGCTATTTTTACAAAAGTTAATTATCTTGATGGATTCACTAATTTTAGGGATAGGTACACATGAGGCAAAGGGAACATCATCAGCATATTTTTTTTCAGAAAATATCCAAGTGTTTTTGCAGATAGATTTGCAGTCCATTTGCTCATTTTATATCTCTCATTATTTTATTACATATACTTAAGTTATTAGCACATGACAATCAATTGGATTTTCATGGGTCTATCTGCGCATATACACATTGTACTCTCCTGCATTTCCATTCTCTATACCCAGAATCCTTCCTTGTCCCTAACAATTCCCTTTTACTTTCAAGTTGATTATTGTTAGTTTCTATATAACAAAGAAAAGATGTGACACTTGCCTTTCTGTTTCTGGTTTATTGTGCTCAGCACAATGTCCTACAATTCCATTCATTTTGCCACATGTGACAGGAATCCATCCTCTTTCACAGCTGAACAATTCATACATATATAAAGATATAAGATATCTATTATATAGTTGAAGAAATGTAAAGAAAATGTTATAATAGATACATATTACATGTAATGTTTTCTTCATATAGTTATCGGACTTGGGGGACCTGGTCTGATCCCAAATTTCAGCTATTGTATAATGATGATATAAACATAAAGGCATCTCTTTGTATGTTGATTTCACTTCTTTCAGATATATACCCAGGAGTGTGATTGCTGAATCATAATGTAATTTTACTTTAGTGTTTTGAGGAAAACCTCATTCATAATAAAAATTCATACCAATGTTTATAAATGCCTATTCCAGTTTACATTACTATCAATAGTATAGCAAGACTGCCTTTGCTCCATGTCTTTGTCAGAATCTGTTACTTTTCTATCCCGTTTTAAAACTGAGGATATGATTTGTATGGACCTACATTGGTTGGCACCATCATTTCCTTCCTCCCTGCCCCCACTCAGCTGAGGGCCCTCCTCAGTGGGATTTCTGGTATTCCTCATGGGGTTGCGGGTTTTGAGTTGTGAGAGCAAAAGTCAGTCATTTTTGGGGGGAGGGAGGATGCCTCTGGGTATGCCCTCTTGACCTGTGGCTCTTACAATCTTTCTGCTCCCTCTTCCGCAAAATTTCCTCCGCCCCGGTGGGTGTGCTTTAAGTCTACTGCAGAGAGTGTTAAGCTCTCAAGAGCTTCTGGATTTCTGTTTTGGTATGTGTTGAGTATCCTCAGCATCTGTCTCCATCGCCCTGATGCAGATTGTCAGGTTCGCCATGGAAGCAGCGCTCTTGTTCATCTCACCACGTCCTCTGTGGTTTCACCTGGGCCTTTGCTCAAGTGTGAGGGGTGGTTTATCTCCTCGAGGCTCGCTGCCTTCTGACAAAGAACAGATTCATTCTCCAGCAGAGAATGAAATCAGCATGGTTAAACAGGATAAGCTTTTTAATTTAGAGAGGTTTTGGTGGAAGTAACCCCTCTTTTGGCCAAAGATTAGTGTGATCTTTTCATTGGAGACCATAATGTTGGTCTCCATGGGATTCTGACCTGGTTCCCTTTAGCATTCTAACCCAGAAAAGATGCTTTGACAGGACAGTTTTGATTTGCATTTCCCTGATAATTATTAATACCTAGCAATGTTTCATGTATTTATTAACCATTTTTATTTTTTATTTCTTTTGTTCTTTTCCTTTTTAAATTTTTTTAGTTTTATTTATTTATTTGAAAGAGAGAGGAGACAGAGCAGCAGATAGGGAATGAGTGATCAGGGCCTCTAGCCACTACAAATGAACTACAGACACATGTGCCCCCTTCTGCATCTGGCTTATGTGGGTCCTGGGAAATTGAACCTGGGTCCTTTGGATTTGCAGACAAATGCCTTGACCGCTAAGGCATCTTTCCAGCCCTCATTCTTTTTCTGATAAGAGATCTTGCTGTGTAGTCCAATATGGCCTGGTATTCTATATGTGTTCAAAGCTGGCTGTGGACTCATACAAATTCTGATCCTTCAGACTCATGAGTCTTGGCATTGTAATGTGCTTCACTATGATCAGCTTGAGTTTTTTGTAAACTCTGTATATTAACTCTCTTGTTTAATGATCACACTAAATACATTGTGTCGTTCTATAGGTTATCTTTGCTTTGTCAGTTGTTTCCTTTGATGCACAGAAGTGTTTTAACCTGACAAAATGCCATTTATCATTTTTTGCTTTTCATATACATTTAAGGTCTTATTAAAAAAAAAACTATCGATTGGGCTGGAGAGATGGCTTAGTAGTTAAGGCACTTGCCTGTGAAGACTATGGACCTGGGTTCAATTCTTCAGTACCCATGTAAGCCAGATGCACAAGGTGGCACATATGTCTGGGGTTTGTTTGCAGTAGCTACAGGCCCTGGCATACCCATACCCTCTCTATCTGCCTCTCTGTCTAGTTCTCTATTTCTCTCTCTCTCCCTCTTTCACAAATAAATAAAGTATATTTAAAAACAAACTATTGCCTATGCCAATATCTTAAGTAATTTCCTCTATATTTTCTTCTAGTAGTTGCAGATTTAGATCATATGTTAAAACCTTTGATCCATATAAAGCTGATATTTTAATACAGTGAGAGATTGGTCAAGTTTCAATCTTCCACATGTGGTCATGCAATTTTCCCAGCATCATTTGTAAAAGAAACTACCCTTTCTCCAATACATATTTGGGGCTCATTTTGGCAAGACTCAGCTGTCTATAGATATGTGAGTTTATTTCTGGACTCTCTAATCTCTTCTGTGGATCAATATGCTTATCTGTATATGCCAATTCAATGCTTTCTTGATTATTATAGCTGCATAGTATGTCTTGAAATCAGGTATTGTTGTGTCTCCCACATGGTCCTTTTTAACTGAAATTGTTCTAGATATTTGAAGCTTTCTTCTTTTGATATAAAATGCCATTTTTTTCTAATTCTATACAGAATGAAAATGGTATTTTGAGGAGCATTGTGCTTAATCTGTAGATCACTTTGTGCAGGTTATATACCTTAATTATATTAGTTTTTCTAACCCTGATGAATTTTCTTTCCAACTTCAATAGTTACATTCTTGTTGCTGGAATAAAAACCCATGATCAGAGCAACTTAGGGAAGGAAAGCATTTATTAAAGCCTGCAGTTGCAGAAGCTTAGGGTCCATCACGCAGGCTTCAGCGTGGAATGAACAGAAAGGTTCCACACTGCGTCACACGAGCCGAGAGTCAGCAGAAAGGGAGGAAAGCTGGCGCTTCGCCGGAGATCTCATCTTTCCTGGGGTCTAAGACCCTGCCCTCAGTTAAGGTTGATGTTCCCATCTCAGTTAACCTGATGAAAATAATCCCACACAGGCAGTTCTGGGTTCAGCCCGGTTCACAATCAATCTAAACCGTCAGGCCAGGCTTCAGTTGCTCTGGCTATGCAGCTGCTTGGGAAATTTGTGGGAATTTAGTAGTTAGAGCCATGCTAGAGGAAGTGGTTCACTGGGCACTTCCGGCCTGACCCACTTCCTGCTTGTCCCCTGCCTGTTCACTGCCCTCCAGTGTGACACCTGCTTCTCCTTCTCGTCGTGCCTTCCTTGCCAGGATGGATCCCACCCTCTGCAACTCTGTAAGTCAGAAGAAATTCTTTTCTACCCTGTGCTGCTTCTGGTCTGGTGGATTTTGTTTTTTCATAGCAATGAGAAAGTACCTAACACACACACTTATGATAAGAGTGTTACAAAGCATCTGAGGACCATGGCCCACATATGCGTGTAACAAGAGCATGTAAAAATACAAATATATAAAAAACAAAGTATTTGTAGTAAATACGTTTAAGATGCACAATTAAGTAATATGTATATTTCAATATTTCAATAATAGAAAAATGTCCATATGTACTGTCACAATGTTAAGACTAACATTCCTATAAATGTCGTGTGTATAGCAATCAAATAAAGCAGACCCCACATATCTTCTGACCACCCTCATGCAGGGGATGGACAGTTTTGGGCTCTGTGTTGTGTGAGGGCCTTTTTGACCACTGCAGGGGTAAGTGTCATCCTCTATGCTGTCCCATGACCACCGGGGCTCTGGGCAACGTGCTTACTCTGCCTGTAAAGTGGAAGCCAGGCAGCTGACCTTGTCTGTGGGCCCTCACCACGTATGTCTGTCTCTGCTGGCAAAGGTACATGCTGGTAAAACCGCCACCCTCCTTCAGCTTTCTGTGGTTGCCAAGCCTCTGGTGGTACTTGACTATGGTGCCAGGAGCTCAGGGGTCACGGAAGCAAGGTGCCGCCAAATGGACAGGGGGCACCTGCCTTCCTGGCACGCTCCAGAACCCTCGCTGGCCAACCGCTTGTTCTTTTTCCTTCAAAGAAGACCGTCTTACTATCTTACTTTTCTCTCTGCACTGAAATGGTCAGTAGATACTGCTGGTGCTTCTCTGAACAGGCCTGGATTAAAGCAAACTAGGACGCAGGACTGGTGTTTTGTAGGAAGGGAACTGTCCAGAACTCAAGTCTCCTGCCTGCTGCCAGGAGGTAGCCCAGATTGGCTTTGTTGGCAGTAATTCTCAGGGGATTCCATGAAAGATTTCATACAATTGGAATGGACTGTACCCTGGAATTGTAAGCAGAAATAAACCTTTTCTCCCTTCTGATTTCTGTCAGGAACTATGTTCCCACAATGACAAGTTGATTAATATACAAGTAAATGATATTGGACCATATTTTTTAACAAGGGACACTGCTCATATTTGAGTGGAATCATACCATGCCATAGTTATTGCTTCATTGTTTCTGTCCACAGTTCTACTAAGTTACAAGCTGTGGTAATAACTAGGGTCTTAAGATATAATACAGTATTCCAAAAAAAACCCCACAAATGCTCAAAATTGCACATATTTCAAAACAAATAATGGGCAAGACTGGTTGCCTGGCCATGAGACATGTCCGTCTCAATACACATCCCGTCAATGAGAAGCAGGTGATCAAGTTGCATAGTGGAATAGTCTGTCAAAGGCTCAGACGCTGCATTGGGTTAGGGAAAAGCACTCTACAGACTGCGGGCTGCCTTCTTTCCAGGCAATACCGCATGCATTTTTTTTTTTTTTTGAAGAGCTGGTAAATATTACTTCGGCCTTTGCTCATGAAATAGACCTAGGAACTTAGAGGTGCAAGTACGATCCCTTTCACTCTAACAAACCAACAGCGACCTTGCGGTTCCCTTCGAATCGCTCGGCCTCACTTTATGAGAAGCACTGGTTTTTAGCAGAGAAAATCCAAGCATAATAGCTAATCGGAGCTCCCCTCTGCTCGGAGCGGCTACCCTCCCCGCCTCCTCCTGCCTCTGGTACTAACTGAGCTAGCAGAAGCAGATGGCAGTTGTCTGTCGTCATCGGGGTGAGCTAGGGTGGCTCCTATGCCAGGGGAGTAGGGCGGGCTATGCTCAGCACACATGGCATTGACTGGGAAATGCTTGGTGTTTCTGCGCTCACCACGACACAATTAAGGATGCAGTCCCTTCTCAGTGAAGGTCTAGGTTTAGGTCACACCCGTTGGCAGACGAGCAACCCAGACCATCTGTGAAGCTGAGATGAGGGAGATACAGGATGTGGTGAGGGAGGACAAAATGATGAGTGTCCATTATAATTTTAGTGGCAGCTACAAGGGTTATTCTGTTCCAGCGCACTCCCCTTTCCAGCTGTCACTGTGGTGACACTGGTATTGTCTCTTCTCTCCCTAAATGGTCACACAGTTCCGATCACACTCTCCATTAGAGTCAAATCTTAATGAAGCCTTTCTGGCAAAAATCACACTTTCTCCTGCCTCCTATTTGTCTCTTTCCCTGTTATACATTGTACTTAATGATTTTCGATGAAATTATTTATGAATGTGTTTGCTATTTATTAATATGTGTTATTGCCTCTACCTTTAACTATAACATTGCAATTTCTGATTTTCTCAGCACATTTACATAACCTAGAAGAACGCTTGACTCATGCTAAGTATATAATAAGTAGTTGTCAGATAAGTCATTAGTGACCTTTTTGTTTTTGGATGATGTCTCCTGAATCAGGCTTTCAACATACACATCCAAATTTCAGCTTACATACATTTTCGGCTGTCCAGGGATAACTTGCATATTAACAGAATATTCATGGAGTCTCATGGTTTAATAGTAGTGGAGAAGTAAAAGTTATTTTTTCACATGTCAAAGCGCACCTTTCTTTGACTGCTGATATTTCACATTCTTTATGGGGAGTAATGATAAGGTTAAAATACAATCTTTGGAGAAGTAGACTTTTATACAAATCCATTTATAATGTAGTAAAATGGCTTATAGGAAGTGAAGTATATGGTGGGAGGCCTGAGGCTGTTCTAAAAAGGTGAGGGAGAAATTTGAAAGTTAGGTTACTGGAAAACTAACCCTGACTTTATTTTTTTTTTTAAGTAAGCTTATGTAGCTTTCTCAGGCTTACCAATTTTGTCCTAAAATTTTATTACTTCATTATCTGAACTACATCATTGTATAAAATATCTTTTCATCTGTTTTTTTTTTCATTTTCATTTAATGGACAACCACTTTTCTATCAATATTAGTTTGAAAACTTTTGGGTATTCTGTCTATTTTGGTCCACCACTTATAGCTAACCATTGGATTTTCTACATGCTTATTTCTTTATCCTTGTCAGCAAGGCTCTCACAGAGTAGACTGTACCTCCCATTCCAAATACCATGCAAAACCTACATGTTAAACAGAGTGAATTGTCCTTTGTTTGATAAATTCATGTTTATTACCATTCTCACTCCTGTAACATCCTCAAGTATGTCTCTAACATTAGTATTTTCAATAAACATCATCTCAAATGTCGTGTACAACTTTAATGATCAATACAATAACATTTTTTTCTTCCCTTAAACTTTCTCCCTATAATGCTGTTATATCGAACCTCTCAATTCCCTTGACTTCTACAATTTCAGTTTGAGCTTATTTGTACACCTGTGTATTTTTTTCTTTTCTCATTGTATAGTAAGCTTCTAAATTACTAGGACTGTCCTGTATAGTTGCAACCATGGGGTGCAATGAACAGAAATGTCTTCTGCTATTCTCTGGGCTGAGTAGGGATACAATTCAATTCTATTGAACGATCTCCATCTCACTAACTCCATGTGGCCTGCCTGGCAAAATTCATACCTGTCATCTCATCCTCAGCTTCTTTGCATCTCACTAATTTGTTCACTTTCACTAATGCAAGTTGACTTTATGCACCTTTATTATTTTCCTTCCAAATAGTTAATTTTTCAGGACAGACAATGATAAGCGAAAAGAACTTGGACACCTAAAACAAAAAAAAAAATGTAAAATGAATATAACATGGTCCTCATAGCCTCCTAATTTTGATGACTTCATCTCTACTTTCATTGTTTTCTTTTCCAACCTCTCATGTGAACTCAAGTAAATATTTAATACATGAAATGCAATGTTATATCACTGTGCTTCTAACCCCAAGATGTACTACAATCTTCATGTCACTGTACTAATTCTTCCTAATGGAAATTTAAATGACAGCCTAGGACAAGATCTGTCTTTTCAGCAACTAGTGGACAGTGAACCAATAAGCTATGACTGGGTGAAGAGTTCTGGATGTTGGGGTACATGTCTATAGGATGGTGGAGAAGAAAGGTAACACAAAAACCTAACTACTTCATTTTTTCATTTTATTTTTCTAATATTACCAAGTTTAACTGGAAGCTAATCATTTATGCACCCCTAGTCAGAATACATGGTTTTCATTAGACTTTTTGAGAATAATTTCATGATCTCATCCCAATAACAGTATTTTAAAATTTTTTTGTTTATTTTTATTTATTTATGAGAGCAACAGACAGAGAGAGAAAGAGGCAGATATATAGAGAGAGGGAGAATGGGCGCCAGGGCCTCCAGCCACTGCAAACGAACTCCAGACACGTGCGCCCCCTTGTGCATCTGGCTAACATGGGTCCTGGGGAATGGAGCCTCAAACCAGGATCCTTAAGCTTCACAGGCAAGCGCTTAACTGCTAAGCCATTTCTCCAGCCCTCACAGTATATTTGATTTTAATGTTTACTCAGATATTTTATTAGTGTCTTCCCTCTGGGAAACACATGACATATAAGTTCTAGGTATGGTTATAATCAGTTTAGTGTTATTCTGCAAGACTCATATGTACAAATTAAGTGCTTTGAATATTATCTTTGCATACATAGTTATAATGTCTTTACTTTTAGGAGACTATTATCTTAATTCTGTAAATAATCTTCTTAACCCAAATATCTGTTCAACTGGTAACATTTTAATTCAAAACATTCATCTGAAATGAATAGGTACAGTGAAGTGAAATTCTAAATATAGTTGACCTAACTCACATTCCATCTAAAGAAATAAAGCTCTCACACATTTACCTCAAAATATGTTGGCATACCTGCTATTTCTTTTCACACATATCTGAGCAACTATTTTTCTTGGTGTGCTTCCTGCCTCAGAACCTAGCTATAATAAATTTCCCCAGAGATGGTTAAAAATGCAACTCTAAGGCTAAGATCATGAAAGCCAATTCAAAAATTAAAGTAGAAATGCTGAAAAAGGAGAAAACAGTAATGTACTGAATTCTACCCAAACTCTGATATTTCTCCCAACATTAAGGATAGTAAATCAAATCACAGTTGTGATACAGAAATATAAAAATATCACAAACCAGTTGAGTTTGGCTAGAGTGAACTTATAATTGAAAGAAGAAAGGTAGAAATTCAGGATAATGCAGGGAAGAATGAGGTTCATGGAAGACATTATTGCCCTTAATTTTCCTTTCTTTCTGTTTTTTTCATATTTTTTAAATGTGCACAGATGGCTGAAACACTTCACTTTAAAAGTGATCTCATTAATAAAATATTTTTCAGTATCTTTGCTTACAAAATATATTATAAGATGGAAATGCAGCTAGCTGCATACATACATATTTATCATATTTCTACTTCAAATGTGAATTCTCATAACTAGTTCCAGACCATACAATAAAAACATTTTTGGAGCAATTTCTAACTACCAATTCCTGCTATGTTAACAGTAATTATTTCTGTAAATAACTATATACTACATAAAATATGGACCATCTGCTAATCTTTGTTGATCTTTGACTCCATTCTATCTTTGCCACCATGGCTATTTCTCATCTATTTCAATAATTCTCTTAGTAGTCATCTGTTCCTCACTCTTTCCTGTTTCTAACACTTCATATTTTACTCAATTGGCAGATAGGATCCTGTATTATAAATGGGAATGAAACTCAGTGTTAGAGACTTGCTATTGTGCTTGGGGCCCTGGGTTTCCTCACCAGCATTGCAGGAATAAATATATCAATTCAATATATGATTTTATAACACTTACCTCATTAATGCTTTTCAACTGAGTCCCATTTCCACAGAGATGAAGTCAAATACCATAAAACAAGTCAACAAGTTCCTGGGTCTTCTGGGGTTTCTGGCTCCTCTATGTTAGTTTTGTAAGAATTTTTATAAAGCTATGTTCCATAATGATGCTATTGAAATGTTTTTCAATATAGAAGGAAATGGCAAATGCTTTGTAAAAAGATGCACCTATAGAAAGGAATTTTTTAAATATTTATTTTTATTTATTTGTTAGAGAGAGAGAGAGAGAGAGAGAGAGAGAGAGAGAGAGAGAGAATGGGCATGCCAGGGCTTCCAGCCACTGCAAACGAATTCCAGGCATAGGTGTCACAATGTGCATCTGGGACCTGGAGAATCAAACATGGATCGTTAGGCTTCCCAGGCATGTGCCTTAACTGCTAAGCCATCTCTCCAGCCCTGTAGAAAGGAATTTGATAGATCATGTTACATGTACTTAAAACGGCTCTTGTCTATCATCTACTTAGAATGTAGATCAATATGTATGCATACATTAACAATTATGTTTTCTACTTTAATTTTTAATAGTTCCATGGTTGTGATTAGCATACTCTCTTAAGTCTTCCAAGGCTAGGGCACAGCCTGTCACACTGTAGCTCATGGGTCACTTTTACCTAATGTTGCTTCCAGAATGATAGTGGTCAGATGTGGTTTGAAGACTTCCTATTCTCCTGTTAATGAAGCTCCAAAACACAACTAGAAACATCTCAACAGATACCTTATGACCAACAAGAAAAAAAAATTGCCATTATTATTACTGGTTAAAATAAAATGGGGTGCTAGGGGTTTAGGAAAGTCCTTGAACCCCAAACCCTAGCTTCGTGTCTACTTTTAAGCAGAGAATTGAATCTAATAAGACTGAGAATGATAATATTAAATTATTATATGTATTTGGAGAAGCACAGAACCAAGAAAATGGAATGAATACACCCAAGTAGCCTGAGAGCACACGTGGTGATCCTAGAAAAACTGTCGGAGGACAGAAAAGAGAGCTGCTGTCATGTGGAGAGCAGGAGGAGTGAAGAGCCCCGTGTGGAGTTGGAGTTAGTGGTTCCCCCCCCCACCCACCTCTGCCCAACCTGGCCTAGATGAGGAGACACTCGCCCAAAGCTGGAGACTCACCAGTGGTTGGGCAAGAGACAGTGACAGAGAGAGAGAGAGATTGCCCTCCCCTATAAAGTGCATTTATAACCTCATGGTGGGAGGCTTCACCTTCTGGTTCAGGTGAGCCAGCTGGTTGGTCTGGGCTAGAGGTTGACTCAGGAAGAGGCCAGCCAGGACACCAAGTTCTGGGGTCTAAGCTTGACCAACCACAATGTCAGGATTCTAGAACAAGACCACCTTCCGAGGGAGGGGCTCAGGTATGGAAAAACAGGTCTAGGGAACTAGACAAGAGATGAGACATCAGATCACCCTTTGATCTCTAGCAAGGGCAGACCATCCTGCTTGTCAGGAGCCCAGTCCCTCTGCCTAACAAAGCTGCCTATCGTCTTCTCAACGACACCACGCCGGTTGTGGTGTTGAACACGTTTAATCCCAGTACTCCGGAGGCAGAGGTAGGAGGATCACTGTGAGTTCAAGGCCACCCCTGAGTCTACATAGTGAGTTCCAGGTCAGCCTGGGCTAGAGTGAGACCCTACCTCAGAAAACCAAAACAAACAAACAAACAAAAAAAAAAGAATTACTTAACTCCAGAAAGTAGATATCAGAATCAAAGTTATTCACTAAAGTGAGTCAGTTTTGCCTTAAGGAAAGCACCCCTAACAACTAGTTTACCCACCCCTGAATGGAATGTAAACTCTATTTGGGAACAATTCTTCTGGGGCTTCTTTAACTCTAACTTATTAAATGTTAGAGAGCTTCATGGGTCAAAGCCTCACAAGTATTGTTACTGACTTTGTTTTCATCTTTGGTCTCATTTGCCTCCACATTTGGTGGTGATGCCCCTCCTTACATGCTCTGTAGCCCCTAAGCACATACGAGGCCCAGAGTATACTGTACAGTCACGTGGCACTACTTATACACGTTTCAAATTACAGAAATACTATAGTAAGATGTACCATTTATTAGCAACAAGCAAGAGAATCAAACTCCCTACCATATTTTGTGTACCTTTCAGTATCCAGAAATGACACAAACATATTTTTATTTTTTTTTTAATTTTTTTTGTTTATTTATTTATTTGAGAGAGACAGAGAGAAGGAGGCAGAGAGAGAGAGAGAGAGAGAGAGAAAATGGGCGCACCAGAGCTTCCAGCCTCTGTAAACGAACTCCAGATGCGTGCGCCCCTTGTTCATCTGGCTAACGTGGGTCCTGGGGAATTGAGCCTCAAACCAGGGTCCTTAGGCTTCACAGGCAAGCGCTTAACCGCTAAGCCATCTCTCCAGCCCATATTTTTTTTTAATAAACATTTTTTATTTGTTTTTTTTCTTTTTTTGTTATTTTTATTTATTTATTTATTTGAGAGCAACAGACAGAGAGAAAGAAGCAGATAGAGAGAGGGAGAGAGAATGGGCGCGCCAGGGCCTCCAGCCACTGCAAACGAACTCCAGATGCATGTGCCCCCTTGTGCATCTGGCTAACGTGGGTCCTGGGGAGTCAAGCCTCGAACCGGGGTCCTTCGGCTTCACAGGCAAGTGCTTAACCACTAAGCCATCTCTCCAGCCCCTCTCCAGCCCATATTTTTAATATTAATTTGAAAACAAATAAAAGGTTCTGAACTAAAGTTCAGATGGATTGCTATTTACAGGACAAGGTACTCATGTGTCCTAGGCCCCCTGCTTTCCCTGGAGGAAATGTGATGAGATTAGATGGACTGTCCAAGGATGCATGGAATCTGTAGGATATATTTTGTAGCTTGCCTAGCCAGGGCTACACAGCGGCCCCTCTCCTACCCAGAGAGAGGAACACAGTTTCATAACACAAGCAATTCCCTCCAGGGGAAGAGGGAAAGGTCCTTAAATGTTGACGACCCTTTGTCATGTAAATATTTGCCTCTGGGAAGATGTGTCTGTAAGTCACTTTGGAACTTCAAGACCTGCTTGTCAAATTCAAGTATCCTTTTATACATATTACTAGAAATTCCCAGATGGTGCAAAATATGAAAATATTAGTGGCTTCCCTATGGCAGTTATATGTCATTTCATCTGTCCATCATGCGGCAATATCTCAACCCTTTGCAATCCTTTTAAGACACTATTAGCCAAACTGTCTCTGCTCAATTTTTAGGCTTCTCTAAGTAAATGGAGCTTATTAAAAATAGTAATAGTATTACTTTATTAGTTTACATGGCTTCAACTTACCTCATTGGGGCTATTTTATTTACTTGGGCAAAATGTTGTATACAAGATTTTTGCCTGTAAAGTCTTTCATTCTTATTTATATATCTTTGCAGATAACAATTGATTTGAGAGCAATCTTCTGCATCAAAAATAGATATTTAAAGGCTGACTTAGTGGTGCAGGCTTGGAATCCCAGCAACTCTTGAGAACTGGAAGCTTAAGGCCTGCCAAGGCTATAAAGAGTTCATGGACAGCCTAGACAACTTAGTCTAATGTTACTACTACTTGCACAATGTGTCTCAAAGTTTAATAAATAGATAAAGTTGATTAGAGCCGTAGTTCCATGATAGAATGCTTTATAGTGCTTGCTTAATATTTGCAAGGCCATTGATTCACTCCTAGTAAAGCAAAACACAATCAATTAAATAATATAATCATTTCAAAATCTCTTTTGTTTTCTAATTGCTATATCCAATATAAAATATTAGTCATATTTCTGTAAAAGAATTTCATCATATGCTGTTGAGATAGTATCTAAAAAACTTGATAGAAAGTTTTCCTGCCTATGGAATCATTTGCTTTTTATGTTTTTTTTAAAATATTTTATTTTTATTTATTTATTTGAGAGAGGGGAAAAGGGCAGAGTGAGTGACAGTGAGAGAGAGAGAGAGAGAGAGAGAGAGAGTGTGTGTGCCAGGGCTTCCAGCCACTGCAGACAAACTCCAGATGCATGCGCCATATTGTGTATCTGGCTTATGTAGGTACTGGGTAATTGAACTGAGGTCCTTTGGCTTTGCAGACAAGTGTCTTAACTGCTAAGCCATCCCTCCAGCCTTATGATTTGTTGTTGTTATTGATGATGATAATGACGATGATGTCAGACAGCTCTCACCTCAAAGGGAATAAGAAAGAGTTCATTCTATGCCATGTATGAGTGAGTGAGAATGACCATGGCCTGGGAACATCACTTTGGGTTATGGCAACTAGTATGTTCCACGATGGAAACATTCACATAAATTGTCATTATTGCAGAACAAAAGTAAGTCATAAACTCCAGGTATATTGGCAAGATGACCGGGTGAGCAGGCTAGAACAAAGCAGGAAGATCTCTGCACTGGGCTTTACAGGTCACGTGATGACATCCTTATGTTTTGATAGGAGGGAGTTAGTGGTCTGCCATGAGTACAATCCAAAGGTTTTACTGGATAGTTAAAAAAAAAAAAAAAGTTGTAAGGGCTGGAGAGATGGCTTAGCGGTTAAGGCATTTTCCTCTGAAGCCTAAGGACCTAGGTTCCATTCTCCAGGACCCATGTAAGCCAGTTGCACAAGTAGGCACATACATCTGGAGTTTGTTTGCAGTGGCTGGAAGCCCTGGCGTGTCCATTCTCTTCCCTCACTCTCTCTCTCTCTGTCTCTCTCTTTAATAAATAAATAATAAATATTTTAAAAGGGTGTGAGATCAGACTCAGAAATGGGAAATGAGTGGATTTTAAAGAAAGTTCTAGGCCAGTTGACTCTAAACCAACAGTCTTCTAAGTCTGTGTAATCATAAAGTTCTAACCAGTCAACCAGGATCATGTAATCTTTAACATTTCATTTGATTCCTGGGAAACTGCACTTTAGAATTTGTATGTATAAAATTCATTGTTTTAATGTATTTGTTTTTGAAAGACAATCTTGCTATATATGCAGGGCTGGACCCAAATTCATGATTCTCCTGTCTCAGCTTCATGAGTGCTAGAATTAAAGCATGTGCCACTGTACCAGGCTATAAATTATCTTCTTATTGCAAAAATAAGTGTTTATAGGGTATCTCAATTCCCTAATAAAATAATTATAGAAACCTGTAAAAGATATAACTACCAGTATTAATTTTCAGAACTTACCTTGGTTCTTTAAATATGTTTTCTCAAGCTCCCAAAAGTATTTTGCATATTTTTTTACTAGAATTTTAAAATTTCACACATTTTAAGGAAAGACAGCATGCTTTTAATCTCAACACTGTAGAGGCAGAGGTAGGAGGATAATTGTGAGTTCAAGACCAGCCTAGAACTACATAGTGAATTCTAGGTCAGCCTGGGCTACAGTGAGGCTTTACCGGGGGGAAAAATGTATATACAAATACCGGAATAATCAATCATTAACTCAAAAATATGTTCTAAAATGGTTCAAAATCTGAAACACTTTGAGTATCAGCAAAACACGACAAGTACAAAAATTCATACAGTGAAACTGTTTTTGACACATATTTCAAAAATTTCCATCAGTACTCTCGTGTTAGGTAGATCACAAATAAACATAACTACCTGTCATGTGTATATATGGGTGCCATCCACAAGGTCCATTATTATGCATTTTCGAATATAAAAAAATATGAAATCCCCTACATGCCTGGTCTCACATACTTCTGATGAGCAAGAGTTAAGCTGTTTTAACACATCACATTCTGCAATGTTATGCAATTGCAAAGGACCATTACTCTTTGAATGCCGAATGTCGCTTAACCTTTAGAACAAGGTTTTGAAATGGGTCCTATTACCATATTCATTTTTCAGGTCAGAAAGCTGGGAGTCAAAATGGTCATAAAATTTCAGTGTTTCAAGTGAGCAGTCAGCTATGCTTCATTCTTCTGCATGTAGTTTCCTATTCATTGTGAGAAAAAAATAGGAGCAAGGTAGCTTTCGTTTGTTTGTTTGTTTGTTTGTTTTTTAATAGGCAGTCAATTAGAAACAGTGGCCCAAAGAGAGAACTTGTCCAGGAAGAAGCAGCGGCTCACCCACATTGGCTACAGCGTCCCCTGTTGGTTCCCCAATCTAGTGCAGGTATGTGGGCTAGCCTCTGGGTTTCGCCCAGAGTCCATAAACCAATCAGGTCCATTCCCTTACGTAGCTGAGTCTGTTGACAAAATCCATCCTAATTAACTACTAAGGGCTTGTTGTGTGTGCAGCCTGGCTCTTGATTATCCGTTTTCACAGCTTCGGGAACTCCCCTTTGGCTGGGAAAGGTGGAAGGTAAATTTCCTCTTTGTCACTTTGTTACTCTCTTCTAAGCTATGGGACCTTTACTAACTGACTTCCTAACAGTTGATAATGTGCAAGTTAAAGGCGTGCACTCCCATATTTCACTTCTTGTGTGTGTGTGTGCGTGTCCCTTTAAATTTCCATATGTGTGGCCCTTCCAGTCTTTCCCTGGAATCAAATTTTCCTCAAATAAATCTCATAATTAATTATTTAATTCTCCCAGAGTCTGTTTCCTCAGTTCTTTGATAAATGGACAAGAATCTAAAAAGTTGGGGTTCATAAGTACCCCTAAATTATGCAACAACTGGATATCATTTTACTGAAGAGAATGCCCTCTTTCTAATGCGTTCTTGAGCACTTTTATGGAAAACCAGTTGTTCTTAAGTGCGTAGAGGCTTTAAAGAGCTCTCTGTTCTTTTCTGTCAGTTTTTGAGTCTGTTAATCATACTCCTTTGTTTCCTATAGCTTTTCAGTTTTTTTTTTTAAATCATAGCGTATGATACATCTAGCTTTGTTCTTTTTGTTAATGACTTGTATTTAATCTTGCCTGAAGGGCTTTGAATAAAAAGGTTAATGAATGAAAAGTATTGCAGTCTTGAAATTTGTGGAGTTCGGTGATAAGTGGTCTCACCACACACAAAAATTTGGTAATAATCCTAGGATACAATTTATATGTTAATTCGCTAAGTTTATCCATTCCATAATGCATATGAACTGTAACACATTATGCTGTATTAGGTGTGGTGAAAAGTGCCTGTAATCCCAGCCACCAAGAGTCTGAGGCAGAATTGCTATGAGTTTAAGGCCGCTTTGAGCTACACAGTGATTTGCAGGCTAGCCTGGGCTACATGTGAAGCCCTGTCTCAGAAAACATACAAGCAAACAAAGAAAACCCCAAAGACCATCTGCTGTACATTTTATTTGTTAATTTACAAAGTTTTGGGAAAATGTCATACATAACTTTGATACTTTGCTAAGAGAAATAAGCACAGTTTGACAGTAGAGCAGAGTCATGCTTTTTCTAAGACTTAACGCAATTCAGCGTGGCTTGTCACCGGTGAAGTAGCGTGGGCTTGTCCATCCGTGAATACTGAGTGTGCGTGCTGTTGAGCATGCTAAGTCATGTTCGAGAAAGACGATGGCGGTGTTGGTGACTGATTCCAGAGTCACCAAGGAAAGGAGTAACCTCTTCCACTAAAGTAGACCATAAAAAGCTATCTTATGATCCTCCTTATAGGTTTGAAGCGCAGCCTGGCTCAGTGCTTCAGCCTTCATCCTATGAGAAGTTGACTGCGCCTCACTGTACCTCTTAATAAATAGTCTGTCTCTAGGAAAAAAAAAAAAAAAAAGCTGTTACTATAAATGGAAACTTTCTGAATAAAGTCTATTTCTTTGAAAAAAAAAAAAAAGCAAACATATGAAGTCTCAGTCTGAGGCAGGCAAGTATGAGAAGAGCCCAGAAACCCAGGATCCTCCCGCTGGCCACTCCTGTCCCACCCATAGGTAATTTGTGTTCAGCTCTATCCTGGTAGAACAAGAGATAAGAAAGGACGGCTGCGCACAAGCACAGTGAAGGACAATCTGTTCGTTCAGTGACCGCAAAGAGAAAAACAAAACCCTATGACGGGGTGCATATGCTTAGCATTATGGGACGTATGGTTTGTGCCCATGCAGACTGTACCAGTTATGTAACAGTTCATCTCCCATCCCATCGCATTCTTGTTCCTGGAGACACCTCCTCCCTCCACCTAAGTTCATTTAAAAAAAGAACCTCAAAAAGAGCTCTAGAATTGTATTAGCATGCAAAGAATTTGGTTTCCTTTTGCCTTTTACAAACAAATTCTTGTCTTTCTCTTTTCCCCTTCTACACTTTTCTCCCAACATGCCCTCTCCCTGTCATAGCCTAACCTCTATTTATATGTTACAAGGGACCTCTCTGGTTTTGCTTGAGCACAATCTCACCCTGTGGAGTGGGTTGTATGCTCTTACTCTCATTTAAAATAAACCCATACTTCCACTACTACAATTCATTATTCCAGACATAAAGAATCAGGGCATTGAATCACAGGACATCTTGACCTCCCCCACACACCCAGCAACATACTCAAGGCATTATTAAAAGAATAAAAAATAAATAAACTAAATAAAGAACAGAACTGAAGCTCAGGACATGGAGAAAAGAGCCTGAGGCATATGTAGGAGGAAACAACTACAAGGACTAAAAGCTGAGAGGGGTCTAGAGCCGGAGAAGGAGGGAATTCTATTACTTGTTAATTATTTGGAGCCTGCAGTATTGTATTCTTATAAAGAAAGCAAAAGTTTGTGTTTTCAGTGCACAGAAGGAAGGGGAAAACAGGGTTTTGTGTGTCCAAGAGACTAAGGAAGCTGTGAGGCAGATAACTGGTACTGAAAGAAAGAAGGCAAGGTGACAGAATTGCATCACTTCAAGATTTGACCTTAAATACTTTCCAGTTCTATCCTGCAGACAGTGCTGCAAAATTTGTATCTCTGGCTTAAGTCCCTCCCTCATCTCCTCGGAGTGAAACAAACCACTGCAACGTGAGACCTTTTCTTTATTAATTCAGAGTCATATAAGTGGCAATACTCTGAAAATCTTTAACCAAAATATACAGGAAGAAGAATGAGCAGATTCCTTTTGTAAGTAAAGACAATTTGCACAGGCCCTCAGGATGAAGAGTTCTGGTAGTGACTTTCTTCACACGGGTGCACTTCGACCTCTCTTTCCTCAGCAGCTGCCCATTGCTTCAGGCAAACGTCTGTGTAGGGTTGTGTGCCATTTACGGCAAAGACTAATCATTGCCTTGCCAGTATGGAGTGACTGAAACAGTGTAGCTACAGGTCACCATTGGGTAAAGGATGATAGAGGATTCCAGGGTTGGACAACTGCAACTGTCTGTAGTAGAGCTCCTCTGCCTTTCGCTTTTCAGCACCCACTGCCACTTACGAAGCATAGCTGGTAGTTTAAAAACTGATGGTTTCAGAATTTGAATTGTCAATGGAAATTTGATCTTAAAGTATCATTTACAGGGCTGGAGAGATGGCTTAGGAGTTAAGACATTTGCCTGCAAAACAAAAGGACCCAGGTTCAATTCCCCAGGACCCATGTAAGGCAGATGCACAAGGGGGCACACACATCTGGAGTTTGTATGCAGGGTCATGAGGCGCTAGTGTACTCATTCTCATTCTCTGTCTGTCTCTCTCTCTCTCTCCCCCCCCTCAATAAATAAAAAATCATTTGGAAATAGTGAACTAAAATCAGGTAAGTTTGCCTGTTGCAGTCAGGTTCACACTACTGATACAAATCACCCAACCAAGAGCAGCTTGTGGGGGAAAAAAAAGTTTATTTTGGCTTACAGGCTCGAGGGGAAGCTCCATGATGGCAGGAAAAACGATGGCATGAGTAGATGGTGGACATCACCCCCTGGCCAACATAAGATGGACAACAGGAACAGGAGAGTGTGCCAAACACTGGCAAGGGGACACTGGCTATACCACCCATAAGCCCACCCCCAACAATACACTACCTCCAGGAGGCGTTAATCCCCAAATCTCCATTGGCTGGGAACCTAGCATTCAGAACACCTAAGTTTATGGGGGACACCTGAATCAAACCACCACATAGCCATAACAACATTTCATAGAAATTGGCCTATGGTATTTTTTATATATATAATATATGATATATTATATGTATTAGGTATAATATGTTAAGTATAAGATGTATTGTAATTATGTAATTCATCATGTATATTAACTATAGATTACATTGTAATTATAAGCATGTCTAGAAGAGAAATTCTTTGGAGGACTCTTTATAGTTTGATATTGCAATACCACATGCTCCCTAAGAAATTCTTTGGCACTTTGATTAGTAAATGTGATAAGCAGTTTATGAAGTGACAAATAATCACTTAAGTCTCTTAGTATGTATGCCCCTTGGTAACACTGACTGTGCTGGTTTGAGTCAGGCGTCCCCCATAGACTTGGGTGTTCTGAATGCTAGGTTCCCAGCTGATGGAGACTTGGGAATGAATACCTCCCGGAGGCAGTGTATTGTTAAGGGTGGGCTTATAAGTATTTTAGCCAGTGTCCCCATGCTGGTGTTTGGCACACTCCTGTTTCTATTGTCTACCTGATATTGGCCAGGGGGTGTTGTCCGCTCTCTGCTAATGCCATCATTTTCCCCTGCCATCATGGAGCTGCTGGACCCAGATGAAGTTTTCCAGGACTGTGAGTAGCCTAGCTGGAGGGAGGGAATTAGAACTCCAGAGACTTGTTGCTGGTTAGGTTTATTGTACTTAGAACCTTGTCACTGGCTGGAGTTGTTGTTCTTGGAGCTACAGAGTTTGGTGTTTGCCTCAATTGTTTTAAATCTTGTATTGCTTGAGTATTTCTTTGCTATGTCCAATGCCATCTTTTGCAGTGTGTATGTTTATTCTGTGCCATTATGGGTTTTTTTTAGGTTATTTTTGATATTATGGCTCAGTTAAAAGACCTTGGATTATGGGGAGGTTTGAACATTGTTAAGATTGATAAAAACTATGGAGACTGAATGCATTTTATTTTATATCATGTGTGGTTATCAGTTTATGGGGACCAGGGGCAGATGTGGTGGTTTGATTTAGGTGTCCCCCATAAACTTAGGTGCCCTGAATGTTAGGTTCCCAGCTTGTGGGGATTTGAGAGTGAATGCCACCTGGAGGGAGTGTATTGTTGGGGCAGGCTTATAGGTATTTTAGTTAGTTTCCCCATGCTAGTGTTTGGCACACTCTCCTGTTCCTATTGTCCACCTGATATTGGCCAGGTGCTGATGTCCATCCTGTGCTCCTGCCATCACTTTCCCTTGTCATCATGGAGCTTCCCCTCGAGTTTTTAAGCCAAAATAAACATTTTTCCCCCAAATCTGCTCTAGGTCTATTAATTTCTGCCTGCAATGTGAACCTGACTACAACACTGTCTTTCTTTGTGTGCACAGGACATAGTGAGAAGCTTCTAAGGGAGATAGATATTCTAACTGAAATTGAGTCATGAACATGTAATTTCCACCCACTCATAATCTCTATGTCGTTATCTTTTCTTATGTTTGACGTGATGGAATAAGTCCCCCTGTTCTGAGGCCTCCACCAAGAAAGGAAGTGAGGGTGGCATTTGCCCAACATCCAAAAGTGAAAGAGGCCGTCAGTCCAATGGATCGGGAGAAACTGAATCCTGATGATGCTGCATGACTGAGCGTTGAAGTAACCTTGAACTCATCTCTGACTGAGTTCAGATGAATGCAGCTCCATTGTAGCCTGGGAGAGATTCACAATGTAAGAATCCTGCTAAGCCTTCCCCAGACTTTGACTTACAGAAACAAGTGAATGAATGCATAGTGATTAAAGACATTAAGTGTTTGGCTAATGTAAGACATGCACTTAGTTACTTATTGCTTTATCAGAATGCTCACACTTTGTATAATGAAACCTAACTCTACTGTAACCACTCTCAACAAGAGAAAAAAAAAAACAATGATGATTTCAGTCAGCCTCCCCTGAATGACTCGAGAAATATTCTTCTCAACAATTCTTTATAGCTAAGCCAGTCTCTCCCTTCCTCAGGTATAAGGTATTCTTTGTACAATTTTCCTTTTCTATCCCTTAAATTATGTTGTTAATACTCTTCCCTTGAAAAAAAATAGAACTAAGATGATGGGAAATTTTCAAAAACCAAAATCATGCACTATTGACATCTTCAAAAACTGAAAGAAAATCATTATTTCTGGAATATACTAAACACTAAAAATTATATAAATTATAAAATTATATCAAGTGATATCAAGAAAAAAATGATTAAATCACGTAGGCATAGACAGGGACTTTTGTCTTCTTATTAGTAATTCTATTATTTAAAAGTAACAAGTCTATACTATATTTCAATTATAGGCTAAGCTGCTTGTTTAATAAAACATTAATCTATCTACAAAAAAAAAATATTTTCTTTAAAAACCTCAGTTGTAGAGCTGGCCGTGGTGGCACACACCTTTAATCCCAGCACTCAGGAGGCAGAGGTAGGATAATTGCCATGAGTTTTAGGCCACCCTGAAACTACATAGTGAATTCCAGGTAAGCCTGGGCTAGAGTGAAAGGTAGGGAACTTGAAAAACCAAAAAATAAAATAAAATAAAATAAAACTGAGATGGATTCATGCATGATTTTACAAAATATGTGAAATTAAGGAAATCAAAAGGCAAATATACTTTTGCTCAAATTTCTGGAGGCAAAATTCAAAAATGAATGCCACCATCTGGTGTGCACCTTTGTGCCGCAGCCCACGGTGGAAGGTGGGAGAGAGAGAAGATGAACATGGAAGGTGGAGGTTGAACTTCCTGTATGTTGAGCCCAGCGTTCTGATACCTGAATAACTCAGAATAATGGCGTCAGTCCTTTATGAAGGCTGTGTCACACCTACCAACAACTTTGAAGGACATGTTCAAATCATAACAGTTAATGAAGTAAAGAAGGCATATTCATGTCATAATATACAGTCATCAAAATCAATGTTCTTCAAAATCAGTGATCTACAATTACAAGCAAAAATTTTGGATGCATTTCTGTATCCTCATATTTAGTGGAATAAAAACATTTAAAACTATTATAATGTAATATTTTATAACTTTGAGTGTAATGAAAATTAAACATACCCTTTAACGTGCATGTGTATGTATATGTAATATTCAATTCAAATCAACTTTAAAAGAATTATGAACACAAGATTCAAACTATGCATATCTAAGGTGAAGAAGAGGGAAAAAAGAAGATGTGATTAGACAGATTTTATTTCCTCACTTGTAGTTTTTGTATTGGATGAAGATTTTGAGATAGGATTCACTCAAAGTCAACCAAAATTTAGTGAACTAAACAAAAGAATGTCACGCGTGGATCAATGGTGAGTCTATGCTTTAAATAAAGATTTTCATACACCCATCATCTTGTAACACCATTCTTATTATAGTCATTGACATTTCTAACAGATTACCTAAATTTGAGACATAGAAGCCAGTGTTTATCATATCCACCAAATACACTATCACAGAACACAGCTTCACTCAAACTTGATTCCATAACTTACTAATTTATTTTATTTAAGATGTAATATTACTTAGCGACCATTTTTATTGTTTTTAGTTCCATAAATGTTTGGGGAACTAATTTGGCATGGTTTAATATATACTTAAACAATACTAGGCATGGGATACCACCCTGCAAGTTGTTGACTGGGAAGTTTCTCTGAGACCCCAAGCAATACAGGCTATCACTGTGGTTCTTGGGTACCCACTAGAACTGAAAGCTTAGACCCTATAGCAAAAGACACAACATTTGTGGGTCAACAGATACAGAGAAATCAAGTTACTACTGAGTAGACGTTTCCTTCTTGCAGGCTATCTTTTACACTGCTGGAAGGTTCTATGAAGGCTGCTGGCAGAGAAAAGTCACCAACAGTATCACCAGAGGAGAATCCTGAAATCTACAGCTCTGATCCACAATGCAAGATGTGCCCTGTGTTACAATAGTAGTACTACTGTATAACCAACTGCTCTGTGATTGCATTTGATTGAGGCCTATTATACTACAGGAAATAATTCATTCTTGGTACTGAAAACCAGGTCAAAAGTTGAGGAGACTGTAGTCCCTAGGGAAGAATAAACATATTATTGTATTGCTAAACAGATATGATTGCAAATTGCCTCCTACTTTATAACCACAGATCAGTTCTGCTTTGCAGCTCCAGTCATAAGAGATTTTTATTTTATTTTATTTATTTTAGATACAGCAAAACAGAGAGAGAAAGAGAGAGAGAGAGAAAGTTGGCAAGCCAGGACCTCAGACACTACAGTCCTGCTCCAGACACTTGTGCCACCTAGTGGGCATGTGTGATCTTGCACTTGCCTCACCTTTGTGCTGGCTTATGTGGGATATGGAGAGTCAAACATGGGTTCTTAGGCTTTACAGGCAAGTGCCTTAACCATTAAACTATCTCTTCAGCCCAAGAGATTTTCTTTTTAATGGCAACAAGGCAGCTAATACAGAGATTCATAACTGATCAATTGCTGAAACTAAGTGACTGATGAGTGCTTGACCCATCATTGGACATATACATCATCCCTTCCAGGGCTAAAGGGGAGTAGCTGGAATGGGGAGAATGTAACAGCTAGAGGATGAGACAGACACTGTGGAAATCTGTCATCTAGACATAGGAAGACCATTACACTCATGTGTTCTCAGCAATTGTAGTGACCTACACAAGACATGCACATGACAGTGCCAGTCATTCTGTTACTGGTAAGAGAGGGGTTTGGGAGACCACTCCCCTCTTTGGTGATCTAAAGACATTTCATAATTTCCAGATTAAAGGGAATCATTTTTTTCTGTGGTATAAACACTTGTAAGTGAGGAAAAGGAGTAAAATAGGACTGAGGGTTAATGGAGGGTAGTGCAGAGAACATAAAATAAAAATTCAATATAAACCATGAAAATACTAAAATAATTAAAAACTATATCACCATTGTTATGTCATATACTTTATTTTACTTTTTTATTTTTTATTTTTTTCTCAATTTGTATTAACATTTTCCATGATTATAAAAAATATCCCATGGTAACACCCTCCCTCCCCCCACTTTAACCTTTGAAATTCCATTCTCCATCATATCCCCTCCCCATCTCAATCAGTCTCTCTTTTATTTTAATGTCATGATCTTTTCCTCCTCTTATGATGGTCTTGTGTAGGTAGTGTCAGGCACTATGAGGTCATAGATATTCAGGCCATTTTATGTCTGGAGGGAGCACATTGTACGGAGTCCTACCCTTCCTTTGGCTCTTACATTCTTTCTGCCACCTCTTCTGCATTAGACCCTGAGCCTTGGAAGGTGTGATCGAGATGTTACTAAGTACTCCAGTCACTTCTTTCCAGCACTAAGATACCTTCTGAGTCATCCCAAGGTCACTGCCATCTGAAAAGAGAAGATTCTCTACCCAAAGTGAGAGTAGCATTAATATAAGGCTATGAATATTAAGAGAAGTGCTTACTGGGCAGTTTGATAAGCATAGTATATACATTTTTCCAGACATCAGCAGATGTTACATCCCTAGGGCTCATGACTACCCCTGTTTTAAGTTTTCAGTATCAGGGATGTATTCCCCCCCATGAAGCGGGCCTCCAGTCCAATTGAAGGGCAGTTGGTTTCCACCATGACAGACGTGCCACTATTGCACTCATTGGCTCATTTGGTCTGGCTGGCCAATTATAGGGCTTTCAGTGTCCACTGTTGAGTATCTTCACTGGTGGTATCCTCTTTCTCCCATTGAGCTACATGTAGAATGGCTTCTTCCAGCTTTCTGTCAGCTGGTCTACAGGGAGGAGGTTATCAGCGCAGTTCCAGCAGGATTTCTCAGTGGTCTTGCAGCCCAATTATGTGGAGTCTTCAGCAATAGGGTCTTACCATCTATTCCTGGTGGGAAACCAAGGGCCTCAGCAATGGCCTATAATGTTTTGGGGGCATCAGGGACCTCCCTGGCCAACAACTCACGGGAGGTATCCCATCCCTGGCACTGAAAATTTTCTAACAACAATCTATGGCTTCTGAGTGTTCCACTGTCCAAAACCGGAGGATTCCATATGATTTATTTGCATCCTCTTAGATTTTGATTAGCCCTCCCTCCACCTTTCCTTTACTCAGTCTCTTCCCCTGACCTCACATTGGGCCTTTTCACCCCCATTAATCTATTCTTCTACTTACATCTATACGATACCAACCTATTAAGTATCCTCGTCCCTTCCTTTCTCTTCCCTTTATATCTCCTTTTTAACTTACTGGCCTCTGCTACTGAGTTTTTTCCTTCTCACACAGAAGTCCAATCATCTGTAGCTAGGATCCACATATGAGGGAGAACATGCGGCGCTTGGCTTTCTGGGCCTGGGTTACCTCACTTAGTATAATCCTTTCCAGATCCATCCATTTTCCTGTAAATTTCATAACTTCATTTTTCTTTACCGCTGAGTAGAACTCCATTGTATAAATGTGCCACATCTTCATTATCCACTCATCAGTTGAGGGACATCTAGGCTGGTTCCATTTCCCAGCTATTATGAATTGAGCGGCAATAAACATGGTTGAGCATGTACTTCTAAGGAAATGGGATGAGTCCTTAGGATATATGCCTAGGAGTGCTATAGCTGGATCATATGGTAGATCAATTTTTAGTTGTCTTAGGAAACTCCACACTGATTTCCACAATGGCTGGACCAGATTCCATTCCCACCAACAGTGTAGAAGGGTTCCTCTTTTTCCACATCCCCACCAGCATTTATGATCATTTGTTTTCATGACGGTAGCAATCTGACAGGAGTGAGATGGAATCTCAATGTAGTTTTAATGTACATTTCCCTGATGACTAGGGATGTATAACATTTTTTTAGATGCTTATACGCCACCTGTATTTCTTCTTTTGAGAACTCTCTACTTAGCTCCATAGCCCATTTTTTAATTGGCTTGTTTGATTTCTTATTATTTAACTTTTTGAGTTCTTTGTATATCCTAGATATTAATCCTCTATCAGATATATAGCTGGCAAAGATTTTTTCCCATTCTGTAGGTTGCCTCTTTGCTTTATTCACAGTGTCCTTTACAGTACAATTTTTTTGCAATTTCATGAGGTCCCAGTGGTTAATCTGTGGTTTTATTGCCTGAGCAATTGGGGTTATATTCAGAAAGTCTTTGCCAATACCAATATATTGAAGGATTTCCCCTATTTTTTCCTCTAGCAATTTCAGAGTGTCAGGTCTGATGTTAAGTTCTTTAGTCCATTTGGACTTAATTCTTGTGCATGGAGAGAGAGAAGAATCTATTTTCATCCTTCTACAGATACATATCCAGTTTTCGCAGCACCATTTGCTGAAGAGGCTATCTTTTCTCCAATGAGTATTTTTGGCATTTTTATCGAGTATCAGGTGGCTATAGCTACCCGGACTTACATCTGGGTCCTCCATTCTGTTCCATTGATCTACATGTCTGCTTTTGTGCCAGTACCATGCTGTTTTTGTTACTATGGCTCTGTAGTATAGGTTACAATCAGGTATGGTGATACCACCAGCCTTATTTTTGTTGCTCAGTATTATTTTAGATATTCGAGGTTTTTGTGATTCCAGATGAATTTTTGGATTGTTTTTTCTATTTCTGTGAAGAATGCCTTGGGAATTTTGATGGGTATTGCATTAAATGTGTAGATTGGGACTGGGGAGATGGCTTAGTGGTTAAGCGCTTGCCTGTGAAGCCTAAGGACCCCGGTTCAAGGCTCAATTCCCCAGGACCCACGTTAGCCAGATGCACAAGGGGGCTCACGCATCTGGAGTTCGTTTATAGAGGCTGGAAGCTCTGGCACGCCCATTATCTCTCTCTCTCTCTCTCTCTCTCTCTGTCTCTCTGCCTCCTTCTCTCTGTGGCTCTCAAATAAATAAATGAACAAAAAAAAATGTGTAGATTGCTTTTGGTCAAATTGCCATTTTCACAATATTGATTCTTCCAATCCAGGAACAAGGGATGTTTATGCCATTTCCTAGTGTCTTCTGCAATTTCTTGCTTGAGTGTTTTATATTTTCATTGCAGGGTATTTCTGCTTGTCGCCAGGTTTTAATTCATAGATGATGGTAAACCTGTGTGCAAGTAGATGACGATTGAGAATGACCCAGAATTCACTTGATTTATTGAAATACACAGGACTAATGCACAGCACTAATGAGTTGAGACGGGTAAGTTTAATAACATTGTGCAGATTTTAACACTCTGTCCAACTAACTTTTTGTTGACAACGTTTTTCATAGACCATGTCGAAATTACATAGATCTTCAACTGACACTTCCCGTTTTCCAGACATTTTACATTAATTATCTCATTTAAGCCTTAAACCCTTCTATGACATTGGTATCATCATTATTGTAAATATATCAACAAAGAAATGAAGAATTTTCAAATTTAAATAATTTATCCAGACTCATGAAAATTATAAATCATCATTAAAGACTCAAGTTGAAGTCTGTTTCACTACAGAATCTCAGCTTCTAAGCATTGACTGCATGGCATATATATATATATATATATATATATATATATATATATATATATAAATTCGTTTATTTATTTGAGAGAAAGAAGCAGAGAGAGAGAGAGAGAGAGAGAGAGAGAGAATGGGCACATCAGGGCTTCCAGCTACTGCAAACGAACTCCAGGTGCCTGCGCCCCCTTGTGCATCTGGCGTACTTGGGTCCTGAGGAATCAAACCAGAATCCTTTGGCTTTTACAGGCAAACACCTTAACCACTAAGCCATCTCTCCAGCCCTGCATGGTATGTTTTGAAAGCAACACTTTTGCAGCTAAGTCTTTGTACAATATCATATATAATATTATACACACACACACACGTGTGTGTGTGTGTGTATCGAAGGACACACAGGACCCAATTCTGAACATTCTGAGGAGCCAACTTTGCCTGTTATTTGATCACTCTATTTTTTGTAGCTGTGGATTAGTCTCACTGCCTTTTCCATTACATGCTTCAGTGACAAGCAACTGCAGAAGCACTGTGATATTCTTATCCCGTTAGAGGCCACTGTGTCTGTAGGGAGATACATGTCAGTCTAGAGATGAGCAGCAGCCTCCTGGGTGGCCACAGGACCAGTTACAAGTGGACAGCTATTGAAGAATATTTGATGGTTTAATTTAAGCTTGTCACCTCAAATAAACATGCCTATGGACAAGGATAGTTCTCATTATGGAAAAAAAAAGAAAACTGGAATGCAACAGGTTCCTTAAGTAAAAATATATCTTACTTAAAAAAAATATAGTGTTGCTCATAGCTCCAACATCATGTTGAACACTTTGTGAACACTAAATCAAAATATACAGCCTTTCTATGAATCATGTCCAAATTATACATACCGAAAAGATAATTAAATTGAATACTATTTGTGCTTTGAAGATGTTATTTTAGCTTAATATGTCATTACAGCATATACCATTTGTGGATATATTATACACAATCATACATATTCCATATTCAAATATTTTTCATTGCTCCACCAAAATCAGTGTTGAGTGCGGCATGTTTCTTTCTCTAATCGAGCCCTACTGCCAACACAAATAACACTTTAAATTTTCATAAAGACAGAAAGTGGCAAAAGCATAATGAACTTGCTTTATGTTAACTGGTGAACAGAATATCAGTCCAAGATTTACCCTTTGAAGACTGAATTCCATGTCTGCAAATGGCATTAGTTAAATGTGGTTTCCCAATATAATCATTATGGTTCTAGTTTTCATTGACAACTACACTATTGAAAGAGCTTTTTTATTCAAGACACGGGTGCTGCTCTCTCAGAAATGTGGAGCGTGGAAATTTGATACAATGAATTTTGGGGTAACTTCATTCAAAGTTTCAGACACAAACCGTGCAGGTACACATGAATCTTGGAGATTTTTGCACTCATCCTTTGCTTAATTTTGAAATGCTTTAATCTGGTGGTGGCTTGGGATATTTGAAAAGCCCAAAGTTTATGCATCAATCTAGGAGGCTAGGTAAGTTTCTTGCTGAATACTTAGTTATGCAGATTTTTTCTTCTTTTTATTTGATGTATTTATCTGTTTATGAGAGAGCTAAGCATATATATATATATATATATATATATATATATATATATATACACACACACACACACACACACACACACACACACACACACACATATATATATATATATATATATATATATATATATATAGAGAGAGAGAGAGAGAGAGAGAGAGAGAGAGAGGGGGGATAATGTGTGCACCAGGGCCTCTAGCCACTGCAAATGAACTCCAAATTCATGCGCCAATATTTAATAACAAAGATATATGAAAGCAATGACCTTGGGAAGGATTAAAACCTTCTCCTTTTCAGAGTCCTTGTTCTCATCACTGACTACAGTAGTTCATGGCTATCACCACTAAAAAGAATAGCTTCTTAAAACTCCAATCTACCTAATGCTAGGATTGTACAATGCCTTTAAACTGAGAATCTTACACACTTCTAAGGTTTAGGTATGGTAGTAAACCAGAAACCTAATTCATAATTTAATTTTCTACTGTGTTCCTTAATCCTGTGCTTCTGTGTCCTTTCATGATGATTTTTGTTTTCCTAGTTGGGTGAAAAACGTTACATTTTTTTGGGAAAATAAACTTTAAGGTTTCCATCTCAAAAGGTAAAAGCTTATTTTTATGTGTGGCAGTGACAAATGCTGATGGTACCTAATTTACAAACTGTGATAACTGAATGATTGATACTCAGGTTGCAAAATTTTATAGGACTTAGTGTATTAACACTAGTGACATTTTTGATGTTAGGTAATTCTAACATATATGCCATTTGAAGGCTATTCTTGGAGGAGAAAATGGAAATTGCTTTTAGCCAGTAAAACTTTCAGACTAAATCATTGTTGAAACCTTGATATTTTGTGAACTCATATTTCCAAAACTGCAATTGTTTGCCAGTTCTAATTTCCATAACTGGATCCTCCTATTTGTTACAGAATGCATTATTACCACACTACAGCGTGTGGGTAATGAACCACTTGTAATATTGACAGGAAAAGGGATCAGAACAGAGGACTTTGCTTACACTTAGAATTTCAGAAATGTTTCTCAAGCAAAAGAAAAAATCATGTAAATATTTGCCAGTTTCAATCCAGAAGTTACAAGCTGAGATTTATTTTAATTTGGCGTCAAATGTAGATCATCCAACACATATTAATTAACCTCGGAGGGAATGTTGCTATGCTTGATATTGGGCAGAAAGCAAAGACCTTTGAAGTATAAACCATGCATTCACAAGTGAAAATGAGCTCAGCAAAGCAGAGTGAGCAAAAAGGCAAAAGTAACTTCAGGAACACCACAGAGTATAAAAATTCACGTGACTTTCCCCCCTATTTTATTGACATTTTTCATACTTGAACAAAATGTAATTTGTTCCCAATACCTGATCATGTGCCCTGTCCCTCCTCCCTTCCACTGAGCTCTCTCTTCTATATAACTAGTCCCCCTCCCATTTTGATGTCTTTCTTTGATGCCAGCCTCCATCATCTGTCAGATGTTGATGAGCTCAATATTGTTAGGTCTTGTGACGATCACGACAGCCTCTGGGGGAGGGGGTTCATAAAGTGACAGAAACAGAGCCATAATATAGTGTCCCAAAGTATTCCACCTTATGCTGTGTCTCTTACATTCTTTGTACATCCACTTCTGCCCTACCCTGCAAGATTTGAAGGGTGTGAAAAGGATGCTTCATTGAGGACCAATCACACAACCATCATTTGTTCTCAGAACTTTGACAAAGCTTAGAGTTTTGAGTCTCCTTTGAAGTCACTGTAGTCTGCCTGTGTAACATCAGCAGTTTCCATACTGAGCTTTCTTGCTTGTTGTGTAAAGACGTTCTTCATCTATACCAATAAGTCCCGAGTTTTAGTGGTAAGCCATTGTGGTAGTTAGAATATGGTGCCCCATAGACTGGGGGTTGAATTTCGAGTAAACAGTGTTTGGAGCCCTATTGGGAAGGAGGCATTTGAGGTGAATTGGAATTCATGCATGCTGGTGGTCCTGGCTGTGGGTGGTGTCATTGTGCTTAGATCTATGGAAGGGAGCCAGCTCTGTGTTGCCTTGGACTCTGTGAGCATGAAATAAACCCCTTTCCTCCAATGAATCGGGTCTGGTTTGTCCCAGCAAGAAGGAGCTGACTATAACAACTAGGAAACTATAACAATCTATAAATATAAAATATATTCATTATTGAACAATTCTTATTATGGTTTAAATCTAAAAATGATCCCATAGGGCTTCTGTGTTAAGGATATTGTTGTCTAAGAAGTCACGAGATCATGAAGATTGTAATTCCATCTATTGATCTACTTATAAGTGAATGGACTCGGGAGTTTGGCTTGGACCAAGGAAGTGGATCTCCAGGGTCATGTATTCAAAGGGCACGTCGTGTTCTTGGCCCTTCCTTTGAGTCTTCTTCTTTCCTTCTTCTCCACAATGTGTCCATCAAGCTTGCCCCACCATGCTTCCTTCGTGGTATCCTGTCTCGTCACAGGCCCGACAGAAACACCACCAAGTGACCATGGTCTGAATCCACAGAAACCCCTACCTGAAGTAAATCCTCCTTACGATCTTTGGTATTTTTTTTAGCAGTTAACTTAAAAAAAAAAGGTTAACAAAGTGTCCTCAGATTTGGTTTGAATATCAACTCTAAGACAGATACTGATGAAGCACCATAAAACTTAATAAAATGGAGCTGGAGGGATGGCTTAGCTTTTAAGGCATTTTCCTGCAAAGCCAAAGGACCCAGGTTTGATTCCCCAGTATCCACATTAGCCAGATGCACAAGGGGGCCCTGCTGCACCCATTATCTCTCTCTCCCTCTTTCTCTGTCAAATAAATAAATAAAAGTAAAATATTTTTTAAAAAGTGAAATTTCTTTTCTATGAACAGAAGGGATGGCTCATTTGGAAAAAAAAAGCAAAAAAGAAAGATCTTATGTAGGTATTACAATTGTTTCTTCACTACGGACAAGGAATCTAAAATGTCCAGACTTGGTATGACAATTTTTTATTATGTAAGATTAACAGTACTACATATAACATGTCTTAACATTGACATCAAGGTTTTACCATCACTGGATATGATATATGTGCATATATTACTCTCAGGTGATGAACTTATTTGCTAAATATTACTTGGAATTAACTTGTGTCTGTATAATTTTTTGTTTTATTAAGGGTAATTCTAAGACAAAGCAAAGAAGGTATAGAAGTTGAGGTGCTAGATGGGAGAAGAGCCAGTTCTGCTTACCAAAATCTGCTATCTTTTCATATGTTATTTCCTTTTGTAGAAACATTTATTTATTTATTTATGTTACACAGAGAAAGAGGGACTTTGGCCCCCCAGGGACTCTTACTATTGCAAACAAACTCCAGGCACATGTGCCACTTTGTATGTACATCTGGCTTTAGGTGGGTACTAGGAAATTGAATTCTGGGCCAGCAGGCTTTATAAACAAGTGCTTTTAACTGCTGACCCTATTTCCAGCCCTCTTATGTTTATTTCAAAGAACTAATTTTATTTATTTATTTATTTATTGGTTTTTCAAAGTGGTGTCTTGCTCTAGCCCAGGCTGACTGAAATTCTATGTAGTCTCAGGGTGGCCTCAACCTCACATCAATCCTCCTACCATTCCCTCCCAAGTGCTGGGACTAAAGGCATGTGCCACAACGCCACGATCAAGAGTTAATTTTAAATGTGATTAGCTTCAGTGTGCCTATACATAGGAGGCTATAAATAATTAGATAAAAATAGAAAAAAGATAAAAATGTCCTGTGCCAAAAGTACTCATTAATAACAGGAGAAGGTCTTCTGGGAGCTGGTATTAATATTTGTCAGCTCTAAAAGCATAAAATAAGAAAAGGTAAATAAATGCTGTCTTCAGCTATAACTCTGTAGCACCCTCAATCTCTTGTCAAAAAATACTTATACTAGGAGTTCTAATATCACCATAATGATATCAATAGAGATTTATTTTAGCATATATTATGTCAAATTTGTATCTTTCAGATAATCATTAACTAAATCTTACTGATGTTGAATAGACAAGAAAGAAAGTTCCCTAGGACATACATTGGATAGAAATAGTTTCCAATTTAAATTTTAACTCCTAGATTAAAACCTTGGTATAAATATTTAATATATTTGGTTATCATATTTTAGGATAAGACATTACTTTCACCACAGGTCTTTTGCAAAATCCCATAAAACACGTTAGTTTGAAATCCAAAATTTAAAAAAGAAAAAGCCTACATGGCAAGGAAGTATTTGTTAGTTCAAGAACAATCTCATTGTATTCCATGGCAAGGATTGAAAACTACTTGAGAAAACAGTATTTAGAAAAGCCATCCAAAATTGACTTTAAGCCAATTAATCAACAACTACTGATTAGGTTCCTATATTTTTCTCACCCAGGGCTCTAAGCTTCTCTTACACCCATGAGACCATCATATCTGCATAGACAGGTTTGATGAAGATGAGCTCCTACCGAGCTGCTCTGTATGAATGGTTCTTCATCATGTATAGCATCAAAGAATCTGTAGACATAACTATTACGGTACATGTTAGCGCAGTGTTATTTAAAAATAGGTAGCAGTTTTGCATATAACATTTTATTGATATAAATGGAGGCTTTTACTGAGGTGTGGCCTATTGTCAGCACCTACAACAGCAATGATCAATCATGGCTACAGATTAGAATTTTTACATTATAGTAGAGTATAAAGACAAGCAAGAGGTAAAATGAAAGTCAGAGACTTCCAAAAACATTTAGGAGAATCATTATGTATCATGATGGGTATGTTATAACATTCCAGTCATTTTTTTGAACTGTTGAGTACAGCAAACAGTATAGAGATGCATAGATGTTTATACTCAACTCAAATTCCCAGGGGATTTAGAAGCTATTTGTTATAATTATAAAGAACTTTGTCCAGGTAAGAAAATATCAGCAAGATGTTTTGTCCTCAGTGTGGAGAAAACCAATGCGTATACTAAAGTGTGTCTTTTCAGACCTTATAGTATATATGAAGTATAATGAAGGAGACACTAGTTATTTAAGAAATAAACTGTAGAGAACAAAGTAACCAAAGTGTAGTTAATGTGCATTAGATATAAATGAAAACTGAGTAGTAGGATGTAGCAATAATTCTTTTCAATGAGTGCATTGTTGAGGTTTAGAGGCAGGTATATATTTCATCTAATTATTAATAATGTTCTTCATGAGGAAAAATAAACATTTGACTGGAATATATAGAAAATATTGGGGAAATGTATTCCAAGTGGGATGTTGGAGAGTAATGATCAAATACAGGGAAAATTGAGCTGTGCACGTCAAGTGTAATTGGGTTGCTGTAGATACACTTAATTGACTGAAGAATCCACATGCCATGAACAGTGGGAAAAGGGACGTGATGAAAGTGGAGACAGAACAGAGGAAGGTAGGAAATTTTGCTTGGGAAATGTTAATTGGATATAAGAATATTGGGCAAAGTGGTGATAAAGAGACATAACAGGACAGAGACAAGCAAGGGAACTCTTCCAGCAATCCACATGTGTTATGCTGTGTGTTGTTTTCTTTTCACTTTTAAAAATATTTATTTATTTATTTATTTATTTATTTGAGAGAGAGAGAGAGAAAGTGAATGGGTGCACCAGGGCTTCCAGCCACTACAAACGAACTCCAGATGCATGTACCACCTTGTGCATCTGGCTTATGTAGGTCCTGGAGAGTAGAACTGTGATCATTTGGCTTTGCAGGCAAACGCCTTAATCACTAAGCCATCCATCCAGCCCCATGTGTTGTTTTCTTTCCAGCTGCACAGTGCACTGAGGTACACAGTGAGAGTGAAGACATCTGGATAAAAATCTCTGCAAAGAAAACTTAGCTCATGGTGTCTCCCTCTGCAGCAAGTGGGAATTTGGGAAAAGATACTTGTAAACAGGGAATGAAGAAGTACTGGCAGTAAGGTGTGTGAGTGTGTAATGCATGTAAAGTGTGTGTGTGTGCGCATGCATGCTGATGAGCACTCACATTAACATACAAGACTTGTAGCTAAGTCATCAGTAAGTTGTTGGTATAACAAATACTAAGAGAAGGTAGAGAACAGGTATATGCAACAAGCACTATCATCAAGTTATATATATATGTGACATATAAATTGATCAGAGAGTGAATTTTTTAGCAAAATGGAGCAAAAGTCATAAATAGGTTATTCTTATAAGGAAATACATAAGTAGCCAATAATTTCATTTTTAAAAGTCAACTTAATTACTTGATAGGGAAATAAATATGAAAATCCCATTATTCATTTTTTATATGAAATATTAAAAAATGTGAAAGAGCAACCCCTAAAATATTGGTGAGAATTTGAGCAACCAGAATTAATTTACTTGGTCCGTGGGAACATAACTTCTTACACATATTTTGGAAAACTGGCCTTATCTTCTGAAGGTAAAGATTCCCCAACAATTCGCCAACAATATTAGGCACATGTGCAGCAGAAATCTGTATACTTGCTCATTTCCGATATATGACCATGCATAGCAGCTCTATTAATAAGATCTCGGTGCTGTAGTCTACTGAACTACAGCGTAATTGAATGCAAAAATATTATGGTATATTCTCAAAGAGAGTATTATGAAACAATTATAAAAAGGAAGTATAAGTACACATAATGAAATGGTTGAAACTCTTCAATATCAAACTAAATAAAAGAGGTAAAGAATTAAAGTGTATTTTGATTGCTTCCAGCATCAAAAGCAAGAAAGAGCACTATGTGGTGTAGGTTAATATTCTATGGTGTAGGTTTAAGTTAAGTTGATGTGTGTTTTGAAGAGCCGTAACTGAAGAGGGTCCTTATAGCATTATTGGGATTGCTAATGCAATTAATGTCTTAGCTTAAAAATTTGCTGACATGGGGCTAGAGAGATGGCTTAGTGGTGACAGTGCTTGCCTGCAAAGCCAAAGGACTCCAATTTGATTTCCCAGGACCCACATAAGCCAGATGCACAAGGTGGCACATGTGTCTGCAGTTCATTTGCAGCAGGTGAAGGCCCTGGTGTGCCCATTCTTTCTTTCTGTCTCCTGCCTTTTTCACAGATAAATATATAAAATAAAACAAAAATGTTTTTAAAAGAGAAATTTGATAGAATGAATATGTTCACATTTAAAAATGAGTTGTTACTTTGTGATTTGTCCTTTCTTGCAAGCATGTTATATTTCAGTAAACTTTTCAAAAATATACCTTTAATGTCATATTTTTACATTTTTTCTTTTAAATATTTTTATTAGTATTAAAAACCTATATTGTATCCCTTTCTCTATCACCCCAAATCCTTCCATCCCTATTGAGTGGCCTCAAGTTGCCTATCCAGCATTCCAGAAATTAAAAACCAGAGATGAGTGAGACCATGCGGCGTTTGTCTTTCTGTGATTGTGTGTATTCACTGAGCATGACCTGTTCTAAATCCATCAATTTTTCTACAAACTTCATTGTAATCTCTTTTTTATTGCTGAGTGGAATTCCATTTTGTGTATGTGCCACAACTTCGTTATCCATTCATCCAACGATGAGCACATGGACTGATTCCAGTTCTTAGCTATTATGATCTGAGCGGGTACAAACATGGTTGAACAAATATCTTTGTAGTGAAGCATGGAGTAATTAGGCTAAGTAGCCAGAAAAACAATAACTGAGTCTGCTGGTTTTTCTATATTCATCTTTTTGGGAAATCTTCATATTCATTTCCATAGTGGTTGTACAAGTTTACATTCCCACCGACAGAGAATGAGGATTCCTCTTTCTCCACATCCTCACCAACATTAGCTGTTGTTTGATTTTTTTTTTTTTTTAATGATTGCCATCCTTACTGGAGTAAGATGGAATCACATAGTTGTTTTAATTTGCATTTCCCTAATGGTTAGGATGTTGAACATTTTCTTAAGTGTGTGTTGGCCATTTTTATTTCTTCCTCTACAAACTTCGTGTTCAGTTCTTTAACCCATGTTTTCAGGAGATTGATTTTTTTTAATTGTTTAGATTTTTGTGTTATTTGTAGATGCTAGATATTAGGCCTCTGTCAGTGGTATAGCTGGTGAAAATTTTCTTCTAATCTGTGGATAATCTATTGGCTTTGCTTATAGTATGTTTGTCTGTGCAACAACTTTTTAGCTTCATGACATACAATTGGTGGAAAGATTGTTTAATTTCCTGGATTACTATGGTATGGTTCAGGAAGTCCTTCCCTACTCCAAGATCTTGCAGAGTTCATCCTATTTTCTCTTCCAGTAGTTGAAGAGTTTTGCATCTTATATTGAGGTCTTTAATCCATTTGAAGTTTACTTGTGTGTATGGTGACATGGGTGGTTCTAGTTTAATTTTTCTACATATGGTTATCCAATTTGTCCAGCACCATTTGTTGAAGATGCTGTCTTTCTTCCAGTCTACATTATTGGCAACTTGTCAAAGATCAAGTACCTGTAGATACTTTCCCTAAGGTCCAAGACTTCACTTCTGCTTCGTTGATCTATATTTATGTTTTTATACCAGTACCATGCTGTGTTTTTATTTTTAACTGTGGCCTGTAGTATAGCTTTAAACTGGGTATTTTGATACCACAAGAGGTGTTTCTTTTACTGAACACATGTTTGGATAGCCATATCTTGCTGCATTCCATATGTATTTTGAGATCACTTTTCTATCTCTGTGAAGAATGATGCTGGATTTTTTTTATGGGTACTGTATAAATCTGTGTGCTGTTTTTTGGTAGCGTTACCATTTTCACAATATTAATTCTACCTATCCAGGAGCATGGGAGGTCTTTCCATCTTCTCTAGTTCTCCTCAATTTCTTTTTTGAGTGTTGTTATGTTTTCATGATATAGGTCATTCACATCCATGGTTAATGTTATTCCAAGGTATTTAATTTTTGGAGCTATTGAAAATGAAACAGGTTCATAGATTTATTTCTGTATATATTTGTCTTTGCATATAGAAAGGCTGCTGATTTTGTGTGTGTTGATTTTGAACCATGCCACTTTGCTAAAGGAATTAATTGCCTTTAGAAGTTTTGAGATGGAGACTTTTGGGTCACTAATGTATAGGATCATGTCATTTGCAAAAAGGGCTAATTTAACTTCTTCCTTCCCAATTTATTTTATTTCTTTCTCCTGTCTTATTGCTTGGGCTTGGACTTCTAGTACTATGTTAAAAAGCAGTGGTGAGAGTGGGCACCCCTGTCTTTTTGCCACTCTCAATGGGAACTCCATGTGTCTTTCCCCATTAAATTATTTGGGCATTAAATGCTTTATATATAGCTTCTATTGCGTTGAGTTATAAACCAATCATGCCTATTCTCTCCAGTGTTTTGATCATGAATTAATGTTGTATTTTGTCAAAGGCCTTCTCTGTATCAATTGAGATGATCCTGTAGTTCTTATGGTTCAGTTTATTTCTGTGGTGTATTATGCTAACAAATTTCCTTATCTTGAACCACCCCTGAATCCCTGGGATGAATCCTGCTTGATCAACGTGAATAATGCTTTTGATGTGTTGGTGAATGCAGTTTGCAAGGATTTTGTTCAGGAGTTTTGCATTTAAATACGTCAAGAATATAGGGCTATAGATTCTTTTCTTGTTGTATCTCTGTCTGGTTTTGGTATCAGCATGACGATACCTTCATAAAAGGAGTTGGGGAGGGTTGCCTGTTCTCCAATTATGTGAAATAGCTTGAACAAAATTGGTTTGAGTTCTTCGAAGAACGTTTAGTAGAATTTGGCAAGAAGCCATCTGGTGTTGGACTTTTCTTTTTAGAGAAGTTTATGATTATCTTTTCAATATCTATGGATATGATAAGTTTGTTTAGGTGATTAATCTGCTCTGAGTTTAGTGTTGGTAGGTGGTATATAGCTAGCAATTCATCCATTTCTTCAGGATTATCAAATTTTGTAGAGTAGAGGTTTTGGTAGTATGGCCTCATAATTCTTTCACTGATGTCTATTTGATCTCTCCTTTTTCATTTCTGATTTTGTTAATTTGAGACTTCTCTTTTTTTTAACTTGATCAAATTGGCAGGGGGGAGGAGGCTGGAAAGATGGCTTAGTGGTTAAGGAACATGCCTGTAAAGCCTAAGAACCACAGTTCAATTCACACGGTCCTACATAAGCCAGATGCACATGGTGGCATATGAGTCTGGAGTTTGTTTGCAATGGCTGGAGGTCCTGGTGCACCCATTTGCAATCTCTCTCTCTCTCTACGATTGTCATTCTTATATAAATAAATAAAAATAAACAACACAGCCAGGCGTGGTGGTGCACGTCTTTAATCCCAGCACTTGTGGGGCAGAGGTAGGAGGATTGCCAAGAGTTTGAGGCCACCCTGAGACTACAGAGTAAATTCCATGTCAGCCTAAACTAGAGTGAGACCTTACCTTGAAAAAACAAACAAAAACAATAATAGTAATAATAAAATAATAAAATAAAGAACAAATTGGCCAGGGGGTAACAATCTTATTTTGTCAATGAATCAGTTCTTTGTTTCATCATTTTAAAAAAAAAATATTTTCTTAGTTTCCAGTTCATTAATTCCATATGTATAAATTTCTGCTCTGATATTGATTATTTATTTCTGTTTGGAGCTCTTAGGGATGGATTTTTCTTGTTTTTCCAATGCCTGTAGGTTGATGGTTAGATTGTTTAGTAATTTGGGATCACTCTGTCTTTTTGAAGGCATTTAGCACTATAAATTTTCTCCTTAGAACTGCCTTCATTATGTCCCATATCTATTGGAAATTTGTGTTTTCACTATCAATCAATTGTATTAACTTTAAAGTTCCTTTTTTTTAATTTCTTTCACAACCCATTGTTATTTAACAGTGTGTTTTTTCAGTCTACAGGAGCTGGTGGAATTCCTGATGTGTCTCTGGTTAATTTCTAGCTTTAAAGCATTGTGATCTGATATGATGCAAGAAGTTACAACAATTTTCCTGAATTTATGGAGGCATGCTTTATGGCCTAACATAAGATCTATTTTGGAGAAGGTTCCATGGGCTGCTGAGAAGAATGTTACTCTGTAGAATTGGGGTGGAATGTTTTGTAGATGTCTGTTGTATCTACTTGATCTATGATGCTGTTGAGCTCTATTACTTCCCTGTTCATTTTCTACTTGGATGATCTGTCTATTGATGATAGTGGAGCATTGAAGTCTCCAACTGTGATGGTGTTGTTGTTTATTTATGTTTTGTTGTCAAGTAGGTTTTGTTTTATAAGCTGTTTTGCACCTGTGTTTGGTGCATATAGATGTATGATTGAAATGTCCGCATGTTGGGTCATTCCCTTCATGAGTAAGAACTGGCCTTCTTTGTCCTTTTTGATTACTTTTGGTCTCATGTCTATTTTATCAGATATTAGTATAGAAACACCTACTCATTTCTCATTTCAATTGTCTTGGAATATCATTTTCCATCCTTTCACCCTGAGGAGGTGTCTGTCCTTAGTGGTGAGGTGGGTTTCTTGAAGACAGCAGATTGAAGGGTCCATTTTTCTGATCCACCCTGTTGACTTGTATCTTTTTTTTTATATCGTTTGTTGCCTAGCTGTATCTTTATTTTTTTCTTTATTAGTTAGTTTTGTATTCAGCAAATACAGTCAGTTTGGTACCATTATTAGGCTCATTGGTGACCTACCCCCTCCCCTTGGCCCCTCCTTGTTGAGGTATACGGGTTATGCATTGTGGAGTTAGCCCACAGTTATGGGTAAGCTAAATGTCTCTGCATATCATGACCCAACATGTGGCTCTGACATTCTTTCCGCCCCCTCTTCTGCAAAATTTCCTTGAGCCATGTTGGGTTCATTTTTCTCTAGTTTCTCTTTGGTTTCACTGGAAGCTTCTATTGTGGGACTAGATATCCTTGGTGGATATCTCTGTTTTCTGACTTTTGTCTTTTTTTTTGGGGGGGGGGATATATGTGTTATGGTCTACTCATCCCAGGGTAAAAGTCTTATTCCATTGAGAAGGAAGCAAGTATTTGTCCTTGTAGGACATTGGAGTAGCATTAGGTTATAAATGCAGATGCACAGATTGTGGAGGTTGCAACTGCATAAAGGGTAATTGGGGAACTGGGAGTTGAGGAACTGGGAGCTAAGGCCTACTCAATCCACATACTCTTCAGCATATAAGAATTGGGGTTTTAGAACTAGGAGTCACGAAGCTGGGGAGCTAGGGGCAAGAGGCCAGCTCCCACAGTGGCCCATGCACCCTCTGGCTCAGGGGAACAGAGAGCTGGCAACCCAGGGGCCAATCAACCAGGAAGCTGGAGCAGAAGGCCTGCTTCCACAGCATACACCCAGGGTCCAGGCTGCCCCAAGCCAGCAGCAGGAGTACTGGACGGGGTAACTAGGAGGCGAGGAAGGAACTGGGAGCTCTACCCTATTCACTCCATGTGCACACCCTCCCAGGCAGGGAGTCCTTTGTGTGTTTTTTTTTTTTTTTAACTGTAAAGCAGAAACTAAAAGATAATAAGATGAAATCAGTGACCTATCCATGTGTTACTGACATTAGACTTATGTGAAAACTCTCTGGTAGCTGTGTGATTTGGGGCCAATATTCTCTAAGGTCTTTTCCTCAGTGTTATATAATTCCTAGCAATAAATAAAAATAATTTATTAATATATTGATAAAAATTAGCATTAAGTTTTGCCTGTACAGGCGTGTAGTAGGCAGTATGTGTGTGTGTGTGTGTGTGTGTGTGTGTGTGTGTGTGCACGTGTTTATACAGAGATGGTGCCCAGTGCATACATGGAGGACAGAGTACAGTGTTACCCTCCACTGCTCGCCCACTTGTTTCCTTGAGATGGAGTTTCTCACTTCATCTACAGCTTGCTATTTTGGCAAACTCCAGCAGTTTTCCAGTCTCTGCTTCCCCCAGGACATGCATGGCCATGCCCAGGTATTTGTGGGGCTTCTCAGGATTTGAACTCAGAAATCTCAAAGCCCTCTGGATATCATGCTTGTGCAAGAAGCTCCCTAAGCATGAAGTTATATCTCCAACCTACATTAAATATTTAATTAAGTGATTAACTGCACAATTATCCATGGAGCACTTTCTTTATAGAATATTATCATATATCATGTGTTATACACTATATTTCACATACTGTATATGTGCAACTATATTATATAAAATTAATTCATAAAATATAGGTCATAAATAAAATGGGATATAACATTACATGACACCCAATTATATACATACATAATGTCATATAATATTTAAAACTGTTATGAGTTTAATTCTTAATAAATAAGACAGATAAGTATGTATTTTTATTATGTATTTAAAGTATAGCATATTACATTTTGATACCCATTGAAATGATTGCAATAGTTAGGCAAACAACATGTTAATAACTTCACATATTTACCTTTAGTTCTTTGGAGGAAAAAGTAACAAAAATGGACTATTTTAGCAAATTGTTAGTATATAATATAATAATAAACAATATATAAGAAATATATAATATTATACAATATATAAAGTTATATGATACAATAATATAGTAATAGAGTGATGGCACTCAGCCTGTATGTTAGCTGCCTAGATTCATTCAACCTATGAAAAAAAATGTTTGCATGCTTTGACTTGCGTCTCCCCACTGCATTCCTCTCCTAGCTCCTGGCAGTCATTATCCTTCTTGCTCTTCTCTATACTTGGCTTGTCTTGTTTTGAAGATTCCGCATGCAGTATTTGTCTTTCTTGCCCATCTTACTTCACTCAGCATAATATCCTCCACATTCATCCACAGCCCCAATGGCAGTGCAAATTTCTTGTGCCTTGACTTACAGATTGTGATGGTCATTGTAGAAATTAATAAAATTCTGAATATTGGATTCTAATTTCTGTTTCTCTACACTTCAAATTAATATGGGAGAAAGAAAATATCCATCAAAACCTCAAATTACATAGTATATGTAGTAGAAAGCTTACATCAAAAATTGTAATACTGGAAAAGTCTTTGAGTTCATAATCTTGGCATTGCCAATATAGCATGTTTTATGGGTGTGAGATAATTATAAAATTAAACAGTATAATTAGCTATAGGTCAAAGTGGGCTCCAAATAAAAATATATCTAGCTATAAATCATCTTGACTAATATTAAAAATGTGTTTTGCAGTGACTTTCCCAACCAAAAAAAACTTAGAAAATATGTAATATATTCCATGGATAATGTTCATTAAAATGAAATCATAATTTCCTAAGCATTTTTCTTAACCAAGTGAGATTTAAAACATACTTTTCCCACAAAATAATAGAAATAGATTCCAAAAAAATGTCATCAAAAAGGATATGAAAAGCTGGTCATAGTGGTGCATGCCTTTAATCCTAGCACTCGGGAGTCAGATGTAGGAAGATAGCCATGAGTTCGAGGCCACCCTGAGACTACTTAGTGAATTCCACATCAGCCTGGACTAGAGTGAAACCCTACCTCGAAAAACAAAACAAAACCAAAAGAATATAAAAATCATGTTTGAATCACACAGATTCAACCTACCCCTTCCTGTAGTTTTGTTTTTAGATATAAAACACATTTTAAAAAATCTCCCTTTTAGCCGGGCGCGGTGGTGCACGCCTTTAATCCCAGCACTCGGGAGGCAGAGGTATGTGGATCGCCGTGAGTTCGAGGCCACCCTGAGACTCCATAGTGAATTCCAGGTCAGCCTGGGCTAGAGTGAGACCCTACCTCGAAAAACAAAAAAAAAAAAAAAAATCTCCCTTTTGCTCTCTCTCACTCTCTCTTTCTCTCTTTCCTCCATAAGTTTCTGTGAATAAAGAGGCTTGTTTCCACATAAATTATTGGCATTCTTTTTTTTTTCTAAATAGCTATATATTCTTCCTTTTCTGTGTAGCCAGACAGTCATTACTGGACAGGAAATGGCAATAGGATTTGTTTTCTGAAACATCAGCCAAAGTAGCTGTCCATTACCATCACCATCAAATAAATGTTACTCTCAGGAAGTCTGGGGACAAAGAGGAATGATCCTTAAAAAATTGTGCTTGCTTCAGAGTACCTCTCCTTTGTATTACAGAACCTGAACTCCAAATAAGTTGTTCCAATAGTTTAAAATAATAATACAATTTATTCTAAAATGTTGTTAGAATTGGTCATGCTTTTCAACACTTAAATACAATGGTCAGTGAACCTGATTTCATAGAAATAATGAAATTTTACATCATTACCAGTTTTAGTTGAAAATTTGTAAGTATTTATACATGCATTTACTAATACATACATAAATATACATGAATACATAAAATATACTTATAAACACTGCACACACAAATACTTTTTGAGTTCATTTATTATTTAAAGAATTTTACCTTAGTTACCACTCTGAATACACACACAAACACACACACACACACACACACACACACACACACACATATATATATATATATACATATATATACACTTTTGTTCTCATGACTGTTTTTCTAAAGACAGCATTCAAAGCTGTCAAACTGAAGAGGCAGCCTGCCATTTCTTTTTCTAAATGCAAATGTGATTGTGTTTCCCAATCAGTGATTCTGTAATGACATGATTGCCAGCGAGGAACCGGCATCCTCCCAGAGTGGTTATTGTCTCTAACAACTCCTCTGGTACTCACTGAAATAATATGGTATATTATTACATTTGTGTGTGTGTGCAAGTTTTGTCTTTCAAACAGATGCCAAGTTCCTTGCAGAGGTATCTGTCCCTCATTTATCCCTAGAGGTCTTTATGGGAACTTGCTCATTGTCACAGTTGGGTAATGTTTGGGCATAAGGACAGAAACTGAGAACACAAGTGGTTGGTTCATGTTCATAGTGGCTCTCACAGAAACTAAAGATGTGAAGTATAATGAAGCCCCAAGAGAAAAGGCGCTGAAGTACAGTCAGGCAGTGTAAGTGATGCTGAGTAGAACTATTCCCCATCATCTGCAACCGCAGCCAAGGACAACTGTAAACCGAACCGACGAGAAATTCCAAGTTCCTCTTGTTCTAAAGAGAATTCTAATGAGCATGCATGGTGGAGGGCAGAAATCTCTTTTCAGGGCTTACCATCAATCTTCCTACTGAACAAAAAGAGGACTTGGGAATAGACGAAAGTGTCTGAGGATCATGGCATACTTGTGCAGAGTGATAAGAGGCCACTTTAGTTTTCTACTCCACCAAAGCCAAACTTGAGGGGTGATAGCAGAGATTGGCAATAGATGCTTCTACTCAGTAGGATTGGGCATCTCATTTTCTGACTGGATGTTCTTTAGACTGCAGTAATTTTACCCATTATTTGATGTTTTTGACAATGCAATAATGGGGATGTTCTTAGTGAGCTTGAGTTGTTTGCTCTAAGTTTGGGGTGTTATATATATACTGTCTACATATATTAGCAAGCTAAGAAACATCTTGAATTTTTAGATTATTAGAGCTAGAAGTAAACATGAGGGAATATAATTGGAAAATAGATGGAAGCAACCTGTATTCCGCCCTTTCTTCCTTTGACCTTATGAGAGGAAGAATCCAACAGTCGTTGGGAATTTTATTTAATAGGAAAGAAATTAATGAAGCATAAGAAAACATAGATCTGTCTGAGCCATTGCTGCACAAAGCAATGGGATACCTAACGTGAAAAGGGAACATGAGTTAAAGCCCTAACAGGATCATGGAGAGATGGGACTGCTTCAGCTAAAGGGACCAATGGTACAGGGCTCCAGGAGGAAGATGGAGGCCATTCTGCTTTACAAGAAAAAGGAAGAAAGAGGGAAAGAGAGAAAGAGAGAAAGAAAGAAAGAAAGAAAGAAAGAAAGAAAGAAAGAAAGAAAGAAAGAAAGAAAGAAGAAAGGGAAGAATTGTGGGTTCCTGGGTCCTTGCTCAGGGGGATAGCCATGGGGTGAGTGAGGGCGTGAAAGTAAAACAAGTAAAAAAAAAAGAAAAGAAAAGACTTTTGGGAGGAGTGTCAGTGAACAACTCTCTCTCAGTTTGATGTCAGTGAAATGGGTTTATAAACATCTGAGGGGGGGAGGACCCTAAGGGGATTGGACGTACCAAGTTCATTTCTGATGTCTAATTAGCATATGGGGACATTCATTCTATCAGGTAGGCAACGGCGGTGGGGGAGGGGTCTTGGGACTCAGGACTGTGTGAAGGCTGCTGGCTGATAAGAAGTTTCCTAGGCAACTGGCCAAAGATCACAGGGCTATGGGCAGAGCCTAAGTTCAGGTGTTCTGGGCTTGGAGAGGGCATGGCCTTCTGTTGCCTGGGGGTCATTAGCCATGCCTGGCAGCTCAGGCCCTTCTCCTGAAGGCTCCAGCCTGTGCCTGGCAGTGCCCGGCAAAGAATAAAAGAGAAAGGAAGGAAAAATGACTACCATTTTCTCAGTGATGCCTAATCTCAGATAAAATCAGACTGACCAAGTCCGGGTAACTTAACCCAAGAGATAATAAAGATGTCCCCATTGTTGTGTCTTTCCAGTCTATTTCTAACCCCCAGAGGAACAGTGGAAGGGAGAGGGTGAGTGAAAGCTCTGAATGCAATATGAGACTCCTGCGTCACGCTAGACTGAACTTTGAACAACTGACAGCGATGAGGAAGGTATTGAACTGTAGGAAGGCAAAGGGGAGATTTAATGAAGCAAACCTGAGGAGTAATTGAAAACTAAAACAATATTGTTCGTGAAATCTAGGTGTTAAAGTCAAGGTCTTTTTCTCTCAAGAGTATTCATCTTTTGACTTTTGAATTTCAGGAGTGGTCCAGCCTCCCAATGTCTTATTTTCTTTACATCTATTTCTGCTATCCTACCTCCTTTTTTTTTTTCTGAGTATTACTTAACATCCCCCCCCCCCAAGGGCATATTGCCCCAGTATAAGCAAACATCTCATTATGTGTCTCCTAGCATACATTTTCAACAGAAGACATTTAATTTTCTCCACTCTTCTCACAATTTGATTCTCATTAGATAAATCATTAGTCCAATTACCTGTAGGCATGATGGAGACACATGACACACCAAGAGCAGAAGCAAGCAGAGACTGTTGGCGGAAGAGTGTATGTCAGGAAGGTATAGAGGGGCTCTGCTCAGAGTGAATGTTCTTTTAGTGCTCTGTGGAATGAGAATGCATAAGTCCACTTCTAAATGCTGTAACTTTCTTAAACCACAGAGTGACTCCGCTATCACATCAAGGTGAGTCGTAATAGATCTTTTAACGTACTTATTACCTGTGAACAAAGAGGAAGCGTTGTTCTGCAGGTCAGATGTGACATTTATTCTTGCTCAGGAAGAAGTGAAACAGGGAAGATAATCTTCCCTCAAATTACTTGCTCACAGTTAAGCAGAGCTCCAGGTAAATGAAAAGTGCAATTGCATTAGAAACGTGCTTGTTTTCAAGGTGAGACAGGAAAAATTATATTTGAACCAGAATATCAGTACGAGAGACACGCTGGAGTGCACGGCCTCAGCTTCTCCACTGTCGCATTCGGAATGTCTCAGTCACACCGTGTCCTTGAGAACAGCTGAGGGGCGTGAGTTTGACACGCAACTGAGGAGACCAAGACACATGCTGGTCGGTGTTTTCCTGTTACTTGGCAACAGTTTCTTTTCCCTCTTAGCAACAAGTAGTGAGAACGGCTTTTGAAAGCTAAAAAGACTCTAGAAGAGCAAGTCAAAGCCTTTCATATATCCTCCAGCTAAAGGTGTATTAGGAGGAGCTGAATTCAGCTATAGATGAAATGAAGTGTACTTGTTATCTAGTTATGGCTATAATTCTTTGAAATCTAATCTACTCCCCCCAATATCTTAATCATCTAACCAATTCACCTCCACCCCACCGTTATTTCAAAACACAGTTGTCTTGGTCAATTTACATTCAGATCCATTCTGACCATGTAAGTGACCTACAATGAAAAGAAGGACATCAGAAAAGGCTGTAATTTTCAGGTAAGCCATTACTACTTGGTTAACCAACCACATCCTGGATTTGTCACTAAGCTAAAATTCTAGAAACATTGCAGATGAGATGAAGAAGAGGAGATAGAAAACGAAAAAGTGGGTGATTTCTGAAAAAATGTTTGACTTGAAATCTATACTCCCTCTGTCTTGGTAAAAAAAAATGATTTAAAAAAAAGAAAGAGATTTTTAACAGATCACTAAGAATTTATGTGACTTTTTGGTTTATGTATTTGTATCACTAAAGATATAAATGATGAAAGTAAGAACATAAGAATATGATGTATTAACGGAATGGCTCATAAGAGAAACATCTTATTAAAAGGGACTTGAAGCTCAAATGGTTTAAGATAAATAAAAAGCTGATAAAAATATCTGCCAGCACTGTCCGAATGTTCACAGAGTCCTACCAGGCAGAGAGTCTTGTGTGGTAATGAAGTGAAACTCTAAATCATGTCTTCGTATAAGGGATTTGTTTTCTACAGGACAGAGCATAGGATAAATTCTCATAAGACTTGGTCAGGGGTCCTCTAAGTAGCCATCATTTGAACCGTGTCACACATCTCCCCAGTCTCCATGCCTTCGAATGTGCCACAAAATCCAACCCCCTTCTTCTGAGAAAGTAGCACCATACAGTGTAGTATTGGGCATAGTATAGTGCCAAGTAGTACACTGCATTGGAAGATCATAGTCTCTTGGGGCAGGCTACTGAGTTCAAGTGCTCACTGTCTCTTACTATCATTGTGCATCATTTCTTCACCCATAAGAGGAGCAATAGTCACGTCTTCATCTGGCTATAAAGGATGGAATGAGTTAAACTATGTAAACCACAGAATTTCCACATAATGTGAATGTGATGTGAGCACTCACTAGATAAAATCATACTCTCAGGTTTACTCCACGAGGAGGCTGTGTCGATACTTCCAATCTAGATGACCTCTCTTCTTCCTGGATGCCAGGGTGCATTGCTCCTGTCCCCAAATATGTGTCATACCTCCTGCTGCAAGTTAATGAGAAGGGTGCCTCGGTAAGGCAGGATGGGGTTGTTTCTGGAGTTCTTTAGGGAATTGAGGTATGGCTTTTTTATTTATACTGTTTGAGAATTTCCTTCACCAGCTTTTCTTTTAAGTTGAATACTTTTAATTTATTGTAATATAGAAATTACCATTTTGTGAAACAGAGTCAAATTGAACTAAGAATTATAACTTTCCCTATAGAATCCTGTGAGACCCACTGTTAGAAACATGTGCACTAAATTCAAATCTGTGTCTAGACATACTTAATATGAGAGGTCATTTAACTTGACACACTTTTCTCCAAAAGAAAATGTAGAAAACATATTCTATGCATTCCAGTGTCTTACTGTGGTTACTTAAATAGATATTTTGATTACAATCATCCCTGGATATCTGCAGGAGATTGATTCAGGACTACCCCATAGATGTCACAATTTGTGGGTAATCAAGTCCCTTGTTTAAATGATGTACTGTTTGTATATAACCTTCACACATCATCTGGTATACTTTCAATCACCTCTAGGTTACTTATGATTTCTAACAAAATGGAAATCGTTACTATATTGTATTATTCAGAGAACAAATATGTTCACATTTTCAATAGGGGCACATTTTCCAAAACTATTGTTCATCTGGGATTGGTTGGATTTGCTAGTGAAGAACAATGAATATAACTGTGTAAATGTTTAGAAACTTTCTAGATGCAGGATTTGAATAGTTAATTCAATTACACAAAGAAACGCTTCATCACTAGAGGGAAAAGTGGTAACATTTACTCTTTGCATACACTTTCTTGTCCTTTCTTCAGACAAACATTTGGACCATTCACACACCTTTTCTGTCCCTCACTGTACTGCTGGAGTTTGAAATTATTAGGTGGTGATTGAACGTATTTATACTTATTAAGCTTAAATCTTAAGTAGTTGTTTCAACACAAAATACAAATTTTAAATTGTCCACTTGATACCACAGTAAATCAATTTCTCTTTGAATAGAGATAACATTCCTTTTATTAACCTTCTTTTTTTTTTCAACTGACTCACATAAAGGACCTAGTTTTGAGACAGAACACCTATTCATGTTTTCTAAACCTATATCTAGGCTGTTGACCCTGCTGGAATCAGAACTAAATATGTAAGTCTCAGTTTTCACTACAAATGTGAGTTCTCTATTGGAATTGAGAGGTACATGTCACCAATGAATCTGTTCATCGTATACACTTAGCACTTCCTCATTTCCTACAGCTAGTGACTTAATGCTTTTCGACTTACTAAACTAGCTTTCTAGTACTCTCCATTCATTCCCCTGAAAGGTATCTCAGTTAACATCTCACTAGAATTCTGTGCTTCATAGAGTAAACAAAAGCCATCAAATAAGCCCTCATGTCAACTCCTTACCTGCCATACACCTCTGCATTGATCTTCTTTTCTCTGTATTAGAAAAATTCTGGCTTGTAGTCTCAGCTTAACATATATTTTTCTAGGATGGCTATTTAAAATGCCTCTTCCTGTCATTAAAATGTCACCCTGATTCTATAAGAAGCTATGCTACATTATCTGTCTCACAATATTCCAATACTGATTTCACCATCATTTCCTCCGTCTTTGATATGCTATTCTCTTGGTGATATTTTTCCATCATTTCCAGCATTTATGTCTTTCTATAGCAAGATACAAAATCTTGATGTTACAGTTTTGTTATCAACTTCTTTTTCTCAACCCACAACCCTTGGGAATAGACTGCATTTATTTTATTTTTTACATTCCCATCACTAGCTCTTCCTTAACTTCCTGCATACCACTGTGTTGTGCCACAGCTATTCTTAAGTATGAATATCTTGTAGCACAATCTACTGGTACATTTTATCTTCGTCAAGTGACCTTTGTGCCTTATGCCAGCATCCCTGAAACAGGCACTAAACTTTTCCTGTTTTCTTCCTACTATTATAGTAACTTTTCCTCAATTTTCCTGTGAATGCCCTCCTTTTCCATTTTCCCCATGAACATTGCTAGTCTCAAGGTCTCCTGTTTTTTTCTTCCTTACATTCTATTAGTTCTTAGATGATTGACACAATCTATATGGACTCCGGTTTCTATGTTGTTGTATGTGTACACTGTTACTGCAAAAATGTATAACAGGAAGTTTCTGCAACCTGGCTCTGTTCATATCAGATGTCCAATGGCCAGTGAGACAGATTCACTTGGAAGACACTCTGTCAACAACATTCCCACATGTAGTACATTTCACACCATTTTTCACTCTCCTACCTTTATTTGCAGTTAGGCAACGCATTCAGCCTTCCTCATTTCTGTCTTAGAGATCTCAGCTGGTAAACTAAAGAGGCATGGCTGTTGTATCTTTCTCCCATTCTATCACAGTTCTTAGCCAATCAACAGTGCTTTCAGTCGTTTCTAACAGCTCTCAGACTCATCCCCAGATCTTTTTCTCTACTCTGCTGACTACACCAAATGACTGCCATGATTCTTCAAATCACTGCAACAGTTCCTTAGCTTTAGTCAGGGCCATCTTCACAAAACACCATTCTCACCGCCTAATTTACTGTAGGATTTAATAAACTTAGATTCCTGTAGGACTCCACCTTTATGCCAACTTTTATACCTACATACTGAGCCCCAGATTGATAAAACAGATTCTTCCCTACATATACTGTATATTCTGTGAATTTATACCCTTTTCCCAAGTACTTATTCCATTACAAACATCAAATACACACAGTAAATAAAATCACCTTGATAAATGAATCCCTGTTTAGACATAGTATTTTGAAGCTTTCAAGTCTGTATTATGTAAGATATTCTAAAGAAATATAATCAGTAAATATGAGACAGAGAGAAAGAGGCTGATTATAATAAGTTATAAGCACTTGACTCATGGTTATGGATGTTATGGAAATTTCACACCCTTCAGTTAGCAAGCTTGAGATACTGAGTACTGTTATAGTTCCTGCTTGAATTTGAAGGTATGAGAATCAGGAGAGTTTATACTGCATATTCCAGGCCAAGTCGGAAAGGGAAGGAAGGGGTATACTAGTGCCACAATTTGAAGAGTTCAGCCAACAGAGGGATAGACAATTCTTGTTTAATTCAAACCTTTAATTAAATGTGGCCCATTCATATTCTGGTAAGCATCACTCAGCCTCTATATTGAAATGTTAGTCTTATCTATGTACATACTCACAGACCGATCAAGAACAATATTTAGTTCAGTGTCTTAGCATTGTGTTGTCCATCCTCACACACATTGAACTGTATAAGTGGATAACTCATGCTGTCCATACACATACTGCAGGACCAGTATTCAACATAATATACCTCCTCCATTAAAATATTATCTTCATTTTTTGTTTTGGTCACTTTATGTATGCTTATACACATTTTTCACTGAGTTATAGATATCCAAATACCACTCATATATATGACATATATATATGTGTGTGTGTGTGTGTGTGTGTGTGTGTGTGTGTGTGTGTGATATACCATTGACTCAAGACTTTGTGACTTAAAATTATTTATTTTATCTTATATTTTTAAGAGGAAGTTTCATCATGGCAAGGAAGACACCACAGAAGGCCATAATGGGAAACCAGCTTCACATAGAAATAGAGAAAATAGGCCATAAAGTGACCTTTAAAAACTTCTTGGTACTAGAAATATTTTATAGCCTCACTTTCTTGGGGATGAGTTGGCATATATTCATTTAAATGCAATAATTTTGCACTTAAGAATATTTGTTTTCAGGCTGGAAAATTGGCTCAGTGGTTTAAACACACTTGCCTGCAAAGCCTGATGTCCTGGGTTCAATTCTCCAGTACTCATATAATGCCAGATGTACAATGTTGGTGCATACATCTGGAGAGCCTTTGCAATGGTGAAAATCCATGGCAAGCCCTCGCTCCCCCCCCTTCTCTCTTTCTCCTCTACTTGCAAATAAATAAATAAAATATTTTTTTAAAGAATACTTGTTTTAGGCTGGGTGTGGTGGCGCACACCTTTAATCCCAGCACTCAGGAAGCAGAGGTAGGAGGATCGCCATGAGTTCGAGGCCACCCTGAGACTACAGAGTGAATTCCAGGTCAGCCTGGACTAGAGTGAGTCCCTACCAGCATACTTGTTTTTGTAAAAAGATCCTGAAAGCCAAGTAGTCTCTACTGTCTGGGTTAAGTGTAGTGTGTCAGTCAGCACCCTGGTGATAGTTTTTTAGGAGGTCACCATTGAGGAATGCTGGATGATGGACATATGGGGCATACGTATCATTATGTGACTCTCTGTGAATCTACAATCGTTTCAAAATGAAATGTTTGGGGGAATAAAATGTCGTTATTCACTCATACATAAGCAAACCTTATAGAAAAGTAGTTTGTTCTTTAACTTCAATATCAGTACTGTTACATAACAAAAGTACACATTAAAACCTAATCAGAAAATATGATCTAACATGTGCAGCTTCATCATTTTAGAAATAAATATAATAAAAATGTCCAAAAGAATATAGAGTGGTTGAAAGTCACTGAGCAATGGAAAAATTTTAAAAGACAGTGGAGAAGGGACAGACTTATTTTTACTAATACTTTTTTATGCAAACAGTGACTAAATATGTTGTGTAGATACAAAATCAGATTATAAAGAAAAATGGAGATGTTCTGATGGTGTTTGCAGGAAATGATGCTTTTAGTACATAATGATGTAGTTTAGAACAGGCCTAGAAAAATGCTCTCCTGGTACATCATCCCAGACTGTCTTTTCAATAAAGAAGACATATGGTATTAATTATGAGATGGCTATGTGAAAGGCACATGTTAATTCTCACATGAAAGAAGCTGCATAAAATATTTTTATGACTACCATAATCATTATAATAACACCTCACAGATACTTGGCTAGCTTGGAAAAATAATTCAAATTTATGTCAATTGCAGCAGGCTAAATCAAAGAGGTTTCTGTTATCACACCAAGAATAATAGCTCCTTTTCTTTACTGTCAGTGGGAAAATGGGCTAAGAAATGCAGCTGCTAATAATGCTAATATCTCTGGATTTCAGTGTGTGTACATGTGTGTGTGCACAGGCAAATTCTTACCACATGAAGATTTCCTTGTTGTGTTCTGGTTCCAAATCTCCCGAACTCCGTGAATCGACAACAGCTTTCTGCATGGATTCAGATCGCCTTGCCAGTGTTCTTTCTATCACAAGCATGATTTCTGAATTCCTGCTTTATTCTTAAATTTCTGCTCTTTTCCATTCTACATAGCTTTCTAATATCCCTGTGACATAGCACCTGCTTTCTCTGAGCCCTACCTCTGGCTTCCAGATTTAGTTGTCCACCATGACTGTGTAGCTCAGAAGACTCACTGCCTCTGTCCTAGACAACTCAACCCTTAGACTAGAGAGAGTGTCACGTAAGACAGAGCAGGATGGTTTCATAAAAGTAGCTGAGAATAAGGCTTCTCTATCTGATGAAAATACGTATATCATAAGGACAGAAAGTTACATGTGATCATGGAACTGAATGTGACAAAAGGTTACAGGAAGAAGCTAGAGACAAGCAGCCTATTTCTTAAATGCCCCACTCCTTTCCCCAGAGAAAATCACTCGTACCATTTTAATTTGACTTTATTTTGATACTCACTCTGCAATTAACAATTAACCCACAATGCTATTTATTGGTTATTTGGACATTATATATTAGCTATGAAAATGAAGACATGCCCTCACATACTGTTTTACCTAACATCCTCGCCCATCCATTCTTTGTACAAGTGTGATTATCGCAATTTCTCCAGTGGTGTGTGGAGTCGACCTCAAGACCATTGCTTGTACACTAATTCTGGCTTTGCATCAAGCTTCTTTTATGACTTTTTCACAGTTTTCGGTTTCTTTCAGCTGTATTTGACTTTGGTGACCCTGCTTTTCCCACAACATTTCTATCCTTTGTTATACTTCCTGGTTTCTGGCAGCTGTTTCCTCAGTTTTTACAAAATAAATAAAACCAGTATTTTATTCTTAAACCACGTTCCAGTTTTTGAACTCAAAATCAGTTCTAACTATTTCAAAGCAAAGACCAACTTTACCCTACCATAACTGAGACTTTATTCAGTGCAGAGTCAAGTAGAGTTTTCACTTCTTCCTCTGCAGACTCATTATAAGAATCCCATGTCATAGAAACCAGTAAGAGCATGGTGTCAACTTTAATCTTTTTTTTACATTCCACCAGTGGCTCAAAGTGATACAGTTCAGACACCCTAACCTAACCTACAAAAGCATGCCACTTTCCTTCATTTTCCCTGCAGAGCACATCAGGTCTGGCCGTTAGGGAGAAATAGCACACACAGAGGGCTCTCCTGGATAGAAATGTGCAGACTTAATGTTTGAAGAGACTGTATGGATGGGCACTGATTTGAGCAATACTAGTCTACCCACACTGCCTTTCACCAGTTTCTCATTCTTCAGAGTTTCCACAGCAATGTATCCCCACTTGAATACAAATCGCCTGGCTTCCGGGCATGCATGTGATACTGTGCCAAAGAAAATCCCATTCAGACAGAAGTGAAAATGGCAAGAGCATATTTTTATCTATTTCAGGACTATTGTAATAGGAGAGAAAAAAGATAGTGTAGAGCTCCTTTCTAAGTAGACAAGGAAGAAGTGCTTAATTCCTCTATTCCTGACCCTACACTAACCACCATTCCTATCTGCTCTGCTTTTCTTTCCTTGTGTAACATGGAAAGACTTCTTCGATAGATACCTACAGAACAGTTTGAAAATAACCGCAATATTTTGTGGCATCACTAAGGGAATTTATGAAAAGCATGAAAGGCTCATAAAAATCATGTCACTAAATTAGCTATGAGGAGAAGTCATAAAGACAGATATGAAGTGACTATGGAGGGCCACAGAAAAGTTGTCAATTTTAAATTAAAGTAACTACAAATGTAAGGTAGTTGTTACTATTTAAAATATATTAAAGTCCTGTAAGTTATCTATATCTATAACGTGACAGATGTGCTTCTAGTTATGGAGCATATAGCAATAATATAATGAACAAGTCTCTACCTTCATTATATTTATTTTTGTTGAGGAAGACAGATAATAAATATACTTTCAGGTTGCTAAAATAAGTGATGGTATGTGTTTTGGAGAATAGTAAGTTAATGTAACATATAGACCTATATGAACCATGTTGATATGATATTCCAAGTCAACAAAAAAAAATGCCAGAGAGACACTGGGAATATACTTCAGTCAGAAGGAGATTGGAATATGGCAACTAAACAGAATAAAACCACATAGGTCAGGGAAGAAGTTTAATGGTTTGGTATAAGGAGAAAACAATAAATAGAAAGGGAAGTGGCCAGATTTTGGATATAAAGATATAGATAGTGGGGCTATAGAGATGGCTTAGCAGCTAAGGTGCTTGCCTACAAAACCAAAGGACCCAGGTTTGATTCCCCAGAACCCATATAAAGCCAATTGCACAAGGTGGTGCATGCATCTGGAGTTCGTTTGCAGCAGGTAGAGGTCCTGGTGTGTTCATTCTGTCTCCCTCTATCTGTCCCTTTCTCTCTCTGTTTCAAATAAATAAATATTTTTTTTAAAAGATATAGATAGTGCACTCCTCTTTGGATATAAGCTATGAGCAAAATAGAAGGCAAGGCTATCTTCAAGATATTTGGCCAAAATATTGAAGAAAAAATAATCAGTCCCTGAGCTGGATAAGACTATGAAAGTAGAGGCATTGGGGGAAAAGAACAACTCAGTTTAGAATACTGAATTTAAGATGCTCCAGAGACATTCAAATGTATACATTAAGTGAAGTAATACTACGTCTACATCAATATATATGTGTATGTATAAATGATGCATGTGTACTTTTACTGTCCCCTTTGAAGACCTAAAATGATTGACTCCCAAGTACAAATGGCAGAGATACACCTCTAAGGTTAGTATCTAAAGATCGCTTTACTATTTCAGGGACCAGATTCCGTAAAAGAATGGTCAGTGTATGGACTGGAACAAAGACAGAGACATGGAGCCTGAGCTCATTATAGTGCCAGCACATAAGGTAGAGTTTAATAAAGAAGAGAACATGTGACATATGAAAGGAGCTGACCTGAAGATTTTGATCACAGAGTTGAAACAGGGTAGCAATAAAATCAGTTATGACAACTTTAGGTTATGATAGCCCCAGGAAAAATAAATGCTCATGATGCAAATAAATAACTGAATAAACAAATAAGTAAACAGAGGACAATGTTTCCTTATAAAAGAATTAAAATTAGTAAATGTAGATGAAAGTGCATAAGAGAAATTCAGCATTGGAATAGCATAATAGTAGTGTTTCACATGCTGAGGAATGCTAACAGTAAGAAAAAATTTGAAAAAAAAACACAGTGCTTACACAGTGTCTAGTCTCCAAAAATATATTTACTGTAAAGGGAAATAGTAAGTTTAAGATAGAAAATGTCACTGACAGTCCTTTATCCACACAGTCAAGTGCAGCATTGCCAATAATAAGATATATCATGTATTCCTCATATGACGTACAATGTCCGCTTTGTGGCACTCTTGCTGTAAAGATGCAAGTTCAATCTAATCAAAACTTCATTTGAGGGACATTCTGTAAGACAGCATAACAGTTTAAAGTGTCAAAGTTATGAAACATAAAGTATGACATTAGGATTAGAAGAATCTAAGTGTTGTAGTCTGCTTTGAATTGCTGTCAGAAAGCACCTGATCAAGAGCAGCTTGTGGGAAGAAAGAGTTTATTTTGGCTTATAGACTTGAGGGAAAGCTCCTTGATGACAGGAGAAAATGACAGCATGAGCAGAGGGTGGACATCACCTCCTGGCCATCATCAGGTGGACAACAGCAACAGGAGAGTATGCTAAATACTGGCAAAGGGAAGCTGGCTATAACAGCATTAAGCCTGCCCCCCAAAATGCACTGCCTTTAAAAGGATCAAATTCCCAAATTGTCTCCAGATGTGGACCTAAGCATTCAGAACACATAAATTTATTGGGGAAACCTGAATCAAGACACTAAATTCTGCCCCTGACCCCCATAAACTGAAAACCACTCATGATGCAAATGCAATGCATTCAGTTCAACTTTAAAAGTCCCCGTAGTTTTTATTAATTCCAATGATATTCAAACATCCCCACAGTGCAAGGTCTTTTATCTGAGCCATAATCCAAATATACATACATACACACACACACACACACACACACACACACACATATGTGTGTGTATATATATAGATATAATAGCACAGAATAAACATTCACAATCAGAAGATGGAGTCAGGTATAGCAAAGAAATATTCAACCGATACAAGATTTAAAACAAACACGGTTAATATCAAACTCTGTAGCTCCAAGTCCAATATGACAATTCTAGTCGGTAACAAGTCTCCAAGTCTAATAATTCTAACCAGTGATGGGTCTCTAGAGTTCCAATTCCTCCCTTCCAGCTAGGCTATTTACAGTCCCAGAAAACTTCATCTGGGGCTGGCAGCTCTCCTTGTCAGCCATCCCATAGTCCTTACATCTTCACTGGGTCTCCACTGCAGCCCGAGGTTCATCCTCATGGCTCCATCAGATCTCCAGGTAGGCTATCCTCCTTCACACTGCCCACAGTCATTTCCCAAATACAAAACCATGTTGCAAATTGAATGATTCTCTCTTGCCTGCATTTGTTATACTCCATAGTACCAGTTGTGCTACCAATTTGTTAATCCAGGGGGAAAAAAAGCAGACAGGACACTCCTTCAGCATTCAGGCCCCTTCAAAAGAGTCTGCATTCTTCCTGTTGTCCCAATGCAGATCAGCTGGCCCAATCTCAACAGTTGTGATCTCTCAAACACTTACAGCTGAACAGGCAGAAGTTTTAGCCCAAAGATTTCATTTTTTCTGTGCCACATCCTTCTGCTCACACCAGTCCATTTCTGTGCAATGCAACCCTACACAAGTTCTAAGGACACAGCCATAACAGCAAGCCTCTCACACAAACTGCTTCTAGCCAAGTACAGACAATGCTCTCTCTCACCCTCATAAGTCCAACCTCACAGTTCATAGTTCTTACTACATTCAGCTCTTTCAACTCTGACCAGAATGGTCCATCAAACTGTACTTATAGTACTGCAAGGTGTCTCTTAGGCCACGGTTTCAAATTCTCCCACATTCCTCCTGCAAATCAATTCCAAAAGGCCCAAAGCCACAAAGTCCAGTTTTTAGCAGCAGTGACTCTACTCTCAATACCAGTTTTACTATTGAGATTAGCTTTGAATTGTGTCTGAAAACACCCAACCAAGAGCAACTTGTAGGGGGAAAGGGTTTATTTTGGCTCATAGAGTTAAGGAAGAGCTCCATGATGGTAGAGGGAAAACTATAGCATGAGCAGAGGGTAGACATCACCTCCTGGAAACATCAGGTGGATAGCAGCAGCAGGAGAGTTTGCCAGGCAATGGCAAAGGGAAGCTGGCTAAAATATCCTTAAGTCCACCCCCAACAACTCATTCCCTCCAAGAGGATCCAATTCCCAAATAGCCACCAACTGGGGACTTCAGCATTCAGAACACCTAAGTTTATGGGGGACACTTGAATCAAACCACCACATTAAGGTAACACAACCAAAAATAATGTGAAACTTTGAACTATATTCTGGTCTAGTAAAGGTATTTAAATTTATCCTTATGTTAAGAAATCTGGAGCTGGAGGGATGGCTTAGCAGTTAAGGCACTTGCCGGCAAAGCCAAAGGACCCAGGTTTGATTCCCCAGGACCCATGTTAGCTAGATGCACAAGGTGGCACATACCTATGGAGTTCATTTGCAGTGGCTGGAGGTCCTAGTACACCCATTCTCTCTCTCTCTCTCTCTTTCTCTCTCTCTCTCCCTCTTTCAAATAAATAAATAAAAATTTTAAAAAAAGAAAAAAAAGAAATCTGGTTAAATTCAAGTAAGATCTATAACTTGTTTAAAAAGTAATAAAATTTAGATAGCTCAGTGGGTCCTTGCTGTAGTCACATGAGTGCAGAGTTCAGATCCTGGCACCCACATGAAATCTGGGTGTGGCAGCATCACATTTGAGGAGAATCATTGACCAAGGTACCTAATGTCAGCTTATGGCTTCCACTTGCACATGAACATAGGCATTCACCCACAGTACTACAAACATGCATACGCATCCATACATAGGCGTGAATAAACAGTAACAACAATAAGGGCAATGATGAAAAAAATATTTATTTACCTTTAAGGAGAACACTCAATGTTGAGACATTTCTTCTTTGTGATTACAAGACACCAATTCACAATGTCTGTGCACATAGCAGTGAATCAAGAATTTATTAAACAGCTGCATTAAATATGAGTTTAAACTATCACATCATATTAGCATGAACTAGTAGGAATCTGAATTTCTTATGTGTAAAGCTCTTCCATATTAAAACTCTACCTTGAACATAGTGACATATATTTATCAAGAATGTATATGAAAATCACGTAAAAATTTAAACTATGAAAAGTTACTGTATGATGTTTTCGTTAGCAAAAATTTGAAAGTGTGTTCATAGATTCTGAGACCAGAATAGTCATTAGAAACAACTTGTAGTATGTCGAGAGAGAGGTATGGGAAAGGTCTGTCAGTGGAGTGGGTGAGATGTTATCATTGGGCAGAAGGAATCATCTCTGGGGTTCTCTTCACAGCAACATGAACATAACCACTAACAATCAGCATACATTTCATAGCAAGTTCCAAGAAGAGAATTTCTCTATACTCATCATAAAGGAATTATCAAAGTTTAAGGTCACAGGTACAGTGTACATAGATACAGATAGACTTGATCACTTCCCAGTGTGTAAAGGAATCAGATCCTCACATTTTATCTTATGAATATTATGAATAATGAAAACTTAAAACTTCGTGGAATTATGATGAAATCAACCAACTTGGAGTGAAAATAGATTATGTGTGTATGATTTTTTTATATTCATGTGCTTTTAAAAAGATTTACTAGGGCTGGAGGCATGGTTTAGTGGTTAATGCATTGTTTTACTGCAAAGCCAAAGGACCCAGGTTTGATTCCCCAGAACCCATGTTAGCCAGATGCACAAGGTAGCACATGCGTCTGGAGTTCGTTTGCTATGGCTGGATGCCCTGGTGCACACACTCTCTAACTCTCTCTCCCTCTTTCTCTGTCAAATAAATGAATAAGTAAAAATATTTTTTAAAAGAGATTTCTTAAAACTTTATTTTTTTAAAGAAGTTCCAGATTTACAGAAAAATTGAATGAATGTGGCAATTTTCTGTAAATTCTCTTACTTCAACAATGTATGCTATTGACAGTACCTTATATTGGTGTGATACTTGCCTTCCATTTGGTAGTTAATTTTTGATATATTATTATTTAAAATCCACAATTCATATCAAGGTGCATATTTTGTATTTTATGTGTTTTGACAAATACATAATGTCATGAATCCCATTACAGTATCTTTGAGAACGGTTTTGCTGCTCCGTAAGGCCCATGGGCTCTACCTACTCATTACCTTTCCAGAAATTCAGGCAACCACCCATCTTTCTCCTATGTCTATAGTTTTGACTTTCCCAGAATGTCAAATCACTGAAATAATAGAGTGTTTGGGCTTTTGCACTGCCCTCTTTTATATAATAGCATGCACTGACAGCGTGACAGAACATTTCTAGTTAACCGTGAATAGTATTCTGTAGTACAGTATGTTTATCCTTTCACCATTGAAAGGAGTTTGTTTCTAAGTTTTGGAAATTGTAAATAAAGCTATTGTAAAAATTCATGTACAGATTTTGTGTGGGCATACATTTTCAATTCATTTGTGTAAAATACAAAGAATTGCAACTGCTTCGGCATATGGTGGAAAGTATATTTCATACTGTTCAGATGCTGCCAAACTATCTCCTAAACCAGCTGTGTCCTTCCACCTTCCCACGAGCATCGTAGTTTCTGTTACTCTCCATCCTTGTCAGTATTTGGTGTTGTCAGTGTTTTTAATTTTAGATGGTTTATACGCAGGGCCATGGTATCTCACTATTTTAATTTTCAATTCCTTAATGACTTTTTATATGTACTTTATATAATTAGATTTGGTGTGTATGCTTTGGTAAGGTGTAATCTTTCAGATCTTTTGCCTGTTATTAACTAGGTTTGTTTTCTGATTGTCAAGTTTAAGAATTGATTTTATATCATTGTCTTAATAAATATGTGTTTCACAAAAATTTATGATCTGTGAGTTACTATGTATTTGCAACATTCTTTTAATTTTTTTAAAAAAAATTATTGTGCATGTACATTGTACCTGGTACTATGTTACATAGGACATTTTCACACAAATATATAGTGAGAATAATATTTCAGTAAATTCTTTTTGGGAATTTTTTTCTTTTGAGAATTTTTTTTCTTTGAGAGCAGTTCAAGTTCATAGGTAAATTAAGCAGGCGGTACAAAGTGTTTCCATATACTCCCTAAATTCACACATGCATCAACATCCTCTACCAGAGTGGTACTTGGTTATAATTGCTAGTCTATATTGGCACATCATTTTTGCCTAAACACCATAGCTTGGCATTAGCACGTACTCTGTGTGTTTTTTTCATACATGTGTGATGGGAATCATGTCCATATGTGCATGGGTACACATGTGTGTGGAGGCCATAGCCTGAGTTATGTGTGTCTTCATCAGTCACTTTCCACATTACTTTTTTTGTTGCTTTTTTTTTTTTACTTCAGAGAGAGAAACATGCAGAGGGAAAGAGAGAGAGAGAGAGACACAAACAGAGAGAAAATCAGAGTCTCCAGCCGCTTCAAATGAACTCCAGAAGCATGCACCACCTTGTGCATCTGGCTTATGTAGGTCCTGGAGAATTGAACCTGGGTCCTTAGGATTTTTTAAGCAAGCTCCTTAGATGATAAGTCATTTCTCCAGCCCTCTACTTTATTTTACTTGAAAAGGGTCTTCCAGAAAATCTTAAGGATTTTAGGATTATGAGGCCAGCCACTACAACTAGCATTTCACATGGATTCTGGAGAGCCAAACTGTGCTTGTGACATAAGCACCTCACTGAGTACACCATCTCCCCAGCCCAATATTTAACTCTTGATATTTCATGTTTATGGGTTTGGACAAGTTTAGAGTGATGTGTACACAATATTATAGTACCATACAAGGTCATTTCATTGTCCTGACAGTCCCTTGTCATATTCTTTTAATCATGTCCTCCCTCCTAATCCTTCATTTGAATCTTTTAAAACCAGTTTACTGGCACAGGTTGAAAATGATTGAAGAATGTAAAGTACTGGCATGGATTTCCAGGAACCTGACTGGAAAAGGTGCCACTGGTGAAGTACCCTAAGGTCCAGTCTAGTGGTATGCAGAGTACTCTGAGCATTGTCTAGGTCCCTGCTGCTGGCTGTTTGGTCTCTCTTCTTGGGTCTGTGAAAGGGGGGCCACTTCTGCCAGCAATGAAACTGCCCCTAGATCTGTAAAATTCAAACAAATCCCTTCTTTCCATAAACTATGTCTGGATGGTAGACCCGTCATAACTGGGGGTGGCACCATTCTATGGGTGGGGGGTCCTGGACTTAGTAAAAAGGACTAAGTGAGCTGAACACTAACATTCATCACTCCGCATCAAGACTTTGCATTGAATGTGACCAGTAGCTTCATGCTGCTGCCACCATGTCTTCCCCACCTTTATGGATTTTATTTCCTTCAATTGGAGGCTGAGATGAACTCTTCCATCTTTAAGTTGATTCTTGGCAGGTGTTTTGTCATACTACTAAGGAAAGTAACTAATACAACATGATTCCATGTTTAGAAGTATGTCATTAATTAAGGACTATACAATATAATGATAGCCCAAACATTAGGGTTAGCTATAGGCATGAAACAGGTTGTTATGGATTCAGGAAGACCTTGGACCCCAAATCCCGGGTCCACATTTACATTTAACCAAAGAACTAGGCAAATCAAACTGAGAAGAATAATTATTAAATTATTATATTCATGGAGGGAAGTACAGAACCAAGTGAAGTAAGATGAATAGAACAACATGGTCTGAAAGCCCACATTGTAGGCCTCGGAAAACCATTAAAAAAAAAGTTAGAGAGGAAAAAAAAGAAAGTGAAGGGAGCTCCTACCATGTGAAGGTCAAGAGAAGATAAACAGCCCGTGTGGGAGTAGGGGTCAGGGGGATCTCCCCTCATCTCAGCCCATTTGGGAAACTCACCCTAACCTGGAGGCTCAGGAGCAGTCAGGCAGCCCAGAGAGCTTGCCCTCCCCTCATAAACTTACGTATAGCCATATGGTGATGGGCCCTACCTTCCAGCTCAGGTGAGCCACAGAGAATGTCTCGACTGGTCTGGGCGAGGGGCTGTGTCAGGAAGAGGCTAGTTATAATGCCAAGTTCAGGGGCTGATGTTGACCAGCCACAGTGTTAGGATTATGTTTAAATGATCAGAAAGACCTCCCTCCCAGGAGGGGCCCATATTGTTTGTGGGAAAACAGATCTATGCAAGAGTTAAGAAGTCAGATCAAATGTTGATCTTTAGCAGAGTGGAGACTGCAAGGAAACTTTCAGTACCAGTCATCCTAGCTGCTTAACAACGCTACCAGCTACCTGGCTCTCTCAGGAACACACACAATAGTGTGTGCATGTGTGCGTGTGTATGTGTTTATACTACAAAAAGGATTTATTGGATTGGCTTACATGATGCCAGATTGGTAGTCCAACAATGGCTACTTGCATCCTGGAGGAGCTGGATGCTTCAGTGGTGCCAATCTTGTGCTAAAGGACCCCAAGATTCCTGGAGACCCTAAGGTCTTAAGTCCACTTTGAAAGGCTGAAGAATCTGGGCTCCAAGGCCAGCAAAGTATGGTGATAACACGGCAAATACACCAGCAAGGAGAAAGCAGGGGCGGGCAAGAGCAGCACTTCTTTTTCTTGGGCCTCTTTATATGTTGGCTGCTGCCACGAGGACTCTCTACTCCGGGAGGGTTTCCCTTCTTCAGTTTATTCTTGTTGAAATGCCATCACAGCCTGGCTCAGAGGTCTGTGTCTCTTAGTTGATTTCTTGTACAATCAAGTTGGCAATAACTATAAGCCATCACAATATAAAATAAAAATTACAGGTCAAATGCAGCATACATTGGATTATATTCAAGGTAGGAGTGTCAAAATGAACTTTGTCTCTATTTAGCAAGATTTTTTTTTTTTTTTTTTTTTTTTGGCTTTTCGAGGCAGGGTCTCAGTCTAACTCAGGCTGACCTGGAATTCACTATGTAGTCTCAGGCTGGCCTCAAACTCACAGTGATCCTCCTACCTCTGCCTCCCGAGTGCTAGGATTAAAGGCATGCACCACCATGCCCGGCCTCATCCACCTAGTTTTTAATCTTTACTGAAGCTTAATTTGGTTCTCCAAGCCATGTTCAAATTAGAAATTTAGACATATGTGTGAAATAATTTTTTTAATTCACAAGTCCTAAGATCAAATGCTGAGCTATTATGCTTTTCACATATTAAATACTGCCAACAGTTGCTGTGAAATAAATGGTAAAAATTAATGGCTACAAATAACTATTGTCAAAGTATCCTTCTTTTTCATTAGCTTTTCTTAACTGAAAATATAGAGAAATGATATCGTTACTAGGAGAATTTCTTTACGACTGTAAAATCAATATATTATGGCTGGTATTTTGAATATAATAGAATTCATACTGAATCCTATAAAAAGTTTCACATTTTTAAGAGAAACAAACTTAACATAAAATTGTTACCTTCATTAAATCCTGCCTAACTTCCATACTTCTCAGTTCTGAATAACATTCAACTTTATTTTAAACCAGCATCAACTGTTCTTCCCTTAATACCTCATTTACACTAAAAACATAGGTAAGAGATGACCCCACTGTGTTCTATCAGTATCACCAAAAACTTCAATACACCCAAGACAATAAGAGAATGAAAGCTGAAAAATTTGCAAGTTGACGAGTATGCAAAAGACACTGCTTGGCTAGTGGGTGGGTTTATAGAATACATTTTTGATGCTTTATCAAAGTCTTTTACTAGATTCCGTTTGGTTATCTATTTCATTTTTTTCCACACATTTCTTTGCATTTGTTTCTTGGTTGGATTATATTTTTAAGTATCTAATTGTAAGGCCACCTGTGGATGGTGCCTTCTGTCTACTATCATTGGCATTGAAATTCTGTTTGTTCCATTTCTGGTATCATACAATTTTACAGTCTTTTTATGTCCCACTGACAAATTAGACTTTCATATACAGTAAATGTATGCTACATCATACTTAAAACTCTGGGACTGGAGAGATGGCTCAGATGTTAAGGTGCTTGCCTGCAAAGCCTAATTTCATGGGTTCAATTCCCCAGTGCCCACATAAGCCAGATACCCAGAGTGGTGCATGCGTCTGTAGCTTGTTTACGGTGGCTGGAGGCCCTGGTGCACCCATACATTCTCGCCCTCTCTCCTTCTCTCCATCTCTGTGCTTGCAAATAAATGAATAAAATATTGTTAAAATTTCTGGAAATAATAGCATGCAGTAATACAATGTTTTAGAAAAAGAAACTTGTATTTTTTTGTAAAAAGATATTAAGTTATGCTGACAGTTGATGCTCTCAGAATCTGCCTCATCTATTCATCTTATGTTTGCCCTCATATTGCCCTCTAAATGGCAGAGCAAGCCTCCTCACCAAGTGCAGTATCTCTCATTATTTTTTGTCCATCTCTTCCTTTCTTTGCTTTAGGCTCTTTTGAATCTAGGCATCATTTCTTCACTTCCCTCACTACAGTTCACCACTAATATATGATGATTCTTTGGAGGCAGGATTAGCACAGGAATTGTAATAAATCAAGTACTTCTTTTATACCAACCTAGAGGAGAGATGCGTCATTGATGCCATTGCTCCGTCCCCCATCATGCCTGATTTACTCTCTATTCAGAGTATAAACTGCTTATTTACTCATTTTTAAAAACGGTTTGTTCCTACTATACCCTCATCTCTCTGTTATATCTTAGGGGTGTGATAGGAAGGAAAAAGTAAGAATAATTCCTCACTCTTTTTAAGCATGACAATTTGGTTTAAGAAAATGCACATCAAAAAAGAAATATTCTTATACAAATGAAATTGCCCTATGATAAGTTCTATAGACAGTATGGTATACTCTGAAGTGATATAAATAGGCAGTATGAATCCTGTCCTAAAAATGTAGTGGGAAGTGGCCATTGATCTGAATTAAAATTAGACTTGGAATTAGCAAAGCTGGAAGAGAGAAAGACGTAGAAAATACTGAAGAAATATTCACTCATAAAAAATAAATTAGCATGATCCTATGGAACTGTAGAATGTGATCTGTTTGGAAAATAGGATCTTTGCAAATATAACCAACAAAGGAAGAAGGCTGTATGTGTGGGAGAGAAACCTAATCAAAAATTGATGCCTTCATAAGAATGGGGAAATTAAAACACAAGAGGTACACAGAATATAACTCCTAGATATTAAGGGAGAATGCCAGGAGTAGTTTGAGACAGAAACTGGGCTGATGTGTCAAGAAAAAAAAAAATAACAATGACTGGAGCAAACACCAGAACCTGGTCATAAGACATGGACTGCTTCTCCATTCGATCATCCAAAGGAATGGCCTCTGCTAGCCTCTTATTTTCAGATGGCTAACCTCCAGCACTGTGGATTAATAAATTAGTGTGGTTTTCAGCTACCACTTTGTTGTACGTCACTATGGCATTGTTAGAGAACAACTGCAAGATAAGAAAGAATTAACTAAAAAAGAAAAGAAAAATAGCCACCAGGTTGGTGGCCACCTGCCATCAATCCCAGCACTCAGGAGGCAGAGATGGGATGGCAGTGAGTTTGAGACCAGCCTGGGACTATGCTGTGGACAGCTCCACATTGCTGAGACGAGCATCCAACCAAAGTTGATTAGAGGAAAAGGTTTATTTCAGCTTACAAAGTCCAGGGGACTCGGTCAAGGGCAGAAGAAGCTGCTTACTTCATACATACTTCATACATCCAGGCATCTGGCTTTATGTGGGTATTGATTGATTGAATTGATCCCAGGCCATCAGGCTTTGCAAGAAAGCACCTTGAACCACTGACTCATATCTCTAACCCCCTCACAGATTTTACAAAATTGTAGAAGTTGATCTTAAGTGAACAAAATTTTTAAAAAAACTGCTGTATTCATCATTTTTTTTCTCATTGCTATGACAAAGTATTTCACAAAAGCAACTTAAGGGAGGAAGGATTTATTTTGGCCAGTAATTTTAGGCAATCTCAGTATATCATAGCTAGGAAGATATGGCGGCAGCCTTGACTCTGTCCATTGTATAGGGAATATGTCACTGCTGCTTCTGGCCTTGTGGCTGGCCGAGAGGAGGACATGACAGGACAAGACCAGGGATAATAAACTCCCAGCCACCCACTCACGGTGTTGCAGTCATGTTTGCATTACTGGTAAATATCATCCTACCAAGAGAAGCTTGTGGGAAAAAAAGAGGTTTATTTTGGCTTACAGGATCGAGGGGAAAGCTCCTTGATGGCAAGGGGAAATCATGGCATGAGCAGGGTGTGGACATCACCCCCTGGCCAACATCTGGTGGACCATAATGACAAGAGAGAGTGCCAAACACTGGCAAGGGGAAACTGGCCACCCATAAGCCTGCCCTCAACAATACACCACCTCAAGGAGGCAATAATCCCCAAATCTCCATCAACTGGGAATCTAGCAGTCAGAAGCCCTAAGTTTATGGGGGACATCTGAATCAAACCCCAACACATGGTGACCTATGTCCTTCAACGAGATCCCACCTTCTCAGAGTTCCACAAGCTCCCAAAATAGCAAAATCCACTAGATGGGCCAAAGCCTTCAAAACATGAACTTATGGGGATACTTATTTGAACAGATCAGAACCTAATAAACTTAAATGGGGGGGGTGCTGGAGAGATGCCTTAGCGCTTATGTAACATGACTGAGAAGTCTAAGGACCCAGGTTCGATTCCCTAGGACCCACATAAGCCAGATGCACAAGGTGGCACATGTGTCTGGAGTTTGTTTGCAGTAGCTAGAGGCCCTGACACACCCATTCTCTCTCTCTCTCTCTCTCTCTCTCCCTCAAATAAATAAATAATGAAATATTAAAAAAAGAGTTTTGGAACACTCTCAGTGTTTTTGTCAGTTTATGAGATGCATGGTAACTCTGGGGAATCAGTGTGCTGGCTGTGAAATCGTACTTTATTAACTACCCCAGTGTTCAGCTCACACTGTACTTCCTCCTAGCTGTTATCAACCAGTGACTGAGCACAGGGGAGTAAAGCAAGCTGCGTCGCTTCTCTTCAAAGTAGGATTGCTTTCTAATGTGAACTTTTACCCGAGGGCACGGTCAAGTGCTTCCAAACTGCTTCGGAAGCATCCAGCACTGGCTTCCGTCACACTCACTGAGCTGATGTCTCTATTTAGGAGGACACCGAGGAGAATTAAGCCACACAACTTTAGCCCAACTCATCCCACAGGTAAGTTCTAACACCCCAAGAGCAACGCTGCCGATGTTCCACGATCATCGCACCCAGGTGCCAGTGCTGTCACTGAATTCCTGCTGCCACCTCCTCTATGGCCAACCCGGGTACAGTAAGTACTTTATCAACTCTTTCTGCACTTCCTATCACCCCTTAGGGTTCAAAGACCCAGTAAGTGGTAAATAAGCACCTGAGATTGCATCAGTGTCTGCAAAGCTCATGAGAGTAAAAGGAATGATGTTCTGTAGATTATTCTAGCATAAGACAACACATTCTGTCCACAGATATTCTATGTAAGGGGCAGCAAAGCCAAATTAGTCAATGTGAAGTTATTTGAGAGGAATCAGAAATATTCATAAGAAATGCCACCCAAATTTCTTGGTAAATAATGAAGGAAAAAAAAAGTTTAATTAGGAAAGTAAAAGTAAAGCTAAGTCTTATTTAAAAAATCTTATTTTGACATATGTTTAGCAGAAATGATAGCTCACATTAAGTTTTAGGAATCTTGGATGTTTTATGTGTGATTATTCTAGCTGTTTCTTTTCTATTAGTTAAATGTAACATTGTTAAATTTAAGTTTTTAAACAATGATGGCTATTTCTATAAATTATTCAAGGGTTCAATCAAAGTTTTAGGGCTGGAGGGATGCCTTAGTGGTTAAGGCACTTGTCTTCAAAGCGAAAGGACCCTGGTTTTATTCCCCTGACCCACATTAGCCAGATGCACAAGGGGCACATGCATCTGGAGTTCATTTGCAGTGGCTGCAGGCCCTGGCATGCCCATTCTCTCTCTCTCTCTCTTGTTCTCTATCAAATATATATATTTGGTCTTTTGAGGTAGGGTCTCACTCTAGCTCAGGCTAACCTAGAAAAATAAAATATATTTTTAAAGTTTTAAGTAGCTTCTCCTAATCCTTTGATATTCAAGTCATTTTCTTTTGAAATGTAAGCCATATTCTTATCCTTTTTCTTGATTTCCAACTATGTTCTGTCACTTCAAGGCATGAGAAAAATGCAGCCTTGGCTTCAGATTTCCTGGAGCCTAACTCATCCAACTTTGACATAAATGAGAGACACAAATAACCAAATGTGAAATATTTTTTGTTTTCAAGTGGGGATGAGCTATCATAAATTTATTGTCAGACCTAAACAGGTGTATAGTCATAATAAAGTCTAACACACAGTGTACAGTCAGAGAATAAGTCTAATACCATAGTGCCATTTGACTATATTTTGTCCAAGATTTCACGGCATCCAAATCCACATTCTTGGCCTTTCTGAAGCCATGCATTTATTGTAAGCTTTACACTTTCATTTTGCAACTCAATTATATGTTCTGTATAATTGTACTTTGTATGCTCAAGGTAGACAAATAGAAAGGCAGATAAATGAGAAATAACATGTAGATAAATGTTTATGCACATTAGCAAGAAATTTATTCCAATGTTGAAAAATTGGCATAATTGGTCTAATCGGTGAGAATAAATTCTATGTTAAACAAATAGGAATGCCTGAGTGGGGACTAATTGACTAAGCGGCAGTTAATTTAGTGAATATTTTATGTATAACTATGTTTACATGCATTCCAATAAAAATTTATGGAAAATAGAATCACAGTTACATAATGTAAGACAGGTGGTAAAACAGGTCTTCCAGACCCAAGCTGGAGATTTCTTTTCAGTTGACTTAGTTTATCTCAGTTACTGAATTGAAAAATGACTATTTTAGAATGTAAAAATATTTTCATGTTTAAAGTTGGCCAAAAACTCATAGAAACAACAAATATTCAGATAAGCTGGCTTTTTTTTTCTGACCATTATCATAAATGCTGATGAACACAACACAAAAATATCTTATGAAATTGCATTTAAAAATTTGTGTCTTAGAGAATTTGTCTTTTCCTTGCTTTTACTATGTAATGCTGACAATAGGAAGAAAATTGAAAATTTCTCCCCATTTCTCTTAGCAGAATGACTAAAGGCCTTTCTATGTTTTAGAAAGTCATTCTTGGACTGAGAAGATGGTTTAGCTGTTAATTAAGGCACTTAACTGAGAGGTCTAAGGACCCAGGTTCAATTCTCCAGGACCCACATGACCCAGATGCATGAGGTGGCACATATGGCTGGAGTTTGTTTGCAGTGGATAGAGGATCTGGCTTCTCTATTCTGCCTCTCTCTCTGTCTTAAATAAATAAATATATAAATAAGGTTTTTTTTTTTTTTTTAAAGAAAGGCATCCTTGCCTTTCCATCTCTATCAAACACTCTTATTTTCCATAACAGTATCCTTGAAAGGGTTTGCTATTCATCATGCTATCTCTCTTACCACAGGGCCTTTGCGTACACTAGTTTTTCCACATAGGTTACATATGTGATCTATTACATAGATTTACCAATCCCACCCTTGCATACAAATCTCATTAAATTCATACATTCAACTTACATGTAGTCTGGGGAGAGTTTTTGATAATCTAAAAATTTTAGTACTATTATAGAACAGGATGGTTCTTAATCATTACTGTGGGTATTTCATAAAAACAGAAAATATGTCTTCATTGTCACTGGCTATCTACAAGTACTTAGTAGAGTTCTAACCATCATATGGTCAGTGCTCAATACATATTTATCACATAATGAAACGTTTTATATAGGTTAATTAATAGGCCTCACAGTCAATAAATCTAGTTTCATTTTATGCAATTGTGAGTGCATTTCCAAAGAGCCAATAGCTTGCATGAAATTGATGCCAACTTCTTTGCCTCATGAATGAGAACAATGATAATTCAGAGTTCATGATTCTTTTTGGTTATTGGGTCAATAAGCAGAAAAGGTGTTCAACCAGTGTTTCTGTTTTCAACTCCAAGATTTAATCTATTATATTACCCTGCATATTTTTAACATTTATTCAATACCAACATTTAAATAAAGCATTGCATATACTATGCACAGTCCTAGGTTCTACAGATACTGGGATAAAAGACACATATCATTGCCGGATATAAATCAAAGAGTGTTTACAAGGAATGAAGAATGCAATCCTTGCTTACAAAATGTTACATAGAAATCAGAAAATTTCTAGCTATAAATCCAGCAGCAATAGGGCTGGAGAAATGGCTCAGCAGTTAAGGTGATTGTCTACAAAGCCTAGCAAACTGGATTTTATTTCCCAGTACCCACCTAAATCCAGATGCACAAAGAGGTGCATGCATCTGGAGTTCATTTGCAGTGGCTAGAGGCCCTGGCACACTCATTCTCTGTGTCGCTTTTGTCTCTCTCTGCTTGCAAATAAATAAATGAATTTTTTAAAAAAATTCAACAGCCATAGAAAAATAAAATCATATATATTTTCACACAGAACCATAGAATGGTATGGTGGTATTTGAATGTTTTCCACCTTGTGAGTTGCTTATATACTCTTACTTCCCTTACTTTTAAATAAGAAAACTGAAACATTACTAAGCTATTAAAAAGCAAATGTCTGTTTAAGACAAAGAGGCGCTGTGATCAGAGCTGCAGCCTCTGGAACAGTCTGAGGGTGGGATCTCTTTGTAAAATTCACTTCATTAATGTATCTATGTTTTATGATAATAGAAAGTTCAAGCTTCCAAACTGCTGAACTAAGGATATGTTTTTCATTATAGTAAAAAATAAATATAATGACCATGACATTATATATTCAATAATTACAAAGAATGCCCTTTTGAATGTAATAATGTAGGAACTATAGTGCTAATAGTGTATTTTAATAACAATGTGACTGAGTAGTGGTGGCGTGTTCACATTTTTTCAATTACATGTACTGGCTATAGAGAGAAATTTGGACATATATAGAAAAACTGTGTACTTGAAATAGGTAATAAAGATATTATCTGCATTTTTCTTAGAGAAAAAAAATGAAAGTGGGGGGGCAGACCATGAGGGAAAGGAATGAACAAATGGAGGGAGAAAGAGAGGGAGGGAAAATGCCCCATCTTAGAATTAATGTAGATAACTGTGACACTTGGTTCAGCTCATGTGATATTTCCCGGCTAAATCAAATGTGAAGCTCAGAACACACTCCTTTGTATTTATCCCTTGACTATTAAGATTTCACATGCTTTCAAGTTCTGGTCCAGCTCTTTCTGTCTGTTGATTCATATTGAGTGAAGAAATGCAGATCCATTCAGGTTTGTTTCTCCTCAAATTCCTCTCAGTATTTGTCAGTGAATTTTGGTCTATTTTAACATAGGAATTAAGAGGCAGCATCATAGATCATCTATTCCCTAAGTATGGGAATCTTTTGTGAGGTTTAAGATTGGTTGTCACCCTGACAAGATCTAGAATCACCTATGGGACAAGCCACTGGACATGTTTGTGAGAGCATTTCTAGATTATGTCAATTAAGATGGGCAGACTCGGGCTGGAGACATGGCTTAGCGTTTAAGGTGCTTGCCTGTGAAGCATAAGGACACATGTTTGACTGTCCAGATCCCATGTGATCAGATGTACAAAGGTGAGACAAGTGCAAGGCTGCACATGCCCAGTAGGTGGTGCAAGCATCTGGAGTTGAGTGCAGTGGCTGAGGCCCTGGCATGCCAATTTTCTCTCTTCTTCTCTCTCTCTTTCTTGCTCTCTCTAAAACAAACAAACAAACAAACAAACAAACAAACAAACAAATAAGGGAAGACTCACCCTGTGGGTAAAATTATTCCATGGGCTGAGGTCTTAGACTACATAATAAAGAAGGGAAAAAAGAAGAAGAAAAAGCTGAGGACTAGCATTTATCTTTCTCTGTTTCTTGTTGTGACCAGTTGCCTCAAGATCTTGCTGCCATCCTTCCTTGCAATGATGTACTATACTCTCAAAGTATGATCCAAAGTAAATATTTCGTTCCTTATGCTGCATTTGTTAGAAATTTTTCTTCACTTAGAACAATAAATAATAAAATCAGAAGCAAGGGACCATAGGTGTGAAAAGCCTTACTATGTGGTTCTTAGTCCTTTGGAATGGTTTGGGGGAAGAATGTGCAAGAGTTTCAAATTCTGTGATAGAAAACACTAAAGTGCTTTTTCTGGGCCATTCTGATAGGAAACTGGACTGCCAGAATGCCAAAAAAAAAAAAAAAAATGCAAATAGTGTTTGCCTAGCCCATGAGGGTTCAGAGGGGATCAAGGATTCTATCCAGAATGAGGAGAGGAATTTTTTAAAATTTATTTTTATTTATTTATTAGAGATGGAGAGAGAGAGATTGAGAATGGGCACTCCAGGGCCTTTAGCCACTGCAAACAAACTCCAGAAGCATGTGCTACCATGAGCATCTGGCTTACGGGAGACCTGAAGAATAGAACCTGGGTCTCTAGGCTTCACATGCATGCGCCTTAACCACTAAGCCATCTCTCCAGCCTGAGGAGAGGAAATTTTTGAGCAGTAATAGAATTGTATAGATTATGGAGGCTTTTGAACTTGGACATAATGCATTTTACATTATAAAATGGCCATGAGACTTTGGGGACAAGGGATTAAAAAGCTACATGTTAATGATTTTTGTTGTCAACTTGACAATGTTGCAGTTCATCTTGATTATCAACTTGATGGTATTTCTGTTTGTCATGAACAAAAAAATTTGGGGGCATGTCTGTGAGCAAGTTTCTAGATTAGATTAATTAAGATGAGAAGACCCACCCTAAATGTGGATGGCACTATTGCCTAGCCTGGGATCTGGACTGACTGAAAAGGAGAAAGTAATATGAGCACCAGTGTTTATCAGTCTCTGCTTCTTCCTAACTGTGGCTGAAATGAGGCCGGTGGCTTCAAACTCCTGCCACGTGACCATAAATACAAAAATTAGAAAATTACAAGGTATTTTACATTTTAAAATATTTATTTATTTATTTGAGAGAGAAAGGAAGAGTGAGAGACAAAGAGAGGGTAGGGGAGAATAGGCTGCAAACCAACTCCAGATGCATGCACCCATCTTGTGCCCCTGGCTTACATTGGTTCTGCAAAATCAAACCTGAGTCCTTTGGCTTTGCAGGAAAGTGCCTTAACCACTTAGCCATCTCTCCAGCCTAAGTTATTCTAATTTAAATAAATTAGAATCAATTCAAGTATGTGCTTAAATTATTTACCCATGACTTTAATGCATCAATGGTTTCTTATCATAGTTATTTTTTTATGACAAGTAAACGTTTGGTTCAAATACTAGCTCTCTATTTTACTGTTGTGTGAATGTGGATGAGGCTCAGTTACCTTATTTTGGAAGATATCTTATTGTGAAACATTCTAGAATGGATAATCTTTAAACCCAGATTGTCCTCATTTCTTTTTCTCCATATTCTCAGCTATTTTTTTAATCAAAACACTATTTAATAATTATTTATTTATGCCATCATAGAACGTAACAAGTAGGTCACATTGTCAGTTATATTCCTACTGAGGCCTGTTTCTGTGCCTTGTCTTTTATCAGTTAGCTTTAGCTTGCTATCTGATGGAAATATAATACTGTCATTAAATTTCAAGTAGAAACATACTGACTGACTTTTCTATTAGAAAAAAATATTCTAAACAAATATCCTCTGATGTTTCTTGACAGTTGTTTGAAGTGTTGTGCCATTTTTCTCTCTGAAGCAGGATCAGAAATTAAGGAAAAACGCAAAATCTGGTAGAAATATTTTAGTCACCAAAGCTGTTCAATGCAAAAATCAGATACCATGATTGTTTATTTTATTTTAAAATTTTTATCCTAGACTTAAGCAATAAATTTGAGTAAAATTAGCCTAGAAAATGAGGGCATCTGAGCAAAGCTTCAAACAGAGAAATTGATCAATGTAACCTACAGAGATAGTGATACATTGGTTTTTTCAGAAAAGAGGACAAAGGAAGCATCTTACTATATCAGCTATGAGAAATGGAAGTTATTAAAGAGCTAAGACACGATAGGGATGCAATTATGAGAGTGGGCAAACCTACTGTATCAATAATCAGCCTTAATAAAATGGAATCTGTGAAAGAGAGATTAAGAAGATTGGATGACACTTGAACACCTGGAGAACACCTAATCTTTAAATCTAGCTAAGATCAAGATGGTGTACCACACTTCTCAGAAATATATCAGCTGAGAGCAGAAGAAGGGGAGGGAAAGGAGAAAGGAACTGTGTAACTCAGGCTACATAAAGTCATGATGAATGTCTTAGAGAATTCATCTTTAATCAATCTGTTTCAACAGCTAACTGTAAATTCTTCCTAGTAGTATCTTTGCCTTAATTCATCCATCCATCCTCAATGAAATGCTATCTTTCAACATTCTATTGAATGGCTATAGGGTTTGCTAGATTAATTTAATCAAAATCACAGTAATGGCATCAATTGTCTCACATATACTCACACGTACACACACATACACACATATTTTATATGTATGCAAAACACAGCTAAAGTTTGTAAATATTAAACTTGGTATTTCTAGCAGTGAACAATGGATAACTCTTTTGAAATGGTGTGACAATAAGTCCTTGACAGAAACAGCCACTTCAGGAATGGTTGTACAGACATAGATTACAGCCCAATGATGGGTTAATCTAGTTGTATTAGCAACTGAAGGAGAAAAGACAGAAAGCAAAGAGGAAGTGCATGGATGGAGGGAGTTTGTTGAAGTACTGAGCAGACCTTACTTCTTTCTTGAGGAGGTGGTGCCGGGTGGGCAAGATGACTCAGTGGGTTAAGATTGTTTACTGTGCAACCATGAAGACTCGAGTTTGATCCCCGGAACCCATGTAAAATACGGGTCAAGCTTGGTCATGCAACAAGCCCAGGCACCCCAGCACTGAGGGAATGCTGAGACTGCAGTATGGCCAGGGCGTGCTGATCAGCCAGGATGGGCAAAGAATGGAGAACTGCAGGTGCAGTGAGTGACATTCTCTCAAGGAAATAAGGCACAAAAGATAGGACACTGGTGTCCTCCTCTATCTTCCAAATGCATGTACAGGACGCCACACATCTACACACACACACACACACACACACACACACATTACACACACAACATAAAGAGAAAGAGAGAGGATAGAATATATCTTTAATTTTGGTAACAGTTACTTTAAGTTTTTTTAAAATATATTTTTATTATTTATTTATTTATTTATTTATTGGGGGAGAGTTAGAGAGAGAAAGAGAGACAGAGAGAGAGAGGATAGATATTCGCCAGGGCCTCCAGCCAGTGCAAACAAACTCAGATGCATGCACCACCATGTGCATCTGGCTTACGTGGGCCCTGGGTAACTAAACCTGGGTTTTTTGGCTCCACAGGCAAGCACTTTAACTGCTAAGCCATCTCTCCAGCCCATAAGTTAAGTTTTTAATCCAACCTCTAAGTTTCTTTCTACTATGAAAAAAGACTGCAGCAAAATCATCAAAGTCTTAATTGACTATATTATTCACTTCTAAAATTATTTTCTACTGTAACTCATAAAAAGTAGAGATGACAATATAGTTTTAATTTTTCAGTCTAACAGAAGAATAAACTGTACTTTCATTTTCCTCTGTCTAAATTAACAAAAAGGAATAAAGGGTATGATAATGGTATTTTAATTACTAGAATCTATGCTAGTAAAAAGGAAACATTTGCCCCTGTAAAGAAAAAAAAAATGAGATGGAAAAGTATGAGAAAATTAGGTGTTATTGCATCATACCAAGACAAGCCCTTTATAATGTAGGACCAAAGAGATAAATCTATGGATAAGGTTGTAAGTAGCTTTCATGGAAAGATGCATTTCATAAATCCAAGAATGGAGATTGTCTAAAATATCTTACCCAGTCTGCTTTTTTAATCTTAACTATTAGTTTTAAAAGCCAGAACCTGGAAGCATGGAATAAAACAGGCTTAGTGTTAGAATAGAAAGACCATGAAAACCCTCCTCTCTCAAGGCACCACACTGGCATGATATCTTTGATATTTTCTGAAGAAACAGAATCGTGTAATGTACTAGCCTCCTTGTAAGGTAACATTTCCTAAAGCGCTAGAAAGATTAGAATAACATTAAGAAACAAGAATCACAAAACTCACCAAAGCTATCACAAATGTTCTTTGCTGGAGCTGAAAATGGGGTTTTTCATGGATTGCTTTTGAAGCTATGTGAACAAATTTTTCAAAGTATGTGTTTAATAAATATCCTATTTAGTCTTTTAAAACTAGCGCAACAATGGGTTCATTATCACATTGGAATTTCTCCATCTTCCACCAGTTCTAGGTAGAAGACCTGGTTTTTAAGTGCTACTATATCCTCAGTTTTATGGATCTGTTAATGTTTCTCTACAAAATTAGAGATATATTGATCCCAGGAAATCATTTCTTGTGTTCAGAATTATGATGATTTCCTTTTATTGCTTTCATGAATGTTGATTTGGCTGGTCTGGCCAACATTTGGATTTGTGATGCCACTAATTTTAACTTGAGTGTTAAAAATGACATACAACATCACCTATCTTGCCTGTGGCTCGTTTGCCTTTTGTGATTTATTCATCAGTGGCCATGAACTCTAAAGGAATAATGGGTTATTATTTTTACTGTCTCCTGAGGTATCTACAATATTTCTTCTTCATACATCATTGAATGTTTACCAAATAATTGCCAACTGTCTCTTTCACATTACACAAATGCTCATTATTCAATTTATGGAAATACTGGCATTATTTCATTAGTTAAAGTACTCTGTGTCATTTCATCTCAAGAAATGTTGAGGGGGAAAATCTCAAATTAAAAAAAATCACACTTATTTTAAAATAATTACTTATTGTCTAAAGTGAGGCACAAGATATTCTAGTTTTTTAATTCCTTGGAAAATAAAAGGTAGAAATTCAGTCAATTTAGTTAATTAACACCAGTTTTGCCTGAGACAAGTGCTATAAACAGCCTTATTATTCAGCTCACATGTTATCATTATAGCAAGAAGCATTTATGATGCTGAAAAAAAAATGAAGAACAATGTGGCTGTCACAGAGACCTTAACAAGGCCACTTATTTATTGATTGAAAATTAAAAGATGTTTAAATGTGAGATCCATTGTTTGGTTACAAACATGATTTCAGTTACTTAATATGACTTTACACCAATAATTAAATGTTTCCTGTGCTAATAAAGTCTGAAGATGTGATCAGATAATAAACATTTATTTGTGGGTTTGTGTGCATGTGAAAACCATTACATGTGTGCTGCAAAAATAGAATAAAATAGAAAATCATGTTATGGTATGTATAGCTACAGACATGTTCCTCATGCTCCCTGCTCCCCACGTACGCAGCTTCCCTTATCAGGTCCCCCACTACAGCATCCATCTGTTACAGTTGCTAGGTTTTTGGTGACAGGATTGCACAAGTCTGGAGTTTCTGTCAGGGCCCCCTCCTTGTGTTGTAGAGTCATAGGTGTGAATATTAGTACCATGCTATGTCTTCAACACTATAGTTATCAGACACAGTAGCCTAAATGCCCTCAAATTTTTCTATGATCAATCTATGAAATCTCTTCATAGCTCCCTTCAACCCTTGGAAATCTCAGCACTTTTTCTTCTCCATAGTTTCGTCTTCTCCAGAATATTGTATAGTTGCAATCACACAGGTGTTAGCCATGCCAGGAGGCTTGCCTGTGTATTAATTAATATGCAGTCAAGGTTCCTGCACGTCTTTTCATGACGACAGCTCATTTGTTTTTAGTGCTGAAAACCAACTAATTTATGGTTGCTGCACAGTTTATCCATTCACATACAAAGAACATCTTATTTTTAGAAGCATTTTATTTATTTATTTATGAGGAAGAGACAGAGAGAGAAAATGGGCATGCCAGGGCCTCCAGTCATTGCAAACGAACTCCAGACACATGTGTCACCTTGGACATCTGGCTTACATGGGTACTGGGTAACCAAATCTGGGTCCTTAGGCTTTGCAGACAAACACTTTAACTGCTGAGCTATCTCTCCAGCCCACAAAGAACATCTTAAAAATACTAGAAAAGCAGCTGCACACATCATTGTGCAGACTTTCATGTAAAGTAAAATAATAAGTCCTTGGGCAAATACTGAGAAGCACACTTGCTGTTTATAGTTTTTTAAGGCTGTTTAGTTTTTTAAGAAGACTTCGAAATACCTTTCAAAACGACTGCTACCTGTTGCATTCCCACCAGAAATGTAGTAGAGTTCCTGTGGCTCCACACTCTCATTACATTTATATCTCACTGTGAAATCAGGTGTTAGGTGCTTAGGAATATCTCTGAACCCCAAACCCTAGATTGGTGTCTAGTGCTAACCAAAGGATTAGATAAAATAAGACTGAGAAAGACAATTATTAAATTATATTTATTGAGAGGAAGAGAACCAGGGGAAAGAAAATGAATAAGCCCACATGGTCTGAGAGCCCCCATGGTGGGCCTGAAAGAAACAAAAAGAGAGTTAGTGAGGAAAGAAAAGAAAGTACAAAGAGCTTCTCCATGTGCACAAGAGGAGGTAAAGGGCCTGTTTGGCTCAGGAAGAGGCTGAACTTGACCAACCATAAAGTCAGGATAAAATTTAAATTCTAAGGGCACTTGTCTGTCAGGGAGAGGCCAGGTTATTTGTGGAAAAACAGATCTCCTTTAGGCAAGAGATAAGGAGTCAGATCACTCTTTGATCTCTAGCAAGTCCAGGTTGAAGAGGGCAGACATTTCTGCCTTTCCTTTCAAAGGCCCAGTCACCCTAGCAAAGCTACCCACTCCCTGTCAGTCAGGCCTTTGCTGATTTGCTTTTTCCTGAGGGAACATGATGTGAAGAAACTTTTATTATGCTTGTTTTCCATCTGCATTCCTTATCTGATGAGCCACTTGCAAAGAAGTCTTTGGCCTATTTTTTTTAACCCACCTATTTTCTTATTGTTGAGTTTTAAAAGCTATTTGTATGTTTTAGATAAAAAGAAGAGCTAGGGAAATGACTCAGTGGCCAAAGGCAATTGCTTGCAAAGCCTGCCAGTCTGTGTTCAATTCCCCAGTATCCACATAAAGCATCCACATAAAGTCAGATGAAATATGTGGTGAATGCAACTGTTTGCAGTGGCAAGAGGCTCTTACATAAGTAAATGAATAATAAATAAATTATTTGATATGTTTGAAAAAAAGTCTAGTTCTGTCTTTTCACTAACTTTGAGAATATAAAATGTCCTTACAAAGGAAAAGCAAGTGTGAGGAAAGCAATAACTTATTTTATGCAAACTTTCAGCTGTGAAATAATTATTTTTCTCTGAATTATAGATGATTTGACTTTTACTGCTTAGGTGGCAATAATGTTTGACTAAGACTTCTTGGATTCTGAGAAGAATCAATCTTTTATTACTTTTTTTTTTTTTTACTTTTGCTGGTTTGATATGAACCACAGAAAGCCAAATTCTCACTATGTGAAATATGGAATTAAAATGTTACAGACAATCAAATATAGACTATTAAAAGATGTATTGTCACAGCTCAATCAAATTTAACATAGATAAATTAGTCATTTTATGTTACTTTTTCTAGGTCTTGTGACTATAATTTGGGGGATTTTTTTTTAGAGATAACATCATTAAAATTAAGTAGGATGTTATGGTTTCTAAGGTACTCTTTGTACCTGAGATACTTTAAACTTAAGAGTAGCTATTTCCTAACAATGGCTTTTTTCCCCTAGTTAAAATGTCTGTCAAATATCAAATACTTTATTGATTTGAGAATCAAGAAGAGTTTGGAGTTTGAAATGCAATAATTTGAATTTCACTATTAATGTTAAATTTTGCTAAAATTTGTTTTCTGATTTCCAAAAATTATTCAGAATGAATGCTTTTAACGCTTTTCTCTGTACCATAGCAACAATATTTCAGAATAAGTTGTTCCCACCACAAGCCAGATGTAAACTCTGAAAATTTATTTTTAATGCATTTTATACGTGATGATCACTAATGAAATTCTTTATGTCCATAAATGTAAGATACATCACAAAAAAAAATGAGAAAAATGTACATTAAATAAGAAAAGTCAAAATTCTTCATCTGGAAGGACATATTTGCCAAAATAATTCAGTAATAATTAAGTAGAATCTTAACTTAAGCAACCAGTATTTTTTTCTAAATTCACTTATGTATTTATTTATTTGAGAGAAAGTGAAAGTGAGAGAGAGAGAGAGAGAGAGAATATGAGAATGGGCATGCCAGGGCCTCTACCGACTATAAATGAACTCCAAATACATGTACATCTGGCTTTATGTGAGTACTGGGGAACTGAACCTAGGTCTTTAGGCTTTGCAGGCAAGCACCTTAACTGATAAGTCATCTTTCCAGCCCTGAATTGAGTTTTGGCATCAATGTTAAGAAATTTGTAGTATTAACCCTGGACATCACAATGACAGTGGTGTTTCTTCTTAAATAACTCAGGCAAGGAGACTGGTTAGATGGCTCAGTGGTGAAAGGCACCTTTTCCACAAGCCAGCCAACCAAAATTCAGATCTCCAGCACCAGTGTAAAGCCAGATGCAAAGTGGTAGACAAGTCTGCAATCCCAAATGCCTACAACAGTGGAAGAAAGTATAAGGAGAATCCTCCCAGATGAACTACTCTGGCCTTCCCAGGAACAAAACAGTGGAAGAGACATTGTCTCAAATAACGTAGAAGGAGAAAGCCAACACATGTGTCCATGTATACAAATATATATTGTCATACAAACATATGCACATATATACACACCTAAAATTAAGAAAGAAAAGAACTTGGGCAAATAGATTCTGTGGGTTGAAATACAATTTTAGTTCTGACCTTTTCCAATTTTGAGATGACTTATGTTTAGAATTTCACTCACTTAAAAAGTATAAGCTAACATATATCAGAATGACTTTGCGGTGTACAGTTAGGTATAGTTTAACATTTGTGGAGGTTCTTGTAATCACTGTAACTCAGAATACACACCAGTTCCAAAAACCCACAGTTTCCCTTCACTGTGATTTGTAGTTATCCCTTCTCATTAACAACCACCTGACCCACCACCATTGTGACAGTTTGGTGTTTTGATGAATGGTAAGTGACTAGGATAAGATATTATGTAAGCATTCAAGCAAGACAAGCTTCTTTTGCACAGTATACTGTCTTTAAGAATTCCTTGGGCTGGAGGGATGGCTTCATGGTTAAGGCATTTGCCTGTAAAACCAAAGGACCCAGGTTCAATTCCCTAGGACCTACGTTAGCCAGATGCACAAGGTGGAGCACATATCTGGAGCTTGTTTGCATTGGCTGGAGGCCCTGGCACACCCATTCTTTTATTTTCTCTCTCTCTCTTTCCCTCTTTGTCTCTGTCAAATAAATCAGTAAAAATAAAATATTTTTAAAAATAATAAAAAAGTATTTCTTGTATTTCATACCTCGGTTTCTCTATGGACTGACTCTAGTACTCTATTAAATTAATCCAAGGACCCTGGAATGTTTTTGGTTTTTATCAGTAAAGGCAAAATACACATGCATGTGCAGGATATCTGTGGCCAAAAGTCCCATTCCCTTAGTGTCAGTACTAGGGTTGCTTATTGTTTTAATGAGTCTATGCTATGCTTTATAAGAAATTTCCATATACTTTCCCGAGTGGCCCTGACATCTTCATTCGCACACAGGTCCATTCGGGTGGTTTAAGGCCCTCAGCACCACTTCATATTGTGTGCTGACTTGTGTTGTTTTTTCATCCTAACAAGTATGCACTGCTGTCAGACTGTATTTCCACTTCATATATCTCTGGTGAATAAAGCAGTGGAGCATTTTCTTTTATACTTCCTGGCCATTCCCATGTACTCCATAGTAAGAATGTGCACGCACACACACATACACACACACATGCACACACACATCACTCACACACACATCCACACAGATACACACATCCACACACACACACACACACACACACACACACATACACACACACATACACACACACATACACACACATATGCACACACACATCTACACAGATACACACACACACACACACACACACACACACACTTCATAGCTCCTGTCTCAACACCCTGGGCTTTGAAAAGCCCAGTGATTGAGACTTATAATTTTAAATAAAATCAACTTCATAAATGACGGTGTAAAAACTTACATGGACCCATTCTTCAGCCAGACCTGTGTAAAGTATAGAAAAAAAATAGTTACATCAAGCACTTAAATGTCTAGGAGTTCTTCTATGAACATAAAACTAATAAATGTATGCCTATTCAAGAAACTACTAAAACTCAGTAATAAATTTGGTCAATTATGCTCAAGATAGGGTTTCACTCTAGCCCAGACTGACCTGGAGTTCACTATTACTCTCAGGCTGTCTTCAAACTCATAGAGATCCTCCCACCTCTGCCTCCCCAGTGCTGGGATTAAAGGTGTGCGCCATAACCCCTCGCTAATTTGGTCAATTTTAAAGTTCTTTATGCATTCTAGATATCAACCTTCCATCAGATATATAGCTGGTAAGGATTTTCTTCCATTCTGCATTCTACTAAATATTTATTTTGCTATGTAGAAGTGGTGTGACTTCATACAATGGCATTTTCTAATTCCTGAAATTATTTGCTGAACTATTAGAATCCTTTTCAGAAATCCTTTGCTTAAAACTATTTCTTGAAGTGTTTTCCATGTGTAATTTAAAGTGACACTTCTTTCTTCCCTCTGTAATCTTAACTCTCTATGACAGATTGCAAGGTCAAGTACACAGTGTTCCTTTCCTCCCAGCCCCCAGTCAGAAGGTTATATTTGAAAAATTGGCAGAAAAAAAATAGCATTTTCATCTTGCCTCCAATTAAAAATAGCTCATGTAGGGGCTGAAGAGATGGCTTAACAGTTAAGCACTTGCCTGCAAAGCCAAAGGACCCATGTTTGATTCCCCAGGACCCATGTAAACCAGATGCACAAGGGGCCACACACATCTGAAGTTCATTTGCAGTGGCTACAGGCCCTGGCATGCCCATTCACTCAATCCCTCTCTCTCTCTCCCTGTCTCTCCCTCTCCCTCCCCCCCCATTTCTGTATCTCTTTTACAAATAAATAAATAAAAATAAAATATTTTTAAAAATACCTCATGTAAAGTCCAAAGTGCTTCATCTGAGCCTTGGTGGGCGTGGAGGGAACTCCTATATTCTTCCTAGAACCTTCCAATTCTATAAAGGTTCTACCTTCTGGTGACAATGCCACAAATGCCACAGCCTTATATAACTTTCCATCACTCGCGAGGTAGAACTGGTAAGGTGGTTTGCCCAAACTGGAAGAGGCAAAACATAAAAACCTGAGGTAAGAACTTCAACACCACCATCACTTTTATTTATTTATCTATCTATTTATTTAGCAGAGAAAGAGGGAGAGAGAAAGAGAGAGAGAGAGAGAGAATGGGCACACCAGGACCTCCAGCCACTGCAAACGAAGTCCAGACACATGTACCCCCTTGTGCATCTGGCTAACATTGGTCCTAGGGAATCGAACCTGATTATTACAATTGCTTTCTCATTGCTGGGAGAAAATACCTGACCAGAAGCAGCTTATGGAAGCAAAGCATATATTTCAGCTTAAAGTTCTGAGGGGAAGCTTCATGATGGCGGGGGAAACATGGAAATAACAGGAAACTAGCTCACATTGTCGAATATTAGCAAGAAGGATATATCAACCGTGAGCACACCATCAGCACCCAGTGGTCAGGTGTGATAAACTTCAAGGTCCTCAGTGACACACCTCCTCCAGCAAGGCTCCTCGTGTCAAAACCTCCACAGCTGGGGATTAAAATGAAGCTCAACCACAAACACACGAGACTATGGGGGACATTTCACAATCAAACTTCCACAGTGATGAAATATTCCAAAATGGCATATGATTTCACATATCTGTGAAGATACCATATACTATTGAATTATACATTTACACTGGGTAAATTGAGCGTTTTGTGAATTATATCTGAGTAAAGTAATTAAATGTGTATATACATATATATATCTGTATATGTATATATATATATATATATATATATATATATATATATCTGTATACACAGATATATGTATATACAGATATATATACACACATTTATACACACACACACATATATATATACACATACATACATACGTCATTAATCTTGAAAAGTGGAAACAACCAAGATAGTCTTTAATGGGTGAAAATATAAGCAGACTGTAGTTCATTCATAAAATTGAAGTGCTCCACACACACAACAATATGGACAAATTTTAAAGATGTGTCATTAAGAGAAAGAAATCAAAATCAAAGGGATATAGTATATCATTCTATTCTAAAATACTCTTTACAAAGCAAACTTACATGGACACAGCACAGGAGCTTGGGAGAGGGCTCTAGTTGAATACAAAGAGGTCACATAAGGGAAGTTGTAGGTGATGGGCTGACTATACAAGACACTAAATTGGTGGAAATATGATTCTATAAATTTGTCAAAACCCATTTATGCATATTTAATTGTATGCATATTTGCATATTATATGTATGTTGGGAAGTTTGAAGATGAAATACAAAATATGACATACAAATTAAACCTCACTGTTAAAGGGCCAGGATTGAAAGGGGGTTGGCTAATTTTCAAAGCTGTTTTGACTTGAGAATGTAAAGCTAAAATTAGAAATAGTTATATATAAGCACCACATATCAATAATTTTTCTGTCATAGAGATTATATATTAGTAATTCTGAAACTAATTTGCATGCATACTTCAGTGGTTCAACCAGTAATAAATCAAATAATATCAAACAGAACATTTATCACAATGAGTTTTAGAGTTCTTATGGTCAGAATAAATTTTCATGTAAGATAAATAAGTATATCTAAGCAGCATGTTCCCATTTTAGTTGCCCAAGAATAAATAGTTCAAAAAATTAAAAAAAATTAACTTTATTTAATGCTGATTAACATTTTGGAAAAATAAGTAGCAGTTGAGAATATTATCCTTGCCTCTAAGCCATAAGGTAAAGCCTGAAAAGAAAAATATGAGCTAGCCTGGTGATACAGAAACTATTTAGATTGAATGACATATCTGCAGCTGACTAACAAATAATTGTTTATTACTCATTTTCAAAGACTTCTATTATGAAGTGAAAACACCCTGCACTCATCAGTGGAGAATCCTAAAGGAATAGAAGTCCCTGTGGACATGGACAAGGGAGTGGGCATTGTAATTGTGAGACACAAGTGGGTCACTTACCCTTTATGGAACTTTCAGCTCACTAGAGACAGCTCTCCGACATGCTCCACTAGATATTAGAGTGTCTTGGAGATGCTGCCACGGCTCTTTTCCTCTTCAGGAGACCCCGTCAGACAAGAGTAAAATGTGTTTTAGTGCTGCTGCGCCGTGCCAGGAGTTCCAGAAGCTTCAGCAAAAGAGAGCTGGGCAGACAGCACACTGTTCTGATCACACCAAACTGTGGGAGGCTGCTCCTGCCTGTCAGAGGCCACCCTTGAGGGAAGTGCATTGTTAATCAAGTGGCCACCTGTTCGGATCAGTGAGTCATCATAAGGACATACTTGTGGATGAAAACATCTTAATTTTATAAGTGCTCATTGAAATTTACTAAGACATTTGCATCCTCCTGTGAACTAGCACAGTTTCTCTTGAAGTTGAAGGGCAAAGCAACCACAGTTCCTAACAGAAGGAAAGCAAAGCGCACTTAAAAACCAGTGCTCTGCATTCAGGGCACCGTATTTCAATCCCCTCTTTCAACCTAATTCTTGTGGAATTATAGATCTCTTGTGAGTATCAAAAGGACCATTCACTATCTTTGAGGAGACATGAGCTTTGAGGAGAAAAAAGGCCCTAAGCCCTACACTTAGGGACAAAAATCAAAGCCTGTGGTGATTCAGATTTTCCATCAAGAAACTAGAAATGGGTGAAAGAAGGTTCGTCTATCAGTCTTATTAGGAAAGTATAAAATTGTTTGTCCATTCTGGAAGAAATTACGCACACTAGTATATAAAGCAAAGGAAGACTAAGTACCCATTTAGTGACCTACCCAGAGCATAACCAATTTCATTAGCCTGAGTTAAATAAAATACTCTTGGAAGTTATTATGGGATATCCAGAGCACGCATTACCAGGGTTTAAACACAAGTTTGTACAGCTAGATATTCAAAAAGACAGAATTTATTTCTACAAACCCAGAGAGGTCAGGAAATGAATTTCATAGATGCTACCTAAATGGATTATTTTTTTTTGTACTTTCTAAATGCTATTGAAAAAAAACAACAAAAATTCTCACTACACTTACACTTAGTTGTGGTAGGATTTTTCTAATGCCCAGACTATGAGGATAAATGTTACAAAAAGCTATTTCTGGAATACATTGCCCCAGAGGTAGAAGGCATAAAACAGACGAGACGGAAGAAGACAGGTCTAATAGTAAGCAATCGTGTGCTTTGTGTCTCATGCCTGAAGCTGGGATTGTTGCTGAGATTATAAGAAAGTGGCAAAGGTGTCTTTGGAAATGAATACGCACTGGCCCCAGCATAAAGGAGAAATCACCAGTGCCAGCAATGGACAGTGTTAGACAGAAAGCACATTGAATGATCCCCTTGTATAACAGGAGGTAAGACACCAGCTGGGAGAAGCCTTGCCAGCATTGGACTATAACTGTATCTGAAATCAAGGAATCAAAGGGTAAGAGGATGATATCAATCTGTCTGGGGAAGCAGTTCCTGTTGCTTATTGGAGACTGGGGCCAGGTTGCGCACCAAGGGTCACCTTCCCAGCAAAAGAATTAGGATAAAAGAATGAGAGTACAATTTCTAAAGGACTGTGCCAGCACCTTTCACAATGTACGTGAGCATGGAAAGAGGCCACTGGTCACGGATATCCCTGCCAGATACTAAAGATCCACGATTTCATGTGAAGTAGGATGGAGTCCCATTACTTGTCCTAAATGGTTCTGTGAGTCTACTGTGTGGCTGTATTACAAACAAGAACCTCACATCTATTTGGGGCATTTGATTGTATGAAAAACACCTGTCAGATGGTGCCCTAGATAACAAAAATATGAAGGCTGTTTATGGAGACATATAGAGCCTTGGCTGACAAGCACATTTATAACCGCGTACTCAGGAAAATTCAGAGCCTAAAGTAGAGCACTAAAGAATAGATGGTGTGGAATGTCATTTCTTACTGATCTATAACAAGTCTTTCTCCTTTGCCCCAGATACGTCTCAAGTCTCTCAGTCCTTGTTTCTCCAATTTTTATTTAATTTTACTCCCTCTGCTGACCCAAATTGAAATATTTGCATTATTTTTTTCTATATTAGAATTTTATCCAATTGCACTGAGCAACAGTGGCTTCACCAATTCTGATTTTACTTTGAAATCTGAAGGTAAACCCTGGTAGACATGAGGAGTACTTCCATGCCCATGGCATCAAAACTGCTCCACCCAGCTTCAGATTTCCCTTGTACCATCCGTAGCAAATGACAGTCATCCCCATACCTCCGAAATAGCTGCTGTTTAATATATCCATAAGTTACAGGGTGAGGGAGTGCTTTATGAAGGAGCTGAGGGAGAGGATAAATGAAAGAAACTTGCCAGAACAACTCTACAGCAGCTCGCGTCTATTTATTATATGCATTGGCTGAAAATGGTTTGTGTAGTGACCATGTGTGATGGCGCTGAGCATACCTGGGATTCTTAGTAATGATGATATCTGGGCCAAATTATGTTTAACATACCTGCAAGTTCATATTTTCTTCCTCCATTTAGTTATAATTCTACTGTTAACATGTTGTATGTTTAACTTTTTTCATTGACTTATATAGCCTATTTAAAAAAAAAACTTACACTATGCAATTCTCACATAATTTCACAGAGATTTTTTTCAAAATTTAGCATGCATTGGGTATACAGAAGGCTTGTTAAAGCACAGATTATAAAGATCTGTAACTCATTCCCAGGGGGTCTTGTCCAGGAAATCTTGGATAAGGGGCTCTAAGAACTTGTATAAACAACAATTCTTAGATAACCTGATGTTGCTGGTCTCTGAACTATATCATAAAAGAAGCAGTCCTTGAAGTTTCTAAGGGAGATTGTATGGAGCATGGCTGGATTCCCAAAGACAGTCTTTGGTGGGTCACACTTCCCACTTCTGTACAGGTAATCACGTGTTCATTGCCTATTAAAAGATGATAGAAAAGTTCTAAGCGGCACTTTTAAAATATATTTAACAGGTGCTGGAGAATTGGCTTAGCAGTTAAAGGCACTTGCTTATAAAGCCTGATAGCTTGAGTTTGATTCCCTAGTACACAAGTAAAGCCAAATACACAAAGGGATGCAAATATCTGGAGTTCTTTTGCAGAGGCAAGAAGCCTTGGCACACCAATTTCCTCTCTGTATCAAATAAAGAAATAAATATTAAATATGTGTACAGGTGCATATATTTAACAATAACTAATCAATAAAGATGAAACATAAGCAGTAAACAGTTGTACTTGGTGCAAGTATTGAAAAAAGCAGAGACAAAGCTGCCCAGCTGACTCCTTATCCAGGCCCTTTCCCACAGGCCTTGGCATGGGGAAAATCCTCACGGTGTTCCTCCCATTTCTTCTCTATTTGCAAAACCAGATGGGTTTTGTCCCCTCCCTTCCCGTTCCCACCCAGAACCTTTTTGTTTTGCTTTGTTGGTTTTGAAGTTTGGGAGCGACTTATACATTTTTATATTAATTCTTACCACATACATGATTTGCAAATATTGCGTCTTATTCTGTAGCCTGCCTTTCCATTTGGTTCCTTTGATCTCCACATGCTTTTAGTCTGATATGCGTGTAGGGCTCTTTCTCCCTGCATCCCAGCCTGGCTGGGAAGAGGGAGGAAATGTCTTGTTTTCTTGAGTACTTTTTGTGCTTGCTTTCTATATTTATTTTTTTGTCTCTGGATGCATTCTTGTGTGATCTTTAAGCCGGATCCTCCACTCTCCCTTTCTTAGTATTTTCTGACCCTCTGTGTGAGCGTAAAGGGCGCTTCTGCTTGCGTCCACACGTGCGTGTGCCCAGACATTTTCTCTGGAGATTTCTCTGTGCAGAAGATTCCCACCATTCTCCCCTCCTCCTCTGCAGGCAGGAAAAGGGGAAGTTCCTTCTGGGTTTCTGGTTTGAGTCTTTCAGTTATCCTTCCCCCATGGACCCTAATTCTCCCTAAAGTAAACATAATTCAGAACTTACCCATCTGGAGTCTGTTTTTCAATTCTTTGCTAATTTGGATAAGGACCCAAAAGTTAGGGTCCAAAGGCCTAGGATCTCCTGCATCTTTGTGGAATTTAATACCTCGCTGGACCCAAAAATCCTGCATCTGTACTAATTACATAGTCTTCTCATTCCTTTGTACTTATAGCTATTTAAATTTTTTATGGTTTAGTGTACCTAACAGTTTGTCAATTTTGTCTGTTCTTTCCTAATACCCAACCTTACTTTTGTCAGTATTTTCTGTTATCTCTTTAGTCTCTATTTCTTTTTTTTTACTCCTATCTATTATTTCTGCTATACTCTTTAATATGTCTTTCTTGTAACTTTGGGCTGGTTTTTATTGTCCTTTGGTTTTTACAGTTATGAAGTTCCATTGATAATTTGAGTTCTTTTTATCCTTAATGTACATACTTATTAAAGTTTATTTCAATTCAGGAGCGTGTTCCTTAATTTTCACACATTTGTAATTTTTTAAAAAATTCCTCCTATATTGATTTTTAGTTTTTATTCATTGTAGTTGGTAAAAACACTCAATATGATTTCAATCTTCTGAAATTTGTTAAGATTTGTTTTGTGTTATTTGATTTGTACTAAAAACTATTCTGTGTAAGCTAGAGAAGAATGTATATTATGCTCTTATCAATTGCATTCTTCTGTGTGTGTCGGGTAAGTCTATTTGATGTATAGTATCATTAATCTATCAATCGCTGGTTCATTAGAAGGTACCCTTCTTTTCAAATGGCCTGTTATGACTGAAGTCTGTTTGATCTATTGTGGCCATGCGTATTCATTTTCATTACTAGCGATGTGGAACATCACCATTCCCAGCTTTCAGCCTTGGTTGTGTGCCCTCCAGGGTAAGGTAAGTTATTTAGAGGCAATGTTGGATTTGGCCATTCTCTGCCTTTCCCTTGGAGAATTTAATCTGCTCAAGTTGAGACAGTGAATATTGACATTGGTTGTTTCCTGAGTATGTTATGTTCCTAGTGCTTTCATACTCTACAAATCCATTCCTTTCTAAATTGCTGTTTTGTTTTTTCTCTGTGTTTTATAATGCCTATTTCCCTTTGTCCCTATCATGGGGTCAATATCAGTGACTTATGCGTTGATACATTCCATTATAATCTGAAGAGACACTAACTGCAATGTCTATTTCAGTGCACATTTTCCTAAATTTGCTAAGTTCTTTAGCTAAGTCATGGTTTGGGCTCTGGGGTCTTTTCTCAATAGTCATCTATTTTCCTCTGTCTCCTCTGGAATAGGCATTGGAAATATCCTTTAGGGATGTGAACTAAAATGGTTCATTTTAATTTTTAATCACTATGAACTCTTTTAGTCCAGGTTAATGGAATTTTAATAGTACAAGAGTTCTAGTGCTTAGTTTTTTTTATCCATTTGATTGCAATCAGTCATGTGTCAGTAGCCAAACCTACAGTTGTTAAGTGCTATGATTTCTTTCATTTATGCTTCCTTTTCTCTTCTGTTCTCTTCCCTTCCCTTCTTTCTTTTCTCCTCTCTCCTCCTCCCCTCTGTTACCTTTTCCCTTTCCTTCCCTTCATTTTCCTTCTCCTTCCTAGTTCCCTTCTTTCCATCCCTCTTCCCTTCCCTTTTTTCTCTTCTCTCTCCTCCTTCCTTTCTATTTCCTTCCCGTTCTTTCTCTTCACTTCCTCCCCTTCTTTTCCTCTCCTTTCTATCTATTCTTCTTCATAGACAACTTGGGATGTTATGTGTCCTTTCTAGAGCTGATCTGTTTAACGCAAATCTTTTCTGTAAAACCTCATGTTTAGTTTGACACGTAATTGCTGATACCATCAGGCATATGCAACCCACAGCCCTGGGACACATCTAGCCTAGGATAGCTATGAACATAGCCACAAGCCAGATAATAAACTTGCTTAAAACATGAGCATTTTTTTCAAACAACTCAATTAAGCAGATGTGGAGTGTGATTTGAATAAAGAGAAATGACAACGTCATGCCACAATGTCTAAAAGCTGAACGTGTCTGTGCCACTCAACAATTTAAGTAAGAGGTAGAATTTGATCCTTGTTGAGTTACTTTTGTTATGAGCAACTGCTATGGTTTGGTGGGGTTTTGAGTTTCAATCAGAGTCCCATTGTGATTAGAGTAATGTTATTTGGTGGCCGTGGTACTTCTATGGGCTATAAATGGAAAACCTTATGTCATTGGCAGAAGGGCCTCAGAAAGTAGCTCTAGTAGGGATCCTTAGCAGTTCAAATGAAAGGATTGTCATGGAAGCCTAGTTTGGTCCCCAATGAGTTCTTCCAGCCTGGCTCAAGATGTGGCCACTTGCTGCAATATTCACTCTTTCCATTGTTATCCACATGCCTTCCAAGGTGACCCTCACCTATCATGGGCCTTCTTCAGCTATTTCATTACGCCGAGCCAAAGATGATGAGCAAGAAGTCATTTTCACGTTTGGTAACCGACACTGAAAATTCTTATCCTTTCATTTCTAAATTCAAGTCAGTTAACTCTTTCAGAGATCACATCTTTCCTATGATGACATTCCAACGCACAGTATGAATCATGTCTTACAGATGTTTCCACCTGGGTTACAAGTTTATTAGTCACAGAAGCTGGCTTTCAAATCTCTGTTGGCAATGCTTTACAAAATGGGTTTTCACTGTATAATTGTGTGATGGTTAAGTTTGTGTCCACTTGATCTGTGTAGGAATCCACAGACATTCCCCATAAGTGGGTCTCTGAGGTTGCTTCCAGGAAGGATTAACTAAAGGAGGGGTCATTCCCCCAGAGTGAGCCCTTCCCCCACAGTGGGTGGCCCCTCTTGGAGGGGAGGCTTTATCAAAAGAAGCTCTGGGAAGGAAGGTATTCTCCTCCCCTCCCACCTGGCTGCCAGTGCTGCTTGTTGCTTTCTAGTGTGGACTGAGGACCAGGGTGGACTGAAGACCAGCATGGACTGAAGAGCAGCATCTCTCCAGGAAGCCTCCAGGCCTCCAGTGCTGGATTGGGACTGCTGCGGCATCCAGCCTCGTAGACTGAGCACCTACCAGGCTCCTTGACTCTCAGGCCTGAAATCTGCTGTTGTTGGACTATTGTAAACTAATCCAATAAATTCCCTTTTAATGCAACTCATCCTATTGGTTCTGTTCCTCTAGAGAACCCTGACTAATACAAATTGTGTTTTCATTTATTCAGCTTACCATAGTGCTTTTGTTGTGTTGCTTACTGGCCAGCTAGTCATTGAATCAGCAGCAGAAGCTAAGGTACTGGGAGTGAGGCATATGTTCAAGGAATCACAGCTAGCTGGGGTTTAATATTGAACTAAAACCATAGGCCAACATTAGCCACAATGCCTAATCACTATGTTTAAATTATATTCCACATGGACATTTTATTCACTATTATTAATCCAGATCATGTACTGAGAAGCACAAGTGGGTTATGCACATAAGTACAAGCCAATCCTCCCTCCTGTTCATTGTTAAATCATAGTTCACACTTTGTTACACACTTCAAAACATACACATGCCTCTAAACACTATCTTCTTTCCTTTATAAATATGAACATTACATTTTTATCAGCTTCAGATTTATAAAGTAATTAAAAATACAGAACAAATAGCTCCTGAATCCTGTCTCCATAAAGTCTACATTTGATGACATCTTTGGCTATTTCCTAACATTCCCTTTAAGTTTCATGATCCTATAGAGGACATCACATTCCCTTTTTTTTTTTTTTTTTTTTCCTTTTTTTCCTTTTTTTGCTGTGTTCCCTTTTGGATGTGAAAGATAATAAAAATTAGCGTGTGTTTAATGATCCAACAAATAATTTTGAGGCATATTATTCAGATGTTCACTGGGTATTTCCCTGTTGGTAGTTGTTTGATATTTTTCTTGGGACTAGATAGGGGCTATGGATTTGGGAGAAAGGCCATACAGTTACAAGTGGTATTTTTTTAAATATTGATTTATTTGAGACAGAGAGAGAGAGAACGGGTGCACCAGGGCTCTATCCACTGCAAACAAACTCCAGACATATGCACCACTTTGTGTATCTTGCTTACATGGCTCCTGCAGAATGGAAACTGGGTCCTTAGGGTTGCAGGCAAGTGCCTTAACCCCTAAACCATAACTCCAGCCCTCAAGTGGTATTTTAAATCACATATTATATCTAGCATGAAGTCCATCCACATGAGATATCATTGCTGATATGAGTCTTAATCATCTGAATGAAGTTGTGGTCTTCATTGTGCAACTAATCCTCACTCTCCTCTTACTATATGCTGCCTTTGGAAAGGTAATCAGTATGTTACTCAGCACTTAAAGACTGGGAAGATGGGAGGCATGTTCCATTTCTTGAAGGAAAAGTACCTATACTAACTATACAAAGCCTTGTAAATGACCAGATATAGTAACTATTTTCTTATGTTCCCAATATTTTTAAGCTATATAAAATATAATTTCCCTTCCTTTATAACATAAATTTAACCTGTAGTCAGTGAGAGGATTTATGAGTCATGAACTTCACAGGATAAAAATGCTTACAGCATGAGGTTTGGAGAGAGGGAAGAATGATGAATGAGCTGCACTCACCACCCATATTTATAGTCTTGGCTAGAGAACATTTCATGTTCACTTAGCAAAATCTGAAGGTAAATTATTTCTATAGGTGAATATTAAGACCAATAGATAGCAATACGAATATTTTTAAAATCTCAAAATTTGAAAAAAATGGTAATGATCATTGCCAAGTACAGTCTTTCCTTTCCTGACTTGTGTTTGGTTAAATAGCTAATAATAAATCTAGTATTTTTCTTTTTTTTAATTTTTTTTGTTTATTTATTTATTTGAGAGTGACAGAGAGGAGGCAGAGAGAGAGGGAGAGAGAGAGAGAATGGGCGCGCCAGAGCTCCAGCCTCTGTAAACGAACTCCAGACGCGTGCGCCCCCTTGTGCATCTGGCTAACGTGGGTCCTGGGGAATTGAGCCTCGAACTGGGGTTAGGGTTAGGGTTAGGGTTAGGGTTAGGGTAGGCTTCACAGGCAAGTGCTTAACCACTAAGCCATCTCTCCAGCCCTAGTATTTTTCTTTCCATGTGATAATGATGGCATCAAAGCAATGCATTAGATTTCCTGCTCCAGAGGGTCTGCTCTTGGAGTGGGTAGACCAGAGCTCCAGATTCCTTTCCCACCTCCCAGTGCCCTGGTCCCATTACCCCTGCTGCTGGCTTGGGGTTTCCTGGATCCTGTGGGGTACTGCGGAAGCAGGCCTCTTGCTCTACCTTCCTGACTGAATGGACCCTGGGTCCCCAACTCCCCTGATTCCCTGCTCCAGAGGGTTTGTGTTCCGAGTAAATAGGCCACAGCTCCCCATTCCTTTCCCACTTCCCCGTTCCCTGGTCCTGGTGCCCCTGCTGCTGGCTTGGCGTGGCCTGGTCCCTGTGTGTGTACTGTGGAAGCAGGCCTTTTGCTCCAGATTCCCCTGAGACACAGGGTACAAGGACCACTGTGGGAACTGGCTCCCCAGCTTCCAGGGCTCCTGGTTCCCTGACCCCCTGGTTCCGTTGTGCTGAAGAGTGTGTGCAAGTGGAGTGAGTAGTCCAGAGCTCTCATTTCCCCAACGCCCACTTTTCCAGGTACCTTTGATGTACTTGCAGTCTCCGCAATCTCTGCAACTTCAGTTCTAACCCCATCCTATAACAACCCAGTTCACATTTAAAGCAGAATACTCACCGAAGATCCTATAAGGACAATACTTGCTTCCTCTTCAATAAAATAAGACTTTTCCCCAAGATAGGTAGACCATAATGCAAAACAAACAAAAAACAACAACAACAACAACAACAACAAAAAAAAAACCAATGAAAGTTAGGAAACAGAAAGATTACCAACAGGGATGCCAACTCCCACAATGGAAGTCTCCAGTGAAATCAAAGAGAAAACAACAGAAATTGAATCCCAAAATGAAGACACAACAAGGTATAGGACCCTGCTCAAAAAAATTGCTGAACTGGAAGCAAGGGATCAAAAAACCAGCAATCACAAATATGAAATTGAACAATATTGTCTCTTAGAGCACACAGCTTTTTATCACTAGGCTTGGCTTAGTTGAAGAAAACAGGAGAAACCTCAAAAAAAGATATAAATTAATTGAAGGTGAGGCAACAAGTAGAGGATCTCAATTACCAGCTGATTAAGCTTAATGAAGTCATGATCAAATTCAAGAATGAATTCAAGGAAGCATCAAGAAAATCAGACCATAAACTAAAATTGTACCTCAAGAAAGAGATAAATATGGTGCAATGAAACAAAACAAAACAAACAAATAAAAAAAAAAAACCAGAAACCTCTCTAGAATCCCTCACAAATAGAGTCACTTTTGGAAAACAGAACCAATGAGCTCGAAGATAAGACAGAAGAAATTTATCAGGAGTGCAAAAACACTCAAACTGAATAGAAGGGGAATGGTGGGATACCCTAAAATGACCAAATATCCGGATTGTGGGAATACCATAGGGGAAGAAATCCAAGCCAGAGGCATAGAGAACATATTCAACAAAATTATTGAAGAAACTTTTCCCAATCTTGCGAAAGAGAGGCCCAGCCAGATACAAGAAGCTCACAGAACACCAAGCAGACAGGAAAAAGAAGAAACTCTCCAAGGCACATATAGTTAAAACCCTCAACAATGAAAACAAGAGAGGGTGCTGAAAGCAGCCAGAGAGAAACAGCTCACTACATGCAAATGCAATCATATCAGAATAACCTCATAATTTCTAGGTGGAAACTCTGAAAGCCAGAAGAATTCTTAGTGGATACAATGAAAAACATAGGGGCCTGGAATGGAAAACTTCAAAGTCTAAAAAGCTATGGCTTCCAACCCAAACTACTGAACCTGCTGGAAGTATCCCTCATAATAGTTGGAGAAAGGACAAAGGTTAGTGGTAAGACCCTACTGCCGAGGACACCATATGCTGTTGGTACAGAACATGGAGAGAACTGGATGGAATCTGGAAGAGATCCAGTCCCTAGCCAGTTAGCTCATCTAGTGCCAGAAGGTGCTACATGAGCGACTAGGGGAAAATGAGCAACATCTGTCCAAGCAACTTGTGGTCTAAGCTACTCAGCAGCAAATAACCAGAGGTGATGCTCACCCAATTACAATAGTGGCACACAGCCATGTTGGGTAACCAACTGCTCTTGAATTGGTAATGGATATGCTCAGTGGAACAGAATCCATAGCTGGAACTGGGAAAACAGTCAGAACCATATCCAGAGAACAAGCCCGCTCTCCAATAACAACCTGTCACTAATCTTGGGCTACAAGAAGACCTACACCTATTAAGTTATCTCTAAAATAATAATGGCTATCCCATTTATCTGGTGCTGACTTCAGTTTCCATTGGAGAATCTGCTTTTCTTTTTCAGATGGACACAGAAACTGAGGAGAGAATCATCCCATTGCACCTCACCAGGGCCCCAGATGAAACCATAGAGCAATTGGGAAATGAGCAAGAGTGCTGCTTTCTTGGTGAACCTGGTACCAGCACAAGGGTGAAGGAGAAAGACACAGAGAACACTCAACTCCTACCAAACCAGAGATCCAGACGCACAGAGGCTCCCAAGACCACATCACTGAAGTAGACCTAAAACAAACCCAACATGGCTCAGGGAAATTCACAGAAGAGGGGTCAGAAAGATTGTTTGAGCCACACGTTGGGACATTATGCATAGAGACATTGCCTCTCCCCATAACTGATGGCTAACCCCACAGTACATGACCCATATTCCCCAACGAGGAGGGTCCCTGCAGAGGGGGAAGGAGAGGGAGGAGGCTAACAATGGCACCAACATGACAGTATACACACTGAGTATGTACATAACTAATAAAGGGAAAAAAAATGGCTGTGAAAGGAACACTTTCATGAAAAATGTCAGCTCTATGATTATATGAACACAAACCAAACCTACAGAGAATACTTCATGGACTATTCCACACAGAGGAGTCAAACAACCAATCTCAAGAGCCTACTAGAAGAAGCTCACAATAAATAAAACTGGAGCAGGCTCAAAATCACAAAGCCCATAAAAGCACCTATTGCAGTCAGGTTTGCATTGCTGGCAGAAATCACAAAACCAAGAGAAGCTTGTGGGAAAAAAGAGGTTTATTTTGGCTTACAGGCTTGAGGGGAAGCTCCACGATGGCAGGAGAAAACGACGGCATGAGCAGAGGGTGGACATCACCCCCTGGCCCACATCAGGTGGACAATAGCAACAGGAAAGTGTGCCAAGCACTGGCAAGGGGAAAGTGGCTATAACACCCATAAGCCTGCCCCCAACAATACACTCCCTCCAGGAGATGTTAACTCCCAAATCTCCATCAGCTGGGAACCTAGCATTCAGAGCACCTGAGTTTATGGGGGACACCTGAATCTAACCACCACAGCACCAAATCCCATAAAGCATCCCATCATGGAAGAGATTAAAGTAACCTCAAAGTTATAACCTTAAATATAAGCAGTCTTAACTCACTCATCAAAAGCTAATAGGATGGCTCAGAAAAAAATGAACCCTCATATTGGCTGTCTTCAAGAAATCTAGCTCACCACTAAAGACAGACACCTCCTCACGGTGACAGGATAGAAAATGATATTCCAAGAAAATGGAAATAAGGACCAGGTGTTGCTATATATGACAAAATAGACTTCAAACCAAAAGTAATCAACAAGGACAAAGTAGACCACTTCTCACTCATGAAGGGAATGACCCAACCTGAGGACAACACAATCACAAAGCTGTATGCACCAAACACAGCTGCACCACAGTTCATAAAACAAAACCTACTTGACAACAAAACAGAAATAAACACCAACACCATCACAGTTGGTGACTTCAATACTCCATTATCATCAATAGACAGATCATCCAAACAGAAAATCAACAGGGAAATAATAGAGCTCAACAACACCGTAGATCAACTAGACCTAATAGACATCTGTGGAACATTCCACCCTAATTCTACAGAATACTTATTCTTTTCAGCAGCCCACAGAACCTTCTCCAAAATAGATCATTTATTAAGCCATAAAGCTTGCCTCCATAAAGTCAGGCAAAAAATCAAAACAAAAAAATATTACATTCCATATCTGTGTTATCATGAGTGAACCAGATGGAATCAGCAGGTAATGTGTGACTTTTCCAAGGGACACTGAATAAATGTCTATCCACCCCACATAGGGTACTGTTGATAGACCACAGAAACTATTCTACCTAAGTCTAACTTTCTTGCGAGGGCATGGGAAACTCAAAAGCAGCTGGGTCACCAAAAAGTATATCCCAACATAAATGATAACTCACAAGTTTTGCACCCCTAGATCTTCCTTGCCTAACTGTGGTAATTTTTATTTGGTTTCTCCCATAAACTCAGGTTTTGAATGCTTGGTCCCCATCTGATTGAAGGTTTGGAGGGGGAGCCTTGCTGGAGGAGGTGTGCTGTTGGAGGTGGGCTCATTTTTGTTATAGCCAACCCCCTGCAAGAATTCAGCTCACTCTCCTGCTGCAGTTTTCCATCTGCTGTGGCACAGGCGATGTCCAGCCTCTGTTCATGCCATACTTTTTCACTGATTCCATGAAGGTCCCCCTTGAGAGTATAAGCCAAAATAAAAATAAATAAAGCAATTAAATTATATAAAAAAACAACTTTCCTCCTAACAGCTGCTTTTAGTCAGGTGGTTTATATCAGCAACAAGAAGGTAACTATGGTTACTCATGAGCAGCTCCCACTGAAGAGTCTGTTTACTGTTTATATATCCTTGGTGATGGGCCAGGGACTCTTATCACACTGAGCTTCCTGAGCATGACCAGTGTCCTTAGTCTTGTGAGTCTTGTGATCCTCCCTTCTCCCTCTGGGAAGGAGGAAAGAGCTGCACAGCCTTCAACTGCTTCTTCCAGCTCTTAGGTTGCTTCTGTGGTATTTTATGCAATATTCATTAAACCTTGGAGGGAGTGGTATAAATCGCTTATCATAAATAGCCTTTTCATACATGGCTGAACGTTGGTCCATTGTACCACAATAGTCACTTATCTTGGGAGCTTGACTGCTTATGAACCTCTGAAATAAACATTGCAAATGTTAAAAAACAAAAAAGTAGTTTTCCTCTGTGACTGACCAACTGAGTCTGTTACTAGCAGTTATTTCTGGGCATGAACGTAATTTTTAGGAGGTATTATGACATCGTTTTAAGAGAACAATAATCTTTGCTTCTTTCCCAGGGCCTATGACTTTCCCAGCCTCAGGCTTTTGTCTCGGCTTAGAGCAACAAGTCATGAGCAGCTTCTTGATGAGTGGTTTTTGAAGTTACCTTCTTATTGCTGGTGCAAAACACCCACACACAAGCAGTATATGGAAGGAAAGGGTTTATGGTGGCTTACAGTTTTGAGGGGAGGTTGCATCATGGCAAGGAAACCATGGCCTGATGAGAAAGCTGTCTCCTCCGGTTCCATATCTGGGTGGATGTAGATTAAAGCAGCCTGCAGGCAGAACCTTCCCTGACTGCCATGGCCGGGGTCTCCTTAACCAGACCCTCATTAAGACCGCCACTTACATACTGAATGGTGCCTTTCCCCCTCTATTAAATGTCAGGCATGAGAAGTAGTCTATCTCTTTCACCTGTCTCTTTTTCTCATAAACCCACTTTACTGACTGAAGCAGAGGCTGACGTGGAGGATGCTTGCCACATCCTGTCCCCTTTGTAATTCCCCCTTTATACTACGCGGGGCAACACCGTGGTTCCTCCGCAGGCTGAAATGCAGTTACCCTTTAATGACTGGCAGAGTTTCTGTATCGCTGGCCTCTCCAGGAAAGGAGGGGTGCACGAACTCTGAAGGAATGTGCCCTTTTATGACGCTGCATAGCTTGTTGACTTGACGCTCTCCGTGCACCACATCAAGATGATTAAAGGATGATGCTATAAAAAATTTGCGATCCCTCTACATCAGAGTCGGCGCGTACTTTGTTTACCAGAGGGCTTGTGAGATGCTTCTCTGTATTAATGATGATAGAGTAGTAAAATTTCGACGTTGAATATGATATCCATTCTATTCAGGTTACAGTTTGGGGACATTTTCTTACCTGAATGATGACTAACACTCTGTTCATCACTATTGAAACTATGTAATAAAAAGTAGTCTCTATAAACGAGCTGTTCCAACAGTTTTTTTGTTTTTTTTTTTGTTTTTCTTTCTCATTACAAAGGTGTTTTTGCTCTAAGAGTATCTTTGGCCCTGTTTGGCTCTGTGTCCCTAACATTCTATGGTAGGGACATTCTGATCCAATTGTCTGCCTTACGGTGAGATTTTGATTTGGGGCACTTACTCAATTTTTATACCACCCTACAATTTTCAGTAGACTATACCAATTAATTCATCCAGAGGATTTACTACAATAAAACTATGAAATAGCACCTTTTATTTACTTAGGATCTTTGAGTAGCCTTTGGGTTGATTTTTGGATGACTTCATCTATTTTGGGGTTAGGCATTTGATGATGAAGGGTGACAATGAAGGAATTCACATTATTTTGACAAGAAAGGAGGTTTCTTAAATTAGAATCTCAGTTGAATCTGGGTTTGCTTTTTGGCTACAGACATTTCTCACAGCAACGCAGGAGAAAGTTTGTGTTTACTTCGTAAGGGCTCTACCTTTTGGTCTCAGTAAGTACACAGAGCAGAGATCAATTCTTACACAATCATGTCTACATGTTTATGTTATCACCATAGACCACAACGTCAGGCACACCAAGAGCACTAAGCCCTTGATCATATGATTTTTCACTTACAAAGTATTCATTGTGCACATTCAAACTACCCAGGTATCTTTTCAGTCCCTTCATTCTTACATAGAGAGATCAAAGAATTAACTGGAAAACAATACTCTAAAATTTGACAGAGTTCCTGGTATATGATTTATAGGCTTCTGTAACAAATAGGATATCAAAAGATACAGAACTATTTTTTTGTGTGTGTGTTACAGACATGTCAAGATCTGAGACTAGAGTATTGAAAAGCAACAAAAAAATTCGAGTGACAGAAAAAAAAAAAAACATGTAAGGTTCTACTAACAGAAAAAAAAAAAAACAAGCAATTGTGATGGCTTCTGGCAAGTAGTTTGTTCAAAATCACTTTTCATTTGCTAATGAAACCCTAAGATATGACATGCAGCTCTGAAAGTATTATAGCCTTGGAACTCATTTTCAAGTGCATAACATACTGTCACAAAATCACACCATCTGTGGAGTTCTATTATGTTTCATTCCAATATCCCTATCTCTGAGACTTCTCCAACGCCTCCACCTTTCCTTACGTCCAGCTGTGGTGAGCCACTATTGTTATATAAACATAATGTGCTGTATTCATTTTTTAACATGTCTCTAACAATGTGATACACTGCACTTGCTGAAGGCAGGAATTCTTTTTTAATTTATCTTTTAAATCCTAATACTTAGCATAGAATGTGCCAGAGCATATTGGGAAAGACGAAATGATTTCTTTTCCAGACATATTAAATATTATATTGTGGTTCACAAATACCAATTGTGTTGGTCATAATTAAGTGCATACATTATTGTGCTCAGCTTAATGACAACATCCTGTTAAGAATTTATTGTGGAGCTGGATGTGGTGGCGCACACCTTTAATCCCAGCACTTGGGAGGCAGAGGTAGGTGCATCGCTGTGAGTTCCAGGTCAGCCTGGACTAGAGTGAGACCCTACCTCAAAAAAAAATTAGTGTTTTTTTTTTTTTGTTTTATAGGAATGACTGGAATGCCTCCCATATTCTGTTTTGTCTTAAAATGACTCTCAAAGGTATTAGTCCTACAAACCCAAATTGATTCTGTGTATCCTTATTAGCTTGTGTCTTGGAGTACCTGCAAAATACCTTCCTTTACAGATGCCACGTGCTTATTTGAGCACATGTACGAGAGTTCCGAATGGGGGGGGGGACACACTGTTAGTGCTGCTGGCCCAGGACTTACTCCTCTCCTCTTTCTCTTCCAACTGAGACAGTATTCTCCTAGAATGAACATTGGTCCTAGAGATCATCTTAAAACATTTATGAAACTATAATAATTAAAGTAGTGTGGCAAGTCCTTTATAGGAAATAAGAGTATAGTAGGCTGCATACATATGCATTTGCTATTTAATAAAGGAGTCATCACAAACCAAAGGGAAAATAAAAGAGATTTTAATAAATTAAGATATTGATTAATTATATACAAAACAAGTTAAGTACAGATCCCCATATCATATATTTACATGATATATTCCAAATTTATTAAAGAAATGGTCGAAGAAGCATTAATTAGAATTATAGAACTTTTATATGTAAAATGTTGAAGCTACCCTTTTAATATTTGAAGTAAAAATCAATGAATAATTTCAAAAATTGACTATATAGAGACATAGTTTCTGCTCAACACCAATATAAGGGGTAAATCTGATATACAAAAAAATAGTGCAAATCTAGGAAGTTATCTACCTGAAAACTACCATAAGAAAAGTAGTTATCTCTGTGATTTTAAAAGCATACTACTACATAGCAACTGATAATTCTCATCTCTCCTAGGGCCCCAAAAAATGGAGACATGCAGATATCTATGTACAGAACCCTCAATGTAGTTAGTATAAAATTAATGTAAAATGTTTGGATAGCGATGGTCATTTGCTGATATAGATTACTGCTGCTGTTACTAGATGAGATTCCTAGAGAAAACAGGGAACACAAGCATACTATTTACAAAAGAATATGTGAAAAAGACTAGTAGGAGCATAAAACTATGATCTCAAGGGACCATTTCATCACATAAGCAAAGATGAAAAATATATTATTCAATAAAAAATGAATAACATGGAAATCATATTATATAACAGTCAGTTCAAAGTTTATAGATTTTTTTGAAGTGACTGTCTGCTGCTCTCCTCAACCCCAAAGTAATACCTAACATATAATGGATAACATGGATACTTAACATATAATGGATAATTAATATATAATGGATAATATGGCTAACTAAGATATAATGGATAATATAGATAACTAATATATAATGGATAATATGGATAACTAACATATCATGGATAATACAGATAACTAACATATAATGGATAATATGGACAACTAACATATAATGGTTAATAGAGATAACTAAAATATCATGGCTAATATGAATAATTCACATATAATGAATAATATGGATAGCTAACATATAATGGATAATATAGATAACTAACATCTAATGGATAATATGGATAACTAAGATATAATGGATAATATGGATAATTAACATATAATGGATAATACAGATAACTAACACATAATAGATAATATGGATAACTCACATATAATGAATAATATGGATAACTAACATGTAATGGAAAATACAGATGAGTAACATGTAATGGATGATATGGATGACTAGCATGCAATGGATAATTACTGGGAGGGGGAGCCTTTGTGGGTGTTAGTGCACTTAGGGAAGCCGTGTGCACGGTGTCCACAGTGACACTATTTCTCTGACAAGGGGAACAACACTGTCTTTTTCCATCTCCCTGAGCACAGAAGGAAGACCACCACCTGCACGCCAGGACAAGAGCCACCGCTGCAACCACAGTGGTCAGGCTCTTCGCCTCCGGCTGTCCAGTGTGCACAGCTGTGAAAAGTAAATGCCTTGTGTTGGAGCCGCCCAGTGTTGACACTCTTACAGAAAACCAGGCCGACTAAGAGGCATGTTTTTCTAGGAAAGACTTTCACATGAGGTTATGTAAACTTTTAAGCCTTTGTTCCTCTCAATGACTCTGTGAAATATATCCTAAAGATAGATCTTTTTCTTTTTTAAAGTGTGAGTGCATGTGTGTATGCATATGTAAATACATATATATGTATATCACCACATTATCATTTTAAGGACTACTCGGATATATATGATTGTATTTAGAATAACCTTTTATTTTTTTTTAAGGTGATACTTTTCTTTTAAATTTTTTTTGTTATTTTTATTTATTTATTTGAGAGTAACAGAGAGAGAGAGAAAGAGGCAGATAGAGAGAGGGAGAGAGAATGGGTGCGCCAGGGCCTCCAGCCACTGCAAACAAACTCCAGACGTGTGTGCCCCCTTGTACATCTGGCTAACATGGGTCCTGAGGAGTCGAGCCTCAAACCGGGGTCCTTAGGCTTCACAGGCAAGCACTTAACCGCTAAGCCATCTCTCCAGCCCTAGAATAACCTTTTAAAAGTTAGAAACAAGGACTCCATGTCAGAATGGCTGTCACACAGATATTTTTATTTTTTAATTAATGTTTTCACTAAGAACATATTTACTATGGATACATTACATGTTGGTACCATTTCCCTCCTTACTGTCCCCCACTCCACTGACGGCCCTCCTAAGTGGGGTTGTTGGTATTCCCCATGGGGTTGTGGGAAATGCATTGTGGGAACAGCAGTAGGTTAAGGGGTGGGGGAGCAATGCCTCTGGGCATGTTGTCCCAAGCTGTGGCTCTTGCAATCTTTCTGTCACCTCTTCTCCAAAATTCCCTGAGGCGTAGTGGGTGTGTTTTAAGTCTATGTCAGTGATAACTCTCAGTAGCCTCTGGATCTCTACTTTGGTTGGTGTTGAGTGTCCTCAGTATCTGTCTCCTTCACTCTGCAACTGATTGTCAGGTTCACCATGGAAGCAGCACTCTTGCTCATCTCCCCACTTCCTCTGTGGTTTTGCCTGGGCCTTGACTAAGATGTCAGGGGTGGTTTATCTCCTCAGGTCTAACTAACTTCTGAAAAGGAAAACATTCTCCAGTGGAGAGTGAAGTCAGCATAGGTTAAATGGGATAGGCAGTATTTATTTAGGAAGAATTTGATGGTTGTAGCCCCTCTTTTAGCCAAATACTGGTGGGATCTTGTCATTAGAGACCATCATCTTCGCATCCATAAGATTCTGACCTGGTTCCCAGTCTCAGTTATGGGTTCCTTTCTACTGAGATCTCTTAGCCAGTCAGAAAGCTGTTGGTTAACCCACCAAGGCTGTGTGCCACCATTGCACTAGTACGGACATCTTGTCAGACTGGTTGCTTCTGAGTAGCTTAGACCCCTGCTTGCTCACAGTATTTGTCATATAGATATTAATCAACCATAAAGGATGAAAATTTGTAAATGTAATAATGATGTGGGGACTACTAGTGATAAGTATTATTTTAAATCAAAAGACATCTTGTGCATGCATATCATATCACATCAAAAATAAGTTATACATGTTATATAAAATACTCAAAGAAATCTAAAATTATTTTGAAATATTAATGCTTAGTAGCAGAGTAGTCATATGGATATCTTTACTTTTGCTTTCTTCTTTTTACCACCAGCCTCATTAAATTACTAAAACTGCTAATTAAAATTAAAAAAAAATCTTGGAAATAAAATATTGAGGCTTTAATATCCACAAGCATGGTAATGTCACTTGCAGATGTGCATGTGATTCATGCCATCATCACACTCTCTATACCCTTGGTGACATTTTGACCCTTTCAGCCCCAGTGCCCTCTTTCCTAAGTCAGGACAGCAATACCATGGGTGCAGTGTTAGGATTGCACAGGGTTATAGTGCTGACCTTAGCAAACAGTGCACCCAATACTTGTACAGCTAGAACTGTACAGTCATTCCAACTACATTGTATCCTTTATAAATCATCCTCTTCCTTAGCATTTTGATTGCCCTGTCATGTTCACTCTGAGCTCAGAGGTAGGAAACTATCTCCACAATGAGAACGCTCATAACAGTTCCAAGGGGCTTGGTTAGAAAAAAAGAAAAGAAAAGAAAAGAAAAAGACTGTCTCTATGCCTAATCTATGCTGGACAGATACTGATTCAGTTTATTCAGGATCACATTTAAGTATTCATGTTATTTACAAAATCCCATGAGAAATTCCATGGTATAGAGACACTGGTATAGATTCATAAAAAAAAAAAAAAAAGAATGCTAGATCGACAACTAAATGAGGCTAGAACATTTCAACACCTTGGGCATCTAGCCTGGTGAGATTTTTCCTTCACAGTACAAGTCAGCATCGAGGAGATTTGACCAGGGTGTGATGACATTGGATAGCACAAGGGATTCATAAAAGAATGGATGTGCTGTTAAAGCAGTTTGCATCCCTCTGGTTCAAACAATATGATCGTAATAATACATACATATTGAAGCTAGGAGCATCTGGGAGGATGCAGAGGGATACAGTTGGGCAGAAGGTGTTTCTGTGGTCCTCTTCTTCTGAACAGTGACAAAGACTTACTTCTTGACCACATTGTCACCAGTGTCTTCTGAGTGCTGTTTTCAGCAGGGCCTCCTTATTGGGATATTGGCCTGCTGAGCCTTGTTCAAGCAAGCAGCACTGCTAAGCCAGCTCGATACTTCCCAGCACTCAATGTCCAGTCAAGTTCCCCTTCCTCGTACTTGGAATCTAATCAGCGTTTGCTTCCTCTGTCCTTTATACCCAACCAAGTGTCTGGCAATGTTCAATCCACTCGCTCACCCTGCACATTCATATTCATGTACCAAAATATTTTATTAAAGGATACATAAAACTGATACATATTTATGAAGTAGCATGTGGTATTTTGATGTCTTTGTACATTGTGAAATGCTCAAACCAGGTTAAGCATAGCTCCTCAAAAATTTATTAGTTATTTGTTTTTTTTTTTTAAAAAAAACAGATTTAAAAATCCTTTCTGCCACCCTTTGAATTACACAGGCTGCATCATCTAAGAGCTTCTTGCTCCTGTCTGGTTGTTCCTTGGGGCAGTAGCATTGATCACCTTGTGCTTCTGCCCTCCCCAACTCTTCCCAGCCTCGGGTAATCATCATTCTACTCTTAATTTCCGTGGAATCAATCTTCATAGGTTGCATGTATGAACGAGTCTATGAAACTTACCATCTTGTGTCTCCCTTATGTCAGGTTACATAATGATCTTCACATCCATCCATGTTGTTGCAAATGACAGACTTCTATTCATTTTTTATGCCTAAACAGTATACTATTTCATTGTATATATTTATCACATTTCCTTAATCCATTCACCTATTGATGGACTCTGGTGTTTCAATTTTGTGGCCATTGTGAACAGTGCTGCACTGAAGAGGGGGTTGAGATGTCTCTTTGACCTACAGAAATTATTTCAGTTCTGGGCTGGAGAGATGGCTTAGCGGTTAAGCACTTGCCTGTGAAGCCTAAGGACCCCGGTTCGAGGCTCTACTCCCCAGGACCCACGTTAGCCAGATGCACAAGGGGGCACACGCGTCTGGAGTTCGTTTGCAGTGGCTGGAGGCCCTGGCGCGCCCATTCTCTATCTATCTCTATCTGCCTCTTTCTCTCTGTCTCTCTGTCACTCTCAAATAAATAAATAAATAATTTTAAAAAAAAGAAATTATTTCAGTTCTTAGGTGTATATATTCAATAGTGACATTTCCAAACATAATTCTTTTGAGGAAACTTTATCTTTTTCCATAATAGTTATAGCAATTTAAGTTCTTAGCCCATTTTGATGTGCTGTAACAAAACCTGCGAGACTAGGTAGGTATTTTCTCTTCAAACAGGAGTGTTATTCAGCCCGCTGGAAACTCAAAGTGCAAGTTTAGTCCCATGTGTCTGGCCTGCGGTGAGGACTTTCTAAGTACATTACAACGTGAGTGACATCATTTCTTGGAGTAAGAAGTCACATTATAAGGAAAGATGAAGGCGGTGGGGAGGGGCAAGATTACTCGTCCATAACCACTCATTTTCACATGAATGCGTCCTGCTCAGTGGGATCATCAGTACCTTCTCAAGACGGTGTTGCCATGGGCCAGTCATTCCTTAAGTTCATCACATGGAGGCCAAGCTTCTAGCACTCACATCACCTCCAAAGCATATTATCTATCCCTCCACGTTTCCATTAATCACACATTCATTATTGTCTTAGCGTAACAGCATTCCGAATGCATATGAAAGATATCTGACCGTGGGTTTACTTTCTGTTCCTCTGATGATTAATGATGCTGTATACCTGCCTGTCGTTTTATTTATCTTCTTTGGAAAATTGTCTATCCCCGTCCCTTGACCATTTCTTTAATTGAGCCATTTTGTTGCTGTTTGGTGAGTTTCTTATATATTTAAACATTAGCTTTTATTCAGCTCTGTTTCTTAAGTTTGTGTCCCAGTCTGTAACATGATTTTCATTTAAGATTGTACACTCCCCTGTGCACAGGCATTTTTGGTCTTATGCAGTTTTGCTTTATTTTTTTACTTGTTTATATGTATGTAAGTAATGTATTGTGTGTGTGTGTGTGTGTGTGCATGCGTGCACACATGCACGCCCCCCCACCGTCACTTTGGGGCTCCCCATACATTTGCCTGTGGTGGGGGATACTTGCCTGTGGTGGCCGAGCAGAATGTAAGGTGTCCCACACTCTAGTGCTCTTCCAGTCTTTCTTGTTTGAGCAGAAGTCTCTTACTGATACCAAAGTTTACTTCTTTTCCAGAGCCTGGGCGACTCTCTGGTCTCGCTTCCCCTTTGCAAGACTGGGGTAATTGTGTGTGTGTGTGTGTGTGTGTGTGTGTGTGTGTGTGTGTGTGTGCGTCCAGCTGTTTACTCAGGTTCTGGAGATTCAAACTCAGATGGTTTCAGGGCGCATTGAGGTCTCACGCTTGCACAGCAAGTGCATTTAACTGCTGAGCCATCTGTCCAGCCTCACCGACCCCCTGCCCAACATGGCTTTTTTAAAGTTATTTTTGTATATACTTTTGGTGTCATATCTTGGCAAAATGCTGTTACCAAGACCACCAGTGTCAATGATATCTATTTTTTTTTATTCTGCATCTGACACTTAGTCCTTTAATCTAACTCATATTAATTTGTTTGTGTGGCATGAAGCAGAGTCCAGTTGTATTGTTTTGCCTGGCTATTACTCGCTTCCAAAGCTCCTCAAATTTTCTGCTTATTCATCTATAAGGCTTGCAGCAGTAGATTTTGCTCCAGGATCCTGCAATGACTGTGAAAGCGGTCTCTGGATACAGTGGGCAGAATGTATTTTTTGCTGCTGCTATTTGGTAAGAACTGAATTTAATGTCAAGGTTCAAATGCTTATCTCTATTTTCCAGACCAATGTTATTTATCCTCAGCTTCTAAAAAGATACCTGTTCTTACCAATGGGTAAAAAAAGAATTTCAATAGAAACATAAAACAAAAGAGAAAATTTAACAAAAGCATACTCTCTTTTAAATAGACTTATCCTAAAACCCCTGGAGTCAGATGGACACTCAACCAACTATTCACTCCTTTACTAAATGGATCTAACTGGCCTGTCCCTTGATCTATAAATAGAGATAATGTCTGGAAGGGATGGCAAGGTTGTGTTATAGTACGGAAAGTTCTGAGAGCTTACTCAATGGTTATCAAATATATAGCTGCCAAGCCATTTTTACTATTGAAACATTCATGACAGAATTTTTTCCATAACATTTTGATTTTTTTATTACTTGCTTTTCTAAAGAATGTTTTATTGGGCTGGAGAGATGGCATAGCAGTTAGGACATTTACCTGCCAAGCCTAAGGACTCAGGTTCTATTCCCCAGTACCATGTAAGCCAGATGCACAAAGTTGTGCATGTGTCTTGAGTTCGTTTGCAGTGGCTAGAGGCTCTGGTGTGCCCATTCTCTCTCTCTCTCTCTCTCTCTCTCTCTTTCTTTCTCTCTCAATTAGATAAATAATATTTAAAAAAGAATGTTCTCTTTCTCCAAAATGAGACAAGTGAAAATACTAGCAACCTAGTAAGTTTTTTTCATAATTTTGATAAGTGCCTGTTCTTTGGAAAATTAAGAATATAATGGTAAGAACAAATGAATTTATGTAATTTTGAGAAGAATGTGATTTTCCTGATCTTAAAAATAAGTGAAATTTCTTACAACTGATTAAAGAGTAGGTAGTTGGCACAGGTCTTGTAGGTCAAGTAAACAAGGGAAGGTGGTGTGCAAATCGAATAGCACTATATATATAAGATAGTATCACTAATGTACCTTATTTTTAAGATAGTTGGTGAGAGGGAGGCAGAGGAAGAGAGAGGGAGAGAGCCTTGTTATTTTGCTGGAGGGAATTAGCTATGCGGCTATGTAGCCCACAGACTCTTTGGATTCATGATTGTTCTCTTTCTGTCTCCTGAGCTCTGGGATTATGGACATATGTTACCATGCCCAGCTACATTTTAGTATTATGAATTAAAGTGATATAAAATGCCCGAGAAGCTTCCAAAGTATGAAAATGTGATGGCTGTACAATTATAGCAGGAACTCTGAAATACAAAGCCAGCCTGTGATGTAATTTACAATAACACAGTAAACATGCTTTCATGATGATCAACAGGGAGGAAGAATTCTTCTTGATCTTATAATAATTATATTACAGTGTAAGCAAAAATTGGTAAGTAGGTGGTATGAATCATGCAAATACTTGACAATGCACATGTAATTATTGTAGAAAATAAAATAATTTATTCCAACAGACATTTCAGCATAGAAATAGTACTTACATGTGGTCAATATGGTGATTCATAAGCTTCTGACTAGAAATCCCATATTGGTTATTTCTATATTCATGTTTCATTTTTATAAATTTCATTTATTTATTTACTTATTTCAGAGAGAGAGAGAATATAGATGTGCTAGGGCTTTCATGCACTGCAAATGAACTCCAGACACATGCGCCACCTTGTGCATCTGGCTTACATGGGCCCTGGGGAATCGAACCTGAGTCCTTTGGCTTTGCAGGCAAGCACCCTAATTGTTAAGCCATCTCTCCAGCCCTCATGTTTCATTCTTTAGACAACTCTTCTTACGCTTTCATGTAGTTAGTTGGTAGAGATACGTTTCCTGTTCTGTTGTATTTAAAGCATCAGTAACCAAGGTATGTCTAACCTTGAAGTAACAGGATGATATAAAGTACCACTCCTTCCCGTGAGATTAGTGGCTGTCATTTATTTTGGTATTTGGGTTATTTTGGCAGAACACTACCAAACCTGGAAGGAATACAATATACACTGGAGGAATTAACCCAGGTAAAATTTTGTAGAGACTGACCTCTTTTTTAAAAAAATATTTAATTTAATTAATTTATTTGACAGAAAGAGGGAGAGAGGGAGAGAGAGAGAGAGAGAGAGAATGGGCACGCCAGGGCCTCCAGCCACTGAAAATGAACTCCAGATGCGTGCACCCCCTTGTGCATCCGGCTAACGTGGGTCCTGGGGAATCAAACCTGGGTCCTTTGGCTTTGCAGCCGAATGCCTTAACTGCTAAGCCATCCCTCCAGCCCAAGACTTACCTCTTTGATCTTCACTGAAACCCACCAGCCTTCAGCACTGTAAGGTCTTGTTGGTCACATGCCCACGTCTTCCATGTAGACTACCCTCTGGCCTCTAGTGTTATCAAGTGACACAGACAAAGCCACCATGTGGTTTTTGTATTGATTTTTTTCCCCTTGGGAATTCTTTTCTTTCATGTTTCCACATGACAATTTATGAGACACAACCTACCTCTACACAGTTAATTTGCTATAGTCTGGGGTCAAGACAGTTTTGGAAGCTCTGCTTATTTCCTGATCACAGGGAAATACCACTTTTACAAGTCTTTCTGTGGCACTCATATATATTCCAGCTTTGCCTGTACCTGTAGTGGTTTAGCATTTCCACTTGAAATTATGCTGTGGTTTAGTACATTCCCCTTTGGTGTGTGTGTTGGGGGGGGGGGTTAAGTAAACAAAGACAAAGGTGTTATGCATATTAAAAAGCACTAGAAAAGCTAAAGGAATTACTACTAATGGATCTTGCTGCTCAGGGATCATTTATTTAGTTTATATTTCATTATTATTCTAAGTATTTTATATTTCTAGAGTCTAATCTCTTATAGCACTTTTGGTACCTTAAAACCTAAATTTTTTAAATAAAAAAGCCAAAGAAAGTAATTTACTATGCTATTCCTAATTGGAAAATGTTTTTATTTATTTTTTTATGACCGATTGATGGTGGTTATCTCTGGCAGGAAAAGAATTTGAACCCTTGTTCCACCAGAAACAATGGAACTAGCTTAGATAAGCGATAACTAGCTTATATAGCAAAGCTACGTGTAAATTTCTGGATCACTTCCAAATAATTAAAAATCAGATAAATGTGATTATGAAACATGTTCTGATATATACTTGAAATACAATTTTATAGTTCTTAATTTTGAGTTCAAGCACAGACTACCTAATTAGAAATTCAACTGTCAAAACCATGAAATGAAAATGCTGCTCTAGCAAATGAAATAACATGAATTTTTAAGCTTATAAAAACTGTTTTAAAATATTGTTTGAATAAATAAGGATGTATATGCACAGTCGTATATTGTGCAACTGATAATAAAAGAATCCTTACAATTGTATCATATAATATAGCAGATATAAAAGTGAACTGAACAAAGATGGAGGGTAGAATTATGGGAAACTGTCCTTTGTGTAGTGAGAAGTGACACAGTGAAGGAGACAGTGTTAGAACATTGTGAATATGAATTGTTTAGGTGTCTCAGTTTGAAATATCTAGCACTTACATGATCATGCAATTACACAATGGTAAGAAGGAGATCTTTCAAAACTGAAAGCCAAACAAATCTGGAATTATTTTCAGTGGCTAGAGGCCCTGGTATGCTCGCTCTTCTCCCTTTCTCTCTCTCTCTCTCTCTCTCTCTCTCTCTCTCTCCTTGCAAATAAATAAATAAAATATTTTTAAAAAATTTAAACATAAATAACATTAAGTATGTTACTATCATTGTGCTTGAAACCAAACTAAGCATTTTCTTTTGAAATAGAAAAGAATATTTATATATATTTTTACATATATTTTTTCTGGAAAATGCTTGAAGTAACATGCACAAGAATAAATAATAAACTATAGATAATTTGGTGAGATTGGATGATGAGTATATGGAGATTGGAGATGCATCATATCATTATGTTATTTTGTTTATTTTTATGTGTTACAAGTTTTAATCAAAAACTAGTGTTTTCTAAAATTGACACAAATTTTAAACTTCTCTAAAAATGTAGGAATGCTAGCATCTATCAAATGCTTTTTTTAATACAAGATTCAGCTCTTTGTTCCTAATGATATGTAGAATCAGACTATATAGTTTTTTAAACCTACTTTTCATAGGAAAGGGTGCTGAATTTATTGATTATCATAGAATTCATCATTATAAACTTATGTGCATCCTAGATTATTTGGTTAAATTTTTGTTCAAAAATACTTTGTTTTAAAATGTACACACCAAATAAATTTGTTAATTTGTTAGCATCTGGCTAACGTGGGTCCTGGGGAATCAAGCCTCGAACCGGGGTCCTTAGGCTTCACAGGCAAGTGCCTTAACCACTAAGCCATCTCTCTAGCCCAACATTTTTTTTTCTTATTTAGTAATGCACGCCTCCTAATTTCTCTCTCCCTCCTTATTAAGGCACTCAGGCCTCCCTCCGCAATTCAAAGTGAAGCTTGTCATGATCACTACTCAGATGAGCCTGTTAAAGTTTTGAAGAGACAGACCATTATCTACTTGCATATGGCCAGGTTCAGACAGACAACCCCTGACTGTAACTTGGGCCTTTAGGAATAGCCATGGAAAATGCCTTTTATTAAGGTCTTGAGGAATTCCTGAGTGAGGGATGTCGCTGGCATCCCTGAGAATCTCAGCTGCACATCACCTCTAGAGGCTTAACTTGACAGCAGCAGATGCTGCTGTAGAATTGGATTCTCTAGTGTCAATAGGATGAAAAGATTTCACAACAGCAGAAGCCTGGCTATAACGACCTTGTCAGGCACGCGTTAATGAGGCCATCTTGGCCACAGGGGCCTATGACAACCTATGGCTCTTAACCTTGGTGTTTCTCAGGCAAGACAGCTGATAGCAACCTGTGCACACTTTACCTTTTCTAATCAGAAAAAAATAAATGAATGAGAAGGAGTGGTGAGCAGAAGGCTGTCAGCTCCTCAAGAGCAAAAGTTCTGTCTAAAACTTCAGAAAAGACCAATATTGATTCTTTGCCCCATTCATGAACAAGTACTGCTTTAGCCATTTAAAACCCAATTGATTGGTAAGCATTCTGCCTCAGCTCCCATACCTGAATCCAAGTGACAGTACTCTCCTTAAAGTCCGCGGTGGTCAACAACAGGCTGTTAGAGCAGTTGTGTGTGCATGACTACAGAGCAGCCAGCCACAGAATTCCACACTTACCAAAATAGAATTAGAGACATGTGTTCCCATGTCCAGCTCTTCCTTATGGAGGAATGGTTTGGTTCATTTTTACATATGTGTGCACAATGGGAGTAGAGAGGTTTCACATATGCAGCAATGACAAAAGTCTAATCCCTCACTCGGTTTCCTAATGTGCAATGTCTGTCAGATACGGGGCTCATCAATTCAGGGCAGGATAAGTCTTCTTAAGTGGGGACTTTGCAATGCCATCATGAGTTTATGTGATTCATATTCTCCAAAAATGTCCCCACAGAATGGTGAGCCATTTATTAGAATAGGTGGACACTGTAAAACAAAATATCTAGATTCAAATCTATCAAGATCATCAACTATAGTTGGATTCATGAAAATCATTCTAAATAGAGTCTTAGCCCAAATCTCCTTCCTGATCAATTGAGGGGATTCATGGATGCACGGCAGCCATTTTTTTGGTCTTCTCTGACTTTTGGAGTGAGTCATTATTATAGAAAAGGCTTTGTGAGATTCTGGCCTCATGGAACATAATCACAATCAATATCATACCATAGACACAGATTGGCATCCTTCTAAGAGAAAGTATGCACAGGTTAACGTCCCCAGTTCCAAATATCTGCAATGTTTTTTTAAATTAAAAAAAATTAAATAGATCAAAATAAGTCAAGGTAAACTATAAACTTAATGAGATATGGAATCAATTGCAGTACCTATGAAATGTGATGTGTTTATTGGAGCCCATCAACACAGCTCAGAAACTGTGTGTGTAGCTCCTGAAAGGGCAAATAAATGCATCCTTCCCAATAATGGTCATTAAAAAGGAATGAAGGACTTTAATTTTATAAGGGAAAAAGTAGTCTAAGATTCACTTCCGTGACTCAAGGTACTGTCAGCTTTCTCCTCTGTGACACGTGATCTTCCTGGATTTCAGATGTCCTGGCATTGTGCAGAATATCACATTGGTCCATCACCTCAATTGCATGTTGATGCCACATCAGGACCACAGGGTAGCAAGCATTTTGGATGCCTTCGAAAGATGTTACATGCCAGATGGTTGGAAAAAAAATCTAAAAATGTGCAGTGTCTGACATAACAGTAAAAATTTAAGGTCTAAGGATCTTGAAGGATGTCTATTTTGGGAAGCAGATGTTATTACAGAATATAGTGGCTACAACAAAAGCAGCACCTATCCGGGTATACCCTGCTCTGTTTTCAAGGTAGCATATGTTACTCCTGTGACCAGTGTTCTGCCCCTTTGATCCTTGCTAGAGGATCACAGTTTTTGCTGGCACCTAGAGCATGAGAGAGCTCTCCATTAAGTTCAGGTTTGGGTGGGGACTATCTTACTGTGCTGGCTGTCCAATCCAGCAGAACTTACAGAGCTAGTTATACTGGTAGTTAGAGATGTCTTATGGAGTGCCTGTAGAAATCCAGCAGATTTGCAGAATAGATTCTAGGAATTTTGCTATAATTTTGTTTCTTTTATCACTGCTTGAAAATCAAGTAACAGAACTTGCTCTTCACAACAGAGTGCTTTTTGGACTTAGTGGAGCCTAAGTGCTAGACTGAGACATCAAATGACTGTGAACCTGTCATAAGCTGATATTGTCACCTCTTTGAAATCACACTGAGGGGCAGGAGTAGCAGCGATTTATCACAGACTTAGAAATGAGACATTTGGCATGGAGCCCGTGTAGGTTCAGAAACCCAAAGTAAAATACATAAATAGGCCAGACCTGCCATGGCATCCACGTGTGATGTATCAGAAGCTGTCCTTCAGCTCATGCCTAAAATGTAAAGGGATCGTAGGGAAGCCTCTTCAGTCAATTGACAAAGAAAATTCTGAGCTGGGAGTGGTGGCGCACACCTTTAATCCCAACACTTGGGAGGCAGAGATAGGAGGATCGCTGTGAGTTTGAGGCCAACCTGAGAATTCAGAGTGAATTCCAGACCAGCCTAGACTAGAGTGAAACCCTACCTGGAACAACCAAAAAAACAGAAAGGACGAAGGAAGGAAGGAAGGAAGGAAGGAAGGAAGGAAGGAAGGAAGGAAGGAAGGAAGAAAGAAAGAAAAAAGAAAAAAAGAAAAAATTCTGAGCTGGTTGCGAAATGCATCGTCTTTGTATGATGGTGAGTTAAACGTGTACTGTTGTGTCACTAAGCTTCGCTTGTGGAGATCACTTTGAGAGGAACCAAAAGGAAGCCTCCTCTCAGGCAGTGCTGAGAAGCACACTTTGTGATTTTTCAAAATTTTTACAGACAGACATAACCTTGAAGAAAAATCCTTTTCATCTAATCATGTACATACATACATACGCACACATACACACATACACACACACACATACATACTCTATGCATCTTGATGGATAGATGATAGATGGATGGATAGATAGATACACAGATAGAAGATAGATAGATAGATGATAGAAAAATGATAGATGATAGATAGATAGATAGATAGATAGATAGATAGATAGATAGATAGATAAGATGATTGATGATAGGTAGATAGATACTATGTTTTGCATGAAAATATTTTCTTTGAGGAGATGCAAACACACATCAATTCACCTGATAGAGCACAAACAACAAATGAAAGCATAATAACACCAAAATCTAAACTGCTGAACCAATGAGTTCATTGAGGCTACATTCAGAGCACTGATGAGGGTTACTTCCAGATGCATGGATCACTCCAAAGGAACTGCATCACTCCCCATGCTGACCCTGCATGGAGACCTCAAGGTAGCTGTATCTCTGGTGACCTGTGTAACTTGTAAGCAGCTGGCTGGTCAGTCTGTCCCCTAGCAGTTGTTTACTGATTCTGTAACCTTGGGGATGGGGTCTTGTGACCTTCTAAGCTTCACCATTCCCAAATTGGTTTACCTCCTGGGTCTCCTGAACCTCTCTCTCACTCTCTCTCTCTCTCTCTGTCACTCTCTCTCTCTCTTCTTTTCTCTTCCAGAGAGGTTTCAATTCAGAGAAAATTGCTACACAGCACTGAGCGATTTGACTCAGACTGACAAATAGCAAGACTGGATGATTAAAAGCAAGGTGGGGCCAACAGTAAAATAGCGCAGTCCGTAAAGTGTTTCCTTTGAAAGCACGAGGACCTGAGTTTTATCCCAAGAACCCCAAGCAAAGGCAGAATGGTGGTATGTGCCTGTAATCCCGGCATCAAGGAGATGGCGACAGAAGAACCCCTGGAGCCTGCTTGTCATCTAGTCTAGTTTGTGTGGTGAGCTCTAGGACAGTGAGGAACACGTCTCAAAGGAGGTGGACTGTGCTCCTGAGGGTGTGAGCTGAGAGAGGCTGGACTAAGTGCTAGACTGAGACATCAAATGACTGTGAACCTGGAGGTGTCTGTCATCAGCTGATACTGTCACCTCTTTGAAATCACACTGAGGGGCAGGAGTAGCATCGATTTATCACAGACTTAGGAATGAGACATTTGGCATGGAGCCCGTGTAGGTTCAGAAGCCCAAAGTAAAATACATAAATAGCCCAGACCCGCCATGGCGTCTTAATGTGAGTAAAATTGTAATACTGTTTCACTTTGTGTGTTAATGTGAGTAAAACTGTAATACTGTTTCACTTTGTGTGTTAATGTGAGTAAAATTGTAATACTGTTTCACTTTGTGTCTTAATGTGAGTAAAATTGTAATACTGTTTCACTTTCTGTCTTAATGTGAGTAAAACTGTAATACTGTTTCACTTTGTGTCTTAATGTGAGTAAAACTGTAATACTGTTTCACTTTGCATCACTTCTGGTGATACACACACAGTAGAACAGTACGATTGCTTGTCAATTTTACATAGAGGGAGTACAAACATGCACATATAAATATACACCCACATCCGAAAATAATAATTTCACATGTGGAAAAGGGCAAAAAGATACCTCTTTTGGTCTTAGTCCAGTGACTAGAAGAGAACTCACTGTACAAAGCTTTCAACAGCCAGAAGGAGACAACCACTTGGTAGTAGATAGCAGCTGGCCCTTCCTCGTCCTTCACTGGTTCAAGGCGCCCAAGTACATGCTAGCCCTGTTGCCAGAAATAATCTAGACATGAGCGCAAATGCAATGGGACTCCTGTCACTGAGACCAGTCAATCCAGAACTAATAAATACCTTACCTGTTAGCAATAGAGTCACTGACCTCACAATATGGTGCAAACCAGCCAAATCACTTGCTGACATGTCAGTAATATCAAAGCTTTTCTATCCTGGAGGAAATCATATTTTTGTTCTTACTGGAATTGACTTCAATTCCAAAAAGGAATTTGTGTTTGAGACATCTTTGTCACCATGGCCCAAGAATTTATGCAGTGTTGGAAAAGCCAGCTCTGAGATTCCATACAATATAACCCACCAAGGCGTTTGTTCTGTAATAGAGGAGCTATGTGAATTATCAAAAGACCCATTGTTCCTGTCAAACACTTATTATGTTATCTAGGAGAAGAGTATTTGATAAAGTGTTAGAATGCAATTATAAAGGTCTGTCTGTGGATAGGCTAAGGTCTTCACTGATTAAAGTGTTCCACTGAGTGTAAGGCTACAACTATTATCTAACCACTGAGGTTACCCAGGCCAGTGGACAGTGGGCAAGGAAGTTAATATTGTTCTGACCTCTTTATAGTCAAGGAATAGTATTTCTAGACAGTAGTGAATTCATTCATGTGGTCTTTGGTGTTCTTTTGTTTCATAGAAGTAAATAGGTTATTGGATTAATCAAGTATTATAAGATCAAAGTAGTCAAAGATCAGCTCCACGGGGTTTGGGGGGGGGGGCTGGGCATCACAACCAGCTGACATGCTGGCCATGGTAAGGAGAAGAGAGGTGGAAACGAGGAACATGGTCAATATAAAGATTTTAGTATGGGAATGGAGAGATGGTTCAGTGGTTGTGTGGCCTCCTGCAAAGCCTGACGACCCACACACAATTCCCCAGTCTCCACATAAAGCCAGATGTACAGACATGGTGCATGCATCCAGAGTTTGTTGGCAGAAGCTGGAAGCCCTGGCATGCCCATACTTTCTGTCTGTCTTTCTTCTCTCTGTGTATCTCTCTCTCACTCTCTCTCTTCTTGTAAATAAATAAAAATATTTTAAAAAATATTTTAGTTTGTCTCAAAAATTCTTTGATTTTTAGTCTTTTTTTTTTTTTTGGTGACTATCAACCAAGTGACATACAAACATCTGATGTGACTGAGAGTAGACACAGGTGTGAGATGCCACACACATCAGTATGGCCAACGAGATTTCAGCACAGGATTTGGTCATGGCCAGCACTGCACAGCAAAGGTACAGATGCAGTGTGTAATACAATAATGTAATTCATTAGTATTCTCTCTATTTTGTACACACACACACACACACACACACACACACACACCTTATTTTGGAAACCCAGAGGTCCCTTAGGTAGACAAAGTCTTATCCAGAGGTTCAGACCAATCACAGGTAAACACTCAACAATGTTATGTTATTACTGGTATATTTTCAAAACAGAAGTGGTTGAAACTGTAATACTATGTGAATTTTTGGGCTTGACAGATGGCTTAGCAGTTAAGGTACTTGCCTGCGAAGCCTAAGGATCTAGGTTCAATCCCCCAGTACGCATGTAAACCAGATGCACAAGGGGGCACATGTATCTAGACTATATTTGCAACAGCTAGAGGCCCTGGAATGCCCATTTCTCCCTATCTCTCTCTCTCTCTCTTTCTCTCTCTCTCTTTCACTCTCTCTCTCTCAAATAAATAAATAAATAAAAACATTTATGTGAATTTTTACTACCATACAACACATTACTTTTCTTTTGGAACTTTTAATGTATTTTGAAAATAAACCAGTGTACTATCACTGAACTGTAGCTTCTCAAATACTAAGATAACATTTTTATATTAGAAAAAAATCAGAATATAGTACACACCATAGATAATTCTAGTCATCAAAGCAAGGAGAGGATAAAATGTTTTTTTTTTTCAAAATATTTAGTTTGCTTCTTGATGTATTTTTTGTTAATATGTTCTCCTTTGTTTTGTTTTTAGATAACATGTTTTCTCAGATATGTTTTGCAGAGGTGAAGAGCCAATGCTAGAAACCACTACTCAGAGTGAGGCTTTCCTTTGATGTGCTTTGTCTCTTGAGGACGGTACCAAGTGTCCTACAGGAGATCCCACCACGAGTATTTGCAGAAACCCTCACTGCAGTCACCCAGATGGGGCCCTAGGTGCCAATATCCCGCTGTCGGCTCTGCGTTACATTTTGTGGTGTGGAATTTTAATGTTTCCTTTGCACTGTTTGTTGTTAACCCTAGACATTAGCGTCTTAGCATTAGCCTTCATGTATCGTCATTATTAGCTGGCTGTGGTGGTAACCCTAGAATCTGGAAGATGGAAGCAGGAAGACCAGAGTTCATGGCTATCTCTGGCTACAAAGCAAGTGTAAGGCCAGCTAGGGCTACATGGAAACTTACCTCAAAAAAGAAAGAAAGAAAGAAAGAAAGAAAGAAAGAAAGAAAGAAAGAAAGAAAGAAAGAAAGAAAACAGAATTAAAAGACTGTTGTATTGTTGTGAACATTTGGGAGGCTTATGTGAAAAACCTCACAGAAGTTTAATGTGTTATATTTGAAATGATAGACATATCACAGATATTAAATTCTTTTTGTTGTAGTCAAGGAAGGCTAGAGATGACCCACTATGCACAGCTGCACAGGTTGTGGAACCAAATTGCCTGAAGAAACGTTATATGAAGAGCGAATGATCTAATCCACACTTTCTTGGAGCAATTTTGAAAAAAAATTAAAATGGAAGGCTAAAGCTGAGTCCATAATTATTCATCCTTTCTTTTTCTGCCTATCTCCTCTCATTTTTAATTTTGGGAGCACTTAAGCAGCTGACAGTGTCAATGAGGGCTTTGCGTGAAGTGTTTCTCCTAGATGTAGTTAACGATGTCCGTTACTGCTGATAGTGTCCCGTACATTCTAAGAAGCCATGAAAATTGTCTTCCAATGTTATTATTGGCTAAAGTAAAGCTGGAAGTTTATAGTTTAGGTATAAAATAAAATCAATTGTCTTTTATTTAGTGACTCTGAATATCTGCAATTTATATTAATGAATTTAAACACAAGAAATTGGGCTGGAGGGATGGCTTAGTGGTTAAGGCATTTGCCTGCAAAGCCAAAGAACCCACGTTCGATTCCCAGGACCCACGTTAGCCAGATGCACAAGGGGGCACACACATCTGGAGTTCGTTTGCAGTGACCAGAGGCTCTGGCACGCCCATTCTCTCTCTCAATCTCTCTCCCTCGTTCGTCAAATAAATAAGTTAATTAAATTAAATATTTTAAACACAAGAAATGTATTACATGCACAGTAAGGAAAGCTGAATAAGAGCTGTCCAACAATAAAATAAACATAGCTAATAGAAATCTTAGCAATACCATGTTATAAACAGATTCATAATTTCTCAGTTGTTTATGAAATTTTCTGCATGTCATTTGTGTGTTTTTTGAGAGAGCAGCTCATTATGTAGCCTAGGCGTCAATGAAACTCCCTAGGTACTGCACACTGGCCTCACTCATGGCGATCGTGCCTCTGTGCCTGGATTAAAACTATGCACTATGCTATACTTGGCTCCTGTCTAAATTTTATACTTAGGACAATGTCAGTATAAAATGGATGGATTCCTTATGAACTTTCATGGTTCCTTTAGTTTAGTTTAGTTTAGTTTAGTTTTCTTTCTTTCTTTCTTTCTTTTTTTTTTTTTTTTTTTTTTTTTTGAGACAGAGAGAGAAGGTGCAGACAGGGAGTAAGTATGGGAGCATCAGGGCCTCCTGACACTGAAAAGGAATTCACAAATTCCAGACCCAGTCCTGTTGGAGGCACAGACAACAGACTAAAGGACGATTACACCAAAACCAGTTTTGGTGAACCAATCAATTTGTTGGGGTTACTTACTCTGATGGTTCAGGTGTTGTCAACTTGATCTGTTTAGTGATCCACAGAAATCCCTTTTGGGTGGGTCTCCGAAGTTGCTTCCAGGAAGGATTCACTGAAGGAGGAATCCTTCCCCAGAGCAGCAGCCCCTCTCAGAGGGGGACTTTATATAAGGAAGCTCTGGGTGAAAAGGGCCGCTTCTTCCTTCTTCCCACTTGGCTGCTAGAGCTGCTCGCTGCCTTCCAGCGTGGACTGAAGACCAGCGTGGATTGAAGACCAGCGTGGACTGAAGAGCAGCGTCAACTGCAGACCCGCGTGGCTGGAAACCCAGCAGCTGCTCAGGAACCTCCAGGCCTGCAGTGCGGATTGGGACTGCTGAGGCCTCTGGCCACGTGCACTGAGCAGCTTCTGGGTTCCTTGATTCTCCAGCCTTCAACTGCGACTGGACTGCTGTAAGCGAATCCAATAAAATCCCTTTTTAAAATAATTCATTCTAGCGGTTCTGTTCCTCTAGAGAACCCTGACTGACACACTCACACAGCAGGGTAAGGCCTTGCTTACAGGAGCGATAGATGCCGCAAAGGCAGCCACAACATGACAAGTCCCACTCCATCCCGGATGACGAACTCCCCCACAGCTGCTTTGGTTCAAGGGCAGCTGCATCACCAGAAAGCCCAGCTCAGCGCAGGTGGTGACTCCCTCCCAGAAGCTGCATCTCTGGAGCTCACTGCGCCACTTGCAGGCAGCTCAGGAAGCAGGTCTCATCTCCAAGTAGTTGTTTCCTCTAGATATAGCCTATGTATAGGGCTGTAAGACCCATATATGTATATACACACACACACCACATACACACACACACACACACAAATATGCACATATATGGGTCTTGCAATCCTATACATACATATCTATGGGTCTTGACAATCCTATACATACACATATATGGGTCTAGCAATCCTATACATACACATATATGGGTCTTGCAATCCTATACATACACATATATGGGTCTTGCAATCCTATACATACACATATATGGGTCTTGCAATCCTATACATACACATATATGGGTCTTGCAATCCTATACATACACATATATTGGTCTTGCAATCCTATATATACATATATATGGGTCCTGCAAGCCTTTTCCAGATTTATTAACATCCTCTGCCTCTGGAACTTTCCTCCTGAGCCCACCTACCCCCCAACCCACCATGGAGGGAATGTTTCAATTTCTAATTAATATAACACATAGGCTGAGCTTTCAGATGTAACATCTCTGCTCTGAACTTTCTTACATCCTCCCCGAACTTCCACCTGAGCCACTGACTTCCAATTTCTAGTAAATTAACAATTTGGGATGGGGTAACCTTAGAATGTGGGTCCTAATTGATTTTACGGAATCAGATCTTACTTCTCTGATCAGATACTTTATTTAAATAATACTCAATTGGGGGAATCTGCTACATCACAATACACAGCTTTGAGCATGTGGCTTTATGTGGGTACTGGAGACGCGAACCCAGGTGGCAAGGCTTTGCAAGCAAGAACCTTAAACTGCTGACCCATCTCTCCAACTCCTACTTTTATTTGTGAATAATTTTATTTGTGAAAAGCAGAATGAGATTGCTGATTAAACATTAGCCCACTTAAACTTAATGTTGAGGGGTTGGGGAGATGACTCAGTGGTTAAAAGAGCTTGCTTGCAAAGCTTGCCAACCTGAGTTCAGTTCCCCAGCACTCACATAAAGCAGGACGCAGAGTGCCACAGGCATCTGTGATCCCAGTGCACTTGAGACAACGTGAGTCAGAGCCACGGGAATCCAAAGCTCATGCACCAGGTAGTCTTCTGCTCTCTTGCAGTCAGCTCCTTTGCAGTGGCAAGAGATCCTTTGTCAAGGTGGCACCTAAACACCTCAGAGTTGTCCTCTAACCTCCATACAGGAATGGTGGCATGTGCATAAGTAAATGACTGAATAAAGAAAGAAAATTTTGAGTTTGTTGTGGTGGTGCACACTTTTAATCCCAGTACTCAAGAGACAGAGGTAGGAGGGTTGCAATGAGTTCAAGGCCAGCCTGAGACTACATATTGAATTCCAGGTCAGCTTGGGCTAGCATGAGACCCTACCTCCATAAACAAAACAAAAATAAAATAAAATAAGATAAAATAAAATAAAATTTTAAATGAAAGTAAATTTATGAGGCTAAAGTAAAAACAAAAGGCAGAGGTAGGAGGATTGCCGTGAGTTCAAGGCCATCCTGAAGCTACATATTGAATTCCAGGTCAGCCTGAGCTAGACTGAGACCCTACCTTGAAAGAAAAAAGGTAGGACTGTTTATGCTATACATATATGTATGTATATATGTATATATATACATGTATACATTTATATATACATATATATTACATACATATCATATATATACATATAATATGCGTATATATATAATTTGTATATAATGTATATAAAATCATATATATAAGTAATATATATATTTGTATAATATATGTATATATATATATACATATACATATATATATATACATACATTGGCTGTCAAGATGATGTAAGAATTTCTAGCATGGTGATGAAAATTATTTAAAGCAAATTATTATTCAGAAATACTTTATCTTTGAAATGTAATGAAAAGGGAAATAAAGAATTCACAAATTTATTGCCCAAACTGCCCAAAACAGTTGCTGACATGAGTATTTGGAATGAGACCAGAAATAAGTCATTTTAATCGATTTTATTTCACATTGCAGCTGTTACCTGATCGTTGCTGGGACAAACACCAAATCGGAAGCAGCTGATGGTCCAGGGAGGGTTGATTTCAGCTCACAGTTTCAAAGGGAACTTTCACCATGGTGGGGAAAGCATGGCAGAGCAGACAGCTGGCTCATATGCCCATATCAACAGCAGGAAAGAAGTAGCAAGGGTGAGATGGTAGCACTGGCCAGTGAGCCTGGACTGATTCAAGGCCTGGCCCCAGAAACACACCCCCTCCAGCAAGGCTCCAGCTCTCAAAGGCTCCACCAGCTGGGAATTAAGTATGAGGCTTTACTACAAACTCATGAGGCTGTGCTTCGTATTCAAACTATCACTCCCTTACGGTGCCCATCTTTTAATATTATAATGACTTCTCATACAGGTAAAGACTGAGATATTTACAATTATTTTTTCAAAAATTAAAAGCAATCACTGCTCATAGGTTTAAAATATGCATTTTATAATTATTACCTGTCACATAATAGAGACACAATCTGGAATGAAGTGTCCAGTATCATCCACTAATATGTCTGTTCTTATTGTTTCATACAGCCTTCCAAATCACTTTAAGTAAAGGCTGATACTGCAGTGTGACCTGCTAAGATCAAACAACACTAATAGTTGCAAAGATTTGCCTGTACTAACTTTAAAATTTGCATGAAATCAAACCTAAATACAGAAATAATTAGGTTAAGGCTAAAATTTTCACTGTGTGTGGTAGCATGAGAGCCCTAGCTAGTGTTACTCAGGTGTGCTGATCAAAAAACTACCCAAGTTACAGATGTATCTCTATGCTTATCTAACAATTGCAAAGCCTTTGGTTTGATCCACATTATCACAAATTAATTAAAGAATTAATATAAAAGCAAAGCACAGATAACTCTATCTCGATAAGAAGTTGAGAGGTTAAGTTCGTTTTGGCACAACTGCAGTGTGCAGAGTGACAAGTCAGATGAAATGTTCACAAAACATAACCCTGTGTTCCAGCTATTCCCTGCTAATTATTCAGTACACAACATAGTTTTTTTGTTTTGTTTTGTTTTGTTTTGGTTTGGTTTGGTTTGGTTTTTTTGTTTTGTTTTGTTTTGTTTTGTTTTTCGAGGTAGGGTCTCACTCTAGCCCAGGCTGACCTGGAATTCACTATAGAGTCTCAGGGTGGCCTCGAACTCACGAGTGATCCTCCTACCTCTGCCTCCTGAGTGCTGGGATTAAAGGCGTGCGCCACCACGCCCGGCAGTACACAACATTGTAAGTGCCATAGTCCAAGGAGAGGAGGGAGACACTAAAAAATCCTTTCCAAGTAAAAACACAGGGCTGGAGAGATGGCTTAGTGGTTAAGGCGCTTGCCTGCAAAGCCAAAGGACCTTGGTTCAATGACCCAGGACCCACATAAGCCAAATGCACAAGGTGGCACATGCATCTGGAGTTTGTTTGCAGTGGCCAGAGGCCCTGGAGCTCCCAATCTTTCTCTCTCTGTCTTCCTCTGCTTTGTTCTCTCTCTCAAATAAATAAATAAAAATTAAAAAAGATAAAACACAAAGTAAAATGCCACAATGACTATGCTGCCAATGTGACAGTTGATTTACATGTCAACTGAATTAATTTTATGCAACAACCTGTGAATGGGCCATAATAATACTTAGACATTTCATCAGATGTTTCTGGACTTTTATACAGAAGTATTTTATATTTTTGTGGGAGGGGGTGAGATTAACAGTGGTCTGTGCATACAAAAGACTGCCTTCTATAATGTGGATAAATGTAACCCACTCAAGCTTGCTGAGAACAATACACTGGCCTCCCTCTACCAGAAGGGAATCCTCCCACAGATGTCCTTCAGACATGAACCAAAGTTCCCTGGTCTTTAGCAAACAAGGATACCCTGCAGATTATGGATTTTCTAGCCTTTATAATCACATCATCTGTTTTCCTTAATAAATCTCTATACCAACATATACATCCTATATATTACATTTCTCTGGAGAGCTAATTGAAGATTTTGACTAGTTAAAACTTTCATTTCTAAGGTGAAGAATAATTGAGCATGACTTCAAGGCATTAAATCACCCAGTTCACTTATTAGAAAAACATATGTCAATAAAAAAAATAGACAGGGAAAGCAGACATTCATCAGCAGAAAGGGATAATTCATTCTGTTAATTGAGGGGGTCAGACATTCTCCATGTTAACTAGTCAAATTCTTCAATTAGCTCCCCAGAGAAATGGAATATATATATCATTTATGGTTCATATTAAGTACAGTATTTTTTTCCTATTCCCCTGGTACCATTGATTCTTTTTACAGACATTTTAATCTATTGAAGTACTAGTTGATGGTAAAGAATGATAAGCATTTAATCCCAGCACTTGGGAGGCAGAGGAGCAGCATGAGTTTGAGGCCATGCTGAGACTATATAATGAATTCCAGGTCAGCCTGGGCTAAAGTGAGACCCTACCTCAAAAAAAAAAAAAAAAAAAAAAAGAAAAGAAAGAAAGAAAGAAAGAAAGAAAGAAAAAGTATGGTTAATATTGTCAATGAAAAATCTAAAATTTGAGTGCCCTTGTGTAATTTGAAGTAAGGCCATTCAGGAATGTTTTAACAGTCAGATTAATCCTTGAGACACTAGTGGCTTGGTTCTTCAGGAATTCTAATGGTGGAACCTCGAGTTTTAAGAAGCTTTACCACACCCTCAGCACCTGAGCCCTCTGTGGTACATCTTGTTTATCTGAGCTGACAGATCACCACACTGTGGAAATCCACAACACCATAATATCCAGTCCCTTTTCCCATTAACGCTCTTTCAACCTACACACACACACACACACACACACACACACACACACACACGCACCACATACACACCATACATACACATATTCTTTATTTTCAGGTGTCCAAATATTGAAAACAATCTGAAAAGTGTAAGGTGATATCAGGCAGCCCTTTTTTTTTTCCCCAGTTTTTCATTCTCTAAAGTTTCCTTTATTCCTTCTGGATGGTGAGTTTCTTTCTCCCATGTAGCTTTTACAAGAACATAAATCCTATGTGCTTTCTCTGATAGTAAAAGATCAATTTGTTTGTAATATTGAGCAGGATGAAGAATACAAAACGTTTGTTATTGTAACCTTGGAATTTGGTTAACTTTATCTGACAGGGAGGAGTTGCAAAATACCAGGAAGATCAGTGTCCTGTAGATACTTTTTGTTCAAAAGATAATGACTGCAATTGTATTTAATTGTAAATAAGTGTTACATCTGCTCTCTAACCCAGTTCACAATGAGACCATGCCACCTTCTTAAAGAGTGCCACCCCTTTTAAAATAAGCATGTAGGTCTTGTGAGTTTTCATTGTTAATGGGTTTGAATCCACTAACCCAAGTTAATTATACATGAGGAAATAGAATAATTAGAAATTCAATTAGACTATGTCTTTATATTACTTTGCTTGCTTGATCAGGAGTAAACCTTATTTTTTTTGTATTTTCTTACTTAATATCTCAAGTGTGTTCATAGTCTATATTTCAAGTGTATTCATTTTCTTTGATACAAATATAACTAGACAGTAGCTGCAGCAGTAAAAAATAATGACCACCTTTATTTTTTTTAAACTGTGATTGAGTTATTTCTACATTTACAAAAGAGAGGAGATAAACAAGCAGATTACAGGCCACAGAATTACAGCAACATCCTGGAAAGCCCTCTAGGAACAACTAAACAGGCAGAACACCTTCCCTCTTATCCCTGCTAGGCAGCCATTCAGTATAGTATATACATGCGTGCAACACTTACGACACAAGCTGCACTCCACCAATATGCAACAGATTGTCCCAAAAGGGAAATGATCCAAAAAAGTAAATATGATCCATAAAAAGTCAGTGAGTTGAAAAATAAAAGGATACATTTGTTCTCTCTCCAAAGCTAATCTCTCTAATGTAATCACGACTTTACCAGCTACATTATGTTAATCACATAAAAAAAACTAACAGCTGGGCACATTTAAGGAATAGAGAGGGAATAATGTTTGATGGGATTATTCAGGGGAAAACCATATCGAATTCTAAAGGTAATAACTTCAAGAGACAAGAGACAGGTGTGAGTATTCAAAAGAACTAGTATTTCTACATTTATCCAATGGGACATCCATACTACAAATAAAATTCTTCCCTTCTTTTCATTTAGATGCTTTAGAGTAAACAACTGTGACTTTGCTTACTTTATAGATTAAATCACAATATCAATAGTAGGGAAGAAACCAATGTACACAAGGCATGAGGAAGCATATCATAGAGTTTTTGAATGCATAGGTTAGCAACAATAATGACAACATAGTACCTTCCACACTTTCCCTCACCAGCGAAAAATTCTGCTTAGTAATTTTTAAAATCAAAATAATAAATGGCTCAAGCTTCATCATCCATCTCTATGTAATGTGGTGAAATAGTAACAAGAGTAAGTTGGATTAAAAAGTACAGCTGATGGGCTAGAGAGATGGTTTTGTGTTTAAGACACTTGCCTGCAAAGCCTAAGGATCCAGGCTCTATTCCCCAGAACCCACATAAGCCAGGTGCACAAGGTGGTACATGCATCTGGAGTTTCTTTGAAGAGGCTAGAGGCCCTGGTGTGCCTGTTCTCTCTCTCAGTTTCTGTCTCTTAAGTTAAATAAATACATAAAATATAATTTTTAGTGTAGAGCTGATTGTTGACCTAGAGCTCACAGATTCAGTTAGACCAGCTATTCAGTAAGCTCTAGGAATTTTGCCTCAGCTTCTCCAGTGCTGGGATTACAGGCTTGTACCATAACACCTGGCATTTTATGTGGATGCTGGGGATCCAAACTCGAGTCCTCATATGTAACAAACACTTTACAAATTTAGCCACATACCCAGCCTACCACAACCAACATATATATAATCTCCTCTGCTGAAAATAGTGGAGGAAAATAATGTAGAACTGAACAATGGAGGTTGTGCATCTCAGATGCGGAAGTAACATCTGACAGAAGTTTTACATATCCGGAACCTGTGCCCAGTACCTCACTGGCACTGCAGCTTCACACCAATGCTGACACTAAATGACAAGGGAGACAAGGGGACAAAATCATATTTCATGAACACAGTGTGCAAATTTTGACAGATATGCAAGTACTTATGCATATTTTTATTTAAATCATAACTGTAAAAACGGCCATATCATCTGCAATTTTATTATTTTGAGTTAGTTGGGAAGTTGACAGAGTGAAAGTGAGATTGGTATAGAGAAATCTTTCATAGAAGAGAGAGCAGTGAGCTAATTTGAAAGGAGGGGAAGATGCTCATGGTGATGTGTCTGAAGAACATTCTGGAAATGAAAAGAAAGATTCAGTAGTGGGAAGGAGAAGGAAATAGTGAGAAGGAGGAAGGGAGACAAAAGAAGAAGGGAGAAAGCATGAGAAGAAAAGAAAAAATGAAGAAGTAAAGGAAGAAGGAATAATCAGATGGGGATTAAACAAAATGATTACTTGAAAAAGAATGAAAAGTGAAAAGGAATAGAAATTAATATTTGCTGCATGCCTATACTATTTTAAAAATTATATGTGATCCCCTGTGCTATACAATTTAATACAAAATTTTTCAAGGTATAATTATTCCCCATTACAGTGAAGATAATTGTACAACAGTGAATTACTTAATATCCTCATTTTGCAGATAGAAAGCCTGTTTAGAGAATGGTCTTGTCTGACAGGAATTTTAAAAATGTATGTACGATTATAGGATAAAGCTAAAAAATGTAGCTAAATTCTAGAAACTGTTAATAATTGCAGTATTGGTTTTCTATGACTTTGTAATTATCACAAAGTTGGTGGTTCTATCAAAAGACACTTATATTTGCTATGTGTTGGGTGCCTAGGCACATCTTAGCTGAATTTTCTACTTAAGGTCACACCCACTGAATACGAGGTTATCCGGTAGCTTTCTCGGTTGGAATTTCAATTGGGGACCATCACTTTCGTGCTCAGAGATGTTGTTAGTGTTCAGGTGCCTGCAATGTTAGGAGTGGGTCTCAGATGACCTTTTTGATGTGTAGTGGAAGCCACACACACCAGTTATCAGAAAACAAGTCCCACCAGTTCTTGGCCATGTGAGCAGCCTTGTTATGACCGCTTTCTTCATCAGGCACAAAGAAGATCCCTGTATGCCACGCCATCTCCTTTACGACATCCTGGGAGCAAGAGCCTATCCACTCTTCATGAAAGGTAGTACTGTAGTAATGACTGTCCCCGAGCCCTTTGCCAATAAGAGGTACTCAGGAGCTGTCTACGGAATGCCTACTCTGATGTGAAGGGTCAACTCTGCCTCCACCTGATGCATCCCAATGAGTATAAAAACCAAGGTTAAGCAAGAAAAGCAGTGAGAGAAAATAGCAAGCTCCCTTGAGAGACTCCTGGTTGTTAAGATGTGTGGTGCCTTGGGAATTTTGCATTGTTTGAAGTTTGCACAGTGACTCTGCTTGCAAATTGGTCTGTAGGGTCAATCATACCACAAAGAAAATAACTTGCAGCAAAAGTGACATAAAACCTAGGCCGGGAACAATGAGAAATAAAGTCTATGACTAGGGTCCCCAGGCAATAGAATAAAGTTTTAGACTTTCCCAGAGGAAGACGCAGAGTGAAACCAGCCAAGGAACTGATTAACCTAATCATAAACCAACCATGTGGCAACTATGCTGATAATTGCACCCTCGTGAGTCACTCATGATGCCATTACACTGCGCGTTAGTCACCCTGCTGCCCTCATGCCCAAAAAGTACTGAAGAGTGCCAGAGTAACAGCTGTTCTCTGCTTCATACGGGTTATAAATGTTGTGGAAACAAGGAACAGTGTGCAGCTTCCTGCATCTGCTAGCCTGACTGGCAGGGGAACCGCAGCATTTCTTCTGACAAATAAGTAAATAGAAGGTTCGTGGATAGCCTCATCGTTTTTACAGAAGCCTGGGATAGTCTTCACAGTGTTTCCAAACACTATTACATGATTTGGGTTTCTGTTACCTAGTGTCAAAAAAGTTCTGCTATAGTAACAGAAATAGCTCCTTAATTTGGATATTCTTGGGCATTAAAAAAGCCCTTTGGGGGGGAAGATACTTCTTGGGGAAGTTGTTATGTGAAAATAAGACAAGTATCTAGATTCCTCTGAATGGTGATATTGAGGCATATGTGGTTTTACAGGAGGTTTTTAATAATTAGAAACATGTAGTGTCTATTAGAAATGAAAAAAATAATAAATTCATGTATTTAACAAATATGTCTTGTGGACACATCACAGTGTGGTAATACACATGGGAGTATGGGATTGAATTAAACGTACTAAAAATTCAAATGATAATTCTAAGCATGCAAGTAAATAATGAAAAACTAATAATGTCCCAATGCAATGTGGTGTCATTGTTATCAACAGCCTTGTTTTCCTAATGTCAGTCTTTTACTTCTCCTTTGATCTTCTTCATACTCTCACTGCTAAAGTAACTTCCTAAACTAGAAAATATTCTTATTCCTACATAAGTCAAAGCTAAGATAGAACTTACAATACAGGCAACATAAATTTGTTTCTAGTGATGGACAAGAATAAACCCGGAAAGATCAAACGGCTTTTTTCAAAAGTCTGGGGGAAACCATGAAGGCTGCTTTAAGGCATTTACTCTAACAGCAAACCATTTTTCTGTTTTTGTTGTTAATGCAACAGTCTGTATAACCGCATTTCAGGATACATAGTATAATAATTATATTAGAAACAAAGTTATTCAGAGCACAACAGTTTTTACAAAACTAGCATCTCAACAATAACTTTTCAGAGTCACAAGGTCCTTTCACATACATCATGTCATTTCAGTTCTGTGTCAAGTAGTGAATGCACCAGATCTTCATTTTTCAAAGGCTAGAAATGACATATTCTGGAAAATTACTTGAAATCATATTATAGAAGCACGAGGGTGGAACTTTTTCTGTCCTGTTCACACTACCTTCAGAAACCTGGTTGGAAATGAAGATGCATCTCAGCCCATGGAAAAAGCTGAGCTGGAAACCCACCCTGGTCTTCTAGTACAGCATGGCCCTGCAAGGCCATGACATACATGGCCTTAGTCCTTCTCAGTGTCAGCATAATTCTTACAACAAGGGAACATGCCCAGCCTGGTGCTTCTGAATCTCCGGAATTTTGGATATCTCTCCTTGAGCCAGCATTAACATTATACTGCTCAAAATAACACAAGATCAGCTTCTGAGTTAATCTTTCAAAGCAGAACTATGTCTCTCAGTGGGTTGCCGCATCTTGCACTAGAGTGCCTGTGGCCTGAGTTTAAATGCGATGGTTAAAGTTGGTTGCTTAGACGGCTCAGATTCTACTTCTCACCGAACAAGCTGCAGCCTCTGGTTTGACTTCCTTCTTCCCGGCTTAGGGAATGACTTACATGAACGCAAACCCCGTTGTCCAGAAGCCGCCAAGCACCGCTTCTCAAACGGTAAAGTGCACTGGAATCGCCTGGGCATCTCTGAAAGCAGATTCTAGACCAGTCAGTCCCTGGCAGGGTGTCCCAGTGTGAATTGGTGATACCCTCTGCTGGCCCAGAGGCGATGCTTTCAAAGCAAGGTCCTCGCACTGGCAGAGAGTGAGTGCAGATCCGTGGCTACAGTGAGTTCATCTCAGCCTTGCTCGTGGTCTGTGCTCTGCATTCAGACGTCTCGGTAGAGGAGTAAGAAGAACAGAACGAGGGGATGAAGGAAGGGAGTGGAGAATAGGAAGGGTGCCCTCCGAAGCAGCCCCCCCTGGGCAGCGTGGGGATTTCTCAGGCATGAGCAATCCAGAGAGCTGGGAGCACACTGGACCCTACCGGTACTGCCCAGCCCAGGACAGTCACCCCAACCCTCTGCCAAGTGTGCTGCTTGAGTGGCTTGTAGCCCCGCTCAGCCCGCGAATCTCCTTTGTTCCCACTCGTTCATTTATGTTTTTAAGGAACATAGCCACCACAGGTGCCTGTCGCAAGTGAGCTGTGTATATTCCTTACCCAACAGTAGGCTCGCTCCTTTATTCTTTATGCCCAAGGCAGAAGCTTTGCTGCTTTCAAACTCTGTTATACAGAGGCTGGTATGCTTCTATTATTATTTCTTATTATTTTTATTTATTTATTTGGAAGCGAGAGGTAGAGAGAGAGAAAAAGAGAGACAGAGAGGGAGAGAGAGAGAGAGAGAGAGAGGGCATGCCAGGAACTCCAGCTGCATCAAAAGAATTCCAGATGCATGTGTCAACTTTGCATCTGGCTTACGTGGGTCCTGGGGAACTGAACCAGGCTCCTTTGGCTTTACAGGCAAGCACCTTAACTGCTAAGCCATCCCTCCAACCCATTTCTATTATGAATTAAACATCTGGCCGGAATTTAATTCGTTATGTACAAAACTGGTTTACAACCAGTTCTCATGCATGCCCAAATAATAATAACTTAGTGGCCGATAAATACTGGCATCTTATCACTGATATCATTCAGTAAAGGTTATAGGAGCAGGCCTTCGTGTTGCTGCTACTGTTTCAAATGGGAAGTTGTGCCCTGTGAGGATAGTTTCATGTTTTGTTTTTGTTTTCGAAATTACTCCACATGTACAAAAGATGTTTTACCATCTTATAAAAATTTTTGGTTTTCCACATGTGTGAATACAATGGACCACAAATCAAAGCTATTTGGGGGAAAATAATTTGTATAGAATAGTGCATAAGCTGTTTCCTTATTGATACCTACATACATATAGCATTTACATTGTACTAAGTATAAGTAATCTAGATAATTCATTTAACTATATAAAATGGTATGGAGGTTATATACAAATATCATGGCATTTTGTGTAAGAGACTTGCACTTCTTCCAATTTTGATATTTGTAGGAGGTCTTGGAATTATTTAAAGACACTGTGGAATGATTGTACTTCGCAGGAAAGTAGAAATTCTTTGTGTGAATACTCTGACCATGGGGCATTTATTCTTAAGAAGATATCAATAGTACTTACTGTAAATGGATAGGCTTTTAATCCAGAAGAAACGAGATATATCAGTAAATGTAACAACCTGAAGACAGCCTCCATCTTGACTCACAGTCCTGGTGCCTTCAAAAAACATTTGCATTCAATACAGTCATTGCTATCAATATATTATTCTCTTCATACTATACAGTCAAACTGAAACCATTCAAATATATTGATAAAACATATTGGAACATCTCTGCTTGAATATGATTTTTTATTTATCTTAATAAAAATAAGTAAACAAATAGACAAGAAGAGCATAGAACAAAAATAGCATTTCAGGTACGAGTAATGGCTATATTAGTAACTCTAATCTCATAAAATCCATATGTGTTTCTGCAATGACTTTTCACATGTCACTCTTCATTCGTTAGGTGTTGGTATTTTACTATGACTTTCAGAGGACAAATTATTCTTTCAAGGTCTATCCTATTCTCTCTTTGGCAGATGCTTCCTGAGGGATTGGAATTAGGATTTGATTAGTCAGTAATGTTCACTGAGTCCCTTCTCTGTGCCACTCACTGTCTCAGACTTACATGAATTTCCTTGTTTATGAATCACAACAGGCTGATGCAGCCCTGACATGCACTCCACTCAGACCTCAGTTGTATATCCACACTGATGTGTCTATCTCTACAAGATATCTCACAGACCTCTTAATTATGTAGTGCCGCACAGGTTAGTCATCTTAGAAAACTCAGTTATAAGTGTTATAAGGAATGATTTTACTACCCCTTAGTGACCCATAACTCACAGCGACTTCATTCTCCTTCACTAAGTCTGAACGTGATTAATTCATCAGCAAATTCCAAAGATTGTACTTATCAAAAAGGTCCTCCCATCTGTCCTTCAATCAGTCCATTACTGTTATATTCATTTATTCAATAATCCGTGAAAGTTTCCTCTGAGTCCCATGGACTCCTTTCATAGACAAGTGTGTCACTCTGGCTTGAAAAGGTTTCATGGTTCTCCAATAGTATTATTTAGGCACTGAAAATACTAGCTGTACGTGAGGATGTGTGTCAGCCTATGTCCGCCTGATGTTTCCAAGCATATGCAACTTGATTGGCTTGGTAAAACTATAGACAGTGCTGACAGATCGCCCTCCAATACATATAAAAAGGCTATGCACCTTCTGTAGAATACAACAGGTTTCTGAAACAAAGAGACATCAACGCCCTAGACGGGGCAGCCCAGCGAGTGACTGAAGAGTGCACTCTCAGCTCCTAGTGAAGTAAGGCTAGAGTTGCATTCGTTCACGTTTGCTACACTTAGACCCTCTTTCAGAGCAGCGTGAATGCAGCAGAGATGCGGGTGGGAATCACAGTAGAGTATTTTACCTCACTGTAGTATTTTCCTTGATGACCCATCTCTCTCAAAGTCTGGTCATCTAATCATTCCGCATGCTTTTTAACAACTGTTCTCCCGCTGTCAGGGTGTAACTTCTCTGCACCATCTGAAGTTGAAATAAAATTTACTTTGGAAGCTACCTGAGCTCATGAGACAGAGAAGTTGGGATTATAAAACAAAGCACATGTTGTTTTCCCAGTATGTAATAGGTAATGTATAGGTAACTATATGTTTGTTACATTTCTCATCACAGTGACAAAGCACCTGCCAAGAAACAACCTAAAGGGGGAAGAACAGAAGTCATGGTTTCAGGGTGTCTGTGCACCATGGTGGGCAGGGCATTGGAAAGGGGAGCAGCTCCCATCCTCACAGCCAGAGAGCAGAGAGAAAGTGACCTGCAGGAAGAGTCATGGTAAGACTGACCCCCAGGGACAAGGCCCAGTGATTTGCATCATTCAAGGAGGCCCCACTTTCTACCTATTCCCACCTTCTAATAATGGTTCCATATCTTAATCCACCAAGGGTTCATGTCATTCATGGGATCTACCCTGGTGACCCAATCATCAGATGTAGTGCCATAACAGGAACCCCAGAAGGAGGTTTCCCTGATCTCCTGGGTATTTCTGAATCCAATCAAGCTCAAAATCAATGTTCGCCATCACAGTCTGTATCTGTATCACTGTCTTTTTCTCTCCCTCTTTATATTGCTTTATTGAGAAAAAAAAGATGGAAAGAATAATATAGGGATTACTGGCAAATCACCTTTCCAAAAGATATTTTGGCATGTATATTCATCTATTAAACAGGTTTCAGTTGAGGGGTGGAGGGGAGCAAAACAAATGGAGCTCAGTTTAGAATCGGCCTAGGTGTACAAAGATGCTCTACTTGTTAGTGAGGAAGCAGGACCACAAATGAAATTGAGAACAATGTACTGTGGACTGGCTACTAAGCAGATGTGTAATCCTTACGAATAACATCTCCTTTTATTTTCTCAATAGTCACTGGGAGAATGGGGCTAGGATGGAGGGTGGAAATGCTGTAGAGTTCAAGACTGTAAATTGCATCTGTTGGAGATGTTTGAGGTTGGGTGAAACGGTTGAATAAAGAAAAGATATAAGGAAAGCATAAATGAGAATGGCTAACCTGGTTCCAATTCTAGAATGTGAAAGAAAATGGTCCGTTTTTATCAAGTGAGATTAATTGCACCAATTTCTCATCAAAACATTTGTATTATTTTCAGTGTTCCTTAATTATTATAGTTTACCAATTTTACCCAGTTGGGGCAATATCTGAAAACTGTCTTCTGTACTTGTGTTTCTAAATATAGAGCATAAATTTAAGCAAATAGATGTACATTTAATTGCTTTTGCATCGTGCCTCAACTATATGTGTGCAGAGTATTACTAGAACCCATTTGTGACTTCCTTCATTATTCCAAACATCTGATAATTTTGATTCTTATTAAAACTGCTGTAGTTATTACTAATAAAATGTTTGTTAGTGGTTGTAATAAACTATCAGTTAAAAGTTTGCATGTATAATGCCATTTTATCTTCACACGAACTCACTGGGGAGGATAAACATTTTGTTTCCCTTTTACAGGAAAAATATCTGACATTAGGAAAGATAAATGACTCAGATACAGTCTTCCTGGCCAAATAGAAGCTTTGATAATATAATCAGTGACAATGACATAGCAATAGTGTAGATTGTTTTGGAATTATAAAAGTAGAATATGAGCCAGCCTTTGAGTTTATAGCTGTGAGAGCTAGGTCAATAAAACAAAACCTGTGAAGCCAAATTTTATTGACTGTAAAAGAAAGATAAAATAACTACCTTACAGAAATATTATAAATGTAGAAATAATATATGGCAGAGCAAACAGCAGAGGAATGACACCTACTAGGTGACGAATAAATTGTGGTCCATATAACTTTCACTTTCTTCCCATACAACATATCATGTGTCATGTCTGGACGTTCAAAAAATATATTTATCAGCCTTCTCAAAACAGAAGTCCTTTCTTCTCAATGCTGACAGTTGAGTTGGATTAGCTGTATCAGGCAGACTGTCTGTTACGGTGACAGATATCAGACGTAAACTTAACAACTGAGTAGGTTTGGAGAAGGGGGCTCATGGTTTGGGAGACTTCAGTTTATCATGGCAGGATCACATGATGATGGCCAGGAAGCAGAGAGGAAAAATATCTGTGCAAACTGGTTTTTTAGTTTTCAACTTTTACTCCATGCATGCTCAAGACTGGAGTATGATTCAGCCTACGTTTAATGTGTTTCTTCTGCCTTCATTAATCTTCTCTGAAAACTCCCTCACAGAAACATTTAGAGATATCTTCTAGGCACATGTCCACCAAATAAATTGAAAAATCAAGATGTACCATCACAAGTTAATGCTCTGCAAACTTAACACTCAAGCAATCCCTTTAAACCATTTGATTCTACCCTCAAAAGATTTTGCCCTCAAAAGATCAATGGCAATTTTATCATAAAAATTCACTTAGTCTATTTCCAGAAGTCTGCATCCCCTAACAGTCACAACGCTGCTCAAAAGTCCAAATACAAAGACGCCACAAAGACTTAAGGCAAATTTATCTGTGTCTTTGAAAGGTAAATAAATAAATTACTCATATCTCATAATGGCACCGAGTAATTTACCTAATCAGAAATGAAGGAATGATGGCATGGAGAGAAAGAATGGGACCAAAGTGCAACAAAAACCAAGCAGGGAAAGCATTTTTTTTAAATCTGCATTCCATATCCAGCACCCAGAACCTGTGATGGCATCATGTGAACTCCAAAGTAATTGGACAATGAAACCCATCTGGCCTTGCAGATTGGAGCCCGTGTTCTCCTGCTCTTGGGCTGCTTCTGTGTACTGCTGATAGTTTACATGGGCAGGCATATACTACTCCTGAGCTCCATACTGCATATCCAGCACCACTCTCAAAAGTGCCTGCCTCACCTTCTCATGGCCTGTAATGCTGCTACACATTGCCTCCCTTCCCAGGCCGTCCTGGAGAATCCTGGTGCAAGCCTTCATCACGCCGTAACTCTTGCATGCCCTCACCTCCTACAAAGGCAACATCATATGGACAATGCCGAAGTCTCCCACCAATGCAAGCAGTAGTAGCAGCTATAGCTGTCGTACCTGGATGTTGCTGAGCCCTGTGCACGCAGTGTAACCTGCCGCTGCTCGTCTCTCAAAGGAATCCTTCAGTGAATTGATGCCTTGATGTTACTGAGCCTGCCATGGGCTCTGAGCGATTTCTGAGTTCCCTTCAAGCCAGCTCTTCTATTATCTTCATCATTTACTTGGATCATTTTTAGTGGAGCTAGTCAGAAACTTATAACAGCTTTAGTATTTCTAAGGAAATAGTAACTACATTCTTGAATTTATTTTCTTTCAGTAAATCCCAGTAGGCATTTGTCCAAAATATTACAGAAGTGAGATATTTCCTTCTCCCTTGGCTTCTGAAAGAAGGAGTTTCACACGTTTCTGAAACTGATGGGGAAGTAACATGGAAACAATGGATTTGTTATTTTAATTCATCAAGTAATATTAAAAATTGAGCAAACAAGAAAAGTTGAAGTAAACAAAAAATGTGAAGGCAAGGGAAAGAGCTATTAGTGAATCACACCATACAAGTACAGTAGAAAATTCACACAGTCACAGCCCAGAAAGTCGCCCCAAACAGGAAAGCAATAATGCCAAAGCAGTATTATTTAGATATTATGAAGTTTCCCAAGTAGAACTGGTAACCTTGGGATTAAAAGCATTGGATCAGCTTTCCAAGATCTTAGGTTGCATTTAATTACTCTCAAAAGAAACAAAAATATGGGCTGGAGAGATGGCTTAGAGGTTAAGGTGCTTGCCTGCAAAGCCAAAGGACCTTGGTTCAGTTCCCCAGGATCCACGTAAGCCAGATGCACAAGGTGGTACATGCATCTGGAGTTCCTTTGCAGTGGCTGGAAGCCCTAGTGTGCCCATTCTATCTATCTATCTCTCTCCTTCTTTATGCTCTCAAATAAACAAATATAAAATATTAAAAAAACAAAAACACAAAAATAATGTACAAAGCTAACTTTATTTCTTTATAGCATCATATTTCCTCATATAGTCCCTATCTCTGAATACTCATGAGGTATTACCCTCTTATTATTCATTTGAACATTGGGTCTCCTTTATATCTTCATTGGTATATTATCTTGTACCATTGTTTAATTAAAGGATAATTATAGGACATTGACATAATCAAATACTCAGATGAATGGGCAATTCGCATTCAGGTGAAAAACATTTGGACTCAGCTGTGCAGAGGAAGGTAATCTCTTTCAATAAAAGCACCAAAGGCTTGTGGAATGATAGTGATCTTTAGAAATGACATAAACATATTTGACTTTGAAAGGTTAGAAACACTCATAACCTCTTTCTCATCTTATAGAAGGGCAAAAATTTCCAATTATAAAGATAATTTAAATATTCCCTGTTGACCTGGATAATAACATGTTTAAGCTCTTTTACATGTTTCATGATGAGAAGCAGCCAATAGAAGTAGAAAAATAAAATTATGGAGAGAAATGTTCTGATTTAAAAATTATGCTGTCAATACACATTTACTAGTTGTGGTGGTTTGATTCAGGTATCCCCCATAAACTTAGGTGTTCTGGATGTTAGGTTCCCCAGCTGATGGCAGTTGGAAATTAAAGCCTCCTGGAAGTGGTGTATTGTTGGGGGTGGGCTTATGGGTGTTATAGCCAGTTTCCTCTTGCCAGTGTTTGGCACACTCTCCCATTGCTGTTGGCCAGGGCTTGATGTCCACCCTCTGCTCATGCCATCATTTTCCTCTGCTTTTGTGGAGCTTCCCCTCAAGCCTGTAAGCCAAAATAAACCTCTTTTTTCCACAAGCTTCTCTTAGTTGGGTGATTTCTAGCAGCAATACAAACATGACTGCAACACCAGTGATCAAAGATTTCTATTGGCTTCTTTGTTTACAAAGGTTGACAATCTTTATGTCAGAATCAGATTTCAATTCAATGAGATGGGCATTTTAAAAAGTATTAAATCATATTATACATCCTTCAAGTTTAAAGTAATACTATGTCTTTGGGATTGAAGATATAATGTTTTAAGGACATTACAAACAAGGTTATCTCAGGACTTAAGTTGATTGTATTCTTTGATGTTAATTAGGCGTTGTGTGTAAATTCCTCAAATTTTAGGTGAAATAGATCCTTTTAATGTTAAGTTGTAAATGGTTCCTCAGTTCATTTCCTGTTGCTATAACAAAATGCTCAAAGCTATGTACTCTATAATGCTATGTACTCTATAATAGAGAGATGTTTAGTTGACTCACAGTTCTGAAAGTTTAAGAACTTCACACCATTATCTGCTCAGCTCTAGCAAGAACTTTTTGACAAATAGCATCAAAATCACAAGTGTGGGTGTAATAATACTGTGTGGTATAGGCAGAAAATGATCTAAGGTAAGTATCTGAGCTGTTTATGAAAACCCACTGTTTATAGTAACTGACTTCATCAGATATGACTCACTGTCTCAAGGCAGCAATAATCAATTCACAAGTCTACATCCAATGATTTCATTACCTTCTGTTAAACCTTACTCTTTTTTAAAAAATATATTTACTTATTTGACAGAGAAAGAGGGGAGGGAGAGAGAGAGAGAGAGAGAATGGGTGTGCCAGGGCCTCCAGCCACTGCAAACGAACTCCAGACATGTGCACCCCCTTGTGCATCTGGCCAACATGGGTCCTGGGGAATTGGGCCTCGAACCGGGGTCCTTAGGCTTCACAGGCAAGCACTTAACTGCTAGCCATCTCTCCAGCCCATCCCTACTCTTAAAGTTTTTACTACCTCCACTAAAGTATGGCGCTACATGTCTGTGACGATCTATCAAAGCTGTCAACTTGACACAATTCAGAATCACCATGATGACAAATCCCTGGGCGTGTCAGTGAGGGATTTTTCTAGGTCAGGTTAAGCGAGGGGACAGGATCGATCCTAAGGGTGGGTGGTACCATTCCATGGGATGGGACCCAGAGCAGCATGGGAAGGAGAAAGCTAGCTGAGCACCAGCATTCATGACTCTCTGCTTCCTGACTGTGGATGCAATATGACCACTTGGTGCATGTTCCTGCCACACGCCTTTCTCATCATGAACTATACGTCATGTAAACTCTCTCTTTCCTCACGTTTCTTTGTCAGGTTTTTGTTATAGCAATAAGAACAGTACCTAATACAGAAAACTGATACCAAGAAGTGGGACCATGGCTGTGATAAATCTGACCACAGAGTTCTTAGAGCATTTTCTACAGTTTGTGGGAGGAATATGGAAACAAATCTTTGAGTTAGAAAAGCCCAAGAATGCTTTAAGCACAGATTATTGGTAAATTTAGGTGGGGGCTTAGAAGACAGAAATGCTGAGAGAAATACATTGGAGGCCCAGCGCATAAGGTGTCCAAAAGGAACAAGGATTCTATCAGGAGCTGGGTTAGAGGTAGCGCATGTTGTATGCTGGCAAAGAAGCTAGTGGCATTCTGCCTTCATCATGAGAAGTCAAGAAAGGCTGAATTTAAAGTGATGAACTAGTTTGTTTGGCATAATAAGTCTCAAAACAGGACAGCATTCAGATTGGTGCTGTGAAAGCAACGGTAATATTTAAAGCGGTCAGCACTATTGAAAAGAAACTTTTGGGTTCGAGGGATGGCTTAGCAGTTAAAGCATTTGCCAAAGGCCCCAGGTTCAATTCCCCAGGACCCACATAAACCAGATGCACAGGGGCGCACATGCATCTGGAATTCGTTTGCAGTGGTTAGAGGCCCTGGCATACCCATTCTGTCTCTCTTTCTCTTTCTCTCTCTCCCCATCTTTCTCTGTCAAATAAATAAAAAAATAAAATTATTTAGAAGAGAAACTCTTTGCGCTATACTGGGACAACAGGAAAGGTTCCTTGAAGGCATCCACTGGAGGCTCCTTCTTATGAAAATTCAAATTCATTTGAAGGACGAATGCTGAAACTAAAGGGTTCCTTACACACAGGTAGAGAGGAAAGTGTTTTACCCAGGGCAGCCAGGAAGGCATACGGACACCACTACAGCTGTCTTCCAGAGAAGCCAGGCTGCACTGTGATCCGGCAGCAAGTCTCTGACAGTATCAGTCATGTGGTTCTGGTTTTGTAGGCATGAGTGAGAGGCTCATGGAGGATTACACCATGATTCCAAAGAGCCACAATGTGTGGCAGGGGTTGAGTCCCTGCAGCGAGGCACTGAGGGGCTACTTTGTGAAGCCATGACGTGAACCCCACACTGCAAAGGGAGACTGCAGGATGGGGGAAACGCCATAACCACAGGGTGTTCACCAAGGAAAGCTGCAGTCTCAGAGTTTTGCTGGTCCAAGAGAGATGCTATGTGTGTTTTATGTATCAGAGCTGGAGGGGAAAGGGCTACCCATAGCCTTTGGAGCTTGGATGATTCCATCATGTGTCTTAGAGCTGAGTTAGGATTTTCCCTGCTGGATTTCACTCTTTCCTCGGTCTGCCCTTTCTCTGCAATGCTTCCATTCCTCATTTGTAGACTGGGCATGCTCACTCTTTGATAATGGATGTTGGATGTATGTATGTAACTTTTGCTTTGATACCATAGTAATTCACAGTTAAGACTTTTCCTCTCAGAAGAGACTCTGCTGCATTTTTTGAAGAAAGTTGAAACTTTTAAAGACTATGGAGACTTTTGAAGTAGGACTTAATGTGTTTTGATTGCTATGCACTAATGGGGACAAGGAGCGGAAGGTTATGGTTTTAAGGTGATACATTTAGTGTCAAGTTGACAATGAGTGAGTGTGTGATGTTTAATTTCAATTACCAACTTGATAAAATTCAGAATCACCATGGAAGCGTCTCTCTTCATATGACTATGAGGATTTATTCTAGATTAGATAAAATGAGATGGGAGGTCCTAGCCCAACTGTAGGTAGTACTATTCCATGAGTTGTGGTTCTGGATTGCATAAAAGTTACAAAGCTAACTGAGGGCTGGAGAGATGGCTTAGCAGTTAAAGTGCTTGCCTGCAAAGCCTAAGAACTCATGTTTGAATCTCCAGGTCCTACATAAGCACAGTGACTCAAGCACACAATATCATATCACAGTATCACATACATGCACACAAGGGGCGCACATATCTGGTGCTTGTTTGCAGCTGCTGAAGGCCCTGTCACACCCATTCTCTCTCTCTCTTTCTCTGTCTCTCAAAATAAATAAAAGAAAAAAATTCTTTTAAAAAATAGGTAGGTAAGTACTGCTGTTTGCTTGCAGACTGTAGATGCAATGTGACCAGCTATATTAGCCTCCTGCTGCCTTGGCCTCACCACTGTGATGGACTGTATCCCTGTCAACTGTCAGCTTACATAAGCTCTTCTTTCCTTAACTTGCTTTGGCCTGGCATTTCTCACAGCAACCATAAAAGTAATTAATGTATGTCTATCATGCTAGTGACTTAGGAGTTTTCACCAGGAGAATTGAGAGTTCAATACTAAGAAAATACCGTGAGAATTTGTCTCCTTATTAGTAAACAAACCTTCCCTATTAAAAGAAAAAAAAAAATCAAAGTAAGTTTTTAACGACCTTAGCATCACTATACTTGGGGCCAGCACATGAATCTTGGGAAACAAACAATATCCAACCCATAACATTCTGCCCCAGTGCCAAAGTGTGTGTCCTTCTCACAATGCTTATTACATCTATTCCATCCAAACAATTGCCACACCTTGCCTTTCTAGCACACACAAAGAAGCTCCAAGCCCATCCGGGAAATAAAGCAAACTACTTGTATCTATCTATAGGCCTGCAAAACCAAATCGAGTTTTCTTCTTCTAAGATGTAATGATATGGCAGATGTAAGATAAATATTCCAAAATGGAAATTTGAAGGCATCACAGGACCCCAACAAGCCCAGCATGGCAAACAGTAAGTCCTATCATTCTGGAATCTTTTGCACACAGGGGTCGCTATGACCTTCCTGGGCTCAGTCCATAGGGGAGCTGTCAAATATTGGACTCGGGTCCCTGTGGATCTTCCAGGCTGGTATACGTATAAAACTGGTTCACCTTTCCATGGCTTTTGGTGGAAACTCCCCGTGGTAGTGACAGCTATATGACTAGTTTCTACATTTCATTTGCTATCGCCTTGAGAGCTCCCATGACCCCGGAACCCTTGCCCTGTGTATGTCTACAGAATTAGCACCGCTGTGTAGAATGCATTCCTTTTGGAACAGCGGCGCAAGCTGCCTTTGGGTATGAAGGGCAGCTGGAACGATGGTGCGCTTCCTTGCTGGGAAGGAGGGATCAGAATCCAAAATGATCCCTCAGTTGTGAACTCATAACTGGAATTAGACAGTATAGCCTTATTTTCAGGTAGCCAGTTAGGGGAGGGCCCAAAAGAAGGAGTCCAAATTGATATCACCCCACCTTCAGCAGAAGCAGAATTCAGCATCTGACCCAGCCTCGTCCAATCAGCCCTCTCGCCCAGACTCAGGTGTGCTGACCTCTTCCTGAGCCCAGACCAATCAGCACTCTCTCAGACTCACCTGAGCTGGAGAGTGACGCCCACTGGAATAGATGATAAATGGATGCGTGCCAGGTGGGCAGGCCCTCTTCTTGGTTGTTCATCCCTCCTGGAGTCCTAACCCCCAGGTCCCTAGTCTGATAAGCCTCTCCTCCTCCCCCCATCCCTGGGCTTAATAGGGAAGGAGACCTTACTATCTGTCCTCGTAACAGTTTTCTTAACCTAAAGGTGAAAGGATTACACCCTTGGGTGGGTGGATGTTTCTTGAATCTCTGTCCCTTTTCCAATTTCCCTGGAAGGCTTCTCACATGGGACTTCATGCCTCCCACCCTCTGCATGACTGGAGCGCTCTGTACTTTCTCTTCTCCTCTGTCCTTCTCTTAATCCAACGAAGTCTCTCTAAACCCTACAGTCTAGTCTGTGGATTTTATTTCTCTAAAATTCAGACAAGGGTCTGGAGACACCCTGATTTTTTTGATTCATTTGTGTATGTTGATATATTGGCAAGGAACCCCAAGACTCCCATGACATAATGATATATTGGCCAGGAATAAAACACTGGGTCAACTTCTTAGAAGGAAGCTAATGGTCACCACTATACCATCTATGGAACGGTTTTCCCCAGGTACAGAGGCCTGTGATTGAAGGAGTCTCAGATTTCTGAAATGGTCTCAGGTCCCATTTTCCTGATACACAACATTGGGTCCAACTTGCCTGTGCGGATCTATATAGTCCTCAGTTATTCGTGAATTAGTCCTGGTTCTTTTCCTTTCCAGGCTGAGAATTATACAATTGTGGGGTTTGTTTGTCCTTTTTCTTCCCTTCTATTTATAACTTCTACCTTTAGTCTGTTCCTTTTTCCCCTGACTTACATATAAGTAGCAGTCTTCTAAATGTTTTCCTGTCCAAAAATGTCTTCCATCAGTTTTTTCACTATTTCAGAATTTGGCCTCCTATCAAGCCCCAGGGCAGGAACACAATGCAGCTGACTTCCGTGCAGTTATATGAACAGCGTGGCCTTCACTCCGCTTTCTCACAGGACAGTCCTCATTTCCCTCCGAGGCTGCATCGGGAGGGCTGTTAGCTCTCTTTATGTCCATTACCATTTAGTTCAGCATGGCTTTGCTACTCACTAGCAGTTCTAGCAATCCTATTAGAAGTCCCACCCTTCCAGGAATTCCCTGCCTCACAGTAATGCGAGTCTTGACCAGCATCTTCCTGAAAACTTTATGGCTTATGACCCTCTCAAATTCTAGAACAACTTCTACATCTGTAATATATCTCACTCCTCTCTATCAACTTCCTAAGAATATTTGCATTGCTATAATAAAATAATTGACACTGATAATCTATGAAGTAAAGACGTTTATCAGATATGGATATGGGGAGTCCAAAAGGCCGTAGTGACAGTGTAGGTCCCAAAGCTGTGTGAAAACAGGGCAGAGAAATAAAAGGGGACTGGCTGAGTGTAAAAAGGGTCCAATGCTATTGAGCTTCCTTCATCTACAACAATCCACTCTCACAGAAACTAATCTAATTCCACAACACTTAACCCATGACAAAAGAGAGTGTTAATTCATTAAGGGAGATGAAACTCTCATGTTCTAATAGGTTTCTACTAGTCCCTGTCTCTTAAACCATCTCAATAACATTAATCTTCTAGCAAATGAACTTCTGGGAGATGAATCATGTTCAAGACAGAGCCTATTATTTCTAAATACTCTTAAGATAAACTGTATGTTGAAATTCAATGTGATCATAAATATGACAATGATTAATTATATTTTTTGTAACACAACTGAATTTCTATGATGAGAAAGTTATGATTTCCATGAAATGAATATACCCAAAAGATCATATCCTTTAATAGGATTCAGGTAGAATAATAGTGGTTTAACTAGCTATGGGTTAAGGCTATGAAACTTGTCTTTTGATTATTTCTAAGTAGACCTATGTGATTTCTATTATTAAACTAATGTGAAATAAATTATATATATATATATACATATACATACATATATATATATATATAATGTTTAATATCAACTCCATCTTGATGTAGACTAAAAATTATGAAAGCATTTCATCAAACAAAGCATAGTCAGAGATAGAAAATCCTCTTGGGCTGGAGAGATGGCTTAGTGGTTAAGCACTTGCCTGTGAAGCCTAAGGACCCCAGTTCGAGGCTTGATTCCCCAGGACCCACGTTAGCCAGATGCACAAGGGGGCGCACGCATTTTGAGTTCGTTTACAGTGGCTGGAGGCCCTGGAGTGCCCATTCTCTCTCTCTCTCTCTCTCTTGGCCTCATTCTTTGTCTGTCACTCTCAAATAAATAAACAAAACAGAAATTTTAAAACAAGAAAGAAAATCCTCTCATCTTCACTTAGGAACAAATTGCAAATGTTGAAATTGAAGTTTGCCTGCCCTCAGCATATCTCAATTTATGCTTAGTAACTTTAAGCAATTATGGACAACCTTACTGACTGACACCCAGGTTGGGATGTCATCACTGTTGTAGTGACTTTAGGGAGATCTGGTTAGGAGGAATGGGTGGCCATAATATTGATAACCTTTAAAAGGTTTTGCTACAAGGTTTAACAGTGAAATATCATGGTAGATATAATGCTCTTCGGACTAAGACTATTGTGTTTAAAAAATTATCAATATTGGTGGGTCTAAATGGTAATAGAAATGGCCTAAGAAAGAGAATTTTGACAACATGGAAGAGAATAAGGGAAACTGTTGGAGTAACGTCACTGACAGGGATTCCTCATGTGCCTATCTGATTAAGAGAGGTTTTCAACATACTGAAGGTGTTTCAATTACTTGAATATTTCTGCACTTCTGGAACAATATGCCTTGATCTTAATGTATAATGAAACACTTTGGGTTTTCTTCTTATACCCACCACAGTGTGTCAATGAGTTTGTTAATACACATGTTCTTTTAGGTCACTGTCTCCAGCTTAACTCCTTTTACAATCTTCCTAAGTCACTTGAATGCAGTAGCTCATGGCAAATATACAATTTGGAAATCTTGCAACTGAGAAGCCCAGGAATTCTGCAACTTAGCCCTAGGCAAAAGAAACCCTTCGGTATCAGACTCTGTGTTTATTTTAACTGTAGTAACTTCCAACAGGGGTCCGAGCTGGGGTGCCAAAAAGAAGGCAGAATGGCCTGGAGAGATGGCTGTGTGGTTAAAGCACTTGCCCACACACCTACCAACCTGGGCTTGGTTCCCCAGTACACACACAAAGCCAAATACACAGCGGTACATGCAACTGGACTTCCTCTGCAGCAGGCGGAGGCCCTGGCGTAGCCATCCTCATTCCCTCTTTATCTCTGTCTCTCTCCTCTCCATGCATTTCTTTAAAATTCTAAAACATGAAAGAAGAAAAATAACATTAGCAATACACCATAACTCAAGAGAGATGTTTCTTCAAAAAGACTTGCTCTTTCACCCCCCACATTGGTCAAATTGGCGGAAGTACCAGAAAATGATGTGATCTGTGATAAACCATGTACTGCGTAATTTATCACTTTTTTTTTTTTTTTTTTTTTTTTTGGTTTTTCGAGGTAGGGTCTCACTCTGCCCCAGGCTAACCTGGAATTCACTATGTACTCTCAGGGTGGCCTCGAACTCACAGTGATCCTCCTACCTCTGCCTCCCGAGTGCCGGGATTGAAGGCATGTGCCACCACGCCCGGCTCAATTTATCACATTTTTAAAAGGATGGGATAACTTCCTCTCATACCAGAAGTAATTGCAACCAATAATGAAAATGATGCGCTTTTTAGCACCACTCAAGAAGTGAGAAAACAAATATTCTAAATTATTTCAAAGGCGAATGTAGCCATGAATTAATCAGAAATAACAGATATAAATTACTTTCCTTTATTTCTATAAAGGTTTTATTTACTGAATACTTTAACATACAGTGTGCAGGTTTTATCTTCAATTTAGGAAAAGTATGTTGTTGGGTATTTTTGCTTGTTTTTTGGTTTTTGGTTTTCTGAAGTGGGGTCTCACTCTAGCCCAGGTTGACCTGGAATTCACTATGTAGTCTCAGGGTGGCCTTGAACTCATAGTGATCCTTCTATACTTGCCTCCAAAATGCTGGGATTAAAGGTGTGTGCCAACATGCAAGGCTTGAAAAGTACATTTTCTAAGTTCTAGAATAGCCACTGTCTTAAAGGTAAGACTGAAATGTGTTCTACTGTACATGTTTTCTTTTCTTAATGTTTTTTGGGTAGGGGGAAGGTTATTACCTGTATCCAAGACTCCTGCCACAACACACCACTGCGCTCCATTTCTACTAGCAGTTCCACCCAGGGAGAAAGTTGATATGCATTTCCATCTCTGACAGCATACAGAAGTAGAATTCACATTAAACTTCTACTTGTGCCGTTCATTACGCATTACTAACTAATGGCCTAATAGAAAAATGGGAAGTGCTTTTTATTCCAATGCTATTCATTTTTGCCAGGTTTTTTAACTTAATTGCTGCATATAGATGTATATTTCTGGATATAAAATAACTATTAAATATTCTATTTATAATTGAAATGATTATTGATGAAAAGACAGGAGAAATTTGATTAACATTGGCATCCTACTCATCTTTAACTTTATATTACTGACATATTTTATGTTCAAATATATAATAGGTAAAATTGAAATTCAGGTGGCATTTGAAAGAAATTTTATACTTCATGATTAAAGCAAATGAAGAAAAGTTTTCATAAATTTCCATAAAATACCAATGAATCATGAAAGATATTTTTAAGAAAATGTTTTAAACATTTGCACTGAGACTTTTTAAGTTAAACTAAGTCAAAGATAAGGACTGTAAGTATGTAATTTAAAGAATTTTAATTCTATTCTATTCAATACCAAGCTTTCTCTATATTTTCTCTCATCTTGAAAACTTTGCCATTATTTCAATGTACCATATCAATATATGGTTCTGGAATCCAGAGTAACTTTTTCTTTGTCATGTTCACCTTTCTGAGGCAGTGTCTAATTATGGTAGATATTTTATGCCTGTTGACTCTTAGCTTCTAGAAGGACTTAATCAAAAGAATAATCCCAGGACTCAGGAGGCAGAGTTAAGAGGATCCCCATGAGTTCAAGACCAGCCTGAGACTATATAATGAATTCCAGGTCAGCCTGGGCTAGAGTGAGACCCTACATTGAAAAACCAAAAAGAAAAAAAGAAAAAGAAAGTGTAAATACAATTTCATCAGTAGAACTCTTGGGAAGGATATGAGTAACATGGTGGTGAATCGGAGGCCTCTGACACTCCACCTATGAGTGCACCAAACAAGCTTTCACATTGGATCAATTCTCAGAGATAGAAAATGAAAGACAAGCTAAAAGACTCCTCTCCATCAAGAAACCACATCAAATGGGTTGAAAGACTGACCACACGCAGGCAGGGCCCACTGTGGTCGTAGTAAGCTGTAAATCCAGAAAGGAGACCACAGCATTCAGCTTCTCCCTGCGGAGAGAAGGGTTGACCCCCCACATGTAGTGTCTGAACTCTAAAGTTCCCCTGTGTGGTTTAGTTCACTGCTTCTGCACTAGGGGCGATCAGACGCATGGGAATCTCTAGACCAAAGAGATAAAATGCCTCCTGGGGCTTTATTCCCTAGGAGCTGTGTAAGGACAGGGCATGAAAAATACAGATCCCTCACACTGCAGACACAGCTCAGCCATTAAGGAACTCACCTTCAAAGCCTAAGGATCCAAGTTTGATTCCCCAGTACCCACATAAAGCCAGATGGACAAAGTGGTGCATGCATCTGGAGTTTGTTTTCTCTATCTCTCCTTGAAAAACACACACAAACCTTCTGTCTCCCAGGAGAGGGTTTATGATATTCTCTGCCTAAGGCTACTTGGTTGGCCTTCTTTCTCGCTCATTTGTGTCCTATGGTTGGAGGAGCAGATGGTCACTTCTCGTGCCTGAACCTATGGATTGCGATGCTATGGAGAGGACTTGTTGTCTACACAGTGCGGAGAGCAGCTTGCATTGCCTTCCCCAGAGAAAGTGAGCCCTACACCTCTCATATTCTGCGAGCAGAAGGAACAAGGTACACGCAAGTCTGTCTGTCTAGACCACTGAAAAGAAGTCTTCTCTGTGTGGTAAGCCTTTCAGAGGTCTCAGCGTGCATGGGTAGTGGAGAATAAAAGGCCTTGAAATGTAGCATTAGGCGCTGAAGGTAGATAATGGCTAAGTAACATCATTTGGCACTTAGAGATAATTTGCTCACAGATGGGCCTAGTTGGAGAGCTATTTATATATGTATCAAACATGACATTTTATACAGTGAATACATAAAATTATTGTGAATTAAACAAAAACTTCAGAACCCTCAAATTTTCCCTTGACATATCCTATCTAATCTTTCTAAATGTCCTTTATAAAAGAAGTATAATTTAATACATTGTAACCTTAACAGTTCTTTTATTCATCTTTAACATTTAGTAACTTTCCTGTTCAATTTTTTTCTTGACAAACTATTCCCTTGTTTGACTTTCTGCCCCAAATTTACTGACAGAAGGTACAAAGTGTCTTCAGTATGTCATCCCAATCTCTTAGCCATTTCTGTTCCTGTGTTTTTCATGTAGGTTTTATGTTCTTGTTTGTTGTTTTTACTTAGAATCACCTGCTGTCGTCTTATGTTCCTTGTTCATAATCCTAACGTGATACACAGCAGAAGAAGAGTTACATGTTGAACTCATCAATCAACAAGGTATCATAGCAGGTTCTTTATATTTATTGTGTAACATTATTTCATAATATATGTGACCTAAACAGTAAAGGTCACGGTTACTTTGGTGGAAAATGTCAATTTCAGATAGGTTATTTAAGTTATCATTTAATCAGTAAATAAAACTTAATTCAGATCTAAGTTTCATGCTTGTCAAGTTGGCTTGTCTCACTGTCACTCCTACCATCTGAGCCTTCCCTGCCTTTTGAATTCCACTGGGATCTCCCCCTGTAGGCATTGCTATTGCCAGGCAATGGAGGTTTCAAGCCTACAACTAACAAAGACTGGCCATATTTGGTCCAGTGGCAAATAAATGTTTCTCTCCATATTATTTTACCTTCCTAAATAGATATGCAAACAGTGGCCCTCATATTCTAAAACATATTTATTTATTTATTAGAAACAGAGGGGGAGAGAGAGAGAGAGAGAGAGAGAGAATGGGCACGCCAGGGCCTGCAGCCCTGCAAACGAACTCCAGATGTGTGCGCCACCATGTACATCTGGCTTATGTGGGACCTGGAGAATTGAACTGGGGTCCTTAGGTTTCATAGGCATGTGCCTTAACCACTAAACAAACTCTCCAGCCCCTAAAACAGATTTTATAATGAAACTTTTAGCAACTAAGATGCATAGAGAGCTGGGCTTTGAAACAATTCTACTACACTGGAAACAGATTTGTAGCAGTCATGTTTGCTCATGGGATCCCCTCTTCACTAAAAGTACATTTTCTCCTAACAGACAAGCAGAGTGCATGTGTTTCAAATAAGACATGTATCTGGTATCTCAATTAGAAGAAAGATGTTGATAACTTGTTAAGTAATATTCTGTAATAACAATAGCTTTAAATCATAAGCTAGGGACTACAGTTCTTAGCTATGATGAATTTCTAATATTTGGTACATTTAGGAACAGGTCGTGGGTACTGAAACACGTTTTTCTTCTTGTTTTTGCATGTGCATGTATATGAAAGTGTCAGCAAACAGACCCTGGACAAATGCCAACGGATTTACCCAGAGATTGCAGAATTGCCAACAAGCTTGAGGCACAGTCTGCCTAGACATAGCCAACCAGCTACCCCTTCTACCTTAGGCAATGAAAAGCTGCTTGCTGACTTGCCACCCCAGGAAACTAAAATAACTGTCCAGACAGCTTGCAGCTTCTGTGTTCAGGTAGGAAGTGCATGTCTCTGTGTGGTATCTGTGAAGGCTAGAGGACAACCTAGGGTGTCTTTGCTCAGAAAAGTTATTCACTACTTTATTTTTATTTTTATTGAAAGCAAGAGAGAGAGAGAGAGAGAATAACAGAGAGAGAGAAAGAGAATTGGCACACCAGGGCCTCAGCAACTGCTATTGAACTTCAGAAGCTTGCGCCACCTAGTGGGCATGTGCGACCTTGCTCTTGCCTCACCTTTTGTGCCTCTGCCTTATGTGGAATCTGGACAGTTGAACATGGGTCCTTAGGCTTCACAAGCAAGTGCCTTAACTGCTAAGCGGCCTCTTCTGCCCTATTCATCATGACCTTCTTTACAAGCAGGTTAGAGTAACTGGCCAGCAAGACCCAGAGATCCTCCTCTTCTGCCCATCACTGCCCATCCTCCCCATCACTGAAATTGCAAGTGGGCACCACCATGCCCTGCACTTTTACATGGGTTCTGAGGACTAAACTCAGGTCCTCCTGCTCATAAGGCAAGTGCACCACTGACTGTGCTCTTTCTGTAGCCCCCTTGAATACATTTTTTTTAAAGAACCTTAAACCCGGGGTAATTCAGGAATAACACCAGACACATTCTGTGTAAGAAATGCATTTTCTTCATTCTGAGGAAAAGATGTAGAAAGACCTTACTATTACCTCAGGAAAAGACAAGTTTAAAGTAATCAAACAAATGTTAAAATGGTGTGCAAGGCAGCCATAAAGATGAGGCAATATGTGTGCCAACCAGCTTTAAGTATTAGGAAATATACATTTTCCTTTCTTAATTAATGATTCTAATTTCTGACAACTCCACAATGATTTATCTCTGCCCTAATCAAAGAGCAATTATGTCATCCTGTGCAGAAAATTGCCATTATGAATAATATGCCATATGGCATATTATCTATAAAGCTCAACTTTAAGAATCATCAACATAATTAATAGAACTAATTTTTAAAACATTTTATTTGTTACCTTGAGAGAGAAAGTAGGGAATAAAAAGAGGCATAAAGAGATAAAACTAATTCAAATAAAAATGTGGGTAAATAGATGGAACAATGGTTGGCATCTGAGAGATCATGGGAGCAAAATAGTACTTTTTTAAAGTATTATGACACTCATTATTTTCAATCTTGTATCTTCAAAAACTATAAATTACATAATTGCATATTGCATTTCTCTACACTTTTCTCATAGTTTTCTGCAAAGAAGGACTTTACATTCTGTTCACAAATGAAAGGGCATACAGCCATTTAGAAGAAATTGGATATACCACTCTACACAGAGAATTGTAAGTGGCAGGAGAGATAGATAGATTGTACATATTCAAAGAACGTAAAACATAACACTGTGCTAACATTGTGAAGTATTTCTCAGACATCTTTGGGCAACTGTTCAAGCAGCATCTTGTGAAATATGCCTCCTTGAAAATGGTGCATCAGCATCACATCAAAATTAAAGGAGAGACTGGTTGAGATGGGGAGGGGATATGATGGAGAATGAAGTTTCAAAGGGGAAAGTGGGGGGAGGGAGGGTATTACCATGGGGTATTTTTATAATTATGGAAGTTGTTAATAAAAATTTGGAAGAAGGGCTGGAGAGATGGCTTAGTGGTTAAGCACTTGCCTGTGAAGCCTAAGGACCCCGGTTCGAGGCTCGATTCTCCAGGACCCACGTTAGCCAGATGCACAAGGGGCGCACGCGTCTGGAGTTCGTTTGCAGTGGCCAGAGGCCCTGGCGCGCCCATTCTCTCTCTGTCTATCTGCCTCTTTCTCTCTCTCTCTCTCTGCCCGTCACTTTCAAATAAAAATAAACAAAAATTTAAAAAAAATTTGGAAGAAAAAAAAAGAAAGAAAATGGTGCACCAGGCCTATGTTAGGAGTGATTGGAACTAGCTGGGACTATGAAGGAACAACTACTAAGATGGGGGAATTAATAAATAAAGAAGATGAGACCATTGCAAACTAAAGACTTTGTTCATTAATTTTCATGATGAATTATTTTGGTAAATGCAAAGCCATATAATTGCTGAAGTTAAAATCTTGAATTTTTATTTATTCTTAAACGTGGTCTAATGCTCTTCTCCATTTCTCTACATCACAACACCAAGATTTTGCTGCCTAGGCTCTCAATACAGGGGCTATAGAGAATGCACCGGCTAACATTTCACCTCCTCTTCATGTGTCTATATGCGTAAGTGTAATATGATACACACATCAACATATAATGCAATATATATTTCATCAAAGAGAACACATTGATTAAAAAATTGGCATAATTTCCAAATGTAAATAGTAAAAATAAAAGCTACAAAAACAGCTGCATAGCCTAAATGTATCATATGAAACAACAGGCTTGTTCAAAAAGGTAAATTTACATTCAATTTCTCTGGTCTTCTCATACCACATTAGAACCATTTACATGGGCAAAACCCTAAGGTACTGCTGGGAAGAGAGCATGTTTGCTTGCTCTTGGGTGTTCTGCAAACAAACAGCAGAGCCCAAAGCAAAAGCCTGTTCCAGAGATGCCTCCCCTGCCATTGTACACCACAGAACTGACTCTTCTCACCGGGGGTTGACGCATCAGGTCGCATGACAGTCACTTGGACCTCAGAGCACATGGTGAGAACCAGAAGCTACATTTAATAAATCCTCCATTCAAGTGAAATAGGAAAATTGGAACAATAGGCAGGTCTGTAACCTGGGAGCAAGGAGCTGGTTCAGACCAGTAAAGCTACAAGGGACTGAGTGAAGCAAGTGAAGAACAGCAGTCAGGCACTAACGTGTTACAGGTACCCAATTTGGAAACACACCCCACTACCCTACGTCAGTGTGAAGGTGATACTAATTGACTTTTCTGTTTTGTTTTTGATGTTTTTTTTTTTTTTTTTTCAAGGTAGGGTCTCACTCTAGCCCAGGCTGACCTGGAATTCACTATGTAGTCTCAGGGTGGCCACGAACTCATGGCCATCGTCCTACTCCCGAGTGCTGGGATCAAATGTATGTGCCAAACCTTTGATCCTTCAATATCCATTCGTTATCCTTTTCTGTTGCTACAACTGGGCACATCGTTCGCGGCCACCACTTGAACACACCGTGACCTGGCGCTACAGCTAGGTTCAAGTCCGAATTACAGCCCGGTTGTCAAGCATAAGCTTCAGGTTCTCAAGGTGACTTTTGGATCCATCATGGTTTAGTCGACAGCGACAGTGCCAGAAACTGTGTCCCATCCCGTTCCAGCCTTCCCTTCCCACCCTCCCATAATTTCTCACCTGAGAGGTGCTTTTGTTTTTATTTATTTATTTATTTATTTATTTATTTATTTATTTATGTGAGAGCGACAGACAGAGAGAGAGAAAGAGGCAGGTAGAGAGAGAGCCAATGGGTTCACCAGGGCTTCCAGCCACAGCAAACGAACTCTAGACGCGTGCGCCCCCTTGTGCATCTGGTTAACGTGGGTCCTGGGGAATCGGGCCTCGAACTGGGGTCCTTAGACTTCACAGGCAAGCACTTAACCAGTACGCCATCTCTCCAGCCCAGAGAGGTGCTTTTAAGTCCCACATTTGAAACGGATGCTCCAACCCCACCAGGGGCTTATAATTACATGCACAGTCTTACATACCTTGTCTGTCATTCCTGTGAACAATCTTGAAGTTCATTTTAGAAAATCAGAATATAAGCTGGGTGTGGTGGTGCACGCCTTTAATCCCAACACTCGGGAGGCAGAGGTAAAAGGATTGCCTTGAGTTCAAGGCCACCATGAGACTCCATAGTGAACTCCAGGTCAGCCTGGGCTACAGTGAGACCCTACCTCGAAAAACCAAAAAAAATAAAAGAAAAAAATCAGAATATTCACATAATCTCATGCCATACAACACAAGGAAACATAATCACGGCCCTTTACCAAAAATAGACCCAAACAAAATAAAATAGTCTTTAGGGTTTTTTTGTTGTTGTTGTTCTTTTTGCTTCCATTTAAATTGCATATTTTAATTTTCCTAATCCCTATTTTGAGTCCTTCTTTACCTCACTTTTCCCCTATATTCAACAATATTATTGTTACTACTTCTGCAACATTGTCATATTCTGTATCTTCCCAACCCCACTATCATCACCCAAGTTCAAATCCTGGTACTGCTAACCTGTGTTTCTACAGTGCCCTCTTCCCTAGTCGTCTTGTAAAATGAATTTTATAGATTAATTTTAAATACAAAATCCAAATTTTACATTGTAATGAAGGTGCCATGTAATGTGTTCGTGACTGAATACACTATAATACATGCATACATATACATACGCCCTGCTGGCTTCAGTGTTTTTACCCAGACATGCCACACTCTTCCCACTACAGGGCCAGCTGGACAAAACTCTTCCTTAAAGTCCCACTTCACATATTGTTGTCTACCCAAAGGATCTTCAGTCATCACACATAGCTCTTATCTGCTTATCACCCCTAGTTCTGTCCCACATACGTCTTTGTTGGTATATTTTTGTCTCATTTTCCTTAATATTTCATATACCCACTGAGGTGGTTTGATTCAGGTGTCCCCCATAAACTTAGGTGTTCTGAATGCTAGGCTCCTGGAGGCAGTATTGTTGGGGGTTGGATTTATGGATGTTATAGCCAGCTTCCCCTTGCCAGTATGTGGCACACTCTCCTGTTCCTGTTGTCCACCTTATGTTGGCCAGGGGGTGATGTCCACCCTCTGCTCATGCCATCATTTTTCCCTGCCATTGTGGAGCTTCCCCTCAAGCCTGTAAGCCAAAATAAACCTCTCTTTTCCCCACAAGCTGCTCTTGGTTGGTGATTTCTACCAGCAATGCAAACCTGCCTGCAACACCCACATACTTTATATCCCAAATATCCATTATCTATCACCATTTTATTTATCACTTTCTGTGCACTTTATCTTACTCCTTAAAATAGAAACTCTCTTCTTATTAATGAACATATTCTAAAACTGACTTAAACATAATTCTAGGTATAATGGGTGTGGTGAACCTGTTGTTGATTGCATGCTTCTGTGGATGTCTCAAAATCTCAAATTCTTTGAAAGAGAGCTCTGATATTGAAATATTAAAACTCATTAGGATCCTAACAAAAATGCTAGATAACTGCTGAGTCAAATAACATATGCTTGCTTATCGGGTTAATGTAAAGAGGTATGTATCAGTTATTTTCTCATTGTTAAGCCTATACACCTTACCAGAAGCACCCTGTGGAAGAAAAAAGGTTCATTTCTGGCTTACAGTTTCATCATGGCAGGGAAAGATGACAGAAGCAGATAGCAGGACATCACATCTTCACACTAGCATGAAGGAAACTAGGTGCGTCAAGTGGAACTGGACTATAACATCCCAAGTCTTTCCTCCGGTGACACACTTCTGACAGTGGGGATCTGCTTCACAGTCTCCACAACCTTCCTAAACAGTGTTACCAACTGGGGAGTAAGTATACAAATAAAGGAGGCTATGAGGGACATTTTACATTTAAGCTACCACAAGATGTAATATCATGCTAAGCCAAGTAGTCATGAGCTACTTAATTTTTGTTGGGAGGCATAGAAAAATTTAGTAGCAGTTGAAACTTGAAATATCACCTTGTGAATTCATAGCTGTATGTGATGGAAGTGGAGAAAGATAATGGCGACCCAGGAGAAATCAAGAGTAGCCAGACCTCTACTGGGGAGACAGGTTTAGAAGTTCTTGATTCCACCAGATGGAGGAACAGAGGAAAGGGCATTCTGTCACCTTGTGATCTAAGGAAATAAGAAATACTAGTTATACAGAATAATTTATTCCACAACTATTTAAACTCCACTATGTGCTAATTATCATTCTGTAACTTATATGTGGCTCATACCACAAGATACCATTCGTGCTTAGAATGACTGAACAGATTTGCTAGTATTTAATCTATGTTCCCTTTTCTCAAATTGCAACTAACTATAGAGAAGGCATCAAGTATAGTTTCCTTAGCATATAATCTGTAAGAAGTACACTATGCCATTTATCAATAGAAAAGCTTGTTTCCAACAAAAGAAAATTACTAATAAATTTTTACATATACACACAAGGTTTCATGTAAGATTTATTTATATTTGATTTGGGGCCTTCATTATTATATAGTTCTCCCTAGCTCATTTCTAAATTACAAACCATAATAATCAAGATGTACATGCATTATGTACCCATACAAAAAAATTGCTCATAGTAAGAAAAAATTGGTCTTGTCATTCTTGAGAAATATGAACTGGAAAATAAAGAAGATTGAAGGCTTTTATGTCTCCCTTTCTGAGGTTCTGTCCAAGGCCCCCCCTTCTTTAAAAAAAAGAAAAAGAAAACAAAGAAAAGGAAAAAAATCAAAATAAAATCCTGCCCTCTCCATATGTAGTCTTGTACCGTACCTATGCACCTATTTCTGTAACCTGGTTATTCCTGACATTCTTCAGGACTGGAGGTAATTTTGGTAAGATGCTCTGGTTCAGAACACTTGCCCTGCAACTTAACCTCCAACATTGAACTGCCACCAATGCTCGCCTTAGATCTCCAAGACCAGTGAACTTTTATCCATTTTATAAATGTCTCCCTTTGGCCTTTGACAGCTTCTGCTTACCTCGCCACCTATGAACACGCCCGTGCTTTATCACAGCGTCCATGCTCCCCTTGAAATGTCTGAATGGTCCCAAGTAAACAGCATTAGTCTCTGGAGAGTCTCTGTGTGTTACCGACGCAGACATAGAATTATTTGCCTTTCAGTTGGTCAGAATCAAAGAGAGAGAGAGAGAGAGAGTGAAAGGGAGAAATTTGATAGGTAGTTAAGGAAGGGACCTTGAGAGTCAGCACCCTTGCCCTATGCCCTTGGCAGCCGTTTTGCCTTGTGTCCTTGCCTTGAGAATGTAACAGCGAAGAAAGATGAATATTAGGATGAAAGCAGTACGGTCAGAAACACAGAGTGTCAGTTACTTTTTCATTGCTGTGAAATAACCTGACCCAAAGCAGCTTAATGAAGGAGTTTATTTCACGTTATAATTCCAGAGAATAGAGTCCATCATGGCAGGGGACATGAGGCAGGACAAAATAAGAAGTCTGTCACATGATCACATCAGCAGAGAGAAGGAAAAAGAGGAGCAAGAGGGGCGGGCGGGACAACAAGACAAGCCCTGCCTATAGTGACACACTTCCTCCATCGGGCCCCCACCTCTTAAAGGGACCACACACTTCCCGAACAGCACCCCCAACTGATGATTCAGTCATAGGACTCTATGGGGGATGTTTTACATTTAAATCATCATACTAGAGAAGAAGAATGAGTGGGCTAGAAGCTGGGTATGAGATAACCAAGTTGACAGGATAAGGGGAAGGATGGGGCTCTGGGAAAAGAAAACAGAGCCAGTTTCAGCAGGCTGTGGCTCACGCTAAGAAACCTCACTTAAGAATTTAGATTAAGCAATAAAGTTTATCCCAATATGATGCTAAATTTCCACACAGGAAAAGAAACAGCCTCATCCTCAGTCCATAAAAACCTCCATCCAGAGGGCTAGGTGGCCAGCTGTTCAGGTCCCCTCTCCATTGATAAGGAGAACCTTGCTCTTTCATGAGCCCGTCTTCAGTAAGAGTTCACCTGCTTACCTTGCTTCTACTGCCCTCATTCATTATGCTTTAGAATCATGAGACAATGCACTTTAAAAAACAGAACACAAGGGCAATCAAAATCAGCAACTGTCAAGTAAAAAAAAAAAAAAAAAAAAAAAAACTGACATTCTTTGGCCACCCAAATATGTCAAGACAATACTTCAGCACTCTGAATGTGCAAGCAGGTTACCAAGGAATCTTATTGAAATGCAGACTCTAGAGCTCAGTATGGTGGATCATGCTTCTAATCTCAGCACTTGGAAGGCTGAGATAGAAGAAAATTGCTGTGAGCTTGAGGTGGGCCTGGCCTACAGAGTGAGTGCCACATCAGCCTGGGCTAACATGAGACCCAGCTTCAAAAAAAAAAAAAAAAAAAAAAAAAAAAATCAGGGGCTGGAGAAATGGCTCAGCAGCAGTTCAGGCATTTGTTCGCAGTCTGCTGATCTGGTGGTCATTTGTTTGCAACAGCAAGAGACCCCAGATCACCAACACACACAGACACACACACACACACACACACACACACACACACACACTTTTTCTAAAAAAGATGCCAATTCAGTATGTCTAGAGGGAGCTCTAAGATTGACGATTATAAGCTGGAAGATCATATCAGTGTTGCTAATTCAGGTATGATATTTGGGTTACTAATTACTGAGTCGAAAAACTGAGAAGTGCAGAAGTAGAATTTTTTTGTTAATCTAAATAAAGGAATTGGTCCATCATTGAAAATGCAGTAAGAAAGACTATATAGTACAAAATGAATCAATATGTGAATACACACTGGTGCAACAAAAATTTACCCACAACCTGAATTTTTTGGAAATGAAAGGGTGATTTCCTTGTAGGCACCATACCCTAGATTTCCATTTACATATGGAAAGTTGTGTCCATTTACATATGGAAAGAGGAAGAAAACACAATGACTCCAGCGAGGAGCTCCAGTCACAGTTCTTAACTGCAGAGCTTCCTACAGAATAGCACCTGCAGAGAAACCATCCTCTCTACCACACAGTTGGTACATGTGGACATTCAGTTTTCCTCCAGAGAAGGTGGGGAGGAGAGATCCTATTTGGTGTCAAATCTCCTGTGGTAGTGTAAAAGGCCTGAGTGTTCCCATAACAGTCTTAGAAATCAACCAGTGGGGAAGTTGGAGGCATTTTTTTACAGTAAGGAGGTCTGTTTTTATAAAGTCAATGGGGGAAGTTTTTCTATCCAGAGTCAGTAACTGTTACCTGTTGAACTGAAACATAGAAAGATGGATATTGCTGGGACATGGGGAATGCATTTATTTGATTTTGGAAGCAGCACGTGTACTGTGCTCTGAATTAACTCTGTCCACGCACTGCAAAGCAAACTTCATTTAGAACATTATTTGGCAGGGGACTCCTGTCTCTTGATTCTGCGTTTCTCTAGGATAATGATTTTCCTCCTTAGAGGGAAAACATGACAGCTCAGGAGATTCTGAGTAAGATTAGGCACTTAGTAAAAACGTCTTTCCCATGAAGGGCTTTTTTTTTTTTTTTTTTTTTTTTTCATGTTCTCTAAGCATCATGCTTGAATTCTAGCACTTCTCTGTTGTTAACGTTACTGGAAGAGAAAAGACCTCACAGGCATCTGTGAGCTCACAGGTGCTATGATGGCATGAAGCCATTCAGTGTGCTTACTAAGGTTTTCAATTTGGCGATTTTACTTCTAATCCCTCATATCAAAGATAAGAATTCTGAGCAGAAAATCCATACCTTTAGCTTCCATTATTTCATTTAGTATTTGATAAGAAGAGATGAGGGGATATTATTGTTCCAGTTTACTACAGTTTAGTATTTTTGGACTTTTTTCTTATCTAGTAAAGATTTTATTTCTAAAGGCCCAAAAGTAGAGCATACATCTTTTTGTTTTGTTCTGTTTTGTTTTCCAGCAAACCGAAAGGCTCTTCATACTTAATTCAATGACTAAAAGACGTACCTTCTTTCTTATAAAGTAAAATGTCACTATGTCTTAATGATACATTTATCAGGTTCCTATAATGCAAAACAATAACGGTGACAGTGACAATAATAATAGTAATAGTAGTAATAATAAAAGGGGTGATCTCACCTTGAGCATTGGGGGTCAAAGGTAGTGAATTGCCAAAGGCTGCAGGAATGTGACAAAGCAGGGTCGGTATTCTTGGGGGCTGGAGAGAAGGCTCAGCAGTTAATGCTTGCTCTTGCTTGCATCATTCAAAGAGGTGCATGCATCTGGAGTTTGGTTGCAGCGGCAGGAGACCCTAACGCTCTCGCCTGCTCTCTCTCTCTCTCTCTCTCTCTCTCTCTCTGCCTTTGCAAACAAGTAGTAAATAAATAAGTAAAATATTTCATAAAGAAATGACCTTAAAATGCATATTGCTTAGATTATTTGTAAACTGACTTGAGCCCAGTCCATGCCTTGGTAGTCTTTTTAATTTATCTGAGTCTCACTTAGGATGAATTTTACTTCCTGTATATCATTAGAGACTGGTATAGGTGATTCTATGCCCCAGGCTGTCTCCTGCAGACTTTTCTTTCAGAAAGTCTTTCTCTCCATGTGAACTTTCATCTTAATCCACAGATTTATATATAGATTTAAGGGAATTGACTCTTTCTCACTATTTTCTCCCTCTAGTCATTGCAAGTCAGGGCTGCTAGGCTGCAATGGATTAGATGTGACTTTTTTAAAGATGGTATTTTAGCACTCAGTGGACCTTACCGCCCCGATTGGATACAGCTAATAACTTATTCCTATTGGAATGCCTAATGTAAATTTCAGTGTGAATTCTGTTGTCGATTAGATAGACCTGACTGTCAAATTTCTAAAAATCAATTCAATTGAGTAATGAAATTCAACCCACAACTTGTTCTGGGATTCTGTTATGCCTAGGATACAATATCAAGATGTTAAATTAGAGCAGGTTTCTAGGTTTTCAAAATAACACAGAATTAAATACTAGCAAATTGCTTGAGCTATTTACTACACTAAGAAATACTTATTTTGATTAAAATGCAGAGTGCTGTTGGGAAAAGAAAAATGCAGATCATGGTTCTGATAAAATATTTTCTACTGATCAGTTTAAGGAATTGTCAAAATGTATTAAACTTTTTAAAATTATTAAATTACATTTAGGTGCACAGAAATATTCCAAAAAATACTACAGAGATTCTTTATACTTCTAATCTAGTTTTTCCTATTTTTTAACATCATGTGTAACCATAGTTCAGTTGTTAAAACTAGGGGGAGAATGTGGATAAAAACCTACTAGCTATAATAAGGAGCTTAGTTAAATGCCACTGTCTTATTCTCCACTGTGCTTTTCCATATGCTTTTATTGTGTCCAAACGTCATACCTTGGAAACCAAATGACATTCAGTTGTTTTTTCTTTGCCCTCCTCCTATGTGTGACCTCACTCTCTCCCTTCCTTTCATGAATTTAACACTTTTGAAGTGTAATCATCAATTATTTTGTACAATCTCTTTCCACTTAGGTTTGCTAGAAATTTTTTTCATGATAAAGTCAGGTTATTAGCTTTCAATGGCAAAAAGAATAACACAGATAAGAAAAAGAAACCACAGAGACGTTGAGTTGCTTGCAGAGTCCATAGAGTGTGCTCATTAAGAGTCAGGCTGGGGCCTGGAGAGATGGCTTAGCAATTAAGACGTTTGCCTTCAAAGCCAAAGGATCCTGGTTGGACCCTCCAGGACCCACCTAAGCCAGATACACAAGGGGTGCATGCCTCTGGAGTTCGTTTGCAGTGGTTGGAGGCCCTGGTGTGCCCATTCTCTCTTTTTCTCTGCCTCTTTCTCTCCCTCAAATAAATAAATATTTTATAAAGTGTCAGATTGTTTTCATTAAAATGTCAGCTCTGACCTGGGTGAGGTGGCACACACCTTTCATACCAGCACTTGGGAGGAAGAGGGAAGAGGATCACCATGACTTCGAGGCCAGCCTGAGACTACATAGCTACACAGTGAGTGGACTAGAGCGAGACTTGACCTTGAATAAACAAAAACAATAAAATAAAATAAAAGTCAGCTGTGATACCTAGAAGCTTTCAGATCTGGTTAATATACCCGTGGTGGTTTGATTCAGGTGTCCCTCATAAACTTAGGGGTTCTGAACATTTCTTTCCCACAAGCTACTCTTGATTGGGTGGTGTTTGCCAGCAATGTGAACTTGACTGCAACAATGCTCTAGTTCTTCACATGACACTCTTTAAAAAAATTATTATTATTTATTTATGTGAAAGAGACAGAGGCAGAGAGAGAAGGAGAGAGAGAAAAAATGGGCACGCCATTGCAAATGCACTCCAGACGCATGCACCACCTTGTGCATCTGGCTTACGTGGGTCCTGGGGAATCAAACCTGAGTCCTTTGGCTTTTCAGGTGAGGGCCTTAACTGCCAAGCCATCCCTCCAGCCCAACACCCCTCTTTTGACAAAGGGTTATCCTAGTGATGACTACCTCAATGTGTTTATGACAATTAATGGATACCGCACTTAGAGTTTTAGCTTTGCCATGTGATGTAGTTTCAACAAGGTTGCTATCGCTTGGAAACAATCAATCTTACTCTCTATGTGTATATGGATTATAATTATGTCATTGTAATCCACATTTATTTTGAGAAGAAGCAAAATGTTTATGTAGTCTCACAGGATTCTCTCCAGCATAGTTGTTACAAATGAAAAATAGTAAAGTTACAATGGAATTAGTTGACAAATACAAAGCTAACCCTGTGATCAAAGCAATTTAATCTTGTGTGTGTGTGTGCATGTGTGCACACAAGTGTGTGTGCATGTGGGTGGATCATGCAGGTGTGCACGTTTGTGTGTCTCATCAGGTATTATCTGTTTTTCTGTTTTTCTTGACTATAGTTTCTCAGTGCCCTGGGACTAGACTGGCTGGCTAGTGAGCTCCAGGTAACGGCCTATTTCTGTTCCCCAGTGTGAGGACCACAAGACCTTGTCACCATACCCAGCTCTTTTAATGAGTTCTGGGGTTTGAGCACAGTAAGGTTTGAAACTTACGCTTGCAAAGTAAGTACCTCGCTGATGAAGCTATTTTCCCAGCCCTTCCGTTTTTGACTCCCATTGGTTCCGTTGCAAAACAGGGAAGATTGAAGTAAAGCTTTCTTATATAGCTTCTATTCTTTTACCCTCCTTTAATTTATATTGTTTTTTTTTTAATTTATATGTGTGTGTGCATTCTTAAATTAGACCTTATCTCCAACAGACAAAGAAAGTTCAAAAAAAAAAAACACAGCCAAATATTTCTATGGGGGCAGATAAAGTATTTTTATTATTCAACTGCTATGCTCATCAATAGAGGTTGGACTTTTTTTTTTTGGAGAGAAATATGAATGGAAAACTTTCAAGGACCTCAATTTTTAAAGCACCAAATCCAGAGATTCTAAAATCTCAAGTCATGTCATTGAGCACAGTTCTCTAATATCACTTAAACAGTAGCATAATTATGCACTGTTCTTCTCTTTCGACAGATAGTAATATTTTATAGGTTTACTTTGACTATCTCGTGTGTAATAGTACTTTCTTATTTTGAACTCAGTAACAATGAATATTATAAGAAAATGTTTTTAAAACAGATTATTTTATGTAAAACCTTCAGTTTACCATCTCTGTTGGTTATTTTACTCATTGCTAACACCAAATGCCTGACAAGAGGCAATTTCAGGAAGGGCAGGACTATGTTAGTTTGTAGCGGGAGGTGAAAGCCCATCATGGCCGGCCGGCATGCTCACAGGAGCTTGGCCAATGGGGAGGAAGCAGACAGACTTGAATGTTCATGCTCATCTTGCTCTCTGCTAATCAATACAGTTGTCTGGCAATGGAGTGGTAACACCCTCAACGAAGGTGGGTCTTCCCATCTTAATTAACCTAATCACAATAATCCTTCCCAGGCACGCTCAGAGGCTAGTCTGATTTAGATAGCCCCTCACAAGATTGTTTCCTGAGTGAGTCTATGTCCTGTCAAGTTTACAATCAAAATAAATCACCATACTTCCCAAGCTGGAAAGTTATGGGGAGGGGAAGCTATAGTATGTAGGAAGGGTATTTTGTTAAAATGTGAAATGACACTTAGAGTAGGCCAGGTGGCAAACTTTCAGCACATATATACAACGTTGCTTACAGAAAACGCTCTCGTGGGCATTAAGAACACTGCATGAGTGGTAAGCGGACATTTGAGGATGAGGATGAGTTGATTATGTAGACAGTTTACAAACTGCATGCATCTTGATCTCAAACGTGAATCTCCTATTTACTAATAATATGGGTAAAATTCAATGTTAGCTCTCACCCTGACAAAGCTGAGCACTTCCTTAATCACTTAGTCCACTCAATTTTCACAAATCCTTGAAAGGAATACCATACTGTTGAGCACTTGTCAGGTAGGGGATTTTCCTCAGAGAGAGAAGTTTCTCAGAGCTGTGCTGCTTGTACACAGAAAGGCTGATACTGAGTGGAGTCAATCGACCTCCAGTGACTGCTCACGGTTAGAATCATTACAGACAATTCACCAAGAAGGTAAGTAGGCCTGGGATTTGTCCAATCATGGCCACCCAAATTTATGAGTTTTTAAGCTTATTACATTTTATCTTTAGGGTGATTGAGAGAAAATGATGAAAAATCAATCAAGCATTTGTGATGTGATAAATGAAGAAATTAATTTTTTACATTACAAAAAATTTACATCTGCAAATTTAGAATCTGAATCTTCCTTCAGCCTCACTGATTTGCACTGAGACAGGCTGACTCCGACTTAGTTGCTGAAATCTTAGGAAGAACTCAGAGGAAAATTATTAAATTACATAATGGTAATAAGTAGAGGATAACCCAGTCATGAAAGGTTTATGCAATTTCCAAAACCACGAATTTACAGTTGCTTAAAATATCTCCTTTCTAGGGACTGTTCTTGTGGTTTAAAACAAAAGCAAAAATGACCTGTTTCACAAGTCAGTAATCTCAAATTCAGAACATTCAAGGAGTTCTTGTTTATATTCACTGTTCGAAAGTCATGTCTGGGGTTGGAGAAAGGGCTTAGTGGTTAAGGTGCTTGCCTGTGAAGCCTAAGGACCCACGTTCAACTCTCTAGGTCCCACAACAGCCATACACACAAAGCTGAGGTAAGCGCAAGGTTGCACATGCCCACTAGGTGGCACAAGTGTCTGGAGTTCTACTGCAGTGGCTGAGGCCCTGGTGCAACAATTCTCTCTCTACCTCATTTTCTCTCTTTCTCTCCAAAGAAGAAAAAGTCAAGTCTGAAGCTGTGAAGGAGAAAGCCTTGAAGAGGTCTGAAATATGCCTATCTGATAAACTGCAGAAGGAATTGAGAATACTACATGGAACTGTTTTTTAATAATACCTGTTTCAAGTGTTATGACATAAAGGGCATCATATTGAATGTAGTCATCCAAGACTTACTTTATTCATCTCATCACATGAAGCTAAGATCCATCTGAGATGTGATGTTGAATTACAGACCATGTTTAATTGTTGTAAGGTATTCTGTTTTATAAAAATTCAAAGAAACAGTTTATTCTTCCTCCTAAATAAAGATGAATTTCATCATGTATGTTTTCTACTACATGTATTCTGTAATTTCTCCAGGCTATGTATCCAGTAATAGTATATATTCAGGAATTCTCCGCTTTATAAGACAACACCAATTGTTTTCCAAAAATGGTTATATCATTTCATGTCCTTATTGGCAGTGTATAAAAGATCCATGAACTCTTCAAAACATAGTTCTACTAGAAGGTTGCTGCAATTGGACTCATGAGTGGTAGAAAATGGTATCAATTATATACTCTTTACTTGCATTTTCACACTTAGTGGTAAAATTGGCTCGATTTTAATATGTTTATTGGCCTTAGGTTTCTGGTAATGTATATAATCATATTTTGCCCATTTGCCTATTTTATTGTTAATTTTCTGTCACTTTTATTCACAAGATTTCTCTATGTATATTTGATTATACTGTCTGCCTGACTATAAGAGTTACAGCTGACTTCTGATACTCTTTAAAATGTCTTATGAGGAACAGTTGTTTCTAAATTTTACGTCATGTAATTGTTAGTTTTTTATTCTGCATTTCGAAAGTATTTTAATTAACCACTTTATTTATTTGTAATCAAAAAGAGAGAGAAAGTGACAGGAAGAGGGAGAGGGAGGGAATGAGGGAAAGATGATGCAAGACAGAGAGGGATAAAATAGGCAAAGCAGGGCCACTTGCCAATGCAAATGAACTCCAGATGCATGTGCTACTTTGTGCATCTGGTTATGTGGTGGGTACTGGGGAATCAAACCTGGGCTGTCAGGCTTTGTAAGAACATGCCTTTAACCACTATGCCATCTCTTCAGGCCCTAAATGTCTTTTATAAAGTACTTTATTCTGATTCAAGTTTGGAAAAGACGTGTAAGTACATTTTCTTCTAAAAGTTTCCAAGTTCAGCTTTAGCTTTTCAATGTCATTGATCCGCAATAAAAGTGACCTTTAGAATTTCATATTTTGTGAAGGAGAAACCCAGTATATTTCCATTATCAGTGATCAATATTTGTTCTACTTAGTAATACTTTCCCCTTACTTTAGTGATTTGTTTAGATATTCCAATCACACACCAAATATCTATGCAAGCATGAATCTTTCTTGTTTCTCTACTTTCTTCTTAGTGGATTTGGCCCTTTCCTTGAAGCACTATCCTGTTGTGTTCCCATAGCACAGTGACGGAATACCTGGGCAGGGGGGATTACAGGAAAGGCTTAGCCTTTGTTCTGCCTGAGGGTAAGGATGAAGACATGGTGACAGAGAGTAGCAGGACAGTCTGGAAGCAGAAAGAAACAAAGGGAAGGGCCGGGGACAAGTTACACCCTTCCGAAGCAAAGCCCAGTGTCCCATTGTTCCAACCAGTTTCACCCATCTCCCAAAAATGCCACCAGGTTATGAATCCATCAGTGAATGGGTCGGTTGCTTAGGTCGGAGCCCTCATGATCCAATCACTTTCCCAAGCCACACCCCCACCTTTGAACACTGCACTGTGGGCCGAACTTTCGACAGACCAGTTTTAGGGGGACATTTCATATCCAAAACCATAAAATGTCTTCATGAAAATGGGGCATGGGGCAACTTTTCCTTTCCATCTAGTCCCTTTTCAAATTTTATTTATTTTATTTTTTGCACTTAGCAAATAAGAGCTTCTATTTTGCCCCCGGTTTGTTCCACCCCGTTTGTAAATATTTACTCGTGTAATGCTCAAAATGAACTCGTAAGGTAGTGCCTCTATATATCTCAGTGTGTGGGGGAAGAAACTGAGACATTCACAGAAAGATTCTGCGACATCGGCAGGGCTGAGCACGAAGGGCGGAGGAGGGCTTGTAACTCAGGCAGCCTGGCTCCGGTAAGAGGCTGCGCTGTTTCTTTGTCTCCAGAAGTGATTTCACTACCTTGGCCTTTGACTTCCGTATAAATTTATAATTTGCATGAATTATATATTTTGGTATTTATAATTTATAAACACTGTCCTAAGTGCTAAGAACAGTCCTTTTGTAATTCTCAGTGAAGTTTTATTACCTACAAACAGTAGTTCGGGAATAATCAGGCACACTAACACTCCTGCCATTAATGTATGCCTGGGAATGTCACTGGCATCCCTGGGCTAGCTCACAACTGCAAGTTACTTCCTAATCATTCAGCTTCAGTTTTGCTGCCGAATAAGTTTTGGTGCCAAACTGATGAAAAATCTGTTCAAATGGTCTTGAAATTTTAGAGTCATGTATTGTATTTTCACTCTAACGAATAAACGCCTCTGAAGTTAAATAGAGTGAGGTAAATGGCATCATTAGTTGATGGACTGCCTGTCATTTGCTTTATTTCTTTTGTTAAAAATAATGTTTCTTTTCAAGGAGAGAGAAAGAGTGAGGATGGATGTGCAGGGCCTCTTGCCACTGCAAACCAATTCCAGACACGTGAGCCATTTTGTGCATCAGGCTTTATGTGGGTACTGGGAAATCAAACCCAGGCCACCAGGTTTTGCAAGCAAGCACCCTTAACCACTGAGCCCTGCTTTAGCTCTTTTTAAAGAAAGGTTGTTTATTTTATATGAAATTTAAATTTAACAGTTCATGACTAATTTACCAGGCCAACTAGCACTGCCCTGGCTGGGAATCTCTTCTTTTGTATTCATCTTTGTATCTGTGAATTTTCTACCAGCTATTTTTGTCAGAAGCTGATGAAGCAAAATATTATAGCTGATAAATAATCTAATGATGACAATCAATGTGCCTCCGGGACATGAATTGACTAGATTTCAAAGCTACTTTCAGGATGTTATTTTAAGCTACACTTAAAATTCTAGATTTTGTTGAGACTTATTTTAGATATATAGTTTAACTTTCATATGGTAACATTTCCAAATACTTGTATTTTTTTTCTACTGTAATTTTTTGCCTTTTTATTTCATTTCCTGGCTTCTAATGCAATAGACTGTGTCAAGTTATTAAAATATTGTCTCATTTTAAAGTGCTGAAATAATAACTTATTTTTCTATTATGTGCACATTCTAGTTTCTTACAATATGTAAACTGCTGTGAGTTGCTATGTATTTTTCTAGCACGAGATCTACAGTAGGTACCAGAAAAATTAACAAGATAAAATACCCTTTTACAGTTTCACTTCCCATCACTTCCAAATGGAAGTTTAATTTAATAACATCTTGAGGATTACATATTTAAGATCTCAAAGAAAAGCAATAAATTTAAAGACTTGTTCTCCTGAAGCAGACTGAAATATAGTTATGTTCTCATTGAACTTTAAATGAAATCCTACATACAAATTATGCAAGGACAGAAGTATGATGGGCACAGTATAAGATTTATTTAAATTAATATTCAGAAGCATTTAACTTAAAAACCTTTAGCATTCATCCATAAAAATTTCTGTAACTGTAACCAATAAAGCTTAAGTATAATTATTACCATTTAGTTAGTTCTTGCTTATATCTTCTCATTTCAATAATAAATTTGTGTCGCTTGGACCCATGTCTGATTGCAGTACTCAATGTAATGTAGCATATGGCCAATTACATCACCAGTGTCCAAACCATGCTGTATTTGAAAAAAAAAAAAAAAGTGAATTCCAAAGCCTTAGAAGTGACTTATTGTAGCACAAGCTTTGGGTATGGGGCCTTGTTCTCTGTCATTTCTGAAATGATTCCTATCTAGGTAAGAGGACATTGAGAAGAAAAATAAGTAGACCTTTTTTGAAACTCATATTTGCAGCACCGGTGGCATTATACCTCTGGGAGCCTATTACATCCATCCCTCTTTTGTCACCTGACATTATCTAACCTTCAGTGTCACAGTACGCAGGACGAGCTGTCTACCTCTCCCTGTTGTGTTTTCGTGAAGTCACAGCCTGTCCATGAGTCCAAAACATACTTGCCTGCACCTCTGGAAGGAAGGCAGACAGCGGCCGCTTCTCTCAACACCGCACGTTGTTTGGACTGGAACTGGCACCGGTCACCATAAGCAGAGAACGCTCTGTGCCCTGTTCTCAGTCCGCTTTCCCTTTGGTGGTTTTTAAATCCCAGAGCCATTGTTGCAAGTAGGAAACAGATTTTCAAAATTAATAGACACCATTGGGGCATAAAAAGATTCAGATTAAAAGATACTTTCATTATACCATTTCTTCTTATGATATATCCATTTCATACAACAGCTGCATTAAGTTGCTGAAATTACTGCCTTATATGATAAAAATGTGTGTGACTGTTTGACGATAATCTCAGATATTCTCACTTCAGGTGTTCAAACAGATATTTAGATTCTACGATTGAGACATTCGGCATATGTACTCTGTGATATGCAGGTATGCATGTGTATCAGTCATATGTCCTATCCATTACACTGCATACACTGAAAAATACTTCCTGCATTACCACGTACTAAGCATTTTCACATCTGTTACCATCGACAGTATACATGACAGCTGTGTTTGTGCACGCATGCTTGAGCAGACAGGCAGAACGGGCATCACTAGTCCCATTTTATGTACAAGCAAAGTGAGTCGCAAGGCTTGTGGTTTGCGTGCAGTCTTTGTGAAGGAAGAAACAAACCAGTCAGTTAACTTTTATAATTTCCCTCTCCGTTTACTAACTTCCTTCCAGCTGTGATGATGCAGATTCACATGTGGACTCCTCTCTGTCCTCTTCAAATGCATATTGGTATTTTCTCAAAGCAACACATTCTCTTGGCTCTGTCTACCTTCCCTCAAACACAGATGTTAACATTGAGACCTTTGTTAATTCCCTTTTCTCCTTTGCACAGAAGATGGCAAAGCCCCAAAGTGTCAGTGGGTTACTTAAAAATGTGATGTCAGTGGCATTAAGGGAGAAAGAATAAAGCGAACTTGGATGGAACAAGATGAGTCTAGTCATTGTTAAAAAACAAAAAAAAGTTATCTGTTAAGAAGCAGGAATCCTGGCTTTTCAATGGGAAAACTAAATGAGACTTTAGATTTTAATTATAGACTTCTTCAAAGTTCACCCTTTGTGTTAAGCCAATAGGAAGCAGCCTTTTGTAGATACCAATTTATCCACTCTCTTCAACACTGCCCATTTAACAATCATTGTATGATTTTTTTTTTATTAAAGGAGGTTTTCTGTTGAGCTGCTATGATAATAAATAGAGTAAAGTGTTAATTAAATTGATAGTTAAAGGACAATCTACCCCCACCATTCAGAATTCCAGGGATGTAAGGGAATGAGAATAATGAGTGTCATGGTGATTTGGGGGAATAAGGAAAAGGGGGTGGGTAACCATGGAGCTCACAGCACTGGCATTCCATTTGTCATGGCCAAGTAGTGGGTACGTAATGGTTTGGAAGCTATCTGCCCAGGTTCCACTCCCAGTTGCAAATCACGGTGTGACCTTTCCAAAGGGATGCTTTCCTCTGAGCCTTGGCTTTGCCCCTCCGTAAAGTGAAAATTGATCCGTACGTACTCAAAGTCTCCTGCAGTGTTAATATTCTAAGATCTCAAATACCTAAAGCACAGAACAATGCCACAGAGGCTGGATGGGAGCACTCAATCTCATGAGAAGACATATATATATATATATATATATATATATATATATATATATATATACATTTCCTCTTGATTAAAGTACTTCTTTTAAAGTGATATTTTTTAGACTCAAGGCATAATGTTACTTTGATTAAATGTGTGTGACGCTGCTTCAAACTGCAATGCTCTTTGCTCCTGACATGATTGTTGGGATTTGGCTTCGTTTTTTCCTTATAGAAAAGTATATCATGGGCTGGAGAGATGGCTTAGCGGTTAAAGCACTTGCCTGTGAAGCCTAAGGACCCAGGTTTGATTCTCCAGGTCCCACATAAGCCAGATGTACAAGGTGCAGCATGTGAGCATGTGTCTGGAGTTTGTTTGCAGTGGCTACAGACCCTGATGTGCTCTGTGTGTGTGTGTGTGTCTCAAATTAAAAAATAAAAAATAAAGCCGGGCATGGTGGCACACACCTTTTATCCCAGCACTCGGGAGGCAGACGTAGGAGGACTGCCATGAGTTCGAGGCCACCCTGAGACTACATAGTGAATTCCAGGTCAGCCTGAGCTAGAGTGAGACCCTACCTTGGAAAACAAAAATAAATAAATAAATAAATAAATAAATGTGTATCATGATTGTATTTTAAAAGTTTGTTTTTTTGACAAACCATGGACATTTTATTTTTGACAGTTCAATACATAATCATTCTGATGTTACAAATCTACGAACCTGATTTGGTGGTTCAGTTGATATAAGTCATAATTTGGGAGATGTTAAGTCATTGTCTGTAGGGTTTCTGTGAATATGGTTTAGTGATTAGTCCTGAAGAATGTGCCATCAAATCTTGATTAAATATTGCATGCCATTCTCACCCTCCTAAAAGTCAGTGATGTTACCAGGTCCTTATTGCTGAAACTACAGAGGAATTAGGGAGATGGTCATGAATTCTGCTTCCATGGTGAACCTGATAATCAGCACCAGATTGAAGGAGACAGGAGACAGACCCTGAGGATACTCAGCACCTACCAAACCAGAGATCCAGAGGCTCCTAAGACCTCATCACTGAAGTAGACTTAAAGATTTCAATGTTTTAAGAAACCAGAAGGTTAAGAAGTAGAAGCTATAGAGACATCTTTGAAGGTTTCATTTTATTTCCAATCATGTCACCATTCTTTTTGTTTTTTTCAAGGTAGGGTCTCACTCTAGCTCAGGCTGACCTGGAATTCACTATGGAGTCTCAGGGTGGCCTCGAAGTCTTGGCAATCCTCCTACCTCTGCCTCCCGAGTGCTGGGATTAGAGGCGTGTGCCACCACGCCCGGTCATGTCACTATTCTTTTTGAATGTGTGTTCCTTCCATAGGATATTTAAAAAAAGAAAAGGTTCAAGAAATAACCCCGTAATTATCATTCAGAAACACTTCATGACAACGCTGAAAATAGCTTTCTCACTGTAAATTTGGTCATTCAGTCTATAATTAAGTCAAAGGAGCCCCCTACAACTGGCTTTTTCTTTTTCCTTCCTTCCTTCCTTCCTTCCTTCCTTTCTTTCTTTCTTTCTTTCTTTCTTTCTTTCTTTCTTTCTTTCTTCCTCTTCCTTCCTTCCTTCCTTCCTTTTATTTATTTATTTATTTTCAGAAGTTGTAGCACTAGATACTTTAGGTTGCACAAAAATGCCCAAACCTCCCATCTCAGCCTCTTGAGTTCCTGGATTAAAGGCATGTGCCAACATTCCTGGCTCCTTCCCCAAACTCTTAAAACTATTTTCCATTGACTCTCAACAAAAAGTGTTATTTTACTAAACTGATCCTTAGTATGCGATGTTTGACTTTTATTTCAATAATTCCAAAAGTTAGGACATAAAAATAATACACTGGAAACTGCTTCCAACAAAATTTATTTTGGGAGAGAATTGTGTGATTTTAGTATGAATTCATGGTACATGAATAGAACTGCCATTGTGCAATTTATCTTCTTTATGCCCAAGAGTTTTTGTGGAAGAAATTGAAGGTAAGCCACACAGATAAACTGTACATGATACTGAGGAGCCCTGTGCCACATAAACGCCTCTCTTGTTTATGAAAATGTTAGGGCATTTTCTAGTATATGGTACTATAGTGAGGTCTGGGGGATTTAGAAAGAGTTCTTAAACTCCTAATCCCGAGTTTGTATCTGTTTTTAACAAAGAATTGAAAACAAAAAAAACAGATTGAGAAGGATAATTATTAAATTATCACATTTATTCGGGGAGTCCCAAGAAAGTGAGTCCCAGGAAAGGGGAATTGATGTACCCATGTAGTGTGGGAGCCCATGTGGGAGTGGAGCACGGGCCTGGGAAAAACTGTGAGATGGAGGAGAGGGCACAGGGCACTCCTGGCACGTGGGAGGCAGGAGGGGTGGGAGTAAGTGGGCTGAGACAAGAGTGGTTTACCTGAGCAAGGACCTGTAAATTCAGGAGCGGTGAAAAGTCAACGAGAGGCCTTGCCCACCTGGTGAGCATCTATTTATAACCTTGGTGTGGTGGGTTTGACCTTCAGGCTCAAGTGAACCTAAGAGAGGCCTGATTTGTCTCTGCTAGGGGCTGGCGCAAGAAGAGGCCAGCCATGACACCAAGTTGAAGACTGAGCTTAACCACCCAGAATTTTAGGGTCCAACTTTAACCTTAATTTTAGGAAAGGAGAACTCCTTTCCAGAGAGGGACTTGGGTTGTTTATGGAGAAATAGATTAGGCAAGAGATCAAGAGCAGCCAGGTTCATTTCTCATCTCTAATAAAGTGGAGACAGCCAGGACAGACCCAAAGACATTCCTGCTATTTTCTTTCTGGGCCCAGTCACCCTAACTGCCTCAGTAGTTATAGCCCAAGATACCATGCCAATGCATCATCATTGTGGTGGTTATGTATGGCACTCAGTACACGCATCGTGCATATGATGCCCACACACGTGTGTGTATTTGTTACAAGTGAGAAAAAAACTAAATGGAAGAAGCCTAAGTTAGTACATTATCCTAACTGAACATATTATAAGAATTATAAAATAAGTTGCATATTAGATGGAAGGTTTGTTACTTAATAATCTTTCTTGAGTTTTATTTCCATTTTGTGGTGAAAAGTCATGCCCCTGGATCCATGCGTATAGTGGAAATCTTATAGCACACAACAGAGGATAGGGAAAATGAAGAATTATTGGTGTGATTTAATGTTGGATTGAGATTTTAGACAGAGTCTAATGAAACGTACATATCAAAGTGCAGGCAATTGTCTAGTGAAAATTCACCAATCAGACTAGTGTAGCAGGGAACAGAAACAAACATGAAATTTGTCTCTAAGTACAAAAGCTTGAGCTTCTCTAGAACAAAAAAGCTCTTTAGTGGCAGAGGAATCACGATAAATGTGTGCTGCATCACATAATTTTTTTTATAAAGGCAGGAATAAATGTAATGTAGATGCAGTATTTACATTGTTTCCTTTCAAGTGCAGGCAGTCAGTCAAGTTAGCAAAATATTTATGACTTGTAAAATATCCTACCTCAAGCACACAGCAGCTCCGTTTGCACATCCTGGTCTCCCGAGTGGGAATGTCTCCTCAGTCAGCATCAGCACCCCTCATGGTTTTGGAAACACACATGGACCAAACCCAAAAGCTGGGGGATGGTGGGCCTTCCAGGTGCCTCTCAGCCAACCAGACATGAGGAGACACTCACCTAGGGAAATAAGAGAGAAGTTGCTTACTGTTTTCTGTCACCACAAAGCCACCACAAATTGCATCTCATGCTTATCTTCCTTAACAGCCTTTAATGAGATTGTCTCACAAAGAAAATTCTTTAGATTCTCACTGGCCAGTTGAGTGAAATAGTGGAGTTAGCAAATGATAAACTTTTCATTGATAAATAATTGTCACTTTAAGAAAATAAAAACATACAGATGATATACCAATAACATCATGTATTACATCCAGTGTGTATGCAGATACCCTATTTATCAACTTCTTAGTAAAGAATGAATTCTATTAAGGTGATCAGGGAAAGAAAAAAGAATATGGACAAAAGAAAGTGCTGAACTTAAGTCTATTTCTTTATTTTTTTTATTTTTATTTTTTAAATTTATTTATTTGAGAGATAAAGATACAGAAATATATAGGTAAAAAGAGAGAGAGAGAATGGGCACACCAGGGCCTCCAGCCACTGCAAATGAACTCCAGATACATGCACCCCCTTGTGCATGTGGCTTACGTCGGTCCTAGGGAGTTGAACCTGGGTCCTTTGGCTTTGCAGGCAAGCGCCTTAACCACTAAAACATTTCTCCAGCCCCTTAAGTCTATTTCAATTTATTTGCTTCACTTTTTTTGGTTTTTCGAGGTAGGGTCTCACTCTAGCCCAGGCTGACCTGGAATTCACTATGGAGTCTCAGGGTGGCCTCGAACCTGTGGCAATCCTCCTACCTCTGCCTCCCGAGTGCTGGGAATTAAAGGCGTGCGCCACCACGCCCGGTATTTTCTTCATTTTTGAGAGAGAGAGAGAGAGAAAGAGAGAAATTGGTGCACCGGGGTCTTAGCCACCGCAATCAAACCCCACATGCTTGCGCCACCTAATGACATGTACGACCTTGTGCGTGCATCACCTTTCTGCATCTGGTGTATGTGGGATCTGGAGAGAGATCAAACAGGGATCCTTAGGCTTCGCAGTCAAGCGCCTTAACCACTAAGGCATTTCTACAAGTGTCAATTTATTTTCTTTGGTATATGAAATGAAATTGCCACATAGAAGGTAATCAGAAGATAAGAAGGGTTTTTTTTTTTTTTTTCAGAGTAGAGGAAAGCATATGCATAAGAGTAGACATTTGCCAAACTGGGCATTGTTTTGGGAACACTCAAGGAGTGTGTGACTGGACGGTGGCCAAAGGAGCATAGCTCTCTTCTATATTTTGGATAGGCTTTATAAAGTTTCTGCAACACACAGCTTTCCTGAGGGGTGTCCTCCTGCCCAGGTGATTGACAAACACATTCAGGATGACTTACAGAGGATGAAATGATATGCTTTCTTCCTTATCAGAAAACCTCCTGTTAGACATCAATCTTAAAAGGTTCAGGACTCCTAATACCAGGTTTAGATAGTTATCAGTTAATGACTTTCTGAGAAGTTTAGGATATCATGTCTCCTCCTCCAAGAACTAAAGATATGACTCAGGCCCCATTCCTCTGGCTTGTAATTAGAACTCTGAAGTTCTAGTGCTTAGTTTTCATAAGCTGTTGATGAAAGGGGATGGTTCAAACCACATCATCTTCTAGTCTTGCTAATGTCTAACTAGCTACCCAGAAAAGTTTAGGTTGCCTTAAGCTTTCTTTAGACGTCTATATGTATGTGTTAAGTATAATATAGTATAGAAATAATTATATCAAGAATTTGATGAATCCAAAATTTAAAAAGTAACATTGTGGGCTGGAGAGATGGCTTAGCGGTTAAGTGTTTGCCTGTGAAGCCTAAGGACCCTGGTTTGAGGCTGGACTCCCCAGGACCCACATTACCCAGATGCACAAGGGGGCACATGCGTCTGGAGTTCATCTGCAGTGGCTGGAGGCCCTGGTGAGCCCATTCTCTCTGTCTCTCTCTATCGGCCTCATTCTCTCTCTGCCTGTTGCTCTCAAATAAATAAATAAAACAGAAATTTTTTTTTTAAAAAGTAACATGTGGAACTGGGAAGATAGCTTAGTGGTTAAGGTACTTGCCTGTGAAACCTAAGGACCTAGGTTCAACTACCCAGAATCCACGTAAGCCAGATGCACGTGGTAGCACATTGTGTCTGGAGGCCCTGGCATGTCCATTCTCTCTCCCTCTTTAATAAATAAGTAAAATTAAAAAAAATAACGTTCTGAGAGTTGACTCACTTAAATGAAGTTCTTACTAAGTATACTCTCTTTGCATTAATGATTATGTAGTGTCAATATCAAATAATGACTTCTTTAAGTTAATAAATAAACAGATTGAATCAATATGAATGGTCATAGTCAGGGTCATGAATTTCCCTGATTGTAATGTTCCACTGTGGAAGAGGTGCCATTAAATTTTATAGTCACACAGAAAAAAGTCATTTTCCAATTATATTGGGTGGACCATCTGGCAAACCACCTACAGCAAAATGGAGAAATATCTACAGGTCTTCTTTGTTATTTTGCAGCATTTTTAGCTTTACAATTCTTGGAGGGTAAAACTAAGTTTAAGGATACAAGATGAGCAGTTATTTTATGATTAAAAGAATGTTAATCCTTATGTAAAAGTTAAGGGAAGGCTGAAGAGATGGCTGAGCAGTTAAGGCATTGGCTTGCTATCTGGACGGCCCAGGTTTGAATCCCCAGTACCCACATAAAGCCAGATGCACACAGTGGTTCATGCATCTGAAGTTTGTTAGCTGTGGTAGGGGGCCCTGGCACATCTACCCTTGCTCTCTCCCTGCCTGCAAATAATAACGAATACTTTTTAAAAGAAAATGGCTGGCAGAGGAACTGAAGTAGGCCTAGATCATGTTGAGTTTCATTTGACAACATTTCATCTTCCCACAGTGACAGTATTCTAGTCAGGCGAAGAAGTCTGTGTGCAGCTTCTTCACAGACCAGGAGTTTGCAATGCTATATTGAAAAATCTGCAGATCCAGAAAAACAAAAAGCCATGATAAACAATTAGTGTTATTGTTTAAAGGAAATGTGTTTTATATCTTTGAGAAATAAAAGGTATTGCCTATAAGAGTAACTGTGGCAGATAAATGTATGGAGGAAATTCAATGAGTGTAATTTAAAAGAAAAGTTTACCTTTTGAAGGTTTGCTTAATTCCATATACTTTATCATATTTCAATATATATGATAGTTTATTTTTAGCACAAAGATTTCATAGGATTTTGAATGAATGCATTTAGTCAATTACAAGGCTAAGCTAAGGATTAGTATGGATTTTTTTATTTTCCTTATGGGATTTTGTTTTATGTGTTTATCAATGATTCTGAAGTCCCGTATGTTCCAGTTATACTTACTCCTGAATACCATATTCTGAAACTCTACTTTTGACTGAAAAAAAAAAAAAAAAGTCCAGACAGAGAGCTCTAAGGAGAACCAGGCAGTGCTTGCATAAACTTGATGAATTTGCTGAATTGATAAAATAATTTCTTAGGGTTTCAAAGATTTTGGATTTCATTTTATAAAATGAAATCAATAACAAAGTATGTGCTTGTACGTTTGTCTTTCAATATGTATCTTCAAGCTGACCTGCTAGTTCACGACATAACTGCCACCTATGTCCTGATGGCGTTGCTGGCCTTCAGCTTGCCTCTTCCACAGGAGCAGCAGCATGCAGAATGAGATCGATACAGCCACTGTGGAGACCTTTGTCAACAGGCAGTACCTGACAGTAGTCTCAGAATGAAGAAACTCATTAAATGAGTCCAATGTTCACCCAGACTTTCTGTCTGAAAATACTTTTTCATATGAAGACCAGGGTGAGGAAATAAACACGGAGTATGGGGACCTGCCAATGAACCCAGAGACCACTTAGAAGGGTAAAGAGCACCTTGTCATAGTGTCCTCATGAGGGATTCTAAAATTAACTAAATAAAAATAAAGATACAAAAGAATGTCTTCAGTAGGCAGACGCTAGAATTCAAACAGGCCAAAGTGGTCAAGGTATGCAGAATGGAGCACTATAGAGGAGAGATCATCACAGAGCAGAACTTCCAGACAGTACAGGAGAGTCTGTCCGAGCAATCAATTAAAGTGCAGACACGGTTCATAGGCACACTAAGTGGACCAAACATCCAAGCATAAAACAAAATGGTATGTCTGGATTCATCAAAACTGACAGCTCCTGTTCTTACAAAAGCACCTTAAAAAGTAAGCGAATCAATAGGATGGGAGGAAACATGTGCAGTAAGAATGCTTGAAGAAAGTATATAACCCCAATATGTAACATCTGTTACAAATCAGCGAGGAGAAAAAGAACAGCGCTCTTTACACTGAACAGAACATTTGAATAGCGACTTCTCAAACGAAGATACATGATTAACAAATAAGTGCACACAATAATGATTACTTATTTGGGAAATGCAAATTAAACCCATAACCATATGGCTCTACAAGCTTACTAGAGTGTTTAAACTTAGTATGTGTAACAGTGTCAATCAGTGATGAGGAGGTGACTAATGGGAAATAGTCAATGGCATGGCCACTTTGGAAAAGCAGTTGAGCAGTTTATTATAAATTTAAACTTAACATTAATCATGAGACTCATACATTCTATATAAAAACATTTGCCTAAAAGAAATATAACAGTAGCTCTGCTTCCTGGTCCACTGAGATATCTTATGCTCTTGCAGCCACAGCTGGGAGGTGTTCCTACCACCATGCCTTCTCCACCATGACAGATTGTACTCTCAAACCATGAGTGAAAATTACTCACTCCCCCCATATCTATTTCTTGTCAGGTAGTTGGTCACAGCAATGAGAAAAGTACTTATAACAGAACATTTGCACAGAGAAGTGGAGCCACTGCTGTGACTTAGCCTGAACATGTGGGTCATATGCATATGGAACTGGTGAAGTATGGAAGAATTTACAACTACAAGGTAGAGAAGGCTCTGTACGCATGATTAATGACCCGTTCTGCCGAGTGTATGGAATATCAGAATGCCAATAAAAATGGGTACAATAAGGCTAGGCTAGTGAGGTTTCAAAGAAGAACAGAGGGCTCTGTCAGAAACTGGGCTAGAGCCCATTTGTGTTATATTCTGGCAAAAACTATGCCTTGCATTCTGCTGTTATCCTGAACACTTGAGTGAAGTTGAGTTCCACTGTAATGGATTAGGTTGTGTGGTGGGGAAAACTCCAAGGCAGCATAAAACTCAGTCTTTGGCATGGTTACTGATCACCATATTTGCCTATATTTACAGTGAGTGAGAGCAAAAAGTGGAGTAGGAAGATGTGAAAAATGTGCAGTTTGAAGAAGGAAGAAGAGACTGTAGCTGGTTAAAGTCAAGAGCAGGGCAATGTGGACAAGGTGGCTGTATTTGTTAAAGATATTATCTTCATTAAGGAATATGCAAGTCTACCCAGGAAAGAGGAAAGCACAAAATGGAGAGATGTGGGAGAGATCATATGGATCGGAGAGAACATCACTAGGAAGATGGGGCTACCCATTCTCTCTGGAACACAGATGATGTTGTCATGGGCCCAGATGTCAGCCATGGTGCTTCAAGTTTTGGTGTTTGACCTATTAGATTTTACTCTGGTTTTGATTTTCTCTGTCCTTGCTTTGCCCCATTCCTATCTTGCAGGATGAGAATATTCACTCTGCATCATTATATGATGAAAGTATGTACCCTGTGTTTTTTCTTCTTTTTTAATTTTATAGGGCTCCACAACTGAAACATTGCCCTGACTCTAAGAAAAGACTTTCAATTTTTGAAGAGTATTGACACTTAACAACATGGGGACTTTTGAAGTTGTACTGCATGAGTTTTTCATTATGAGATGGACATGAATCTATAAAGGCTAGGGGTGGAATTTTATAGTTTCAGTGTAAAACATCCAAGACAGGTTCTTGTTATTGGCTACGTGGTCCCTAGCTGGTGGAGTTGCTTTGTGATATTATAGAAACTTTAGGAAGTGGAACATATCGGGAAGAAGTAGATCAAAGGACCTTGTTGTGTAAATAGCCAGGCCGTGTTTTCTGTCCCATATGTCTTCTTTCTTGTCTTCTGAAATATGTGCAAGCAGTTCATTCATGCTCCTGCCAATACAGCTACAAGCTGCTCATGCTCACATTCCTTCCTCACCATAATGATCTACACTGTTAAAGTAAGAGCTAAGGTAGGTAAGTGCTTTCTCCCCTAAATAAATAACAGAGAGGCTGAGAAAATGTCTCAGCAGTTAGCGGTGCTTGTTTGCAAAACCTGCCAGCCAGGGTCTCATTTGCAAGCCACCAGTGTAAGTGATGACTCACAAAATGGAATCTTTGTCGGGTGTTCATTTGCACCAGTAAAAGGCCTTGGTACTCCCATACACACACACACACACACACACACACACACACACGCACACACACACACACACACAAAAGAAATGAAGAAAGAGAAATAAGGAAAAAAGAAAGGAAGAAAGACAGAGAGAAGGAAAGATCCAGAAAACAGATCTGTGGAGATGGATCAATGGGTAAAGTGTTTGCCTTGCGAGCATTGGACATGAGGTGAGATTCCCAGCATCCACATAACATGTGTGCACTTGTAATTCTGGTGCTAGGATGAAAAGACAGGGGACTCCTGGGACTTAGAGACTAGTTAGTCTATTTAAATTGATATGTGGTTCAATGTCTCAAAAAAAAAATAATGTAGAGAAGAACTGAGGAAGACACCCAACATCAACCTCTACCCACGGCATGCATGTTCACACACATAAATATGTATCTCCACACATGTGTGTCCACCACATATACATGTGCACATACTACACACATACATATGCAAAAAATAAAATCAAAAAACATCTAGGGTTAGAGAGATGGCTCAGAGTTAAGGCACTTGCCTGAAATGCTTAATGACCCAGGTTTGATTCCTCAGTAACCTACATAAAGCCATAGTCGCACATGCATCTGGAGTTCATTGTAGGGCTGGATGCTTTGGGGCACCCTTATCTCTCTGTGTCTCTGTTTTCTCTCACTCTGCTCACAAATGAATATAAAAAAAAATATTTAAAATAAAAAATTCTAAAACAAGAGAAAAAGAATGTATCCACTTCCCAAAAATGTTTTAGTCTCATTTTCAAACTCAAAGAACCAACATTTCTCTCATCAGTAATTAGGCAAACTTTGCTATATAAACAGAATATTAAACAACAATATAAAGAAAACATTGCAATACCAAACCAGACAGAGATGCAATAAGGAAAGAAAATTATATGCCTATATCCCTAATTAACTTATATACAAAGACCCCTGAACAAACTCTTTGCAGGCCTAATTCAACAACACATCAAAAACATTATCCACCTTGATCAAGTAGGCTTCATCCCAGGGATGCAGGGATGATTTTAACATATGAAAATCAGTCAACCTAATACACCACATAAATAAGCTGAACCATAAGAACCACATGATCGCTTCAATTGATGCAGAGATGGCCTTTGACAAACTACAACACCACCTCATGATCAAAACACTTGAAAGAATGGGCATGGAGGGTTTATACCTCAGCATAATAAAGGCTACATATAAAGCTCCTAAGGTCCAAATAAATGCAAGAAGTTTCCACTGAGATCTGAAACAAGACAGGGGTGCTCACCCTCACCACTGCTCTTCAACATAGAACTAGAAGTACTAACCCAAGCAATAATACAGGAGAAAGAAATAAAAGGGTTTCAAATTAGAAAGGAAGTAGTCAAGGTTGTTGTTGTTGTTTTTTTTTTTTTTTTTTTTTTTGCAGAAGACATGATCCTATGTATATAAGTGACCCAAAAGTCTCCATCTCAAAACATTTAAAGGTGATAACTTCCTTCAGCAAAGTTGTAGGATACAAAATCAAAACCCAAATTAGTAGGTTTTCTATTTGCAAAGGACAAATATACAGAGAAAGAAATCAAGGCGGCTGTTCCATTTTCAATAGGAACAAAAAAATTAAATACCTTGGAATAACACTAGCCAAGGATGTGAAAGACCTATATAATAAAAACATAAAGTACTCAAGAAAGAAATAGAGGAGGACTAAGAAGATGGAAAGACCTCCCATGCTCTTGGATAGGTAGAATTAATATTGTGAAAATGGCAATTCTACCAAAAGCAATGTACAAATTTAACACAATACCAATAAAAATATCAGCATAAAGCTGGGTGTGGTGGTACATGCCTTTAATCCCAGTACTTGGGAGGCAGAGGCAGAGGTAGGAGGATTGCTGTGAGTTCAAGGCCACCCTGAGACTACATAGTGAATTCCAGGTCAGTCTGAACTAGAGTGAGACCCTACCTTGCAAAACCAAATATATATATCAGCATCATTCTTCACAGATTGTAAAAATGATCTCAAAATTCATATGGAATGGCAGAAGGCCTTGGATTTCCAAACACCCTCAGCAAAACGGAGATGGTAGAGTATGAGAAGAGCAGCTCATTTAGAAAAATCACTATTTGAAATATTCTTTGAAATAATTAATTCATGCAGGGAACATCAGCAGATGTTAAGGCTGCAAGATAAATGATGAGCAGCGTGATATTTATGTAGTTTTACATTCTTCCCAGTGAAATGCTTATTGGATATAAAGCAGAGATTTATAGTGGATAAACATGAAAAACATCACATTAATCAAGCCATCAACTTTAACATGTTGCATAATAACTGCAAGGTGAAAACAAAAAATAACTTCTCAAATATTCCTGCCAGAAGAAAATACCCCAAATCTAACTGTGAGGAGAGACAAACATCCTACAAAATTAGTATACAACTCTAAAATTAAGTCACAGATAAATGTAATGAGTGGTCATTGATTGGACACTATTGCTATAAAGGGCATTATTGGAACAACTAGTGCAATTTAAGTGAGTTTTTACTAGATAATGGCATGCATCAATAGTCATTTCTTGATTTTAATGGATTCAGTGTAGTTATTTCAGAGAGTATTCTGCTTGTGGGAAATATATTCAGGTGTTCCCAGATAATAAGGACCCTTCATGGTGATTCAAACATTAAAAAGAAAGGAAAAGAAAGAAAATCCTCTTGCGGCTATTTTTGGTAATTTCAACCACATTCTCAGATACTTAATGAAGTAATAAAAAATGTGGTTCTTCAGTCTGAGAAAAATACTCTAGTTTTCCTAGGAATGAAATAAACATATCCTTGCAAAAGGTGCATAGAAGGTCAGTTCTGTGTGTCAACTAAAACTAATTCATCAAAAGGGATTAGAAAATAATTTATTCTATCCCACAGTGCAATTAAGCTTTTCTACCCCCCCTTCTAAACCATTTAATAGGGTTATTTTCTCAATAATAGGATGTGAAAACCACTGAACTAATCTCGTGAGATTGGGTGCTTATCTTGGAACACTCTTGCCCTTTTCTGACTTGTGTTGCCACGGTTTCCCATTCATTCTCTATTCTTGCTACCATTTAGATCTAATTCAAGTACAGACATTACATTTTATGGCATAATCTTACTGTTAGGACAATGTGCTAATCAAAGTGATTTAGGAGACATGTACCTATAAACTTTTCCACAGAATCAAATATAGTTGAAACTGAACTTCAATACTCCATCCTGGCTGGTGTTCAAGTGCTGGGATTTCCACCAACTTTTATTTAGCTGGAGCTCTAAACCTCTCAAAAATCTCACCATTTGATTGTTTTCTTGCTTTCATCACTGGATGCTTAGGCAGAATTTGTGCCCTTAATCTCTATGAATTACTGAAGAAGTGATGCCTGGAACTTTGGAGGTTCTCCAGATCTCCTCCAGCACCAAGGCCAGTGCCCACACAGATTTGTGAATATGACCCTTAAGAATGCCCAGTTTTCAGGACTGAAGAGCTGTCTCAGAGGTTAAAGTATCTGCTTGCAAAGTCTGACGTCATGGGTTCAATTTGGCAGTACACACATAAGCCAGATGCACAAAGTGGCACATGTGTCAGTTCATTTTCAGGACAGGAAGCCCTAGAGTACACATTCTCCTCTCTCTCTCTCTCGCTCGCTCGCTCGCTTGCTCGCTCTTTTTTCTTCTAGCAAATGAATAATCAATAAAACACTTAAAAAAAGAACGTCCACTGCCTACATAAAATTGTTCATTGTCTTACCACTTATAACAAACTTTCTCACATATGTATAGCAATAATTTTCTTCTAATTACATTTATATAGTTATTGATTTGAATATTCTTTTTTAGGAACAAGATTATTTAACTTGTAGAAAAATATTTTATGTTAATTAGAAACATGTAAAACACTGTTTTGACTTTTCTTTGATTTTTTGAGGTAGGGTTTTGCTATAGTCCAGGCTGACCTGGAATTCACAAAGTAGTCTCAGGGTGACCTTGAACTCACGGCAGTCCTCCTACCTCTGCCTCCCAAGTGCTGAAATTAAAGGCATGCACCACCACACCAGGGTTTAAATTTTAAAAAATATTTTACTTATTTATTTATTTATTTATTTATTTATTTCTGAGAGAGAGAGAAAGAGGGACATGGAGAAAGGGGGAATGCATGGGTTGCCAGGGCCTCTAGCCACTGCAAACGAACTCTAGAGGCATACACTACCTGTGCATATCTCTTATGCAGGTCCTGAGGAATTGAACCTGGGTCCTTTGGCTTTGCAGACAAGTGCCTTAACAGCTAAGCCATCTCTCCAGCCCTCAATTTTTTTTAATAAGCTAATTTTGATCATTTTATAAGAATTACTAAATGTTGAAATTTGCAGTGAGTACCAGAAATGACCCAATGTAAGTTTCATTATTCTTATTTTTGCAACAAAATATATTGACAAAAATGATAGTTTACATTACCTAAGTGGTGATAACAAAAGTAAGGAAAAATAAAATGAGAAACATTACCACATCTCTTACTCTTACACTCTTCATGTTGTGATTCCCTGGTATTTTCGTGATGAATTCCACAGTCCCATATTCATTGCTAGCTAGCTGTGCTATGTTTTGGTACCAAATTCCTATTCTCACTGTTTCAACTTCTAAACAATCTCCAGTGAATTTGTCTTTTGATGATGATAATATGTGATTTAAATTATTCTGTAATGATGAATGTATTCAGGAGTTTTATAATAAGGAGACATAGTTCCAAGGAGAAGAACAAGTTAGCTTGTGATTCTTGTAATCCCTTGGCTCAACAAATGGACAGAGAATTTCCAATTATATCCTGAAAAAATCCTCTCTTGGGTGCACTTCAACTTGGAACTACCTACTGAGTCAATCCTACTTGTTTCTTACGTGGCTATTCAAGGGAGCAGGGACTACTTAACATTGGAGAATTATGCAAAAAAACTCACTATGCAGAAGCTTTTAAATTTATATAAACCCCGAAAAACTCATAAATGTACACAGGAAAACAAACACGTAGGCATTGTTTGCCCATGTAGTTCTAAACTAATGTTTTGTGTCTATTCTTGAGACATTTAAGATAAAAATTTTAAGTGGGAAAATTATGATCTCTCTCTTTATACATGTATATGTATGTATATGCATGCACACATGTATGTATCTTAATTGTATGTGTATATATTATTGTACAGATGAGTGCTATGCTAACCTTTTATTGTCCTAAATATAAACCCTGGCTAGGTTTTTTATGAAGCTGACTGTAAGTTTAAAAGAAAAGTGTGTTGAAGAAATTTTTAGAGGAGATGAAAATGAAAAATTTTAAATGAACACACAACTTAATATCATTTTGAAGGACATGCTTTATTTACCTAGAGAAGAATTGCTCTTTACATGTGATGAGATGAAGACAGAAAAGGGAGATGTGAGAAAGTCCAGCGGGAGGTCATTTAGAGTCATGTTCGTTTCCTTCATCACGAATGGCCATCCATGGGAAGCAGTGGGTTGTATTGACTTAGACCCCACCCTCTGTGTTGGAGTCCTGGCTCTGACACTAGTGTGGTTTGAGAAAATTAGCATATTTTATTTCTGCCCTAATTTTCTCTTCTTTAAAATACAAATAAAAACATATACATTGTAAATTTATTTCAAAGAATCAAGTTAATTTATACATAAATTCCTGATAGTTTTGATGCATAACTACATGAATTAATGATTCCTAAGTCTCTGAATATTCCTAGAGCTCTACTGCTTACAATTATAAGTGAGAACTCTACATACCAATTGCTCTAGTTAGAAAATTGCTTATCTGTAGCCTTAAACCATGAGTTTCTTTATTCTGCAACTACAAAAATCTTCTTCTTTTGGAAATTTGTACTTTCAACAAATAAAACATAATATTTTCATTATCCTTATGATTATTTTCACTCCAGCAGAAAGATAAATAGGCCTTAATTAGAATCCTTTACCAGGCTATCTCTATTTGAACAGATGATGCATGGCTCGAATCCTAACTCACAGTACCCATCAGCATCGTACTTTATCCTCCATATTAAATTAAAGCCAAAAATGTGATTGTACATTTACTTACTAAAATCAGTAGCAAATGTTTGGCAGCCACCCATCTAGGCATTTCCATTAGATGTAGATGTGTAAAATAGAGAGAAATTTCAAATGGAAACAACACACAGTCCTTCTTTATGTTTATAAGAAGGCAATCAAACAAATTAAGGCAAGATTCTGTGTGATCTTAGAACAAGCTACTTTCTGGCCCAGCCATATTCACTTTAGTTCTCTTGGTAGGACAGTGTCTCAATGCTTTCTTTCTCAATGAATACTGGGGTAACAGAGAGAGAGAGAGAGAGAGAGAGAGAAGAGAGAGAGTATGGTTAAAACTCCATTATCCTGTCCACTGTTGTCAGCTGCCCAGGCTGATTCCATAACCTGCCTATTATGTCAGGTGCTACAGCAAAATTCTCATGCGCTGATTACAATTCCCTTAGTTATAAGCCAGGAGGGGAACATCAGCATCACATGGTAGTTCTAGCTTGAATTTCTATAGGAGCTTAATACTTTTACACATACTTAATACATATACACTTTGGCTCAACATAACATATAGAGCAATATCCAAATAGTTCTAGGGAATAATTCATACAACAGTGAAAATATGAATAAGGAAATATTTCTGATGTGTAACAGAGAATAAGAAATATTCTCCAGGGAGAGATGACATACCAATCTGCAGAGAGTAAAAATATTTTCACTGGGCAAATGTAAAACACATTCCAAAGTATAACTTCACATATGAAGAAAAAAAAACTTAGATAGATACCAGAGAAATACAAATCAAAACTACATTGAGATTCCTTCTCACCTTAGGTGGAATGGCTATCACCAAGGAAACAAGTAACAACAAGTGCTGGAGAATGCAGGGGAAAATAGCCTGCATACACCATGGATGGGAATCTTAATCATTTCACTTTACGTTTTCCTGAAAGCATATCCTTAGAAAGGCAGGATCTTTAAAATGGCATTGTTATGCTTATAGTGGACAGTAGGAGGCTTTTGGAACTACATTTTGCATGAAAAAAATAAAACACTTGTATTTATAAACTGAACATGCTTCTATTAAAGTCCAAGTACTTAAGTGTACTTTTTCCCACTTTGCATCTACTGGAAGAGACTAGGAAAATATCTGAAAGATCCTAGTACGCTACAGCTAAAACAAAATCTCATGGGAATAGCTTCTTCTAGTCCATATTATCAAAATCCTGATTGAACGGAGTCTTGGATGGGTTAGGGGGTAAACGAGAATAACTAAAGCATGGGTGAATACTCTGTTACTCTGTGGAGTGTGGTTACATGCATATTCTATTTAGGACTATTACTTTACCACTTATTTGTCAGATATGTAGATATTGACGTGTGGAACAACGGAAAATATATTATGAGCTGGGCATGGTGGTGCATGACTTCAATCCCAGCACTCAAGAGACAGAGGTAGGTGGATCACTGTGAGTTTAAGGCCAGCCTGAAACTACAGAGTGAGTTCTAGGTCAGTCTGGGGTTACAGCAAGACCCTACCTTGAAAATATATATATATTTTTTCATATATATATATATATATATATATATATATATATATATATATATGTAATTGTGCTGTAAGTTTGTTTGACAAAAAAAAAAGAATTTCTACTATTAACTGTATTTTCAGACATTTGCTTAAAATTTCTGGCAAAAGGGAAACTATTTTAGCTAAGAACATTTATTCTTAGCATGTGCTTAAAAATGCCTCGTATTTCCTGTCCATTGTTAAAGAAGGGAGAACACATCTCTCTGACACACACACATGCGCGCACGTGCACACACACACACACACGTGTAAACATATGTACAGTATGTACAGAAGTATATATCTTTATGCTCAGGCAGCCTTTATGAAAACATCTCAATCTCACGGTGGCTGGCACTACCTACACAAGGCCTGCATAGTAGGAGGGGAAAAAATAATAGAAGAGACTAGTTGTAAAGAAGGAATGGAATTTGCAGGGGGAAAAACAGAGCTGTGGGTGGGTATTATCATCATGGCATATTGTCTATATACACAGGGGTTGTCAATAAAAAGTTAAGAAAAACCTCAGTTTTGTGATTTCATCTGCAGAGCCGTGAGGTTCTATCAGCTTACTGAGTCTGAAAAGTAATCACAAGGATTCTAAGTGAGTGTGAGAAGGGTAGTAAGGTTTTAATTTCTTTATTGGTTGAAATGCATTTATAACTCAATAGGACATGTGTCTTTTCGGATAACATTGATTGTTTTCTGTTTATTCATTGACTAGTCTTTAGCACAGAATCGATCATTTGCATTTTCTCTTGTAACAGAACCTTCAAAGAACTCTAATAGACCAAAAACATTCTATAAATAAAGGGCTTATTTACTCATACTGTTACAGTTGTTTTTCACATTACTGGGATAAATACCCATCCAGAAGCAGCTTTTTTAGAAGAAAGGCTTGCAGATTCCAAGGGAAACATCCTCACCATTGGTGAAGGAAGCTGGCTCACTTCCATAGTTGTGTAGCACAGAGACACCACCACACAAGCAGCTCATGAACAGCCAGGGTGCAAATTCACTCTGCACACACCGCAGGGCTGGACTAAAAGATCTGCCCCAGTGACGCCTCCTCCAGCAGGCTGCTGGGGATTCAAGTTTCAAACTCCATCTTAACCAAACATCCTTGAGGCTCTAGGGCAACATGCACTCACATTCAAACTGTAACACATACTATGCCAATTATGTTTCATATTCACATATATGTATATGTATATGTATATGTATATGTATATGTATATGTATATGTATATGTATATATGGAACTGACTGGCACGTGGAAGTTCTTGCTCAGAACACAACACCAAGGACTTGTTTAGTCAATGACTAGAACATATTCCTTCTTAATAAATTTACCAAATTTTTAACTTAGAAGAAACAAAATTCTTACTTATGTGTTCTTTCATAAATAAAGGACATTCCACATGATTCTTTGAACTTTTTGGTGTAAATAATATAATGCGTCTATAATTCTACTACATATTTACAGAGATCCTACAAATGCGTCCCTTGTGAGGTGTCAAAAGCAAGGTATCCAGTCCATCGGCTAGCTCATTCTCTAAATACAATAATGAATGAATTTAGGCTGCATTTCGACAGTAGCATGGCTTCTTTCTAAGATCTGGATTCTCTGAGTTGTTCTGATCACAGTTCAATTATTTCCCAAACACTGTACATGATTAACTATAGAAAGATTATGGTCTCCATAATGCAACTGCTTGGCAAACACACCAAAAGGTGGAAACTATTAAAGACAGTCATCATTGTTTAACTTTTTGTTTTTTGCATATTTTATTCATTCACTCATTTAAGAGAGAGAGAGAGATACATATATATAAAGAGAGAATAGGAATGCCAGGGCCTCAAACTACTGAAAAGAAACTCCAGATGCATGTGCTACCTTGTGCATCTGACTTATGTGGGTACTGGGGAATTGAACCTGGGTCCTCAGGCTTTGCAGACACTCACATTAACTGCTAAGCCATCTCTCCAGTCCTTGTTTAACTTTCCTATTTTGTAAGAGTCAATGCACTGCAATAGCAGGTCAAACTTCCTTGGCCCCAAGTCCTGTCATATACTCTGTGGGTAGGGGTGGTACACGTGCATATGTGTGTGCACACTTGGAAATGCTTGGACAGTAGAGTGAGCAAGGTACTTGGAGTCAGAACTGGCGAGAGTACATTTTTATCTAAAATAAGACTCCTTGAATAATGAATTTCCTCAGTTATTAAAGAGGATGACCACACCTAGTATTAAATTAGAGAAATCAAATGATACACTGTAACCAGAGGGCAAATGTGAGGTGCTTCCTGAGATGTTCCTCTTACTGACAACAAAGATGAATAATATGGTCTTATGACAATGAGTGAAATAGAGTTAGAGTGGGAAGGAATATTGAAGTTGGAAACTCTGTAGATACGACCACTAAAGAATAACCCTCTCCAAAAATTCTAGGTTTAGGGCTGGGAGATTGCTTAGTGGTTAAGGTGCTTGCCTGAAAAGCCTAACAACAGGAAATAGATTTCCCAGTACCAATGTAAAGCCAGATGCACCTGGAGTTCGTTTGCAGTGGCTGGAGCCTCTGGTGTGCCCATTCATTCTCTGTCTCTCTCTCTCTCTCTCTCTCTCTCTTCTCTCTCTCTCTCTCTCATTTATTTATCCCTGCTTGCAAATCAATCAATAAATTTATTTTTAAATTCTAGTTTGGGGCTGGCAAGATGGCTTAGCAATTAAGTCCCTTGCCTTTAAAGCCTAAGGAGACAAGTTCAATTCCTCAGTACCTACATAAGCCAGTTGCACATGGTGGAACATGCATGTGGAGTTTGTCTGCAGTGACTAGGGTGACTAGAGTTCCTGGTGCACCATTCTCTTCCTCTCTCTCTTTCTCTCTCTCTCTCTCTCTCCCTCTTTCTCTCTCTTTCAAATAAATATTTTTTTTTTAATTCCAGGTTTAAAAGCAAAACAAAATTCCTTTAGGGGGCAAACAACAACTCCAAATATATATGAGACAAACTAAAAATAATGACAGAAATCATTTCCAACATGGCATAGGAGGTCAGTAGGACTTGAAGTTGAAAAGAAATAGAATTTGAAGTCAATTTCCCAGAAGAACTAGAAGATAACCCCAGTTCAAATTAATTTCTGAAATAGAAAAACAGGTGTCTTAACATATTGCAAAACTTTACCTCTTCAATTGGTTTATGTGTGTGTATGTATATCTAATATCTTCTCACTAGTGCATTAAGATAAGTATTTAATGAAGTGTGATGAAAATTAGTGTGGCTAATGTTATGTAAGTATGGGTGATTTGAATTGACACATTTAATGTACTGGGGAATATGTGTAAAACGAATTTCACAGATACAAGTGTCACTGGAAATAAAATGGTCTTGATCAAGATGCTCTTTGAATTCTGTGGTATACTCAAGAAAGAATATCACTTGTCTGCAAGCAGGATCTTGTGAGGAAACCTAGTAAATTCTCAGTAGTGAAGACATTCAGAGAGCAGTACTGTCTCACATCAAAAGGTAATTCCTCAACAAAGATGAATGCTGTAGTTTTAGAACCCAATATGACACCTACCACTTTAAGGTTCTGAAATTGGTCCTTAAAAAAAAAAAAAAAGCATAATCCTTAAAATACTGTGAACATTACAATTGGTCATGGTTCTTTTGTGAAACTAATGACAGTGAAAGTTGATACGACCGTAGACTCACACTTCATTCCCAGGAGAATGTAACAGCATCTCTGTTCATGATTGAATTAAATTTCAGGAACTTACCTGCACGTACAAAAATCATCACGTTAATTGTTAAAGAGCAAATTATTCTTACTCTGAGTATGTGAATTGAATTTGAGTACATGTGTTCACCTACTCATTTAGTCATAAACTTTGATTGAATTTCTATGACTTCAGTATTATGAAGGACCCTAGTCGAAGCCCATTGTGTTAAATTCACATTGGGAGAAGCATAAACAACCAAAGAACCCAGTGGGCAGTGCCAGCCTGGAACCCTTCCTTCAGTGTGCAGGCCTGCATCTCTCTGGGCAAAATAACATGAGGAATTCATCATGCTAGTTAATTGTTAGTGACTAGTATGTAAAATATATAAAATGATAGATTATATAAAATTGATTTGAACTTAAAATATATATAAGACTTTATGTAAAAGGTGCTTTTAAAGGAGTGATCATATCACATAAATTAAGAAATTTGGTGTTTTCATAACTATGCTTTAACTGTAGCTCAATTCCCAAGCAAGGAAAGGTGGCCTAGTTTTCATCTTTGTGTAAGAAGCAGCAGTAAGGCCTTTTCTGGATATATATAACAAGCGAACTTGATGGATCTTGACGTACACTTGGAGATATGTAATGCTGAGTTTAACATCCACTTTGAAGAATGGTATAAAAACAAAGCATGGCAGTTTTAGATTATGTATGTTGGATAAACTTTGAATTCTGGAAAAGCATTGAATGTATGAATCAAAACACCAAACAAGCCAGGTGTGGCAATGCAGGCCTTTACTCCCAGCACTTCAGAGGCTGTGGTAGAAGGAGTGTGGTAAAATCAAGGTCTACAGACTACTGACTGAGTTCTAGGTCATCCTGGGCTAATGGGAGATGCTGACTTGGAAACAAAGCAGAACAAACAAAAGAAAAACCAATAATGACAGACAACATTTTGAAACCATTATCTTCTTCCTCCCTATCACTCTCTCTCTCTCTCTCTCTCCCTCGCTCTCCTCCCCCACCCCTGTCAGGTCCTAGGTATCTTGCTCAACAACACTGGAGAAGGCTCACACAAGTAGTTATGCCACAAGAAACTTTAGTAAGAGCAAAGCAATAGGAAAGGCTGAATACCCTACCAATGCAGCATCAGGTCACTCAAGCGGAAAGCACTGAAGGGCACCGGCGAATGAGTTGTCTGGGGTTTCTCAATACAAGACAGGATGTGTGGACAAGTTGTTAGGGCTGTATTTTAGGTGGTCCTCTGACTTGGTTGGCAAGTTTGGGTTATATAACATTTTCTCTATTGCACCCTTTCCTTCCTATGATGCATGTGATTTTTATCATATGTACTCTGAGTCGTACAAGACAAAAGATGGTAAAGAAGGTTTCTTTCTAAAATTTCGCAATTTTTTTTTGCTGCACATGCACCCAAAATGAGTCCAGGCTGGATGTTCCCCGCCCCTCAATCTTGAATGGGCACATCAGGGCCTCCAGTCAATGCAAATGAAATACAGATGCATCCGCCACTGTGCATCACCCTTTAGTGGGTACTGGAGATTTGAACCTGGGTCATTAGGTTTTGTTGACAAGCACCTTAAACAGGGAGCCATCTCTCCAGCTCCCCATTGCTTTACTCTTAATAAGGTCTCATAATGATTAACTACTTGTATTTACCTTTCTTCAGTTCTCTGAGTAAGATGCCTGGAACCTTGAAAGCACCAAGAGAGAGACAGACACAGGTAATGTGATGTCTATATTCAGAAAGAAAACAAATCAAAAAGCCAGCAAGTCTTACAGACTACTAGAAAGAAGAGGGTTAGAACAGACCTGTTTTTCACAGAGCTGTAGCATAGGGAAAGCCATTAAAGAGGGGGGTGAGCAGTAGTAGTGGAGAACTGCTGATAAGTAGATTAAAGAACATGAAAAAATACAGTTTGATTTAAACCACTTTGTGATAGAAACAAAAAGGTGACCAAGATCATGGTCATTTATCAAGGTTTATGTCAATTTGCCTAAGTAGTTAATTAAAATAAAATGGCGTACCTGCTTATATAAGAGCCTACTCATGCACTCATTCTATCTTTTCAGGAACCCTGACTTGTGATGAAGGGTCAGAAATAGAAAACTAGCAAAATCTGAGAAATGTTTTAGATTCCTGCATATCAGTGCTCCATCCTTCTACTGCTAATATAACTGTACGTGGGGAAAGCCAGGAATGAAAAATACCACCACTATTGAGCTGGAGTTTCATTTAAGAGACGGGTAGTAAGGAGAGATTGCTGACTGCAGAACCATATTCCTCACAGCTGGTAAAAACATGTAGTTCTGATAAAGATATATTCCAGCTCATTTCCTCTTGTGTGACACAGGTAGAAAAGTGAAACCTGGGGATGTCTTGTAGGTTCTATTAAAACACAGATGGAGCAAACGCTCTGTGAGCTTGCATACAGCTAATCTTAAATAGTTCTTTGTGCTGGATGATGAAGTTGCTAAGACAAGATGAAGAAATTGAGTTAAGAATGGTAATGTGAAATACCCCAAGAGCAACAGTCCAATGCAGGCTGAAATACAAACTTAAATCTCCTTGTCTTATTAAGTGTACACCGTTTTATAGCCTTATCTGTATAGATTTGAATTTCTGAAACTCTTCTAAGTACAAGCTACTATTAATAGCAAAAGAGGATTAGACATTTCTAAATTTGAATATTTAATATTTACTTGTCTGTCTTCCTGAAATATTTTTAGTTCTAGAACTTGGTTAACTATAGTATCAGATATCATAGCCTTTCTTCCTTCTGCATTTAAAAATCCATAGTCCTTACGAAATATTCTTTCCCCAATAAGATAAAATTATTTTTTCTAAGTATAACCTAGAGTGACTTCACAAATCAAAATCTTTGTGCCTCTCTAGAAGATGTGAGATAATACCACTGCTGTGGGGGAGGGTTCTAATGTCATGCTAGCAACCAAAATTTTATGCATATCAATCTACCTCAGGAAGCATTTAAAGAAATCAAAACTTGTGCTGGAGGGGTGGTTTATCAGTTAAGGCATTTGCCTACAAAGCCAAAGGACCCAGGTTTGATTCCCCAGGACCCATGTCAAATAAATAAATAAAAATAAAATATTTTTAAAAATCCAAACCTATATGGTCATCCCAAGATACAAGGACATCAAATTTCCAAGTTTTCCTTGTAGTCTGAGCATTTTTCCAGACAAACTAAAATTGTGTCATAATGCCAAGGATAACTAGATTTTGAACTCAGGTGTAAATAGTGACACAAATTATATTGTTAGGATAAGTGAAGCTGACTTCATGGCAGTAAACGATAAGGTATCTAGTAGCTAGTTGGATACTCGTGGTTGCTAAATAAGCCAAGTATGTTCTGAAACAATGGAGAGATGACATCCAGTGTGACTGAACCCTGAAGAAGCTGTACCTTGCTCCCATCCTGCACACCGTCTGACTCCCCAGAACATTGGCAGAGTGATGGAATGCTGCAGATGCAGATCCCTAATTACTCTCTGGGCTATCTTTAATCCCCTTAGTAGGCATCTACTACCAGTCTCTGCATCTGAATGAATATCCTCATGACTACTAGGTAAAACTTTAGGAATGTATTATTAAACTTAGTAGTCGTCTAGCATCCAAAAACTCTAAAACTAACAATATTATAACATAAGAAACCTATAGTAAGGATGATGATCCCACTGTTATGGTTTGGTAAATGATTTATGTAACTTACAATTTTCTTTTCCACTGTGGAACGCATTATTTGGGAGTAATCAGAATTCATGTTCCAAGGCCATAGTCACTTGTTTGACTGGGAATAATAAAGATCTCCTATTCCCTGTGGTACAAGCGCCATGTTTTGCATTGACAATAGGTTCCAGTTGATACTACTAGGGAAGATTAGATCTCAGCCAACAACTTGACAGAGTGTCAGAGTTTCAAACTGAAGGAAAAGTGGTGTCCCATAAATGGAATGCAATGAATTCCTATCTGGTGATACTTGAGCGTTTTGGACAAGGAGTGTGTGTTAGCTAGCACCGGCTGCTTTTCTTTTATTCCTCTCTCTGTCCCTCTACCCCTCTGCCTGTCTTCCTTCCTTGTTCCTTTCTAATTCTACTTTTGAAAGTTGCGTTTAAAATTCTACATATTAGAATTATTCATGTGACCAATGACACAGTTCACTATTTTGGATCTTGAACAGGTCAAAGTGACAATGAAAATATAGCACATGCACATTGAGCATTCTCATCTTATAGAGAACAGTGTAAATCTAAGTAGTATTAATGAATTTTTAATAGAAAACTTGTAGCCTGTCATAAAGGAGCAAGAACTGTTCTCTTTAGATATACAAGTAACGGATTGTGAATATTTCTCTAAGAGTGCAAATCAAACAGTCAATCCTTTTCAGAGATCTGCTTATTGCCATTCTTCAAGTAAATTAATTTTTCAGGTATCTCTTAGATAAATCATTTTATATAACTAATAGATTTCAAAGTCTGAACTAAAAAGTATCTCAGAAATTCTATAGATATTTGAAACACGGTTACTATTTCCCTGCATTTTTATATAACTGGTTTTTGGAATTTGAATTATGCTTTTTTTCTTTTTCCCTTTGAAATAAGAAATTTCATGATAGATCTAGAAAACATTTAATATGTAATTTTACCTTTCTCATATCCAATTATTAACATAATTCCTCCAAAGAAGTAATGGATATTTTAAATTATCAGTGGAATTAGGAATATTTTTGAGCTTAGCATAGAACTGAAAATTTGAAGGAAACAGTAAAACTACCACAGAAATAAACAAAATACCACAAACAGGTCACTACTTAAACACCACAGACAGGTCACTTCTTACACACCACAGACAGGTCACTACTTAAACTCCACAGACAGGTCACTACTTAAACACCACAGACAGGTCACTACTTAAACTCCACAGACAGGACACTACTTAAACACCACAGACAGGTCACTACTTACAGACCACAGACAGGTCACTCACTACTTACACACCACAGACAGGTCACCACTGAAAACAGCCTGTGATCCTAGGTCCCTGGATAAAAGAAAAGAACGCGGGGAATTTTTTGTTTGGTTTGGTTTGGTTTTTTTTTTTTTTTTTTTTTTTTGAGGTAGGGTCTCACTCTAGCTCAGGCTGACCTGGAGTTCACTATGTAGTCTCAGGCTGGCCTCAAAGTCCCGGCCCTCTGCCTCCTGTGTGCTGGGTTAAGAGGCGTGCGCCTCCACGCCTGGCTGGGAAATTTTTTAACATAGCATTTTCATTGAGACTTAACTCACATATCTCACAACTTTCTATTTGAAAGCCTACATTTCATCACATTTTGTACATTCTCAGAGCTGTGCTACCGTAACCCATCCTCAACACTTTCACTCCAAAGAGACATGCTCGCAACAGTTCACAGTCAAGCTCCATCTCCCCAGGAGCACAGCCCAGTCTTCATTTTGCTGAATATGTCCATTAGTTCTCATAAATTTCGTATTTATGCAGATTTCCCAGTATTTACTGCATAGAAGATCATTTCTCTGCAAATATAGTTTTACTTCTTCCTTTCTAATCTGAGTACCTTTGGTTTTATTCCTTGCCTAAAATTTCAGCTAGAACTTCCAGTGAGTCATTTAACAGAAAGAGCAAGAATTTTGGTTCTTATCTATGTCCTGATCTTCAAGGAAAGCAGCAAGAAGTTGCCCTCAGTTAAGCTCAGTATATGCTGTGGATTGTTAATGGGAAACTAGTGAATTTTGTTATTTATTTATTTATTTATTTGGTTTTTCGAGGTAGAGTCTTGCTCTAGTCCAGGCTGGTAGCCCCAAACTCATGACGATTCTTCTGTTTCTGCCTCCTGAGTGCTGGGATTAAAGGTGAGCACCATTACACCTGGCTTGAATATATATTTTTTAATTATTAAGGGCTTTTGGATTCTGTCAAATGTTTCTTTGATCTGATTCAAATGCACATGCACATATGTTCCGTTAGGGTAGTATCATACACTAATTGAATTTAGAATAATAAAGTTACTCATGGGGCATTTTTAAATGTACAAAAGAAAATAAGTAATATAGTAATTCCAATAGTAGTAAATATAAAAATAAATTCACAAAAACACCTTCTAAGAAGCAAATTCTGGAATGTTTTAAGTCAGTCACATCTACCCAGTACTTGCTTTATATAATGCACAGGCTTGCCTTTAGTAAAGGCCCTTATAGGCACACAGTTACGATTTTTCATACTCTCTCATTTTTGTTCTTATAGAAAATAAATTTACTACTGTATGCTCTAATTAAATTCTTTATAAACTTTGTACTTTGGAACGTTGTTCAAATTTCAATTTTGATTCAGTAGGTATAGAAAGGACCCAAGGTTTTGTCCTTCTAAGAAATTTTCAGGAAATGCTTTCAAGAACTCTTTTCAAGGGCTCTAATCTGTTCACAAAATTTCCTTCTTTCTTGGCCTCCTCAGCTGCAAAAGAGAATGCTAAAATGCTACTTTTTATGTATGGATTTCTCTTCATGTTCATATTAACTGATTCCATTAGGTCAGAGAGCAGGAGATCAGAATATGACTTTGCAAATATCACTTCTTCTAAAATCAAATGAATTGATGAATATGAAGACATTTATACCCTGGAAACTGCTATATGTAGCTTGCTATTTTAAATATTGATACATATTTGAATAATATAATCATTATTTGCAAAATTTGTTTTCATACAGGCTTCATTTACACTAACATACAGAGTTGATACAAAGCTCCTGGAGTCAGCTGTCACTCTGTTCTGACATTACTTTGTTTGGGCAAACATAATAGAAAATCTCAGACTGATGGTTTCACAAATAAGTCTTGTCACAGTCTGAAGGCTGGACGCCCAATATTCCAGCACAGTTGAGTTCTGGTGAGGTCTCTGCCTTGACAGCTACTGTGGCTTCCTGTGGACTTTCCTCTTTGTACGCTTTTATCCCATTTCCTCCATGTATTAAGTGGACATCAATAGTGCTAGACTGAGACCTCGCTCTTACAGTATAACTTAAAAACTTAATTATCTCACAAATTTAAACATCCCTTTTTCAAAACACTTTCACATTGGGAGCTAACACATAAATTTAGGGAAGGAAAAAATCCAGTTCCTATAGTACCCCTTCTGAGAAGTCAATGACAACTATTAAAATATTTTCCACTGCCTCATGCATTCCTCTTAATTGTAGAGCCAAAAGCAGATGAGTACAATCATAGTGGTATAAATGAGAACATAAGAAAAATGTATTTTTGTCTATTAGCCACTTTACCTTTTGTCAATGACACATTAATCTCACTTTCCATCCTTTTATTATATAATGAGCTAATCATTATTTACTGATTCATGGCTTCTACACATAACTAAAACCTATAATTTTGAAGTCTGTTTTTAGACAGGTTTGAAAGGAAGCATGACCCTTTGTACAGAAAGAAACATTTTAAATCACATTAAACCAAAACTAAAAAGATTATTAAGCAACGATAGGACACGCGAGAATCACAAACAATTTTGCTTAATTATATGCTGCTGTAGTACTCAACAGAAGATGCAGATGAGTCATCTAATGCTTTTATAAATAAAATCAACTTTGAATATTGCCACTCAACCTGCCAGTTGTGTTTACTATTGGCTTTTTGTTTGAGTCTTATTTCTGTCCTTGCTTTTGGCTAAATCTCATTACTGGGCTAGACATGCTGGTTTCAGGCTTTCTAATCCTAAAAAGTAATCAAGATAAAATCTTCTAAAACATCAGTGCAATATGCATTTGTGACTTGCATACCTAGCTTGATGTTATTAGCGACAGGGTATAAGAGTTTTGTTTCAACATGAATAACTCTTTCTTACACTAAGTTTGCAGGTAATCATTTGCACATTGTTATTCATGAAATAAAACCACAGTAGATATTGCTTTTTATTAAAAGTATATAATCATATGGACTCTTTTCCTTAAGTGCATCCTTTGGAAGAGTTGGATGAAAAGCCAGTGCATGGATATTACATAGGCTCTCTGTTGTCCAAGGGTCATGAATATTTGAACAGAAGACAGAACGTAAAACTACAGACACAGAGATAGAGAGAGAGAGAGAGAGAGAGAGAGAGAGAGAGAGGGAGAGATGAGAATTTCATCAAGACATATGCTCTTATACTTTGTTTTAGTTTAATTTCAAAATACTTTTCTTTTTTTTTTTTTTTTTTTTTTTTTTTTTGGTTTTCTCACTCTAGCCCAGGTTGACCTGGAATTCACTATGTAGTCTCAGGGTGGCCTCGAACTCATGGGGATCCTCCTACCTCTGCCTCCCAAGTGCTGGAATTAAAGGCATGTGCCACCACGCCCAGCTCCAAAATACTATTCTTCTTGACATGAGTTTGTTACTCCTATTTTTTTTTAATCTGAAAAGTATATATGACTTTGAAAATAAATTCCTGTATTACTAACAAAAACTTTTCATTAAAACTAAGTAGATCAACTGAGTTATAATATTATATTAAACATAGTTCATCAATTTCATTATGCCAATTACATTCTTGGAAACATTAAATGATAAAAGAACAAGAAAAAACATGTTTAACTTGCTTTGACAGTCTTGGTAAATCAACCAAAAAATTCATCATTGCTTTATTTGTTGCTACTGTTCTCTGTCAGAAAAAGATTAAATGATATGAGCTGGGACTATAGTGCAGGGTTCAAGTGCCTGCCTACTATGCATAAGGCCTTATGTTCAAGCCCCAGACCCCAAACACAGCACAACAAAACAGAACACAACGGAATGAATGAATGAATGAATGAATGAATGAGATAAAGAACAATCTTAATAAAAATTGAAAAGTTCTGCTCTCCCCAAGACACCATTAAGAAATAACAAGCAAACTATCAATTGAAAGAAAATATCCATGGCATAAATACCTACAAAGGGCGATTGTTTAGAATACACACAGAACGCATCTGGGAATTAATTATGTAGCTACAAATAATCCCCAAATAAATGGAAAAGAGCTGAGGCTCTTTGTAAAACAACATACATGGTAATTGTAAGCACACAAGTGCTTCATAGTATTGGGCTCAGTGAAATGCTAATTAAACCTATAACTAGTTACTGATACATAGCCATCAAAATGTCTAAAATAAAAGAAAATATGAGAACCTGAAATGTTGAGGGAAGTAAACAGAATTGGCAGATTGCAGACACTCGGGTAAAAAAATAATCCTATTGCCAATAGTAAGGACTGGGGAGGCCATAGAGAGAAAATGATGGCAGGTAGATAGAACTCTACCTGTGGTTTTCAGGTGATTGTAATGAGCAGAAAATGAATTCAGAGATAAGGCATGATAAGGAACAACTATTGTCATAAGGTGAAAACACACTCAGGGGTGAGTATAAGCTTCTCAGAAAGTCACCCCCACTGAAGTCTGGAAGCTCATCCTATGGCCCAGTTTCATGCAAGGGAAGACTATTCATGAGAGAGGTTGAGGAAAAGTGTGGATTTTCCAGAACGGGGATGTCTCCCCTTTTCTGTCTTCTAAGGTGTTTTCAAATGTGTCATGCCATCAGATTCATGAGGGGAACAGCCATCTCTCAAAAGTTCGTGCCACAGTGGTGATGCAAAAATCATCGCAGCTGGTCCTGCTGGTCTCAACCAGCTCTAGCAAGGTCTGTGTCTCCCTGTGTGAGCAGTCACAGGATGCCCGGCCGGCACACAACTCTTATCAGTGTTCCAGCCTCCAGCTGCTACGTAGTTGCTATCTAGCCTGTCTCATTTTTCACTTCAGAGGTTTCTAGCTCTCAGATGTTACACTGAAATGCAGATAGCTGGCCTTGACTCCATTAGGAGCAATCTCTGGAAACTCAACCAGGGAAGCTGGAAGCACTGTGTGTGACTTTGAAGTTGAGATGGGTTTGAACCGTTGAGGGACCTCATCTCATCCTGAAACAAAATTTTGGCAGATACAAATTTTACAAGAATAGTAAAACGATAGCAACCAAATGTGATGGGTAGGATAATGGATGGCAAGGACCCTAAAAGTATAAGAACTAGTTTAGACTAAGTAAGGCCATTTTTGTTGCTGCTCAAGTGATGTTTAGGCTAGAATATTACCTAAAAAACAAGCACCCTGGGCTGAAAAGATGGCTCAGTGAGTGAAATATTTGCTGTGCAAATGTGAGGACTTGAGTTTGGATGCCCAGAACCCACATAAGTGCCAGTGGGGCGTGGTGGCCACCTGTAACACCAGTACTCAGGGGATGGGCAGCACACCTCTGGGGCAGGACCCAGGACTGCTGGCTGGACAAGATGAACCTGTGAGCTCTCCATTCAAGTGAGAGACTTTGTGTCAATAAATAAGGCGAACATGTCAAACCTCTGTACTCTACATGAACACATGCATTTACACACACATGCAAAACACATATACCACCTACACACGCACATGCAAAAAACCCAACCACTTTAACCTTAGAATAAAAAAAGTCATTGTACCTCAAAAGTCAGAGCACAGAATAGAATTCGATAGGTTCACTAGGAGATTAAACAGTAGCTGTGTATAACTTACTATAGGGGTAGGTTCTGGAATCTGCTTTCTAAGTTGGAGCCATAAAGACCCTTGCAGTTACTAACTCCAGATATTCCAACCATGCCAAACCTGACATAGGCAGGATTAGTTATGGTTATACGTTAAGATGCTGCAGGTATGGCTGGAGACATCTGAAATCCATCACCTTTCCTTCAACATTGTGGTCACTGTGTCTTGTATGAGTAGATCTTATAATAGCTAGGTCTGCACTTTGAGCCACTTTTCAGGTCAGGTCAGTTTTGCTCTGTATTGTTACTAATTTCCCTACTCCTTTTTATAATTTTTAAAAATTAATTTGGAAGGAGAGAGAGAGACAAAATGAGACCTGGGTCATTGGGCTTTTCAAGTAAGTTCTATATGTTTATTTTATGAAATCACCTGAAATAAAATAACCCAGAACTAATAGTTGTTAATTTAACTAGCTACAAATTGGTCATTTTAAAGACTTTAATACAACTGATTATAACATGCACTTTTTCTGGAAAGAAATGAAACACATCTTTCCCTTACGCCAAAGAAACAGTTCTGTCCAAGTCTAGCTTGGCGAACCAGTGAGTTAGACTTCCGCTCGCTATCATCAGAGGATGGGTAAAGGGCTACCTATAGAACTATGGGCAGTCTATGGGTGGCATACCACCAAAGAGAAAGCCCATTCCAGCATCCCTTCACTGTTTATATGTCTTTAGAGAGGGAGAAGGCATCATGCATGCTGTTGGCTGCCTCATGAGCCTTCCCTCGCTTCCAAGAAGGCATGTTAACGAGCCCAATATTGTGAGGGTACCCAGTGGGTAATCGGACACTTTGATTTGAAGCTGATGGTGGTTGTGTCACAGAGGAAAGGTGCTTTAATGAACCTGAGACTCTGTGAAGACTTTCCTAAGTAGTCACAAGCCAGACAGAAAAATAAAAGCAATTATTTTATAAAACATAAAATATTTGCTGTTTTTGCCAATTTTCATAATCGTTACCAAAAGTAGATCAACATCATTTTTTCAAATTCTTATTGTTTTAAATGGAGAGAATTAAGTTTTAGTTTAACATTAACACTTTTAAACAAAATTTGTTTCTCACACCTTTATGTTTACATGTCCAAGGTCAAGGGACTGATGATTTGATATCTTGGAGGAGCTTAGTGCATTACAGTTTAACCTTAGAAAATCTTTTAAATAAGTCTAGTGTGGTGGCACATGCCTTTAATCCCAGGACTCAGGAGGCAGAGGTAAGAGGATTGCTGTGAGTTCAAGGCCATCCTGAGATTACATAGTGAATTCTAGGTCAGCCGGGGCTAAAGCACAACCCTATCTCAAGAAACAAAGACAAAAAACAAAACAGAAAATCCTTTAAATAACTCTTTGAAAAATATAAGCAACATATTTGTAAATATAAGTATTTTAAATATAAGTTGTCCAGCACAAATCTTTTTGTGATACAATTTAACCTCCTGATTATGCACTGACTTGCTTCCATTTTGACACAGTCTGTGAAGATAAAACTACAAGTTAACATACAGAACCTTTTTTTCATGTAAAAGCACTTGTTTCCTCTTTAACTTTCTTCATCAACTATAATCCACCTTTAACTCTTCAGTGGTTCTTTTCCAATGTGCTTTTTTTTTCCTGTTTTGTCATGTTTTCTTCTTTAAATATATCATTTGAAAAAATTGTTGCAAAATTCTTAAGTTTAGCTCAATTATTTCAACAAAATAAAATAATCATTAGAAATCAGATATTATAATGAAGAACCAAAAGAATGTGTTTAAAAAATAAGATGATATACATTATATCTAGAACATCTAACAGTAACAGATGTAAATATAAATACAAGTAGAATATATGACAACAGTCCTGAAGAAGGCATTTCTATTTTATATCAACAAATATTTATATTAACTTTATTTGCCAAAGATATATTTGAGTCTGATAAAGTCGAAATAATTTAGATAATTTTAACAGGTTGAATTTTATGCCAACACTCACTTATTGATAAGCCAAGTTTCAATACAATTCTTTTGGAGGAATTTTATTGTGTAAGCACTTCATATGATATATACCCAATGGTAGCACACAGAAACACAAATCATGAAAATATAACCTTTCCATCGAAGCTTTTGCCATATGACAATGTAACACAAAAGAACAAATCTGCCAGTTTGAAATGAATGTTGGATCTAAATCATATTTATTATGGGATGAAACAAATTAATATCCCCTGTTCATATGCCCAAACTACTTTTCATTTCTTTGTGTTATATACTTCATTAAGTAAGCCTTATTGGCATTTAGATTTTTAAAGCATGTATTTTGCTCCTTTATTTTTCTTAGTCTCAAGTGAGTGTGATAATTAACTTTGAATGTCTGCATTGCAGCTAGGACTGTCGAGATAATATTTTTAAATAAAGTTTCCTTAGAAGAAACAACAGCAGAAGATAAAACACACTGAAAGGTAAAATTCCTCTTCACTGTGGACTGAATGATGATTATACACACATTGTAGTCAGCTTCACATTGTTGGATGAACATCCAAACCAGGCACAGTTTAGGGGAATTTATGTAAAGCTTACAGATCCACAGGAAGTTCCACCAATGGCACCTGAGTCTATGGGGGACAATCATTCAAACTATCACAACACATATACAAATTCACAGGTAAGACAAGAATCTCAACCCTAGTAAAGGTAAGATGGCCTAAGAGCACATGTACATATGAGGTGGTCACAAGTCCCACTTTAGAAATCACTATGTTAGAGGCTCATCTTGGTACCAAAGCAAGTGTCGATGTTCTAGAAGAGTTTTGCATCGGCAGTGTGTTCCGCTTTACAGAGGTCTATCCTGGGCTCACCACTGGGCCACTGCGGTGATGGGAATATAAGATGCTCCCCTACACTCACAGGTTTGAACACTTCATTCTCAGCGCATGATGTTGCTCAGCAAGGTTGTAGAACGTTTAGGAAGAAGAGCCTTACTGGAGGAAGTGTGTCACCAGAGCTGTGCCTTGATACTTTGTATCGGAATCCCACTTGCTGGTCTCGCTGCTGCTGGTCTTCCAGGGTCGTTGTGGTTTCCTGCTATAGCCTGCCATGCTTCCTACCTGAATGAATTCTGCCCAACAGAATGGTAAACCAAATTAAACACCTTTTCTCCTTTCATAAGATCCTTTTGTTTGGGGTTTTTTGTTTGCTTGCTTGCCTGTTTGTTTTTGTCCCAGAAATGAGGAAGTAATTGATGCAGCCCGATATCACATTTTACGTGATTTTGCAATCACAACACAAAGGCATGTGGTACAATTCAAGGCACAGGAAGACTACACCCTTCAGTGAATCTTCTGAAAGAAAGGCTAGAATTCCTGACGACCCAGCATTTAGGGCGTTGCTTTGACGGGATTCTCTGTGAGACTGCTCACATATGTCCAGCAGCACCACAGTCACTAGTGGGCTGGTGAGAACATGTCCCCCCCACCTTTGGAACCTATGGATTCTCATGTAAATAAATATTTAACAAGACTATTGTTGCAGCCATTTTCAAGTACAATTTTTAGGGCTAGAGAGATTGCTTAGTGCATAAGGCACTTGTCTGCACTCACTAAGGACCCAGGTTTGATTCCTCAGTCCCCATGGCAGCCAGACGGACAAGGTGGCACATGCACATGTGTCTGGAGTTCATGTCTCTCTCGCTCTCATTCTCAATTAACTAAATAAGCAAAGTACATTTTTAGCAGATTTTTAAAGCTCTTTTTCTTTTTTAATAATTTATTTTTATTTATTTAGTTGAGAGAGAAAAAAGGAAAGGAAAAAAAGAGGGAGAGAGAGAGAGTAAGAGGGAGAGAGAAAGAGAGGTAATAGACATGCCAGGGCCTCTAGCCACTGCAAATGAACTCCAGTGGCATGCACCACCTTGTGCATCTAGCTTATATGGGTCCCGGGGAATTAAACCTGGGTACTTTGGCTTTACAGGAAAGTGCTTTAACTGATAAGCCATCTCTCTATCCTTAAAGCTCTTTTTTCAAGCCAATCATTTCAGATACAGATGAACAGCCAATCCAACAGGTATGCCACCACATAGTTAAATTAAATCAACACTTATGGTGAACACAAACTAATAAGAACTCAAAAGAATGCACTACACAGTTAAATTGAATTAGAAAGTAATCTTAGATCTTTATGCTGAGCTATTATTTTTTTGTTGTTTGTTATCAAGCTGTTTTTATTAAATATAAATCATTCATTTAGTTATAGATCTTATTACAAATAGACTACTCAGTTGGGCTTTTCCTTGAGAGGCACCATGATAGAGCCAATACTCAATTTTATAAAAATCACAGCAGGGACTTTGAAACCCATGGTTTCTCGGTGTGTTCCCCACTCCTCTCCCACTGGTTAATGCTCCAAGGAAACAGAATCCAAATGCTACTGTCAGCAAATGGTGGATTGCCAAATTAGTTAAATGATATAAAGCAGGCTTTCATTCTTACAGCTAGAAGATGAGGAGCAATGCAAACCAGAGTGCGTGAGGAGAGTGATTATAGGAAGCCTGAACTTAATCAGGGCGCTTGAATCTCTGCTGCAGGGAGACTGGGTTTACTAGTTTGACAAGAGGAAAATAAAACTAGCAATAGCTCCAAGAGGGTTCCTGTCAAGAAGGGAGGGTTTCTGAGACCACATAACGACCAAGGCTTCCTTCTGTAGAGACAGGTTGTACAGGTTGTGAAGCCAAGTCGGGGAGATAGGTCGAGATAGTAAACTGACACATATCTCAGGATATGTCCCAGTCCCACGGGGCAGTAATTTGGGCATCTGGGTGTGTCCAGTGCTAAAGAGCTGTGGTTACAAGCCTGCAATCACGAAATGCCTTTTTATCTATCCGGGACTTCAGAATCATGGCGATGCACCCAGGGGAGCAAGGCACCTTTTTCCCTGAGTGGGGTTTTGGAATGGTAAGGTTGTTCTTTGGGGCTAGCAGGGAATTAGTAGAAACTTCTGGAGATGCATCTTGTGATAAAATTATTAAATGCCTCATGGTTAAGAAGAGGAGGTGCTAGAACTGAATAACAGTATTCCCTTTAGGAAACCCTGGGGAAATGGAAGACTACAGAGTGAGAAAGGTTTCTGGGCTCCGCCTTCAGAGATAGAAAGAACGTGCAGTGAAATCCACTTCCTGGTCTGCCAAAATACAGAATTTTAAGGAGAGTTTCTCCCAACAACTAATCGAATGGCTGGTGAATGGCCAGGAAGCAAGGGCAAACTGTGTCAGAGTAGACTTGTGCTCAAGCTCACAAGGAAGGCAGGATAGGAGCTGCAGGCTCAGAGGCATAGGAAGAGTTGGTGCACATGAGACCCCCTCTACTTTGCCCAGTGGTTGGAAATACGTGTAAGCTTTCCGGGGGTGTGTGTCCACTTGGAAGGGTGTGTGGCTATAGCTTGGGAGCTGTAAACAGTACATAGTGTTTTCAGAATCATTTCGCTGGATTCTGAGGCAAAAGCACCCAATGGGGCAGACCCAACGGGCCTCTGAAACCGTGATCAATACTGGAATTCAGTGTGGAGCCTACTGGTTGAGGCTAGAGCACTTTTGGGTGAGGCCAAAGATGGGCCCATCCAAGGATGAGAATCATTCACAACTGGGACCCAGAGTTAGCAGAGGGGGTGTCCTATCCTCTGTTCTATTGCTGCCGTACCCTGAGTACCCATCCTCTGCTGTGGTGTCGTGGGTGACAGCGTCCTAGGCCCGTTTGTCCTTCTGTCCTTCTGTAGGGCTCATATGTCAGGCACGGGAGCACAGGCGCCTAGGGTTAGAGAATATGTTTCCAGTTTGAAGGTATGTACCTAGGTAATTGTATGAAATGATTTTTTTTTTCTTATTAGGCAGGACAGCCTTATGTCATCCTGTCCTTTTTCAGTTACTATCACTTCCTGGATCTTTAAGTAGTGAGTTCTAAAAACATCACTTTGTTACTTGACCCATGCCCACAAAGCTGAGGAACATTGTTTTCACTCTTAGAAAGACCCGACTTGTAGACTTACAAATGGCCACCGGTTCTGTGTAATCTCATGCCAATAGGGTTAAGGACTGGGCCTGTCTGAAAGAGAGATTGGGAAGACAGACCTTGACCAATCATCTCCAGGTTCTTGTCATCATCAATGAAAGAATTCAGAGATGAGGCAAAGGAAGAACTGAAGAAAAACAATGACATTTTTCTTCAAACAAATGAAAATTGAGAAAAAAAAATCCAGGATTATAGAACATAAGTCAGAAGGAAGCTTATAGCAATAAGTGACTACAGTGAAAAAGCAGAAATATATCAAATAACCCATTTTTTCTTCCTTAAGGATTTAGAAAAATAAGAAGAAACCACACTATAAATTAGTTTAATAAAAAATTAAAGAAAAAATACAAAGGATTAACTAAATGAAGTGATATTTCTTCAAAGATAAACAAAATTGACAACTCTTAACTGAACTAAGAAAATAGAGATGATTCAAGAAAATAAAAATCTGAGCTGAAAAAGGAGACCCTATAGGTGATACCAAAGAAATAAAAAGAGTCACTAGAAATTATTATGAACAACTATATACTAATGAATCTGATAACGTAGAAACAACAGGAAAGCTTTTGGGCATCTACACTATAAAAACCTTAAATGGTAAAAAAAAAAAAAAAATAGATTCAGTGTAGCAGACAGCTTCAGGTTCACTGAGATGAAATTCCAGACCAGGCACAGTTATGGAGGAAGGGATTTATTGAAGCTTACAGATCCAGGGGAAGTTCCATAATGGCAGAAGAAACTGGCCTGCCTTCACAGGCCCAAGCAGAGAGAGAGCAGTACAAGCCTAGAGGTCAAAAGCCAGAGCACACTTCAGGAACTCCAGCTAGGCACACTTTGCATATCTTTAGATTGAAATCTGAAACCCACCACCACACCTTAAGATCCACACAATGGCATTGCCTCCAGCCAGATGGCTAGAGATGCAAACTACAAACAAATAAACAACTGAATATATTGGGGGCCATCTATTCTATTCAAACCACCACATTCAGAATAGACCAATCACAAATAATGAGATCAATTCTTCATAAAAGCCTCATATCAGCCGGACGTGGTGGCGCACACCTTTAATCCCAGCACTCGGGAGGCAAAGGTAGGAGGATCACCATGAGTTCGAGGCCACCCGAGAACACAGAGTGAATTCCATGTCAGCCTGGACTAGAGTGAAACCCTACTTCAAAAAAAAAAAAATAAAAAATAAAAGTAAAATAAAAAGCCTTACATCAAAGGTAAGCCCAGAGTGAGATAGCTTCCCCTCACATGTGAATTCTACAAAGCATATAAAAATAATATCTCCTTTCTTAAATTATTTCTTCACTCCAGGAGAGGGGACAGAGGAGATATTTCTGCCAAATTCATCCTAGGTCACCAAGGTTATCCTGATATGAAAGTCAGGAAAGGACATAAAATAAATATACACTGCAACACCCTAGGATAATACAGATGCAAAGAGTTTTCAACAAAATAGTAGCAGATTGAATCCAACAGCCCACTGAAAAGATTATAGCCCCTGACCACATGGGATTCACCCCAGAGACATAACGATAGCTCAACACATACAATTAAATATAACCATCCCACTCACCATGGAAACCAAAGAGAATGTGATCATTTCAAAACATGCAGTAAAATAATTCAATAAAATTCAACAATCCCTCATAATAAACATTCTTTACATATTAACTATAAAAGTACTTCACTGGGCTACAGAGATGCCTTAGCGTTTAAGGCACTTGCCAGTATAGCCTAAGAACTCAGGCTCATATCTCCAGGTCCCATGTAAGCCAGATGCACAGTGACGCAAGCGCACAATGTCACCACATGCACACATGGGGGCGCACGCATCTGGAGTTCGCTTGCAGTGACTAAAGGTCCTGGTACACCCATCCTCTCTCTCTTTCTCTCTCTCAAAATAAATTTTAAAAAGTAATTTACTGTATGACAATCATATACAAGCCATAAGTAAACACCATTTTGAAAAGAAGCTAAATGTTCTGGATCTAAATGTATTAAAAAGCTCAGGATACCTCCTTTAATTATTTTGTTTAACATTGCACCAAAAGTAGTAGCCAGAACATTAAACAGAAAAAAGAAAAGAGGACATGAAGGTGGAAAGGAGGAAGTAAAATTGTCATTCTTTGTAGATAACATTTTATGACAATTTTGTGTATAGGAAGTTTCTAACATACTGCTAATAATTAGAATTAATAAATGAACTCAGTAAAGTTTTAGCATAAGAAATCAAAACATTATAGTACCATTAATATATGGCAATATTAAATTACATGCAAATGAAATCAAGAAAACAATTCCATTTGCACTCATTTCCATTCACAATAGCTACAACTATAAAAATTATGAATGAGCTTAACCAAATATGTGAACTATCCCCATAATGAAACCTATAAGATACTTATGAGTGAAATGGAGGGGACTCACACAAATATGGAAAGATATCTTGTGTCAATAGACTGGAAGAACCAATATTGTTTTACCAACTGCTGTTGATGTGGCTAATGGATCCACTCAGTGGAATGGAACCCATACCTAGAACTGGGAAACAAGTCAGAACCATACCCAAAAATGAACCTGCTCTCTAATATCAAGCTCCCACCAATAGTGGGTTACAAGAGGGCCTACACCTATTAAGTTCTCTCTAAAATAATAATGGATATCCATGTATCTTGCACTGATCTCATTCTCCATTGGAGAATTTGCTTCTTTTTTTTTTTTCAAATGGACACAGAACCTGAGGAGAGAATCAGCACATGGCACCTCACCAGGGCACCAGCTGAAGCCATAGAGTTAGTGAGGAAATGAACAAGAGTGCTGCTTTGTCAATGAACCTGGTACCGGCACAAGGGTGAAGGAGAAAGACACAGAGAACAATCAACTCCTACCAAACCAGAGATTCAGAAACACAGAGGCTCCCAAGACCTCATCACTAAAGCAGACCTAAAACGAACCCAACATGGCTCAGGGAAATTCACAGAACAGGGAGCAGAAACATTGTTAGATCCATAAGTTGGGACGTTATGCACAGAGACATTAGCTCTCTCCCATAACTGATGGCTAACCCCACAATGCAACACCCAAATCCTCATGGGGGGATGACAGGGAAAAAGCTAACCATGATGTCATTGTGGCTGAATACACACTATATACATAACTAATTTTTAAAAAATCCCCATACTACCAAAGCATTGTAACCATTTAGCACACTGTCAGTCAACATAAAAATGACATTCTGCACAGGACTATGATAATCACTATGATAATATGATAATGTGTGGAACCATAAAAGGTGCAGAAAAGATAAAATAATCTTAAGCAAGAGAATAAAATAGGCTATATTACAATAGCTAATTTCAAAGTATACTAGAAAGCCATGGAAACTGGAGCAGAGTGACACTAACATGACAACAAGCTCCTATGTGATAGAGTAAAATACAGAGCCTAGAGGACAACTCACACAGGTATAGCCAAGTGGTTTTTGAAAAAGGTGGTTAAAAACACACATTAAAGAAAGGACAGTTGTTTTTTTTTTTAATTTTTGTTCATTTTTATTTATTTATTTGACAGTGACACAGAGAGAGAAAGAGGCAGATAGAGAGAAAGAGACAGAATGGGTGCGCCAGGGCTTCCAGCCACTGCAAACGAACTCCAGACGCGTGCACCCCCTTGTGCATCTGGCTAACGTGGGTCCTGGGGAATTGAGCCTTGATCCGGGGTCCTTAGGCTTCACAGGCAAGCGCTTAACCGCTAAGCCATCTCTCCAGCCCAGGACAGTTTTTTTTTTTAAAAAAAATTAGTAACTGGGACAATGAAAGTCAGGTATGTACACAGAAATGAAACTATACCCTATATTTTACCACTTAGAAAAAAAACACAAAAGAGACAGAAAAATATTAAGTAGAAGATATGAAACTATGAGATTTTTCTGGAAAAACAAACAGACTTTAAGACAATGGAATGGTCAAATATTTTCCAATAGTACTCTGATAGCACAGTAAATAAATGCACAAGCAGGCAAATGAAATTAAATCAAGCCAGAGACTTCTGCTAATAGGAAACAATCAATAGTAAGAAGGCACAGCCTTCAGGTGAGGAAAGTAATTTTTGTAAACTATAATACATTTGATAAGAGGTTAATATACAAATCACGTAAGGAAATCCAAATGTTCAACAGCAACAAATAAATGACCTGATTAAAACATGGGCATGGGGCTGGAGAGATGGCTTAATGATTAAGGCACTTGCCTGCGAATCCAAAGGATCCAGGTTTAATTACTCAGGACCCACATAAGCCAGATGCACAAGGTGGCACATGCATCTGGAGTTCATTTGCAGTGGATGAAGGCCCTGGCGGGCCCATTCTCTCTCTCTCTCTCACAAATAAATAAATAAAAATATTTTTAAAAGTGGGTATGCAATGACCAGAAGGTGTATGAAGTAACAGTTCAACATCTCCATAATCTAAACATGAAAATAAAAATCACAGTGAGATATCTTCTATATGCCCACAGCCTTCATTTCTGAGTTAGCACTAACCACACCTCAGGTGAGCCTTATAGTATCATTTTCTAGATAATGTACTCAAAACACAAAAGTATTTGATAATGAACATAAACCTCACTAAGCGAATCTATTACAAGATGGGGTCTATCCTAGGACAAGATGCTTAGCTTAAGGCTTTCCTATTAAATCTCACAAGATATCTGTAAGATGTGGGCCTATTCCCTCCCTCTCTCTCCTTTTCCCCTAGTAAATAAATAAAAATTAAAAATAAAAGATTTCTCTTTTCCTCGGTCTCCAATTTAAATATCAGAAATTTGTCTGGTTGGGTAAAACTCCTTTTAAAATTTTTTTATTTGTGAGCAGAGAGAGGGGAGGGAGGGAAGGAGGGAGAAAGAGAGTGAGTGGATGCACCAGGACCTTTTTCTGCTACAAACAAACTCTAGGCACAAGCGCCACTTTGTTCATCTGGCTTTATATGGGCACTGGGGAATCAAACCTATGCTGGCAGGCTTTGCAAGCAAGTGCCCTTAAGTGCTGAACCATCTTCCTGTCTCCCTCACTTAAAAAAAAAAAAAAAGGTAGGATATTAATCTAGCCCAGGCTGAGCTGGAACTAATTCTGTAGCTCCGGATTGGTCTTGAACTCACAGTGCTGGAATTAAAGATGAATGCCTCCATGCCCAGATGAAACAAGCCTTTTAAATCTCTTTTTTTTCCAGATGAAAATTAGGATGGACAGGCAATATAGTAACTATCTCAAAACCATGTTTATAACAATAACCTTTCATTATCTTTCAAGTATATGAAGGTCAAAAACACAGACAAGAATACTGAAGGATTGCTTGCCAAAGGCTGGAAAAAAATATGTAAATATTTCCAAAGATTCACTCACCCACATGCGATAGTTGTTGATGGGCTCAGTAGATTGAAACAATTTAATTTAAAATTTTTACTTTACTTGTATTTTCAAGGCTAGGGATTGAATGAGTTACCTTGCAAAGCAAATTCTAGGCATGTCTTGCACTCCCATTGACCTACTGACTCATACTAGCCTCTTGTTTTTTGAGATATATGACCATATACCTCAGCTGGCCTTGAACTCATGACCCTTCTTGCCTCAGTCTTCTGAGTGCTGGGATTAAAAACATATGCCACCATGCCTGGAAGTAAATAATTTCAAATTTTTATGCTTTAAGAATCTGGTCAGATATTCACTAAACTATCTCTAAAAGTTCAGGCAGAAAAGCAAATCCAGCAGGAAATACTAGCAAGATTTACTTACGAAACTGTGGAAGCTGACTCAGAATTCCACAATCTGTGTGACAGGACATCAAAAGGAAGATCACAGAGGCTTAAACCCTATGGGCAGTGGGCTGATGTTCCAGAAGCCAAACACATTGGCACACCAGGAAGCATCCAACTAGCATGTTTTCCCCAGCTCCACACAGTGTTGATTGGGATCACCCATGGATACTCAGCTGGGTGTTAACTGGTCTGCCCAGTCAGCTTCACAGAAATGCCTCGCATCCTGGCAGGACCAGTCTACTGTATGGTTATAGCTTGCTCTTTTTCTCGCACCATGTAGTTGTTTAAGATCTTACCAGCTAACTGCTCCATCAGGTAGTGAGATGACTTTACTGGTGACACAAAGAAAGACCCCTCATAACAAAGGAACAAAGGAAAGAATGTCGGTCTCACACCTGGTCTAACTCCAAGGAACTTGGAGGTGCGTCCTACTTGGGGGAAGAAGAGGAAATGGACTGCTGACCTTAGAGTTAAAACCCAGTACCAGCGCTCTCACGGTGACACCCGGTGCTGAGGAAAAGCCCCATGTCGCTAACCCAGGCCTGCACAGATTGAGCTGCCAGAACTGTGTCAAGGGACTTCCACCACTTCTTCAGACTCAGACAGAAGAAGGGAGACCAGGGCATTTATTTGGTGAGAGCAATCACAGGGCAACGCAGCTGTCAGTGGAGGAACACAGAATCTTCTGTCAGAAAGAAACATGTTAAAACACGTGCTGCCTTCTTTTCAATCTACCACAGATATCTTGACTCATTCTTATGTAGCATGGGAGAAAAGAGAGTGTGGTATCTGCATAGAGCTAGGAACAGAGTCAAGTCACACACAAATTCATAAATAGACAAACATATGTAACATGATGCACAGTAAGGATGACACCACAGATCATTAGCAAACGCTGTGGAAAAGCATGAACAGCTATGGATAATGGTACAAAACTGGAACTTGGATCTCTCCTTCACAATGTACACAGAAATCTATTACAGATGAGTTAAAGACTTAAATGTGAAATAAAGAAGAAAAAACTTTTAGGGAGCTTTTAGCAAAAGGTTCAGGGAAAGATAGTATAAACTAGGCAAAACTAAGAAGGGTGTAATTCTTACTGAAAAATAGATCTATTAGATTGTATTAAAATGAGAATTTCAGTTTATTGAGATTCTAAGACTATGAAAAGACAAGCCATAAGCTGAAAAGGCATTTGCAATATACCCAGAGTAAGCACAAAAAAAAATCTGGAAAACAATAAAAAGTCAACTATTCCAGTAGAGAAAGGAACAAAAAGGCATGCATTGCTATTACACAGAGCAGAGTTATGAAAGCCAAATAAATATTAAGGAAAAGTTCAACCTCATCAGAAAAATCTTTGACTGTGAAAGTACTTACATTACCAAGCAATATTATTTAATATCTATTAGAATATACCAAAATAATAAATCTGGCAATAGTTATTCATTACAAAAATTTATACATCATGATTAAAGTGCTGAATTGAGTAAGTACTGAAGTCAACATCTTGATAGCTATTTGGTAAAAAGAAAAAGTGACATAGCCCATGACTGAAGAACCCACTTCTGGGTATATATGGAAAGGCTTCAATTTGGGCAAAGGGTAACCATCAGATACTTGAGATGTTTGTGACAGATATAAGTGAATTTGGAGGAAATATAGTGCTAAATTTGCAGCTTCCTTACGTTATGTATTCTAAAGTCAATCATTTGAGAAAGTATTTTTAATAGATAGTGGATGTGATGTCAATTTTCCTGTGTCTGTTTTAACAAAGGCACGTTTTCACACAGGAGTTAGCAGAGTACCTCTCAATCATCTTTACTTTTATCATGCTGCCTCGTGTTGAACTGGCAAAAATTATGGTAGAAATTCAAGCTGATGAAGGGCAGCAGGGCAACATGGGAGATCCTATAGCATTTATGTCCTCATAGACATACTTTATTTTTCATAAATGCCAGCCACAAACTACCTTCTCTAGAAGTAAAGAAGCCAAGTAAGAGACAATGTTGTTGGTTTTTAGTAGAGTAATAAGTAAGGGCACTTTGAAGAAAGACAAAGGAACAAAGGAAAGATTGTTTGTCTCACACCTGGTCTAACTCCAAGGAACTTGGAGGTGCGTCCTACTTGGGGGAAGAAGAGGAAATGGACTGCTGACCTTAGAGTTAAAACCTAGTACCAGCACTCCCATGGTGACACCCGGTGCTGAGGAAAAGCCCCATGTCGCTAACCCAGGCCTGCACAGATTGAGCTGCCAGAACTGTGTCAAGGGACTTCCACCACTTCTTCAGACTCAGACAGAAGAAGGGAGAGCAGGGCATGGAAGCCAGCATAGAATTCTGAGTCAGAGTTCAGTGCTGTGCCTCCTGTGGCAAGACATTGTACCCGACAGAGAACAAAGGTCCCTGCACTGAGGCATAAGTTCATAGCACTCCTGAGCCTGCCTCAGAATCAAAAGCCTGCATGGCAGTGGGATAGACTTAACTTATGGCTTTCATCTTTGCCAGCCTTGGAGCAGGACTGAGGCACCACTCACGCACAGAACGTGTTGGTCTTTGTGGCTGTGAGAATCAGGTGGCAAATATCTCCTCAGCTGTGGTTGTCAAGGGCTAGAAACGACACGCCTGATCCCATTAGACAGTGGCCGAGGCCCCACAGTCATGCCCACTGACCTGCCCGTGCACAGAAGCAGACACACATGCAGAAAACTTGAGGCATCATAGCGATGACAATGCCTGTGCTTTCACCTGAATCTCTGTCATTTGCAGCAGCCACAGCTCTGAGACTATGCAGTCGAGACACAGCCCCGGTCACTGTAAGCCAATACGGACAGGTGACTACCATTCCAGCAGTATTCCAAACTGACACAGGAAGACACCAGTGGAGGATCCAGGCAGTAAACACAGTACTTTGCCTTGGGACCCTGTATTACTCTGGTTAAAAATAAAATTTTAGATTTTCTCAAAACCTCTCCTCCAGATGGCTCCAAACTCCTCCCAGAATGTAACCGAAGGCTTTGAAGCCACCTTGTCAGGTACAGTATCTGCAATGACACCTCCGCTTAGTACCAGTTTTCTGTGATCTTCAGCCTTCTGTCACTGTGAAAAAAAATATCAATGAGGACCACACTGAAAGGAGTAAAAGTTACTATTTGTCCTAGGTTAAGAGGTTTCAGTGTCTGATAACTTCTCCCTGCTGCTCTGAATGATGATGACATAGCAGACTTCACCAGGAGCATCTGGTGGAGGATGTTTGTTAACCTACAGGTAGCTAAAAAGGATGGGGAGGGAGAAAATTCTCATCAAGGACTTTGCTCCAATGGCTTACCTTCTGCCAATTGTGCTCCAGCCTATAAAGCATCCTTTACTTCCAAACACTGTCACAGGCTGTAAACCAAGACTTTTTTTCTTTTTTAGCTAAATGTTTTTTTTTTTTTGGTGGGGGGTATTTTTTTATTAGTTATGTATACAGTGTGTAGCATCATCAGCCTCCTCCCTGTCTTCCCCCCTCTTCAGCGACCCTCCTTGTTGGTAAATGTGGGTCGTGCATTGTGGGGTTAGACATCAGTTATGGGGAAGAGGCCATATCTCTGTGCACAATGTCCCCACATGCGGCTCTAACAATCTTTCCACCCCCTCTTCTGTGAATTTCCCTAAGCTATGTCGGGTTTGTTTTAGGTCTGCTTCAGTGATAAACCAAGACTTTTAACATATGGATTTCTGTGGACTATTCTAGACCCACTACCATGTGTTCTAGCAAACCTACTACAGGAATATACAAAGACAATGGAATCAGACTGTTCAAAAAACATAAACACTCCCATGTTTTGTGCAACATTATCCACCAAAAGATGGAAACAAACTATATAGGTCCATTAATTGATAAATGGATAATAAAACTATGGCACAAATATGCCACAGAATGGTTTTAAGCCACAAAGAGGGAGGTCTTTTCATTCACTATGGAGTTGTAGGACATCATATTGAGTGAAGTAGGCCAAGAACTTAAAGACAGGTGCTCACGGTCTCACTACTGTGTTAGAATTTGAGAGTAGAATGGTGGCTACCAGAATCAGGGAGCAATGGGGAAGACATTAAGGAGGCTGATCAATGAGTTAGAATGAAACTAGAAAATACTGATCCACTATTGCAGATTAGCATGACTATAGATAACAATGACATACTGTATACTTCAAGAAACTAGAAGTGGGCTGGAGAGATGGCTTAGCAGTTAAGGCATTTGCCTGCAAAGCCAAAGAACCCTGGCTCAATTCCCCAGGACCCACGTTAGCCAGATGCACAAGGGGATGCATGCATCTGGAGTTAGTCTGCAGTGGCTGGAGGCCCTGGGGCACCCATTCTTTCTCTCTCTCTCTCTCTCTCTCTCATTCTCTGTCAAATAAATAAGTAAAAATAAAATTTTTTAAAAAAGAAACTAGAAGCAAGGAATTTGAATATTTCACCATACATAAAGAAAATTACAAATATGGTAATACATACATTTAACTTGTATAAATATTACACAAAGTATACATGTATAAAAGAGAGCCTCAAACACATTTACAATTATTTTTATGTTATCAATTAAATTTTAAATTTAAAAATTCATAAAACTATAAAACTACAGGGAATTCAAAAAATGCTTGTGACAGAGAATTCTTTAATGATTATAATAACATCAAGCTTTTTTCTGTATTTATGGTTTTGCTAGTCATGCACGTGTGTGTGTGTGTGTGTGTGTGTGTGTGTGTGTTTTCTTACTAAAGACGAAATAGGCATTAGAAATACTCCACACAGACACACATTTCATCGTCTTAGAATACAGTGAGCTTATTTCTTTCACAGAGTCCAATGCTGTGAGTGGTGAAAATCTCCTTTCACGGCCTCACTGTTCTATCCTTTATGGTTAAGAAGGCACTATGAGATGATGACAGCACAAAATAGTGTGAAAGTAGAAGTGATGAAAAACAGTGACATAAAGAAAAAAGAAAGGCAAAACAAAACAAAAAAAACAGTAACATAGACCACATGTTCCATCAATCATTAAATTAAAATGTTCAGAATGTATAGCACAGAGCCTTTGAACTAAAGCAAAATGTTCCCAATCTCTTGTCCTAACCTTGTCTGTGTTTTGTCTCCATTATATACATTTCACAATTGAAAAGAGTTAAAGATGCAATGCTTATGTTGAATTATGACAATCAGTGTTGAGAAAAATGGAATGTACATTGGAAATAAGAAATGGTGATGGAAAGATGGCTCAGCAGTTAAGGTGTTTGCCTATAATACCTAATGACCCAGGCTTGATTCCCCAGTACCCACGTAGTGTCAGATGCACAACATGGCATATGCATCCGGATTTTGTTTGCAGTGGCTAGAGACCCTAGCATACCCATTCTCTTCCTTTCTGTCTCTCTCTCTCTATCTCTCTGTCTGCCTCTTTCTCTCTCTGTGTGTGTCAAATAAATAAAATAAAACATTTTTTTTAATTAAGTATTTATATTTTGACAGTTATTATTTAGAATAAAATATTTCCTTGGATTTTGTTTCCAAAGTCATTGGGAATTTAAAAATTTGACAAGCAGGGCTGGAGAGATGGCTTAGAGGTTAAGGCATTTGCTTGCAAAGCCTAAGGATCCAGGTTTGATTCCCAAGTACCCATGTAAGCCACATGCACAAGGCGTAGCATGTGTCTGGAGTTCATTTGCAGTGAGTTGAGACCCTGATGTATTCATTCTCTCCCTCCTCCTCTCTCTCTCTCTCTCTCCCAAATACATAAAATATTTAAAAAATATGATAAACAACTCAAGGGACAGACAATAGGGGTGAAGGATTTTGGGAGGAAGTAAATGGGAGGGAGGGGAAGATACACACAAAACTAAATCCAAAATTGGTACCATAGAAACCTTCCTTCTGGAGCTGCATCCATCAAAATCTCTCCAAATTAACAATGTTTATCCCATTTAACCTATGTTAACCTTTGCTGACCTCATTTTCCAATGGAGAATCTGTTTTTCTTTTTCGGAAGTTAGTAAGAAAGGAAGAGAGAACTGACGTGCCCCTAGCCCATCAGCCAGGGCCCAGGTGAAACCGCAGAGGGATTGGTGAGATGAGCCAACGAGAGCTGCTCCATGGCAAGCCACCAGCCTGTGCCAGAGTGAAGGAGACAGACACGGAGAATGCACAACATACACCAAGGCAGAAATCCAGAAACTCCTGAGAGCTCATTACTGAAGTAGACTTAAAGCACACCCATCACAGCTTAGGCAGAGGGGGCGGGAAGACCGTAAGAGCCCCAAGTTGGGAGAACACACCCAGAGGAATCCACCCATGCCTCGTAATCACTGACCGTAGCTCTCACAATGTATAGCCCACAACCCAGTGGGGAATACCAGCAACCCCAACTGAGGGGGTCCGTCACCAAATGAGGGCAGTGAGGAGGGAAATGATGGTACCAACATGTGATGCATCCAAACAAACTACATGCTTAATAGATTTTTAAAAAAAAAAAAAAAAAAAAGGAGAAACCTTTCTCTTGTATAGTAGACAAAAATATCTAACCCTCAATAGGAATATGGGGGGGTGCGGTCATCTGGTAAGAAGGGCCCTGGAGAGGGTGAGATGAAGCCTAACCCTAAAACATTTCTCTGGCCTATAACTCCCAGTCCGAGAAATCAGCTACTACCCACATTGACCTGCAGATTGGATAGAACCATGAGGTTCCCACAAGCAGACAGGCACTGTCAAGCACTTGATTAAAGGCTAGAGAGATGGCTGAGTGGTTAAGACATTTGCCTGCAAAGCCAAAGGATCCTGGTTCAATTCTCCAGGACCCAGAGTTCGCTTGCAGTAGCTGGAGGCTCTGACTGGCTCATTCTCTCTCTCTCTCTCTCTCTCTCTCTCTCTCTCTCTTTTCTCTTTATAAATAAATTAAAAAAACCTAGCACTTGATTACCCACCTGAGGTGAAAGGTAAGACTATTGCTGCAGATACCACATGCTACTAACACAGAACATCAAGAGATCTGGCGGGAATCTGGAAGGAAACCAGTTCCCAGATGGTTAGTCTTCATAGTGCTCAAAAGCGTGATCTGAGCTGCTGAGGGAAAATGGCCAACAATGCTGTGAGCAAGCAGGAGACATTACTCTATGAAAACAATCAGCATGACAAGATGAACACAGTTATGCAATGGCTCCCTATTTGGTAGGAGATTTGCTCAGAGAAAAGGAATGAAGGGAATCTATAGCTGGAAGTGGGAACCAAGTCAGAATCCTATACAGATCAAGACTATGGACCCAATGAGAAGCTGCCATTGGTTATGAGCCAAAAGGGAGGATACACCCATCAAAATCTCCCTAAATTAACAATGTTTACTTCCTTTAACCTATGCTGATCTCACTCTCAGTTGGAGAGTCTGTTTTTCTTTCTCAGAAGGCAGTGAAAACTTACGACAACCAAAATCTATCAAGACAAGGAACCAGCGTTGGCTCCCCAGTAGAAGGTGAGCCACCTCTCACTCAGCAGCCAGGCCCAGGTGAAACCTCAGAGGAACTGGCCGGATGGGCAAAAGTATTGCTTCTATGGGGAGCTGGCCAACTGGCACCAGGGTGGTGGACATAGACACTTGAGGATACTTAAAATGTACCAAAGCAGAAATCCAAAAGGTGCTGAGAGCTCAACATAGGGAATTTTGTGGAAGAGAGGGCGAAAAGATTGTAAGAGCCACAGAGTGGCAGGGAATATCCAGAGGTATTTCCCCACCCACAATGACTGCCCGCTGCTCTCCCAACTCATAACCCACAGCCCCATGGTGAACACCAGCAACCCCACTGAGGAGGGCCCTCAGTGCAGTGGGGGCAAGGAGGAGGGAAATGATGGTATCAACACGTGATGTGTCCATACAAAGTTTCTACTTAAAAAAAAAAAAAGACAAGAAAAATCTTTGTTTGTTACGTAGTTACAATTACTATGTAGAAGACATTCATCAACCACTTCTGTTTGATCAGTTGTTCTTATGAGAAAAGGAAGTGAATTCAGTTACACACGGTATATAGTTAGCCACAATAATGATAGCTGTTTTATAAAATTCTCAACATAAATACCTTCAAATGAAGCTTTATTTCATGTTTAGTAGTTATTTTTGAAATGTCTGCAGACAGTTAAGTATTCATAAAGCCATTACGATATCTAACTGAAGAAAACTATTGTTTACATATAAGGGTCTTAAAGACACAGAATCAAATTTAAGCACGTAATTTTATTGCAGTATACAAGAGGTGATCAGAAAAATGAATGTAAGTGTAAATATGTATTCTATTACAATAAAATTCTGTGGAAGTACAATGAAAATACAAATTCAAAAGAAGAATTGGCAAAAAGACTTTAAAGTGAGACCACATCTCTTAATTTAATAAATAAACTCTACTGCTTAAAAAAAATGTCATGATAGCATTTGCTTTTCACTAAATCCACTTTAAAGAATGGCATTGTAGTATTAATTTCAAACGTCAATACTCAAGCATATCACCAACCACTTTAGCGGAAATCACAGCAGTTGATAAAGAGATACCAGCTTTGAAATTCAGGAAAAGTCACAGAGGTTTTTAATATTCTGTTGAGGAATGGTATATGGTATATGTGGCATAAATATGTTGCCCAAATCTTACTATTAGAAATATCTCCACTCCATCAGCTTTGAGTAGTGAGGCTTTTATGGGTAATCAGGTCCTTAGGGCTGAACATATATATATATATATATATATATATATATATATATATATATATATATATTCATATTCAGAGGGAACATCTTACATGTATATATTTATAAAATAAATTCAGTAGTTTATTCTGTTTTTTCTTTGAACAGCTATAACAATGACAAGTACTTATCCAGCATTCATTATAAGCCAGGTAGCTTTCTGGGTTAAAAAAAAAAGTCCTTGCCTGAGTGGAATGCATTCCTTAGGCACATGTGTCTGCCGTCGTGATCATGGCCCGAAGACCTGAGTAAAACACAATCAGAATCAACTCAAATATTGATTTGTAGGATAATGGATCGTCACTTTATGCATATTACATAATTTTGACAATACATTGTACCATTAGGCAACAATTGAAGTCAAAATACTGCTTCTAGTATAATGGATTTTTACACTCACTAAAACAAAACATTACTTACAAAATATAAATGTGTGGTACAACTACGTTATAACAGGTCTACTGTTCACCATTCTGCAGATAACATAGGAATGGGCTAAAGTAAAGGGCCCATAGTGCCTACTGTTACAAGAGCCAAGTTCTCATCAAGGATCTTTAGGTTAGATGGCAGTGTCATGATGTTTATCTGTGCGCCCCATCTTTGCACTGTGTTCTACACTAGACAAAATATACAGGAATATGAAAATGAATCTGGTGATGGTTTCCTGCCATTGTTTGCAACCACTGGGAAGCAGAGAGAGAAAGGAGATGGGCAAGCATGGAGGAGCACACCATTTCTGCCTGGCCTCAAGCAGAGCCGGCCGTGACCCCGCCCTTCTTTGCTCACTCTGACAGCCATTCACACATCCTCTCTTCTCTTTGACACCACCCGATGCTCCAGGATGTGTGGGACACCAGGTAGGAGTCGACATAACCATTCTTCACAGCAAGTCAGGACCACGAAATTTGTCCAAATCTGAAATATTTGGCTTTTCACTGTGTCCCTTAGAATTATTGTTGGTCTGAGGTTGCCCTACTTTCTGCCTCTATTTTTGTTTTGTTTTTTTTTTTTTGTTTGTTTGTTTATTTTTATTTATTTGAGAGCAACAGACAGAGAAAGAGGCAGAGAGAGAGAGAGACAGAGAGAGAGAAAGAGAATGGGCGCACCAGGGCCTCCAGCCAGTGCAAATGAACTCCAGACACGTGCACCCCCTTGTGCATCTGGCTCACGCGGGTCCTGGGAAACTGAGCCTCGAACTGGGGTCCTTAGGCTTCACAGGCAAGCGCTTAACCACTAAGCCATCTCTCCAGCGCCTTGCCTCTGTTTTAAGAAAGACGTGGTTTTAGTTTAAATAATCATCATTGTTTTAAAAGTCACCTAAAATCTCTGAGAAAATTACAGTTCCTTACGGCCCGAATCTTTTTTGTTAATGTTCTTATTGCTCCAGTAGCTCAGCGTATAAGTGGAGCTAAACTTTATCTGCATGGCCTACCTCACATAAAAATATATTGGAAATCAAGCTTTTAGTAATTACCAAATTAGTTATGACGTACAGTTGAGTAATACGATTCACTATGCAATGGTGTATGTTTTCCACTTTAGCACATTATATATATATATATATATATATATATACATATATACATATATACATATATATATATAATATATATATATATATATATGACATTTCTATTAGTAATGGAATGCTCATTAAGCCAATACATTTAATTTTCAAATAATTATTTGAGCCAAAGAAACTTAATTGCTATTTTTCATTGTTACTTTTCATCATGTCAAAAATTTTAGCAACCCAGGTGCACGCCGTTAATCCCAGCATTCTGGAGGGAGAGGTAGGAGGATCACTATGAGTTCAAGGCCAGCTTGAGATAACATAGTGAATTCCAGGTCAGCCTGAGCTACAGTGAGACCCTAACTCAAAACAACAACAACAAAAAATTACCAAAGGTCCATGATAGTACAAAAAGGAAAATTATTTGACTTTTGCTTCAGATTTTCTGTGACACTTATGATTCTGAATATTTTGTCCTCTATAAGTATGTGGCTACATGTCTAAAATAAGTAGTGATATTGATTCAGTTGCTGAAATTGTTTTCTTTCGACTACCAGTCTACTTTTAATTTTCCCATTTCTTGCTATCGTAAAGTTTCCTATATAATGTCATCATATATACATATATATTAGATCAGGGGTAAGAGTTTGCATGTTCCAGAATATTCTCTACAAAATTCAGAAGACATATTCTGTAGGTGCCACGTTGTTGCATTTAGAATGTTTATAACGTGTATATTATTTTCATAGAGTAGAGGTAGAATTTTATCACTAAAATGTTTAAGAACTAGAGATAAGGTTTTTGTTGTTGTTGTTGTTTAGAGAGATTTTATTGTGGAGATTATAGAATTTAAGAGAAAGGAAGAAGACAGAGGTCCTACCCAGAAGAGGTAGGTGGGGTTCCTGGAAATGGGAAAGCTCTGGAGACATGTTTGAGGCTTAGAAATTAGTCAGCTGATTCAGTGAGATCATTCTTATGCTATCAACAATATTATTTTGTTTCTGGTAATAAGGGTTCTCTTTATTCCAGTAATTACTGTTTATCTGAGCCAATATTCTTGAATGTAAAAAAAAATTGCCAATTTCCCAGAATCACGTGTATCAGTCCCTGTGGTAGTGACAGTCTTGTTAAGACAGAGTAACACAGAAGCTCAGTCTCTCCCTTCCGTGGTCCAGTACAAGAGCATCACTGGGATGATTCTAAGTAATGAACTTGCTGAGTCACACCTTGTTTAAGAATATTATCTTGAGGCTGGAGAGATAGCTTAGCAGTTGAGGTGCTTGCCTGAGATCCCAGGTTCAATTCCCCAGTACCCACTTAAGACAGATACACAAGGTGACATATGTATCTGGAGTTTGTTTGCAGTGGCTCAGGGCTCTGGCATACCCATAGTCATTCATTCTCTTTCTCTCTCTCTCTTTCTCTTTCTCAAATAAAGAAAGGAAGCTCCAGGCATGGTGGCACATGTCTTTAATCCCAGCACTCGGGAGGCAGAGCTAGGAGGATTGCCATGAGTTTGAGGCCATCCAGAGACTATATAGTGAATTCCAGGTCAGCCTGAGCTAGAGACCCTACCTCTGAAAAAACCAAATAATAATAATAATAATAATAATAATAATAACAATAATCATAAAAAAAGAAAGAATGAAAGAAAAGAAAGAAAATATTATCTTGATTAGTCTCTAAATATATGGTTTCAATTGCATGCTTTCTTGTTTCTTTCCTTGTAAATGATAATTGCATTTCTAAACAGAAAAATCAGACAGACTCTAGTATCATAGTTGTCAAAGGAACAAGAATGTGCTATGATAGGATTTAGGATTGAGAGAATGGAATACAAGAAGTATTTCTTTAACATTTTTGTTTATTTTTATTTATATATTTGAGAGCGACAGACAGAAAGAGAGAGGCAGGAAGAGAGAGAGAGAGAGAGAATGGGCGCGCCAGGGCTTCCAGCCACTGCAAACGAACTCCAGATGCGTGTGCCCCCTTGTGCATCTGGCTAACATGGGTCCTGGGGAATCGAGCCTTGAACCAGGGTCCTTAGGCTTCACAGGCAAGTGCTTAACTGCTAAGCCCTCTCTCCAGCCCAATAAGAAGTATTTTTAAATGAGAAAGGAATGACATCAAAATATTTTAAAGCAGCTTCACAAATTCTTCAACACCATGTTCGCTTTTGCCCTGAATTTTGCTTTTGCTATTGAGAAAAACAAGTGAACAAACCAACCAGCCTGAGAGGACCGAGGAGAAAGAACATCCTTCAGTTTTCTTTGCTGCTTTACTTCCCCTGGGCCAGCAAACATTAACACCAAAAACCCTGTAAATGCATCAGTGTTAACATAAGAGGAAATATCCGTACCTAAAAATTTCAATGGGAATCCATGCACTATAAAGTGAATGCTTAAATAAGGTGACAACATTGTTCTATCTTGCGTGGAGAGGACATGGGACATTTAGAGCCTCGTGAGATTGTCCCGATTGTCCCTTGGCCCTGTGTAGGACCGGCTAACAAACCCCTAGAGGGTGAGGTGAGAGTTGACCATGTCTTTCTTAACACTGAGAGAAAGACTGCAGGCGTTTAGCACAAAGATTGGGCTGTTTAACTACAGTCTGAGTGCTGGGATTCTCCAGTTGAACAACTGGTTTACTTCACGGTCACTTGACAGCTGACCACTCTGCGTGACACATGGTCATCACCTCAGACAGGCAGGAGACCCAGGTCATATTTCCCGCCTACATGACCCTTTACTTTGGGTCCTTGTAAGGAAAGGGCGTGATTATTAATTTCATCATCACTTTTCTTCATGGCAAAAGAGCTTCTTAGAAAGTCTTCATGAAGAACTTGTGGAGTGACAGGTAGATTTGATTTGTTTAGACTGGGAAGATGAGGGAGGTCAACTAACAGTTTTCTAATAAGAACAGAGAGAAAGAGCGCCAGGTGCTTGGACACTTTAACCAAAGAAATTTTTTTTTGCCATGAATGATAGGTAGGGATATTGTAGGACAGCCATGCTATGTGCAGAAAGAAACCTGCATCATGATTAGGGAGCAGGATATGACATTCTTCAGACTTTTAGAGCCAGAGTCTCCTACTGAGGAACCTTTGCTTTGCATGTGCTTCGCGAAAGACCATCCATCATTGCTGACGTTTCTCTCAGTCATGAGCTAATGAAAATAGAATAACATGTGTGTGTGTGTGTGTGTGTGTGTGTGTGTGTGTGTGTGTGTGTTTGGCATGTTCCAGACATTGATTCTCTGTGTTAATTTTGAAGGGGGGAAAAAAAAAACCCTTGAAGTAATGAGTTGGTTTTTTTTTTTTTTTTTTCCATTTCTGCAAATGGAAAACAAAATCTGCATAGGAGAGAGCTGTTTTTTCCTGAATCCATACAAACCATGTGAACCTGGCTATGCCATTCACCAACTCCCTGCCAAGGCCAAAGTAGGCAAGCTGGAAATCCATCCTTTGTGTAGAGATGGGGAGTGGCATAGAATTTTTTGTTAATAAGCCATGAGGAGGAACACTGTTTTGAGAAGACAGAGTAAATGGGAACAGATTTTGCCTATTTTTAATACCGCAGAGTGGAGTGGGGATGGACTTTACTTTACACCAATTTTCTATATGAAAATTTTGTGACATATTGATGTGATTTTTTTTATTGTCTTTTTAGCACAACTGCAAAACTTCCTCCCCAATTCTTTCCTTTCTGTCTTTAGTTGCACTAAGAAAATCCAGAGAAAGAACTATCTAGTAGACGCTTACCAAGTTTCAGCCGTGTAGCTGTACATACAGCTGTTGGTGGCGCAGATACAGCACGGCAGTTCTCGTGAGTAAGTGGGAACAGTGCTGTTCACTGTGCGAGGAAAATGTCACATCCTACCATAGCCTCACAGCTCCCTCTGGAAAACGCCTTTCTGATAAAGTACTGAATGTGTCTCTTTAAAAATGTCTCTCTTCAAGATGTTAACATTAGTGTTAATGCATTTATTGTTTTCCATTCAAACCAGAAAATAATATTCTATAATAATCCTGAACTAGGTTAAAAAGAAGTGTGCTATAATATACAGTCCTTAGAAAATTATGAACATCACGTTTTTCTACAACTAAAACTGCTTAAAAATTGTTTTAAGACTATGTAGTTAAACATACAGAAGATTATTTTTTAAGTATTTTAGTTTAAAAATAAAATATGGCTTTATTTAAAATCTGATCTAAAATATAGCCATAGGGCTGGAGAGATGGCTTAGTGGTTAAGTGCTTGCCTGTGAAGCCTAAGGACCCCAGTTCAAGGCTCGATTCCCCAGGACCCACATTAGTCAGATGCACAAGGGGGCACACGCATCTGGAGTTCGTTTGCAGTGGCTGGAGGCCCTGGCATGCCCATTCTCTCTCTCTCTGCCTGTTTCTCTGTCGCTCTCAAATAAATAATAAAAATAAAACAAAAAAATTAAAAATATATCCATAATTAAAGCCAAATAAATAAAAAGAATAGAAATGAGAGTTCAAGACTTCTATTGCAAAAGACACTCTTTAAAAGCAAATTTACTGACAACCTAATATATATGTTGCTTAGCATTAACCTAATAGTTCTCATTGTGTCCTAGTTATATTAATTTCAGCTCGGCCAATAACAAAATAATTTCCAAGCCCATAATATCTTCATTGAAACCTTAATTGAAAATAACTTTTGTATTAATATCTAATTATTGTATGGTATTATCAGCCATTACCATACTTTCTCAACTCCTACATCTTAAAAAAAAATTATTCATTTGTTTGAGAGAGAGACAGACAGAGAGAGAATGGGTATGCCAGGGCCTCCAGCCACTGCTAATGAACTGTAAGTGAACTCCAGATGCAAGCATTACCTTGCACATCTGGTGTTATATGGGTACTGAGTTATTGAACTTGGTCCTTGGGCTTTGCACGCAAGTGCCTTAACTGCTGAGCCATCGCTCCAGCCCATGAACTCCTAATTCTTTTTTAAAAATGTTCATTTTTATTATTAACAACATATTTCGTACGAATACGTCATGTGTTGGTGCCCTATTTTCCTTCCTCCCTGCCCCCATTCCATTGGGGACGCTCCTCAGTGGGGTTTCAGGTATTTCCCATGGGGTTGTGGTTTATGTGCTGTGGGGGCAGCAGTTATTTTGTGGAGGGAAGGAATGCCTCCCAACCTGTGGCTCTTGCAATCTTTCTGCCCCTCTTCCACAAAATTCCTTGAGCCTGGTGGGTGAGTTTTAAGTCTGCTTCAGTGATGAGCTCTTAGGAGCCTCTGGATCTCGGCTTTGATAGGTGTTGAGTGTCCTCGGGGTCTGTGTCCTTCACCCTGGCGCTGATTGTCAGGTTCATCATGAAAGCAGCACTCTTGCTCATCTCAATTCCTCTGTGGTTTCAGCTGTTAATCACATGCTTTAAGATAGCTTTCAGTCCTGTATCCCACTCCTGCAAATACAGTGGATTATTTAAATTTCACTACTTGGTCTAGTTTCTAGTGGTATAATACATGTGATATTAAAATACAAATATGAGCATAAAGTTCAAAGATTAAAAGGCATATAGATACATATTCTTTAGACAAGGCACAAAACAGATCTCAAGAGTTCGTCCCTGAAGAACAATGTCACTTCTTAGGACCTGCCACTGACATTTTGTTCAGGGCCTTCAGAGTTCAGAAGCATTTGTGAAGCCAAAAGTGGAAGCCATCTACCTTATGAGGGCTGTGGAAGCCATCTATCTTATGAGGGCTGTGGAATGGAAGGAAGCACACTAGATAAAATATATGTCAATGCCTAAAAGTGGGTTGTGTTCTTATGACTGGTCAGCTCCGACACCCCCTCCCACTCAGCCTACTGTTCTTGTAGACGTGAAACAAGGCCCCAAGTGGGGGAATATGTTTCTTCCAAATACACAAAAGAAATAAAATGTGAAATAAACAAAAACTTTTATCTCAGAAAATGATCACAATGCTGCTTAAAAATAAATAAATAAATAAATAAGGGCCAGGCATGGTGGTGCACGCCTTTAATCCCAGCACTTGGGAGGCAGAGGTAGGAGGATCCCCGTGAGTTCGAGGCCACCCTGAGTGAATTCCAGGTCAGCCTGAAATACAGTGAGACCCTACCTCAAAAACAAACAAACAACAAAAAAAAAACACTACCATTCCACAAACACACAAAATATCACAAATATGTAATTTTCTGGCCTATATTCCATGTCTGTGTGAGTTCTTTTTCTTTTTGTATCTTTGGTGTTCTCATAATTTTAAAGTATCACTGTATTTTCCCAGTGTTTCCTTTTTATAGAATAACATGTCATTTATGGAAAGAATAATGGTGCTGAGTTCCACTTCTCAACAGGAGGTTTATCAGAGTTACAATAAAGATAGTTCAAGCAACATATTTTTCACACAGGATATGCTCCAGTGGGAAGGGAGCAGGTTGAGAGGGGTGGAATGGCTGGCTGTGCATTGGTACTGAAATTCTCAAGCTTCTCGTGCCGTCTCATTACTCACAAGCATGATGGAAAGTGCCTCAGTGACTGAATCAGGAAATCTTAAATTTCAGTCAGCGTTTATCTGTTCAACAATTACTGAGAGTTTTCTCCTGGCTAGAAATATGTGGAACGTGGAAAATGATAGACACCTTCTATGACCTCATGGAGCTTAAAGTTTAGTTGACTAAAAGGTGTTAAACAGATAACCATCTTAAATTAAATTTCAGAACAAACGAACAAAAATTACATACAGTACACTTTGAGAGTCTTGGCTGTGTGGCCCTTGAGATATAACCTAACATCTATGTTTCAATTTCTTCACTTGAAAATTGGTATAAACGAGACATGGTAAATGACTCTAGTAAACATGGTGACAATTTTCTTGTGCTAAATATATATATATATATAAATAATTACCTTCAGTTAACAACGTTTTGGGGTTTTTTTAAGTATTCAAGTAATGTACATGTTCCATGTTAGCTAGTGTATATATATTCTGGCGGCACGACTATCAGAGAGATGAAAGGCATGATGTGTTCAACCAGCCCCACTGATTACTATATTAGATGTAGAACACATCGAAACAATCATGAATTGATGACTAGATACAAACTGTTCCAACTACCTGTTACTTGTTAAACAACTTCAAACTTCCATAGATTACTACAGAATGACAATTATGAATGACCCATTGGGAAGATTGTTATATACCTACCAGGGCAGTCACTGACTGGGATTCAGTTGGTGTCTGGGCTTGTCTGGGTGACTGTTTGAATACACTGCTAGGTGATGCTCAGTGAGCCCTTCTGTCCCTCCGTGTAGATATGTATCCTCCCTGCACAATCATGATGCTGGGCTTCCTACCTGGTTGATTAGGCTCTGAGACTGAGAGCTCCAAGAAACAGAAAAATAGCAATTGCAAACATCAGTGTGGTCTCCCTCGTGCTGTATATACCAAAGCAATCACTGAATCCTCCTGAACTCAATAGAAGGAGAAATAAACCTCATTTGTCGGTGAGAGGGATGTTAAGAATTTGCAGGCATCTGTAATCCGCAGCAAAAACGCTGGGAAAAACCAGCTGTAAGTGATCTCTTTTCTCCATTTGTCTTAGCCAGTACTCATCCATCCTTGGTTCTACAATATATTTAGTGTCAAATAATCTCCAGAATTCATATAAAATTTATAACAGGGAGAGGAAGCAAGGAGGGAAAAAAAAATCATTCCCCAAAGGCCTCCATTAGAGGAGTGATTGAAGAGAGAAGGTTGGAACAACCCCGTAGATCAACCCACAAGAGCCCCCTCATCCACAGGCCTGGAAATAAGCCTGTGCTAACAGTTCTCGTTCTCCTATTGGGGATGAAAAACTATTTTGTATTTCCATCTAATAATTGATTAGCAACTAGGAAAAATAAAACCCTAAAAGCTGGTTTTCTGACATTTACATCCCGAATGCGATCAAATGGTAGGTAAATTTAGAAGTCTTCAGGATTTTATTAAGATCAAATTTAGGTTCTAACATATTTTTGATTGCTATGCAAGATGTACAAAATTATGATTTATCCTAGAGGAAAAATATGTTCATATGATCATAATATGAATTCTGGAAAGCCATAATTCTAAATCTGAGAAACATTTATGTGACATGGGAAGAATTAGAAGGGCAATATCACCCTGGATTCCAGTTCTTCAACACCACTACTGTTGAAGAAATTGACAACGAAACGTGCCAGTGTGCGAACCAACACGTAGTAGATACACAGTAAACCCTTATTAAGTGAATAAAAATGGAATCAAATTCCTAAAAGCAATCATCTGAAAAATAAGGTTTGATCAAGAAAGAGGTAATTTCTGGGGAAATAGCACGCCCACATTTATTAAAGACCTACTACGTGCCAGGCATGGTTACAAATTACTGAGGTTAAAAAACAAAAGGACTTTTAGTCTTAGAGAAAATTGTGTCACTCAACAGTTACAGAAGAGAAAAGTTCAATACTTTATGGAAATCCAGAGCATGGGTGAATTTTTGGAGAATGAGCAGATGTAAATCAAGAGAAAACATCAGAGAAAGGAGGAAATCGTGTGCACATATGTTTGGAACAGGCAGGAAGGCTCACTTGAACTCACTTGTGATTTGGTCTAAGAAATGAATAAAAGTGATCTTGCAGTCAACCTTTCTAGGTCACCATCAGATCCATGAAAAGGCGCCTCAGCTTAGCTATGGAAGAGTCCCTCTGAAAATACTCCCTGAAGATGGGAGATTGGAGTAACTGAGAATTTTGTTGCTGTTTACTCTAGTCCAGTGATGTGCTGTTGGTCACAAACCCACAGGGTTATGTCTGGGGATATTTAAGATAGGCAATGTAATAAAATTGTCTTCAAACCATTTGTCTGGTCATACTCTGAAAATCAGAGTGAATCAAACGCAGGTGGGAGAACATTTGGGCATTGATCACAGCCATCTTCCTGTGGTGAATTGCCAAACTTTTGGAATGATTAAGTCAGGTATAATATTCTTTGACTGTTTCACCTAAACCAGGGACTCTCAAAAGTGTTTCTATAGCTGCCTTGAGAATGGAATTTAGACATGGGTCATGGTACCAGTCAACACACTATATATTTCTATTGACCTGTCTGGTCAGTTTCCTGGCTAGCTAAACTTTCTCTCTCTCTCTCTTTCTTCCTTTCTCTCTCCCCTCTCCTCTTTCACTCAAGTGAAAAATTTTGCTTCTGAGCATATATTTACTGTGAGAATGCATGTGAGAGCACAGGCCAATAGAAAATGTCAGGTTTTGTGGGACCTATTTTTCCCATATCTTTCCAGCTTCTTTTTTCTGGGTTTTTCTCTAAGCTCTATCAGCAACCTCTCACACTCAAGAGTTCAATAAAAAAAAAACCAAAACACTAGTTTGTACATGACACTCATCAGACAAAATGGCATTATCTGCTTGAGGCTGTAAGACTGAAGATAAGAGTGTTATCTGTGTGGCTGCGGACAGAAGAGGGCAAGTGGTGAGAGAGATGAAATGGCTTACAAGCCTCCCTTACAAAGTCAAATATGTATCCAAAGGCGATCGGAATGTACAGCTGACCCACGCTGTCCACATGCTTGGATCTGTGTTAGCTCTTTCAACAGTTATGTCTCGAGAACCTGTCTCAGCGAAGGCCCTGTGTTCGTTGTGAGAAATAAAATGGTGATCTGGATAAGCACATCCCTGTTTCTCATGTGTTGACGTTAGGCAACCTAGAGTTAGCAGTTACGAGTTCTGAGCTGCACTCTAATGGAGTCCCATTTTCACATTTGGTCTATGCTTTCAATCTAAGGTTAAATATTTTTACCTGTCAAGGACTTACTCTTAATCTATTTCATCTCTAAATTTCTCCTGTTAGTTTGGCTCTAAGTGATTTCTTTGTTTTTTTTATATTTCACAAATTTGAATCATATACACTGATGCATCAATATCACAAAACGACAAGAGTTTTGCAAATATCCATTTGTACCCTAGATAAAGATGTATGTTTACTGTGGATAATTTTTTTTTGAAAAAATTCTTAGTTTAAGTAAATCCCAGCTGATTCATATGAGCTTCATAAACGATAAACTAAAAGTGATTTCGTTGTGTTTCAGGTCAGAAGGCGGTTAGGAAGTATGACTAAGTATGTCCCCCATTCACTGCGGAGATAATGTTAGTGCCTGGTGTGACAAGTGATATTTTTCAACTGTGATTTTTTAAAAGTTGGCAATATGAAGAAATGACAAAAAGAGAGGGGAAAAAATCGACTGTTCATTCATCCTCTAAAGAACATATAAATCTGTCAGAGGAGAGCAACAGAACTCTTCTCTACCCTCCAGCTGAAATATTCCAGAAAGAGATTGACATTTTATTAAATCTTCAGTGTGATGCCTGGGAGAAAGTACTCTGTGGAATTTATGAAGAATTTGCCAGCAGGGTCAGGTTTAAGGAAGAGTTCCAGAACCTTATCCAGAATTATTACCAATAAAATTCTAAGCACAAAGTTGGAGTAAAAGGACAGAAGGACATGGAAGGCACACTAAATATTGAGATTTTTACAATGCAAAATATTCACTAATTCATCACAATGGCCCATCCACTACAGGAACCCTCAAGCCCCCAGGAAAAAAAAAAAAAAGACATAAAAGTTTTCTTCACTATTTACAGGCCAAGATGTTTTCAATCTCCTTTCCTTTTATGCCCAAATATCAAAGGAACTGATGTCTTTCCACACTGTGCTATCTCACAAACACTCAAAAAGAACAACAACAACAAAAGAATTCTATTTTCTTTAAAGTGGTGAACTCACCTCAGTCCTTTAATATTTGAGCAGAGAACATGCTTGGTTTTAATCCAAAGGTCAAATATTATTGAACATGCAGCAAAGTAAAGGTATATAAAAAATTTCATTTATCCAAACATTGTTCATCATAAAACTGTTTTCCACATCTATCAGTCAATTCAACTGGATATTTTACACTCTATCTCCGTCTCTGGAAATTGTACCAAATCAGTATTATTTTTTTAGCATAACTTTATGAATTTACATGTTAAATGTCTCTTCAAATGCCTTTCAATATTTGTATTGACTAATTACAGAAAGTTATCTAAACTTATAAGTTATGTACTTGAGCTATTAGATTGTGGTATTGGCTAATAGTTTCACTCTGGCTGCATGAGAGCTGAAATTGTCCTTCGACCACATTTGGCCCCTGTCTCCCATGGCTTTCATGCTGAAAAGCTTAGGAATGCTTCGAAGTAAGCTTTAGTTCCAGCCTTGCCTTCCCGTTTATTTAGGAAACCAAATCTGTGAGTCCTCCTTGCCAGAATCACCAGTACTAATTTTTCTGGCATGGTTTAAACTGGGTTTCCAATGAAAGAATGCAGTGGTGAAAATTTACTAAAAACAGCCTAACCCAAGGAGACCATGAACATTTCACTACCAGCCACGCGCCTGGCTGGCAGATTTGGTTCTCTTTAAGAAAAAGGCAGCCGGGCGTGGTGGCGCATGCCTTTAATCCTAGCACTTGGGAGGCAGAGGTAGGAGGATTGCCCTGAGTTCGAGGCCACGCTGAGACTACATAGTGAATTCCAGGTCAGCCTGTGCTAGAGTGAGACCCTACCTAGAAAAAGCAAAAAAAAAAAAAAAAAAAAAAAAAAAAAAAAAACCAGAAGAAGAAAAGAAAAAGGCAAATATTACCTCCCTAATATTTTTAGAAGCAACATTTCATTCTCCAGGAATACTGTCAAATGAAAATGTGCTTATTGCTGTACCTAATTGAAAAAACTCACATCTATTTTAAACAGAAAATAGATTTGTAAAAATTCCAAGAACTCAGAATGTACATTTCTGTTCCTGTTGGCTTTGCCTTGTTCATTCTCTCTTCATACCATCAACATTCACTAGTGCTAAAATGCAGTCTTTGCTACCCTACCACCACGTCTCAATTTCTTTAGAAAACCTTTAGTCCAACCCTGTTTTCTAACTTTACAGTTTTCGTATACTATATAATTCATTTTGAGTGCTGCAGGATATTTACTGCAACTATCACACACACACACACACACACACACACACACACACACACACATATATATATATATATATATATATATATATATATATATATATATATATGGTGGAGAAAAGAGTATGTGTAATAGTTGCTTAAATTCCTCAATGAACTCACTTAGCATCAGGTCATCAGGTACATTTCCTACTAGATAGAAGGGTGAAGGCCATAATACTCTTTTTGAAGTTCTTCAAAGAAAACCGGAAATAATTCTTTTATGAAACATGTCTAAACTGTCTTCAACCTAAAGAATAGGAAGAATAAGAGAGACACTCCCAGCCTACAGTTATGTGGATAAATAATCATCATGAATCTCATCCATTGACACCAATATTTACAATGGTCTCTGTGTGCCTACCAGTGGTTCATGTGCTTGAATCTTAGTTCTCATTGTAGGAGTGGTAGACACTTTTAGACCTGGGGGCTAATATGGAGTAAGTAGGTCATGAGGACCACTGGCCACAAAATAGATTAATGCAGTTGTTGTGAGATCGTGCTTAGTTCCTAAACAAAAATGTAGGTTGTTATAAAAAGAAGAAGACCACCTTAAGTTTTCTGGATTTCTGCTTTAAAATGTAATCTCTCCCTTTCACAGGTGTTCAGCCATGAGGCCATCCGCAGCAGTATGATGCAGTCAGATCTGCAGTAAAGGCTGAACCAATGGGAAATCACCTCCAAGACTGAGCTAGGTAACCCTCCTATCTTTATACATTATACAGTTGAAGTTATTTTAACAATGTAAAATGGCTTAATGCAATGTTGAAGACTGAGGGTTAGAGATAACTAATATTCCTGAGCATCACTCATATTCTATTAAACTGAAGTGGGTCTAATGAATAAAGATGAACTAGTTTAACTTTTGGTGTTAATTAAGTCAACAAGTATTTATAACACACTAGGCATTGGGATGTAAGTGTCCTACGGATGGTGCAGGTGGCTTCTGCTTTTTTCTTTTTCTTTTTTTTTCCTGATAAACAAGCAAGTTGGATAGTGACTACACGCATATTTCAGGAAATTTCAGTGACTGTTGACAGCAGTTGTTTCTTTTGGTAGTTTGAATCCTATGTCCCTTATAACTCATGTGTTTTGAGTGTCTGGTCCCCAGTTGGTGACAATTTGGGAGGTAAGCTTCGCTGGAGGTGGTGTGCTCCTAGAGGTAGGCGTTAGGATGTGAGAGCCAGCTCCCTCACGACAGAGTTTGCTTCACTTTCTTGCTTCTTATACCTGCTGTTGCAGAAAAAGATGTCCAGCTCTGTTCTACCATTCTTTTCCTGTCATCATGAACCTTGTCCTCAGGACGTTAAGCCAAAATAAACACTTCCTGCCATCAACTACTTTTGGTCAGGAGTTGCAGCCCAGCAATGCAACTACAATACTTTACTACCAAATTTTCAGGGTCATTTCAAATTCTGGGCATCCTTGTCCAATGCTGTGCATTTTGGGGAGAAAGTTGGGAGATCTTCTTAAGTCTTTTACTAGATATGTTTGAAATGGGAACTTCATGTAATATTAAAACTCAAAGCATTATTTCCGGTACTACATTTTCATGGATTTGCTGTGTGGTGAACTCTTCAAGCAGTACTTCAGATTTTGGAAATAATTCCAAAGAAACGAAAGAAAGAAAGAGAGAAAGAAAGAAAGAGAGAAAGAAAGGAAGGATGGATCACTCTTGTGTGTTTTCTAAAGAACAAACATAATACTTCATGATAGTTTAGAAAGAAGAGAAAGAGAACTGATGAAAATGAGTTTATATAAACATATATACATGCATGCATATTAATGCACTGGGAGATAGATACTCTTTAGAAAGAAATAAATAGGCCCTGGAGGGTGTACATGGGGAGAGAATCTGTTTTGCTTTTTTATACGGTAGTGAGATCCGAGTAGATAAACCACCCCCTCACATGTCAGTCAAGGCCCAGGCAAAACCACAGAGGAATTGGGGAGATGAGCAAGAGGGCTGCTTCCATGGTGAGCCTGACAATCAGTGGCAGGGTGAAGGAGGCAGACATTGAGGATACTCAACACCTACCAAAGCAGAGACTCCTAAGAGCTCATCACTGAAGTGGATTGAAAGCACACCCACAATGGCTCAGGGAATTTTGCAGAAGAGGAGATGGAAAGACTGTAAGTGCCACAAGTTGGGACATCATACCCAGAGACATTACCTCCCCCCGCCCCAATAATTGACAGCTGCTCCCATAAGGCATAACCCACAACCTCATGGGAACTACCTGCAACCCCACTGAGGAGGGAGCCCTGTAGAATAGCAGCAGGCATGAGAGAAAAGATGGAACCAACACATTATGTATCCATACAAAGTATGCTTTTAATAAGAAAAAAAATGAAACCAAAGAAAAAAAGAGACAAATAAGCAAAAGCAATATTACAATGACCTTAAAATTAAAATAAAACTGAACTTAGCAATCAAATATGCAAGTACACAAAGCCAAGTAAATCTCTCACAAAGGAAAAACATGTTATAGTTTGATGAGAAATGTGGAAGAGCTAAAAGTCTTACAATTCTATCATTTTACCACAATGTTAAATTATGCATTTGAAATTTCTCAGAATGACTGAACTAACATTTAAAATAAAAACTAAGAAATCCAGGCACAATAATAAACTCTAAAAGCTTCCAGAAAATAAGATAAAATCAAATACAAAAACACTTAGGAAAGAAAGAAGGAAGGAAAGAAGGAAAGAAAAAAGGACGGAAAGAAGGAAATCACAATAACATTTAGAACTCTTATCCACTATATCAGATGCTAAATGATAAAGAATTCTGACTTCCATTTCTCAAAGAAAATTATTTCCAACCCAGCATAATATTCTCTCTTAAATTGTCAATCATATGGAAAGATAGAATAGTGATATTTTTTTCAGAAATATGACTAGGACTGGAATGTTGCTTGATGGTGCAGAACTTGCTTAGTAAGCCACAAGGCTTTCGGGTTCAACCTCCAGAAAGAAAGAGCAAGATATGGGGAGGGAGACAAAGAGGGAGAAAGAGTAAGGGGAAAGAAGGAAGGAAGGAAAAGAAGAAAGAGAAAGAGAAGGACAGGAAGAAAAGAGAAAAGAGAGAGGGAAGGAAGGAAGGAAGAAGAGAAAGGGATGAGGGAAGGGCCTGAAAAGGAAAATGAAAAAAAGGACATATAGTGATTTGAAAGTTCGTTATTCATTTCCTCCTCCTGTGAGGACATATTTCAGTGAAATACATGAAGAAGGTTAGGAAACACAGGCTTCATGGGAGATTTTTTTTTTCAAGAAGTCAAGGCAGCAGGCTTAGAAAACAATAATCAGTCTTAGAACATGAGGCATTGGGAGAGGACTGTTTCCTCAAGAATACTAAGTGAAACTGGAGATTATTTGATGTCTTAGAATATATGATGGAAATTAATATTAGATATTTGACAAGTCTATTGAAGCATTTATGCAGGATTCTTCATAGAGGTAGGGGTATCATTCAGTGACAGAATACTTCTCCAGCATACCAAAGGCCAGCTGCTTGATCCCCAGTGACACACACACACACACACACACACACACATCATATATATATGGAAAATTAAGCAAATAGAAAAGTAACATCCAGCTCTAGGACAACAAACTGCAGGTATAATATTAATATAACAGTATTATAGTCTACTCTTTGTCTCAATTATGACCAAAATTTATATAATCACAATGTAAACAAGGACGTTTGATTTCACCCAAAGGTGTAAACAGCATTTTTTGAAGGAAAAATAATGATAGCAGCCCAAAATTCAACCATAATAGTTTAATAGTCTGGTACTTAAACAGTTGTGTATGAACATTTAACATATAGAAATAAGAGACAGAATTTAGAAAATGTCAACCATGAATAGAGCTGTGTGCAGGGAGGCATGGAGAGAGGTGGAGAAGGCAAGGAAGGGTTGACGGTTAATGTCCTTTGGCATTACTGTATTTGAAATTTTCTACTTGTACCAATTTAATTATTTCATTCAATATAAAATATACTTAGATGTCCTAAGAAGTGAGCATAGTTGAGGTGGAACAAAAGATACAATCAAGGGCTGGAGATATGGCTCAACAATTAAGCTGCTTGCCCTCAAAGCCAAAGCACCCAGGTTCGATTCCCCAGGACCCACGTAAGCCAGATACACAAGGTGGCACATTCATCTAGAGCTCTGGTATGGCCATTCTGTTTCTTTCTTTCTTTCTTTCTTTCTTTCTTTCTTTCTTTCTTTCTTTCTTTCTTTCTCTCTCTCTCTCTCTCTCTCTCTCTCTCTCTCTCTCTCTCTCTCTCTCTCAAATAAATAAATAAATAAAAATAAAATATTTTAAGAAGGATACAATCAAAAACACAATTGTAAGAGCCACAGGTTGGGAATTCATGCCCAGAGGCATTGCCTCCCCCCCAACAAATGACAGCTGCTCCCACAATGCATAACCCACAACCCATGGGGAACACCTGGAACCCCACTGAGGAGGGCCCCCAGCGGAATGGGGGCAGGGATGAGGGAAAGGATGGGACCCACACAGGATGCATCCATACTAAGTATGTTCATAATTGATAAATAAAAATCAAAAAAGAAAAAACAACAATTTAAAAAGAAATTTTATGCATAAAAATATAGAGAACAAGGAAAATTTCATCCTTAAGTAAATTATGATATTTTTTAATTAACAAGTTTCTTTCAACATAAAATCTCATGTAACTAGGCCCAAACAAGACATGTTCCCTTATGGACCTTTCAAGGCAAGGGCTCTGGTTTGGTAACTTAAAATTCAAATATATTCATGTTTTAGATCTGAAAGCAAATGAAATAAATTCTCAGTCACACTTGAAAGTGTTCAAGGCTAAAATATAAGCTTGAATTGTTCTGACAATCCAAAGATGACTCAGGATTAAACGGGACAGAATAAGCCATAATTATGTTCAGTGATCAAAGGTATTCTGGATCCCTGTGGGGAAGTCGATAGACAGAATGAGAAATTAGCTATAACATTCCTGAGGAGGGTAAACAAATAAACAAATCTTGCATTAAAACTGAAAGAATGGGAAAAGATTTGCATGATCATCCCCTGAGATATTTGGCTAAAAAAAAAAAAAAGTGTCTTATAATTTCTTAGTAATAGGAAGAGTCTTGTGTTTAGCATAAGAAACCTGCAGAAAGATACTCTATTTCCAACTAAAAATATTTTCAACTTTTTACACAAAACTAATTTTTAAAAAGCTATGAGATGTTGCATAATTTTCCTCTGTCATTTTGCCCATATTCTCTATCTTCTTTAGCAGTATGTAATATGAGTTGGTTTTGTTATTACCATGAATTAAACATAAATTATACAGAAAAATCCAGAAACAGACAAGAATATACTGAGAAAATACTGGAATTTTACTCTGCTGTCAAAGTATTATTATTCAATTGTGACATTTTTTTGTGATATTTGAGTATTTATTGAATTATGAAAAAATATCTCCCAGATACCCAGGATGGAAAAAAACAGGTGTTAATACAAAATCATAAAAATCACAAAAGTAGGGCTGGAGAGATGGCTTATCTGTTAAGGCATTTGCCTGCAAAGCCAAAGGACCCAGGTTCGATTCCCCAGGATCCATATTAGCCAGATGCACAAGGGGGCACATGCATCTGGAGTTCGTTAGCAGTACCTGGAGGCCCTGGCACACCCATTCTCTCTTTCTCTTTTTTTTTCTCTTTCTTTCTCTCCCTCTCCCTCTTTCTCTGTCAAATAAATAAATAAAAATAAAAAAAAGAATGAAGTAATCTGGGCTTGGTGGTGCGTACCTTTAATCCCAGTTCTTGGGAGGTAGAGGTAGGAGGATTGCTATGAGTTCAATGCCACCCTGAGACTACATAGTGAACAGCAGGTCAGCCTGAGCTAGAGTGAAACACTACCTCGAAAAACCAAAAATAAATAAATTAATTAAAAAAAAAAACTGTAGCTAGGCATAGTGGTACATGCCTTTAAGCCCAGCACTCAGAAGGCAGAGGTAGGAGGATTACTGTGAGTTTGAGTTCATCCTAGGCTAGAGTAAGACTCTACCTCAAAATAAACAAACAAAGCCAGGCATGGTGGTGCACGTCTTTAATCCCAGCACTCAGGAGGCAGCAGTAGGAGCATCTTGGTAAATTCAATGCCACCCTGAAACTACAGAGTGAATTCCAAGTCAACTGGAGCCAGAGGAGACCCTACCTTGAAAAACTAAAATGAACAAAAATAATTACAAAACTTTAAAAATTGATTACAGCTAGTCATTCACTTATTTCTGCTCAATCATCACAAAAATTGCTTCTACAAGGTGGTAGTCTTTGTTCTTTTATTTGCTTCTTGGACCAGTGGCGCATCAGCTATGAAAGATAAACATTATATCTCTTCCAAAGGTGACAGCAGGATAGATTTGAAATGCTAGAGAAATGTCAGTTTCCAAAGTTCATTTATTCTCATAAATAAGAGGTTGTTTGACCATCTAAGCTATACTTACTTCGCATAAGAACGTGAGAAACTCAACCCAGCAGCCTGCATTACAGATCTGGCTGTGGAGTGGAGTCTCCCTCTTTCTCACAATGCTGAAATGAGGGTTAAACGGGTCATCCACAGCTGATGCAGCACATTGGAAACTGTAGCATATATCACTTAGTCCTTATCACAACTGATGATGTAATGAGCGCCATTTTATGGTGAGGAAAGCGTGATCTAGAATGTCTAAAAATCCTATTCGGAGGCGAGAGTGAGCACGTGGAAGTAATCCTGATTCCCAGTTTCATTCTCTCTCCTTATACATTACGTTATCTCAAGGCTATTCATGTTTTACAAACAATATCTTTGGAGATGGTACATTGCCCAAGAGTGAAGTGATCCTGTTTAAACAGCCAGCGCTGTGGTTAAGCCAGTGGATGCCTGGAGTCAGTAGAACTCTTCTTGCAAGCAGGAAGGAAAGTGACTATTTCCCCCAAACTCTTTCAGCCCTGTATATCTACCTATGCCAGTGGCTTTTCTTTAACTCTTTATATTTTTTAAATATTTTGTTTATTTTTATTTATTTATTTGCGAGCAACAGACAGAGAAAGAGGCAGAGAGAGAGAGAGAGAGAGAGAGAATGGGTGCGCCAGGGCTTCCAGCCACTGCAAACGAACTCCAGACGCGTGTGCCCCCTTGTGCATCTGGCTAACGTGGGTCCTGGGGAATCGAGCCTCGAACCAGGGTCCTTAGGCTTCACAGGCAAGCGCTTAACCGCTAAGCCATCTCTCCAGCCCTAACTCTTTATATTTTTAGAAATAACCTCTTATTTTTCCTTTAACAGTGAAACCCACAAGATACTGTCCAAAATCAAACCCAGCAGCTGTTGCCAAGAAAATATCTTGCGTTTGCGTCTAATGCAGGTTGTTTGATGCTCGAGTGCTGCAGAAATGGAAGGTGATTCCTGTGTGGGAAAGCTCCTGTATCTGTCAAAATATGTTAGACATTGCTTCACTAGCAAGCTGCTTCAATTATCACAGTAAGTCCTTAGCTATTTGCAAATGCTTTGGAAGTGTCAAGTAGAGAAGCCGACACAATTTGGGAAAATTACTATACTATTTCAGTATCTTGAAATATAGCTGCTTTTTATTTCAGCTTGAGTTTTTTTTAATTATTATTATTATTAAAGCACAGAAATATGTTATTGTAGCTGGGTGAGATAGATGGACATAACCAATTCCATGAATTCTCAAGAAAAAAAAAGTGGTCATCATGCTGTCATGATGGAACTCTGTCCCCCTGAGCAGTTTATCTTTGATTTGACTCACAAAATAAACAGCATTACATACCAGTTTACATTCAAAATGAATTTCCTCTTACATACTTCCTTCCTATCCAACCAGCTCTGCCAGACTGATGGTTGGGGTGCTCATCTCCTCCCTTGCCCAGTGCAATGACTTTGTTCCTGTGACTACGTGAACGTGTTACACTCTGCAAAGCGAATAAGCCCATTAGGAGCAAAGAGCACTAGCAGAAGTGTGTTCTGAAAACGGTCTACCTTTGCCTCCAGTGTTGATCCTGGCCTTTTGAAGTCACTCCAGAGTTTAATGCCTCAATTTCTCTACCTCTAATGGTGATCATATATATGCATGTTCTTTCTGAAAGTTACATAGAAGCAGAAAAACAAACTATATAATATGTTCCCTAAATCCCTGTAGGAGAAAATGATTTTTGCAAATCATTAACCAAAAAAACACAATAGGCTTCATTTGCTTCAATTCAATATTCACAGTTTAGATTTAAATGGACTAAAAGAAGATGTAGGGAGACGATTAACGATCAAATGCCAGGTGCCCATCAAGTCATGGTGTGTTTTGAGTGGCCCTAAGAACTGAAGCCCTTGGCAAATATCCACATAGCATTACATTCCTTGTGATTTCTTTCATTGAGTTGTTATTCCAGCCTATCTGTGTACCTTATGCTGCCACGCCACCCTGTAAACCATGCCTGTTGTATGCAGTGTCTGCATTCGGAAGTGTCCCCAGGTGCGTCCTGTGAGGCTTGCTTCTAATCTAGATGGCTGAATGAATGCATAGCTCTTTGGGATGTAGCCGGGGTTTTAAGGTAGTGAAAGCAGATACTAGTTTTTATATTCTTCTTGTATCCCCTTCCAACACCTCACACAATGCTTGGCACTCAATCAATGCTTGCTGAAAGGAAATTAAATACTAAGAAGAGATTGGATTGTGAGTATAGAGGGGACAGACACAGTTTCAGTGTGTTTGGGACATAGGATCTAAACCAAGAAAATTGCTTTTGTGTGCATCCAATTTCTGTGTGTGAAACTACAGATTGACTTATAGACAACTTAGTTACAAAATGCAACTCCAAAAGAGATTGTTTTGGCTTGTTTTCCATTAGGCTAAAAAAAAAAAAAAAAAAAAAAAAAAAAAAAGAACAAAACACTAAGACTCCTATGACAGTTCCTGGCCATAGAGATTTCAGAGGGAAAAAAAAAAAAAAAAAAAAAAAAAAGACTTGTGACACAGTGTCTTCCTGTGAGTCCTAAATCCCCCATGTGTGTCATAGCTGCACCTTCAAAGGCCCTTCCACCCCTACTGTTGTGACTTCCTTTTAGTGCTAATCACACTATCATCCATCCAAAATATTAAAAAGAAAAAGAAAAGCAGACACAGAGTCCAGGGTTGCTAATCTATATAACAGTCCTAAACAAAGCAAAAAACAGTTAATACCATTTCTTGTTAAATTGAACCCTCCCTCATGGGAGTGATAAAAGGTGATAAGATCTATAGCAGGGAATCCATTTAATACACCACTATTCACACTAATCTTTCCTGTGGTTCCTGGAACAAAGAACTCTGGCATGGGGAATGCAGGGGTCCTGCTTTTTATTCCCTAACTCTCCTGCTCTTACTGGGCAAAGTGAAAGCTGTTAATCTAATCCGCTGTCCCTGTATTCAGAACTATGGCATCTTAAAGCAATTGGTGGTCTGACCAATGAGCTATTAAAGAACAAATCGTCTTTGGAGCTTTAGAATCTCCTCACATGGACAGAGCAACCACAAAGAAGGCACCAGAAAAAAGGTAGCCTGGGAGGACTTCTATTTTAAACCTGAAACCAAGACTTGAATCTAAATATATCTTTAAAGAGTTGTAATACATTTAGAAGAGAATGTTATCTCATCAATCTATATCAATTAACATGCCTCGAAAACATTTTTAAAAATTGACAATAAATTATTTTACTAAAGTGGAGTCAAAGCTTCTCCTCTAAAATTGAATATTAACCAATATATACAAAATAATTTAATTAAAGAATATTTGTTAGTTTTCTATGCAGAAAATATCAGCTATTCTGCCAGCTTTATAGTGACATAACTTCATTATCTGCACCTTTAAAGTTCTCAGAAAAGCATCGCATCTACGTTGAACAGTGCTGAATGGACTGATAAAACTCCTGTGAGCACAGAGAGATGGGATGTTACACAGTTTACCTTGGTCTGCCTTTAGCTCCTACATAGTCATTTATTGCCCATCTAGCATCCTTGTGACTATCATTTGATCAGGTATGACCTTTGTGGAATGTTCAAACAAACACCCCAGCTTCTACCAACCCAAGAGATAAGAAGGTGGTCAGATAACATCTGAAGCCTATGGTGGAGACCGCCTGATGGCGAGCTAGTGTCTTTAAAAAGTGCCTTGATTTATGACTTTCTTTTGTTCTATAAGTATAAAGCCTTCATGAAATTGTTAACACATTAGAACATGGAATTGGGGTAACCTAAATATGTGTGCCTGAGCCATAGTCACTGGTGTCTCTTCCACCTTTGAGGTGAGAGTTGTGTCTTTTGTTTTGACAGGTTCCTGGCCATGCATAACAGAGAGACCTTGAAAATCACAGGAGCACAAAGAAGAGAGAGAGAAAGCAATGATATTGCATCCATTACCTAGTGAAAAACACTCTCAGAAAATACAGCTTTAGGTGGAAGCCGTGACTCCAGCCCCAAAAACACCATCAGCTGCTCCGGTACCGGCCACAGCGGCTTCAGGGCAGCGAATCCAGCAGCGGAGGCTCCAGCGGCTTCAGCGGCAGAGGCGGATCCCGCAGCGGCAGCACCAGCGGATCAGAGGCGGAGGACCCTGCAGCAGCAGCTCCAGCGGATCAGCGGGGGCAGACCCAGCAGCGGCATCTCCAGTGGCGGATCCAGCAGCAGTTGTCCCAGCAGCGGCAGCTCCAGCGGCAGCAGCGGGGATCCAGCATCAGGGGCGCCAATCTGCAGGGCCACAGTTGCCAGGCTTGGTTTGCCCCACAGGAAAAGCCAGTACCCAGTTCCAGAAAGCAGAACAGCGGCCCAACATCCCAGCCAGCAACTTGACTGAGACCAAAAGCATCCAAAGAGGTAACTGGGATTGAACCAGGGAAGGGTCTCACCTGGTCACAAGCTGACTTGGATCCCTCAACAGACCAGAAATCTTAACTTCTTTGTTGATAGAGGATCTGGTTTTTATAATACCTAATCTTGCATAAATGCTCGGTGCTGTTCTTGACTGAATGTGTATAGGGTTTAGTTAAATTTTAGAATATACCTGTATTTTATTCCACTCAACCTATTTGAATACCCCCATAGCAGGCAAACTTAACCCCTAGGACCACGTGTCTAGATACTCTGAGAGTGGTAAGAGCCACACCTAACATCTTAATCTCCTACATAAAAGATATACAATATCAGATCAATAGATAGGATACCCAGCTAACTGGAAAATCTAAGCAGTAACTTAATCCAAGATGCAAAAATATATACATTATAACACAAGAAACACCAAAAACCAAGGCAATATAAATCCACCAAAAAGCATCAATGCTTCAGAAATGACCTCTAGTGAAAACGAGTTAGAGAAAATGCCTGAGAAAGATTTCAAAAGAATGATTGTAAATATGTTCAATGAACTCAAAGAAGAAATCAAAGGAATCAGAGAAGATACAGGACACCAATTTAACGAAATAAAGAAATCAATACAAGACATAAATAAGGAAATAGAAATAATGAAGAAAAACCAGTCAGAACTACTAGCAATGAAGAACACAGTTAATGAAATAAAAAACTCTGTAGAAAATCTCACCAGTAGAATGGATGAAGGAGAGGACAGAATATCTAAGCTAGAAGACCAGGTGGCAGATCTAATACAATCCAAAAAAGAGAAAGACAAACTAATAGAAAAGTATGAATGGGAATTTCAAGATATTCGGGACACTATGAAAAGATCAAATATAAGAATTCAGGGTATAGTAGAAGGAGAAGAATTTCAATCCAAAGGTATAGTAGGCATCTTCAATAAAATCATAGAAGAAAACTTCCCCCAAATTGGGAAAGAGGTGCCAATGCAGATACAGGAAGCATTTAGAACACCAGCCAGACAAAACCTGGAAAGAACCTCTCCTCGCCATATTATAATCAAACTACCAAACACACAATCCAAAGAAAAAATATTGAAAGCAGTTAGAGAGAAAAATCAAGTTACCTACAAAGGCAAGCCCATCAGGATCACAGCAGATTACTCAACACAAACTTTCAAAGCCAGAAGGGCTTGGAGTGAAGTATTCCAAACTCTGAAAGATAACAACTGTCAACCAAGACTACTTTATCCTGCAAAACTATCCATTCAAATAGATGGAGAAATAAGGACATTCCATGACAAAAGCAGGCTAAAGGAGTATTTGAAGACAAAACCAGCTCTACACAAAATACTTGAAAGAATCCTCCATGCCGAAGAGAAAGAAAAACACACATATAAGGAACCTGGAAAACAGCAAACAACACTCAAATACTAGTTAATATAAGAGAGCAAAGGTAGAACCAGAACCACAAAAAAAAAAAAAAAATGGCAAGCATAAATACACATCTTTCAATAATATCTCTTAATATCAATGGCCTCAATGCTCCAACCAAAAGACATAGATTTGCAGACTGGGTTAAAAAGCAGGACCCTACAATTTGTTGTCTCCAAGAAACTCACCTTTCTACAAAGGATGGACATTATCTTAGGGTGAAAGGTTGGAAAACGGTGTTTCAAGCAAATGGACCCAGAAAGCAAGCAGGGGTTGCTATCCTAATAGCTGACAAGGCAGACTTCACTCCAACATTAGTCAAGAAAGATAAGGAAGGTCACTTTATATTGATTAAGGGCACACTCCAACAGGAGGACATTACAATCCTAAACATATATGCACCTAACATGGGGGCTCCCAAATTCATCAAACAAACACTGTTAGAACTAAGGTCACAGATAACACCAAACACAGTGGTAGTTGGTGACTTTAACACCCCACTCTCATCAATTGACAGGTCATCCCGGGAAAAAATAAACAGAGAGGCATCTGGACTAAATGAGGTCATAGAAGGAATGGACCTAACAGACATATACAGGACATTTCATCCAAATGCTGCAGAATATACATTCTTTTCAGCAGCACATGGATCATTCTCTAAAATAGACCATATATTAGGACACAAAGCAAATCTTAACAAATTCAGGAAAATTGAAATAATTCCTTGCATTCTATCTGACCACAATGGAATCAAACTACAAATCAATAGCAAGAAAGGATATAGAGCATACACAAAATCATGGAAACTAAACAATACACTACTAAATGATGAATGGGTCAATGAAGAAATCAAGAAGGAAATCAAAAAATTTATAGAGTCAAACAATAATGAGAACACAACATACCAAAATCTCTGGGACACAATGAAGGCAGTTCTAAGAGGTAAATTTATAGCTTTAAGTGCCTATATTAAGAAATTAGAAAGGTCGCAAATAAATGACCTAATGCTTCACCTTAAAGCCTTGGAAAAAGAAGAACAAGGCAAACCAAAAATCAGTAGACGGGAAGAAATAATAAAGATTAGGGCAGAAATTAATGAAATAGAAACCAAAAAAACAATACAAAGAATTAATGAAACAAAGAGCTGGTTCTTTGAAAGGATAAACAAGATTGATAAACCCTTAGCAAATCTGACCAAAAGAAAGAGAGAAGAGACACAAATTAATAAAATTAGAGATGAAAAAGGTAACATCACGACAGATGCCAGAGAAATTCAAAAAATCATAGGGACATATTATAAAAACATATACTCCACAAAGTATGAAAATCTGAAAGAAATGGATGATTTCCTTGATTTATATGACCTACCTAAATTAAATCAAGATGAGATTAATCACTTAAATAGACCTATAACAAGCATGGAGATCCTAACAGTTATCAAAAATCTCCCAACTAAAAAAAGCCCAGGCCCAGATGGATTCACTGCTGAATTTTACCAGACCTTCAGGGAAGAGCTAACACCATTGCTTCTTAAGCTTTTCCATGAAATAGAAAAAGAAGGAATTCTACCAAACTCCTTCTATGAAGCCAGCATCACTCTGATACCAAAACCAGGCAAAGATAGAACAAAAAAGGAAAATTACAGACCAATCTCCCTCATGAACATAGATGCAAAAATTCTCAACAAAATATTGGCAAACAGAATACAAGAATACATTAGAAAGATCATTCACCCTGACCAAGTAGGCTTTATCCCAGAGATGCAGGGATGGTTCAACATACGCAAATCTATAAATGTTATACATTATATAAATGGGTTGAAGGACAAAAATCACATGATCATCTCATTAGACGCAGAGAAAGCATTCGACAAAATCCAACATCCCTTCATGATAAAAGTCCTACAGAGACTGGGAATAGAAGGAACATATCTCAATATAATAAAGGCTATTTATGATAAGCCTACAGCCAACATATTACTAAATGGGGAAAAACTGAATGCTTTTCCACTAAAATCAGGAACAAGACAAGGGTGTCCACTGTCCCCACTTTTATTTAATATAGTTCTGGAAGTCTTAGCCATAGCAATAAGGCAAGAGACATGCATAAAAGGGATACAAATCGGAAAGGAAGAGGTCAAGTTATCATTATTTGCAGATGACATGATTCTATATATAAAGGACCCTAAAGACTCTACTAGCAAACTGTTAGAGCTGATAAAAACCTACAGTCATGTAGCAGGATACAAAATAAATACACAGAAATCAGTAGCCTTCATATATGCTAACAACAAACACACAGAGGATGAGATCAGAGAATCACTCCCATTCACAATTGCATCAAAAAAAAATAAAGTACCTTGGAATAAACCTTACTAAGGAAGTAAAGAATCTATACAATGAGAACTTTAAAACACTCAAGCGAGAAATTGCAGAAGACACTAGGAAGTGGAAAAACATCCCTTGTTCCTGGATTGGAAGAATCAATATTGTGAAAATGGCAATCTTACCAAAAGCAATCTACACATTTAACGCAATCCCCATCAAAATTCCAAAGGCATTCTTCACGGAAATAGAAAAAACAATCCAAAAATTCATTTGGAATCACAAAAAACCTCGAATATCTAAAATAATACTGAGCAACAAAAATAAGGCTGGTGGTATCACCATACCTGATTTTAACCTATACTACAGAGCCATAGTAACAAAAACAGCATGGTACTGGCACAAAAGCAGACTCGTAGATCAATGGAACAGAATAGAGGACCCAAATGTAACCCCATGTAGTTATAGCCACCTGATATTTGATAAAAATGCCAAAAATACTCATTGGAGAAAAGACAGCCTCTTCAGCAAATGGTGTTGGGAAAACTGGATATATATCTGTAGAAGGATGAAAATAGATTCTTCTCTTTCTCCGTGCACAAGAATTAAGTCCAAATGGATTAAGGACCTTAACATCAGACCTGAAACTCTGAAACTGCTAGAGGAAAAAGTAGGGGAAACCCTTCAACATATTGGTCTTGGCAAAGACTTTCTGAATACAACCCCAATTGCTCAGGCAATAAAACCACAGATTAACCACTGGGACCTCATGAAAATACAAAGATTTTGCACTGCAAAGGACACGGTGAAGAAAGCAAAGAGGCAACCTACAGAATGGGAAAAAATCTTCACCAGCTATACATCTGATAGAGGATTAATATCTAAGATATACAAAGAACTCAAGAAGTTAAATAATAAGGAATCAAACAAACCAATCAAAAAATGGGAAATGGAGCTAAATAGAGAATTCTCAAAGGAAGAAATACGAATGGCATATACGCATCTAAAAAAATGTTCTACATCCCTAGTCATCAGGGAAATGCAGATTAAGACTACATTGAGATTCCATCTCACTCCTGTCAGATTGGCTACCATCATGAAAACAAATGATCATAAATGTTGGCGGGGATGTGGAAAAAGAGGAACCCTTCTACATTGTTGGTGGGAATGCAATCTGGTCCAGCCATTGTGGAAATCAGTGTGGAGGTTCCTAAAACAGCTAAAGATTGATCTACCATATGACCCAGCTATAGCTCTCCTAGGCATATATCCTAAGGACTCATCTCATTACCTTAGAGATACTTGCTCAACCATGTTTATTGCTGCTCAATTTATAATAGCTGGGAAATGGAACCAGCCTAGATGTCCCTCAACTGATGAGTGGATAATGAAGATGTGGCACATTTATACAATGGAGTTTTACTCAGCAGTAAAGAGAAATGAAGTTATGAAATTTGCAGAAAAGTGGATGGATCTGGAAAGAATTATACTAAGTGAGGTAACCCAGGCCCAGAAAGCCAAGCGCCACATGTTCTCCCTCATATGTGGATCTTAGCTAGAGATGATTGGGCTTCTGTGTGAGAAGGAAAAAACTCAGTAGCAGAGGCCAGTAAGTTAAAAAAGGAGATAGAAAGGGAAGAGAAAGAAAGGGAGGAGGGCTTTTATTAGGTTGGTATTGTATATATATAAGTAGAAAGATTGAGATGGGGAGGGGATATGATGGAGAATGGAATTTCAAAGGGGAAAGGGGGGAGGGTAATACCATGGGATTTTTTTTGTTATCATGGAAAATATTAATAAAAATGGAGAAAAAAATAAAATAAAATAAAATAAAATAAAAAATATTAAAAAAAAAAAAAAAAAAAAAGAAAATACAGCTTTACACAGCTTCATAACAGACTGTCCTGTCTGAGGTAATAACATTCATTTATCAGAAAAATAGAAAGAAAATAAAACTAAACAAAGTAAATTAGGCTAAGGTATATAATGACTACTAGTAGACTACGGCTTAATGAGGCTATGAAGATTTATAGTGGACTGATCACATAATTTAAAGGGATAACTTTGTTGGGTTTTTCTTGTTGCTGTTATTTGTTTTGTTTTGTTTTGTTTTGTTTAAGTAGGGTCTCACTCTAGCCCAGGTTGACCTGGAATTCACTATGTAGTCTCAGGCTATCCTTGAACTCACTACGATCCTACTACCTCTGCCTCCCAAGAGCTGGGATTAAAGATGTGCACCACCACACCCAGCCAAAAGGGATAACTTTTTTAAAAACCTACGAACATTTTTTTTCAGGGTTTGTAGTTGATTTGATTGTAGGAAGGACTAAAGATAACCCAGAACTGTGGGCATGAAGTTTTAGGATGCACATATGGAGATGCCCTTTTTTAGAACACCAAATAACACACGTGCTAATGTCTAGAATGTAAATAGATGTTGAAGGAGGATCACATCTCCAAGAAAAACGATTGAGGAAGAAAAGGAAGAAAAAGTATGAGAAAAAGAAGAGGAAAAAGGAAAAGAGATAGAAATTAAAACCGTATCTACAAGCTTGGATATTGCTCACCTGGACATAACAACATTAAGACAGGAATTGTAATGAACGGAGAGGGCAGAGCTAAAGATCTGGACTCCACACACGACTAATTGCCCTCTTCCTTCCTCAGCACTTACACTCACACCCCTTGATAGTCACTGCTCAAAATTAACATGTTTCTGTGGAACCCTGGACACACATTGGTGAGATACATCGAGGGCTGAAAAATTGCTCAGTGGTTAAAGGTGCATGATTGCAAACCTGAACTGGCTGGGTCTGATTCCCCAGGACCCATGTAAAGCCAGATGCACAAAGTGGTGCACGCATCTGGAGTTCCTTTGCAGTGGCAAGAGACCCTGATGTATCCATTCTCTCCTCTTTCTCCCCTTCCCTCCTTCCCTCACTCTCTCCCTCTCCTTCCCTGTCTTCCTCCATCCTTTACAGCTTGCAAATAAATAAAACATTTCTTTCTTTCTTTTTAAAAAGAGACTTTTGGGCTGGAGAGATGGCTTAGCAGTTAAGCGCTTGCCTGTGAAGCCTAAGGACCCCGGTTCAAGGCTCGATTCCCCAGGACCCACGTTAGCCAGATGCACAAGGGTGCGCACGCGTCTGGAGTTCGTTTGCAGTGGCTGGAAGCCCTGGCACGCCCATTCTCTCTCTCTCTCTCTCTCTCTCTCTCTCTCTCTCTCTCTGCCTCTTTCTCTGTCTGTCACTCTCAAATAAATAAATAAAAATAAACAAAAAAATTTTTTAAAGAGACTTTTTCTGGACTTAGAGAGTGACCCTAGGCACCTTCCTCTTCTAACCCCTATTCCTTATATATCCCTAATCAAAGCACATGCATATATTTCAAAACAGAGAGAGAGAGAGATCTGAATGTTCACAGCCTCAAAGAATTTTTAGTATGCTGAGGAGGACAGACATAAGCAGAACATTGCTATCAGACCCCAGACACATGATGTAGCAGGAGAGGGTTGGGAACATTATCTGGAAGAAATGAATGTGAATTAAATGTAAAGGATGAGTAAGATCCCCAATCATGAAGAGTCGTTATGCGGTTCATGTGGGCAGCACTGCCCAGACAAAGAACTACCATAATAAAGGATCCAAGCACAATATACTGAAAGTGCTTTTTGGGTGAGTAGGTGCGTAGAGCAGAGAAGGCTGGGAGCCGTTTATTATTACTGGAGTCAAGTCAGAAAGTCAAAGCATAGATGAGACATCAGGCAATAATGACAGACAGCTTCCTATCGTCTGTCAAATTTAAAGTGTGTTTGCTGAAATAATTCTATCACTTCAGCATGGCCCAGGATGAATCAGGGAAAGCAAGGGGCTTTGTTAACCCACCTGGGCTTCTGGTTCGGTTCAGGAGAGAAACTGTGGGAAAGCAAAGCACAAGTCTTTTGCTGCTCAGCTCATTTTGCTGTTGCTGGCTCATTTTAGGGTCACCAGCTCTTCCAAGGATTCATTTGCTTAACTCTGGACAGAAATCACAAAGGAAACAAGACCATCTGAACAAGATATTCTTGGATCCTGTGCTGGAGCACCAGGAAGAGAGCACAGGGGACAGAAATGTGTGAGGGGTAAACAGGGAACATATGCCAAAAGGCTGGGCCGGGCTTGCAGGCTCAGCCAGCACTCCCTGCGTCTGCTCCCTTCTGCCCTCAGCTCAAAGATACCTTCTCTGGAATGTCAGGCTGCGCTCACTACCGCCACCTAGAGATGAATACATTTCATATCAAATTCAGATATATTGCAAGTGCAGGGGCTGTGGGAAAATTCCCAGGGGCCTGGGGGGATCAGTAATTGTCCTTGGTGGAGACTGGGGAAGCAGCTTGCATTGCAGAGATCAAGACTTTGCCCCATCTGTCTTGAAAAGAAAGAAAATCAGGGAAAAGATGCGAGGTTGACCTAAAACAGTGGCTGTGGCGACCAGGATCGAGTGCGCAAAGATAGTCAGGGAACATCTGATGTCGCAAGCTAGGAAAACTGATGCAAACCTTGCACGTGCTGCAGATTCTGGTGGGGTGGATATGTAAACACCCATCTCACTGCGTTAGACAAGAGAAACAGCTCTCCTTGGAGCTTTGATAGGATGGTGAGGGTGAAAGCCCAAAGGAGCCAATCTGACTTTGACATAACCTGTTGGAAGTTCCATCTCACAAGATGCTTAAAATATTTTTTATTATTCATTTACAAGGAGAAAGAGAGCAAGAAATTGAAAAAAATGGGCCTATTCCCACTGTAAACAAACTCTAGATGTGCACTCCATTTTGTGTACTGGGGAATGGAACCCAGGCCATCAGACTTTGCAGGCAAGCACCTTTAACCACTGAGGCACCTCTCCAGCCCCAAAGCAAATTTTATTTTACTTTTATTTATTTATTTGACATAAAGAAAGAGGGAGAAAGAAAGAGAGAGAGAGAGAGAGATAATGGGGGCACTAGGGCCTCCATCTCCTGCAAACAAACCCCAGATGCTTGCGCCACCTTGTGCATCTGGCTTACGTGGGTCCTGGGGAATTGAACTTGGGCCCTTTTGTTTTGTAGACAAGTGCCTTAACTGCTAAGCCATCCCTCCAGTCTGCAATTGCAATAGATGACTTAAACTTAGAAAGACAACAGAACTGGATTTGTAAACCAATTCAAAAACATTCCATCTAAATGATCAATTTTCAGAGAGAATTTAATTTTCTACATTCCATATGAAATCATCTCTTTTTTATTCATGAACCCTAATTGCTTTGGTCCTTAATAGGATGGAAAAGCAGATGTATATTTATTTTATTAAAATTATAGAAAACCATAAACTTCTACAAGTAACTATGTCACATGAAAAGAAACACATGAAGACGATGGGATACTGGTGTTTATAGGGCACACAGCAGAATAGAGTTGAAGCTGGGGAGATGGCTTAGCACGTAAGCCTCATGCCTGCAAAGCCAAAGGACCCATGTTCGATTCCCCAGGACCCACGTAAGCCAGTTGCAGAAGGTGGAGCATGAGTCTGGAGTTAATTTGAAATGGCTAGAGGCTTTGGAACACCCATTTTATCTCTCTCTCTGCCTCTTTCTCTCTTTCAAATAAATATTTACAAAAGAATAGACGAGAGAGACAAAAGAGCAACTCCAGACAGAAGCAGTTTTTGATTTTACTTCCACGTTCTCATGATGCTTTCTTCATCTTACTTCCACTTCACCTCCAGACTGATATGTGAATATGCTTTTTAAATTATTTATTTATTTATTTGAGAGCAACAGACAGAGAAAGAAAGAGGCAGAGAAAGAGAGAGAGAGAGAGAGAGATAATGGGTGCGCCAAGGCCTCCAGCCACTGCAAATGAACTCCAGGCACGTGTGCACCCTTGTGCATGTGGCAAGCCTGGTTCCTGGGGAATGGAGCCTCGAACCAGGGTCCTTAGGCTTCCCAGGCAAGCGCTTAACCGCTAAGCCATCTCTCCAGCCCATGAATATGTTTTTAGATGATTATTGCCATGTGCTATAAGACCTGAATTTAAGAAAGGCTGGGAAGCCAAAGTGGAGTGCTGGCACAGACATGCTTATAAGAAGCCCAGTGCCAGGGCCCTGCTCCCCACTGAGCCCAGCAGCAAGTTTTTAATTCTTCAATTCCTGTTTTTTTACCTCTGTGCCTCCTGTGACCTCAGCATCATTCTTTGGCATTGCAGTCATTACACCAACTGTGCAGATGACTCTTCCATTGATGGCTGAGCTTATCAAATATTTATCACGATCTCAGACAAGTGCTGATCCCACCTCACCACATTCCACCATCCTGCAGAAAATCAGTCTGAGAAAGGTCTGCGCAGTCTCCTCAATGAGGCCTGGAGATAAAATCACAAAGTCATGGATTTTTGTGGGAGAGAAGGAGAGAGCGATATGCAGATAAAACTTTCATGTTTGCATGAAGATTCTCATCAAAACATATTTGAATACTTTGCATATAAATGTTGGAAAGTGGAAAACAGACTGTTTGCAAGAATTTATGACTTCTATTATATACGCTGCTCGACTTACTGAGTTAGATTGTTGACTAGATTCCAAGCTTATCTTTTATTTATCGTGTTTCCTCCACTTTGTGTCTGTTGTAATGTCTTATAAATGGCAGGCCCTCTACCAGGCTTTACGTTGAAGTTACAGAATTATTTTCAAGCTTAATATCACATATGTGTACTTAAAAGATCTATGTTATATATTTTACAACTACCACTGTAATTGTGAGTGAGAGTTGACTGGCTGTCCCCTGGGCTTTTAAGCTATGGTGCTCACCAGCAACCTAGAGTGGGTAATATGCAGTCTTAGAAACAAAGAATCTACTGCTAACCTAACAATTTTTTAATATTTAAGATTTTTTCTCTATTAACTGGTTATATTTTTGTGTTTGTTTTTTTGACATTTACACACATACACACACAGCATCTAGATCATATATATCCCACCTTGTCCTCCACTTCTCTAGCCACCAGTCCCACTGTATATCACCGAAGAGAATGATGCCTTTTCCCCTGGTAACAATTAACTGTCATGAGCTCCTTAGAGAGAAGAGTGACCTGATAAGCCCCTCTACTATCCATAACAGAATACTGACTTGCTCCATCAAACACAGGTCTTGCGCAGGGAACCACAGCTGCTGTGAGTTCCTGAATGCAGCAGCCTTGTGATGTCTGGGTGACGGAGTTCCACAGTGCTCCAGCCTGTTCTCCAGCTCTTATATTCTTTCTGTTCAGTGTTCTCTGAGCTCCCAAGGGGAAGTTATCTATGCGTATGTGGATGTACCCTGTACCGATAGATTATAAAACAATGGTGCCCGTGCTAGCCATTGGAAACCATACTATGAGTTATTGGTCAGGAAGGCTTCAGAAGCCACCACCCTGCTTCCCAAATAATATAGGCTATTGCCCTGGCTCTGGGCTGTCTAACAGAATGGAATGGTAAGACCATATTGCAGAAGATACAACTGTTGGTTGCAGGACATAGAAAAATCACATTGGAGCTGAGACAGAAGCTTTCTTCCCAAGGGCTAGTTTTTGTAGTGCTAAAAGGTGGTACTGGCAGAGAAGAGTCATCAATGATCTCACCTAGCAGTGAATCCTGCATTCTAGAATACTGACTCATCAGGCAATGATTGGATTTGAAGCCTGCTTCACAGAAATGAATTCATGTCTGCTACTGAAAACTGGGATTAAAAGCATGTGGCTGGGGAGACAATCGACCCTTGAAGGAGAATCAACTATTGTTTTGCTAAACAGAAGTGCTGTCGAACTACCTCCTAAACATTTGCCTTTATACATAAAGATTAAGTCTGCTCTCAGCTCTAGTCTGATAACCTACCAATTTTATTAGTTTAAAATATATATTGTTTTAAATTTCCTCCCCAGCTGTAATAATTTTTTCTGTTCCATGTTATTGTTGTAACCATTGTTCTTTCTCACACTTACTCATCCACAGGTCACTGGACACAATAATTTCTGTAACTATGACTTTCTGCTGTTGTAGTTTTACAAAAATATTTTATAGGTTAATGTTTTACCTTTTAATCAACAACTTCCATACACATACACAACATGATCATAATCCCCTCTTACCACCCCCCCTTTCCCCTTCCCAAACTCCTCCACTAAATCCCTTCTTTTTAACAACATTTTATTTATTTATTTGAGAGAAAGAGAGAGAAAGGGCAGGCAAAGCCTGCAGCCAATGTGAACAAACTCTAGTCTCATGCTCCACCATGTGCATCTGGCTTATGTGGGTACTGGGGAATAGAACCTGGGTCATTAGGCTTTGCAGGCAAGCACCTCAACCACTAAGCCATCTCTCGGGGCCTCTCTTCTTTCTAATCAATTCCTCCTCTAGCTTGCTGTTATCAATTTTCCCTCTTTTATACACGCCTTGTGTAGTTAGTGTCAGCCACTGTGAGGTCATGGATGCCAGTGCCACTCTGTCTGGAAGACAGTATCGGACAGAAATCCCCCCTTTCCTGTGACTCTCACATTCTCCTACCACATCTTCTGCAATATTTCCTGAGCCTTAGAAGGTGTGAGAGATATCTCACTTAGTGCTGAATACACCACTGCCATTTCTTCTCAGCACTGGGGTGAGTTTTGAGTCACTCCAGTGGTCACTGCCATCTGAAAAGAGAAGCTTCTTTAACAAAGAGTGAGATCAGCATTAATATGTGGGCATAAATATAAGCATTTAGAGGGCAAATTGCTGGGCATAATATACTAGTTCATCAGACAACAGTAGTATTTTCCACCATAGGGTTTGTTACCTCCCCAGCTTTAGGCTTTTGATTAGATTTCTAGTACCAGGTAGAAATTCCTCCCCATGGAAGGAGTGTCAAATCCAATCACAGAGCAGTTGGTTTCTCCTTAACGGACAGGCCACCATTGCACCAGTTGGTACACTTGGCTCAGCTGACTGATTAGCCATCGAACTTGCAGGGTCCATTGCTGGTTAAGACCGTTGATAAAAATTTCCTCCCCTCGTTATGCTGCGGAGCTCTTTCCGTTATCCCGACAGCCAATAGGGAGGAGGCTTCCAGCTCAGCTCCCGCTTGATCTCTCAGTGACCTATGCAGGCCAAGCATGTAGCATCTTCCACAATAAGGATGTAAGTCACTTTTTAAGTGATAGCGATTTTGAGCTTATTATTATTTTTATTGATTATGAACTTTGTATGGACATATCATATGTGGGTACCATCATTTCTCTCCTTCCTGCCCCCACCCCACTAGGCACCCTCCTGACTGGGATTGCTGGCTGTAGGTTATGAGTTGTGAGAGCAGCAGTCTGTCACTGTGGGCAGGGCTACGTCTCTGGCCATCACCCTGTGGGGCTCTTACATTCTTTTTGTAATTTTCATTCATGGACAATGGCACATAATTGTTTTTTAGTGGAGGCGGACAATGTGTTAAATCGACTTGTTTGAGTGTTTCATCATTCAAGGAAAACACATAGAACATAGCAGTACAAAACTGGCCGTCACCATGAGTGGATGAGGACATTCTGAAGGGAAGAGTGATGGGGGAGATTTTCAGAGATGATAAGAAAAATCCAAGTGCTACTGCAAAGGAGCCCTACACTGTCTTTAACACATACACAATATGTTTGAGTTATCCCTACACTTAAATAAGATATTGTTAAGAGTTTACCGTGTATATTTTCTTATTCTGGAGGCTGACACTCCAATGCCATAGAAAATACATAATATAGCACTTAAATACCTGCTAGTGTATTAGTAAGGAGCTATAATTTTTTTACTAATTTTTTTGGGGGGGGGCGTTTCAAGGTAGGGTCTCACTCTGTCCCAGGCTGACTTGGAATTAACTATGTAGTCTCAGGGTGGCCTCTAACTCACAGCAATCCTCCTACCTCTGCCTCCCTAATGCTGGGATTAAAGGCTTGCACCACAATGCCCGGCTTTCTCTGACTAATTTTTATGAGAAGAAGTTCTTATGTGAAGAGTTAAGGCTTTCCTCTGGTGTAAGGGCCAGCTATACAAAATGCACATGTCTAGGTCAGTAGTCTCTTGTCTCAGTTGATAGTTTCCTCAATTGTATAATAGGTTTTTTTTTTTGTTTTTTTGTTTTTTTTTTGATCTTCATGAGGTCCCATTTGTTAATTGTTTGCCCTGTTCCCTTGGCTACAAGAGTCCTATTCACAAAGTCCTTCTGTGTGCCTGCATCTTGTTCTCCCCCTACTTTCTCCTCTTGTACCTTCGGGGTTTCAGGTATTGAACTGAGCTCTCTTATCCAGTTGGAGTTATTTCTTGTGTGTGGTGAGAGATAAGAGTCTAGGTTCATTCATACATATATAAGTATGTTACTATTTTTATTAATTATAAACCTTGAATGGACACATCATATGTGGGTACCATCATTATCATTTCTCTTTTCTCATATATATACATATATACATATATATATATATATATATATATATATATATATATATATATATATACTGAAAACTGGATACCAGCACCATTTATTAAAAATGCCATCTTTCCTCAGTGTGTATTTTTGGTTTCTTTGTAAAAAGTCAGGTAGCTTTAGTTGCACAAACTTATACCTGGAACTTCTGGATTTCATTGATCTATCTGCCTATTTTTATGCTAATACTATGCTGCTTTTATTACTATGGTTGTGGAGTGTAATTTGAAATCAGACATGGTGATATCAACAGCATTGTTTATTTTGCTAAGGACATTTTTGGCTATCTGGGGTCTTTTTTGTTTCTATAAAAATTTTAAGCCAGGTGCGGTGGCACACGCCTTTAATCCCAGCACTCAGGAGGCAGAGGTAGGAGGATCACCATGAGTTCGAGGCCACCCTGAGACTCCATAGTGAATTCCAGGTCAGCCTGAGCTAGAGTTAAACCCTACCTCGAAAAACCAAAAAACAAAACAAAACAAAAATTTTAAGATTATTTTTGTTTTTTATGTGAGAAATGATGCTTGAATTTAATTGAAATTGCATGGCATCTGTATATTACTTTGGGTAGGTAGACATTTTAATATTGATTTTTTCCAATTCATAAGCATGGGAGATCTTTTCATCTTCTGGTGTCTTCAGAGCCAGAATGGAGAAAAGGGAGGCCTTAAATGAGGGGGACAGTAGATATATAAATAAAATAACAGAGTATGGGAAGAAGGAAGGCCTAAGTGGAGTCAGGGGAGATGAGGCAAGAGAGGAGGGGATGAAAAGAGGGTTACATAAAATTAAATACATCATGAACAAACCATATGGAGACCTACTTTGTCATTAACTGATGAAAAGTATAATTTAAAACAATAGGATTTTGGCAGAAGTACTTTGCTGTGGAGGAGAATGCTACAACTCAAGCTATAGGTTGTAAAGGCAAAATGCTAGTGCCAGATGGATGGGGAACTCAAAGCTCATCAAATTGCTGATATTAAGAGGCTGGTAAGAGCTTAGTGGTAAAGGACACATTTCTATCATACCCTCTAAGGCCCAGAAAACATCATAAAATAGGTGGGTGGAGAGAATGTAAGAGCCTTTCATACATGAAGTGACTGGTTCACTCATAACCTCACAATGGATGCTATCGGTACCTCTACAAGACCTTCACAATACTGCAGCACTGAATCTACCAATATTTTTGTGTAGATGATGGAGGAAGACAAAAAGAATGACACTTCCAAATATAAAATGGATAACTATAAAAAGGAAAGGATTCAGTTTAATAGAATGAGGTTGGGGAGACAAGGTACAAGAGAGTGTAACAGAAGGGTTTATTATCAAATTACAGTATGCTTATTTATTACAGTTCTCACTACGGGGCTGGAGAAATGGCTTAGAGATAAAGGTGCTTGCCTGAGAAGCCTAAGGACCTATGTTTGACTCTCCAGATCCTACGTTAGCCAGACACACAAAGGTGGAGCAAGCACACCTGCCCACTAGATGGCGCAAGCATCTGGAGCTCACCTGAAGTGGCTGAGGCCCTGGCATGCCATTTTCTCTTTCTCTTTCTCATGTGTATGTGTGTGTGTGTGTGTGTGTGCATGCTCTTTAAAATAAAATAAAAAAATTCTCAGTACAAACAAAAATAGAACAATAGATGATTGTTTACTGAAGACATAAGACTGGCATAAATTGGCAGAGGTTGTCATCATGCCCCTTTAAGTAAATGCCATCTTTGTTTTTGCTTTTGACTTGCAGCTGTTTGTGAGCACTTGAAACCAAATGATGAAATGAGAGAAAGCAAGGCAAATAGTATTTGGAGTTTTGATGCAATACAGCCAATAAGATTTTACCAAATTGTCAGAAATTTGTTTTGATCTCTATTTTTAAAAAAATATACTTATTTGAAAATAAATATTTATTGAAAGAGAAAATCTAAAATTAATATGTTTTCATAAAACAATTGAAAGAAATACTTGGAATGTGGGAAAACCATTCTGAAGTAGGGACGTAGAGCTAGCCATGTTGAATGAAGACATATTTAGAACTGTAAAAAAATGAATTATTTCTGGAAGTATTCCACTACATATCAAAAGTAAAATCTTGGCAGAAATTTCTTCCTGAAAACATGGCCTGAGCTGACTCTGTTTATGAACCATATTGTCTCTTATAGATGCGACACTTTCAGGTAGGGTTCAGCAGTATCCGGGCACTTTATGCATATTGTCTCTTAGAGATGTGACATCTTCGGTACAGTACCCAGGTACTTTGTGGCCAAGCACTTACAGGCAAAGTAAAAAAAAAAATCATTTTTTATATTTTTATATAAGTAGTAAAACTCAAGTTTACAAGTTAACTTATGGTGGCAGCCACATAACCAACTGTTGATGGGATCCAGAAATTTAATGTACCAACCTTTTACATATTTTTCCCCCCTTGGGAAATTTACTAGCAACATATTTCTTCAGCCGTATGGAGGATTTTTAAAAAGCCATTGAATTCCAGCAAAATTTTTGAAACAGGCACTTAGGAACTATTTTTGCTACAAAGCATTGACTACTCCCATGAGCCCACAAGGTAACTAAAAGCAGGATGGAAGCTGGCATCTCTACCCTCGTTTGGCATCTGTACTTTGGCTGAGGGCAGAGAAAAGTTATAGTCCTTAACCTTTCCTATTGAATTACCTTCAATTGCAAGTAGAACAAAGCCTTTCAGACAGACGCTCTCACCCAGAAGAGAGTGCTTGTGCATGAAGCAAAGGCTTCACCCTTTCATAATACAGAGTAACAGCTTAAACATGCATGAACCACCTTGCAGGACTACAGACGTAGAGGTGAGACAACCATGGTTGGATCATACCTTGACCAGAACTGCTTAATTATGCAACCAATTTGACCTTTACTGTAAACAAAAGCTCAAGTAAGTTCTACAAAGGCAGACTTGTGGTCATGGGACCCCTCTTCTGTTCCCCTGCTCAATGTAACTGCATTGAATACATCTCCTGGCTCCCCTTTTTACTCTTACTCATCTCGTTAATGGGACTAATGGAAGTGTCCAGCCTGCTGGTGTGGCCAGAGCCTGGGCCTTTGTCTTAAACTCTCTGATAACAATTTCTCTAAAAAGAGAGTGTTTACTGTATATATTGAAAAATACATTTTGGGAGCTGGAGAGATGGCTCAGCAGTTAAGATGCTTGCCTGCAAAGTCTAAGGACCCAGGTTCTGTTCCTCAGTACCCACATAAAGCCAGATGCACTAGGTAGAACATGCATCTGGAGTTTTTCACAGTGGCTAGAGGCCCTGGTGCACCCATTCTTTCTCTCAAATAATTTAAAATAAAATAAAATATTATATAATGCAACCCTTTTTAAAATTTTGCCACTTTGGAAAAATAATTGCTTGTAGCTTCTCCTAAAAGATGGCCAAGATGACAGCTTGTTAAAGAGCTAAACTCAGAAAACAGAGGTGAACATGGGATTGAAATGGGAAGAAACCCAGTAAAATGTGGGTTAATGTATTGGAGACCACTGTAGACAAATTACTTAGCTGCACTGAGGACCATCTGAGGACTTGCACGGAAAGCACTTGGGTATGTTCTATGGAAAGGGCACAGTCTGGCACTTTCATCTTCCCCTGTCTTGGCAAGGAGTTGTCATTCAGAAGCTAACAAAGCCTCCCACACACTCATCGCAGCACTCTCAGACTTCTTTGAGGGTGTGCTGAACAACCTACCAGGATACTTGGGTCCTGAAGGAAAGAAGTGAGAATGGCAAGCAGAGACAAGGGACGTGATGCCGGCTGTGGACAGGGAGCTGCCCATGGGAGCCCCAGATCCTTCCCGTCATAGGTGGACCCAGGGTGCGGTTTTGAAGTTTAACATACAAAGGATATGGAAGGGTGTGATAGAGATGCTTCAGTGCTGGACACCCCTCTGTCATTTCTTCTCAGCACTATGTTGCCTTTTGGATCATCCCGGTGGTCAGTACCATCTGAAAAGAGAAGCTTTTCTAACCAAAAGTGAAAGTAGCATTAATATATGAATATGAACATTAAGTGTAGTTCTTTCAGGACAGTTTGGTAAGAATAATACATGCATTTAGCCACACGAGAGCAGGCTTTATACCCCTAAGGCACATGACCTCCCCTGCCATAGGCTTTTGATTAGGTTTTCAGTACCAGACATATATTCCCTCCCATAGAGTAAGCCTTCAGTCCAATTAGAGAGCAGTTGGTTTCCCCCAGAGCAGACATGCCACTATTGCGCTTGTTTGGTCATTTGGCCTGTCTGACCAAAATTGAGGCTTCCAGTGTCCACTGTTTTCACCGCTGATGACTTCTGTCTCCCATAGGGCTGCATGCAGTACAGCTTTTTCCAGCTTTCAGTTGGCTGGTCTACAGGGAGAAGGTTCTCAGCTCATTATCACCTTGATGTCTCAGTGATCTTACTGCCCACACATGTGAAGTCTTCAGCAATAGGGTCTTACTATCCATTACTCCTGGGAAACCAAGGGCCTTGGCAAAAGCCTGTAATGTTGTGGAGGCAGCAGGGACCTCCCTGGCCCACAATTCACTGGTATGTATCCCATCCCTGGCACTGAAAATTTTCTAGTAGCAATCTATGGCTTCCGGATGTGCCATTATCCAAAGAAGTAGACCTATGAATGTCTTATTCAGAATATCTTGAAGTTTGAATGGCCCTCCCTCCACCATTCTCTTACTCAATCTCTTCCCTTGCTCTCATTTGGGCCATTCCACTCCCTGTAATCTGTTCTTCTACTTTTCAGATGGCAGTGACTACTGGGATGAGCCAAAAGGCAACATAGGGCTGAGAAGAAGGGATAGAGGAGTGTTCAGCACTGAAACATCTCTATCACACCCTCCAAGGCTCAGGGTCCATTACAGAAGAGGTGGCGGAAAGAATGTAAGAGCCAAAGGAAAGGCACCACTCCTTACAATGCAACCGTCCAGACAGAAATTGGCCTTGATATCCACAACCTCTCAGTGCCTAGCAATACCTTCATAAGACCATCATAATAGGAGAAAAAAGTGATGACATCAACATAAAAGAGAGACTAATGGAGAGAGGGAGGGGATATGGAAGAGAGTGGAGTTATGAAGGGGAAATTGGGGGAGGGGAGGGAAATACCATAGTTTATTGTTTGTAAGTATAGAAGTTGTCAATTTAAAAATTAAAAAAAAAATAAAAGGGAGGGTTGGAGGGTTGGCTTAGCATTAAGGCATTTGCCTGCAAAGCCAAAGGACCAGGTTCGATTCCCCAGGACCCACGTTAGCCAGATGCACAAGGGGGTGTATGCATCTGGAGTTCGTTTGCAGTGGCTAGAGGCCCTGGCAGACCCATTCTCTCTCTCTCTCTCTCTCTCTCTCTGTCTCTCTCTCTCCCTCCCTCTCTGTCAAATAAATAAATAAAAATATAAAAAAGTAAAAGTACATGGAGCCTCAGCTCCTCCTTCCCTTCAGTTGTGGGAGTGCCTAACAGTGCTTACCTTCTACCTGTCACACATGGAGGGCAACAGAAGTCACTGAGCTGCTGTCAATAGGAAACATGTGACTCCCTCAGGCACTGTTTCCTGAACACTGTCCTACAAGGTGGTTGTTATACTGAGTCAGAGTCCTTGATCAAATACACTTTTCAAATGTTGGCTTAGATCTATTAGACATATATCTTTATATTTTTCTACAACAGATATTCAAGAGGATATATATATATATATATATATATATATATATATATATATAGTATTTGATGCTTTCTAAATATATTAAAATGCTGGTTGTTTTCTCATAATACACAACTACTGACATTTTCCATGACATTTTGTAGCACTTACTGGAGGAAATATTCAATGGGAACATAAAAATATGAGTGGATGATAAAAGACATCATTTTCTTTGTATTGTAAGTATAAGGAAATTTGGTGAGATATCTAAGAAACTATTAGGCTTGGGAAAGGTAGCCTCTGAAGATAAGGGCTTGAGCTATATGAGAAGGTCAGGAGAAGACATCTAAATTAGATTTCACTTAGGTACAAGGTGAGCACAGAAGGTCTATGTAGGTGCTCTGCTGTTCCCTTGCCCGGCCTTTTCTCTCACTTTTAGACTTTACCTTAACTCCAAATTTTGGCCTTGCCAGAATCTCTTGAAGTGTGTGGGAATTAGAATGACTTTACATGCAGGAACCCAATTTTCTTTACAGCGATTCTTAAATAAATTTAATCATCTTGAAATGATATAAAACAGAAAGTGAGACAAAACTATAAGAGATAGGAAGGCTCCAACATAGTCTAAGGAGGATTTGAAAATGTGACTCATCTTGGGAAAATGAAAATTAATACAATGAGGAGAAAGTAGAGCAAAATGCTAAGTTTCAAATGTCAGGAGAACCTTAGAGATGAGCCAAATTAGAGAATAGTGTGTGCAAAGCAGAGGGAACACAGAAAGAGTTGAGAACAAGATAGGAAAGTCTGTGTCCAGGTTACTTTGACCACTGTACAAGGAACAATGAAATGAGAAACAATTTTGCAACTGGGGACTTTGCTTTAATGATCAAAGAAGCTTCTTCATGCAGAGAGAAGAAACTATGCAGAACAGTTGGATGTCTCAAGCCTGTGTGTCATTAGAACGCATTTGCCAATTGTGTCAGTTTGCGTGCCCAGATCACTTCTAATTCTAATTCAAAACGAGCAACCGAAGTTAGCAAGCGAGAGCCAGCCACGAGGAGAGCAAGGACAGCCACGCATGTTCTCTGAAACGTTAGTAATAAGTCAGGAGGGAGCAGAGAACATCTAAACCAGGAAAACTTCTGGAAGTCTGTCTGTAGGAATGAAGATATTTCATTGCTCTTTGCCTTGTGAGAACTGCTTTGAACACATCCCATCAGCATTCCTCCCTCCATCCATAAGACGTTTCTCCCTGGGTTCACCAAAAGATGGGCATCTTTCTGCATCGGTGCCATTTTCTCTCTGAACGCTCCATGGCACTTTCGATGGAAGTCAGCATCATTTCTTGCCACTCTCCAAGAAGGTTCTTCTGCCTAGGTTCTCTACAAGTTGTACACGTGGCAGCTCCGAAGGTGAGGCAGAGGTGATGAATGGTGGGGTCTGAGGGCTTCCCCCAAAGGCTCATGTGTGCAAAGCTTGCATGTAAGTACGGCGTTTCTCCTAGAGCCTCCAGTGACTCGGCGTGTGTTGGAAGGCAGGTCACAGAAACCAAGCGCTCCTGAATGGATCAGCACTTTCTGGAGAAGTGCACAGAGCATCAGGAGACTGCCTCAACTCTCAGGGTGACGGGCTATGATAAATGAATGTGGCTTCTCAGCATTCCTGAAACTTCTTGAACTCTTAGATAATATATACTTTGGGAAGTGCAGTAGTCTTTGCGTGAAGCCCTCTCCCCCAGATGCCCTTGCTCTTCAGCCTCCAGAAGTGCAAACTAAGTGCACTGGTTCATCACGTGCTCAGGGTCAGGCATTTTGTCAGGAACACAGAACAGACGAGGCAATGACTTCATGCTTAGCACGCCTGAAAATCAGCAAAGAGGAAAGGTTCCTATGAGATAGTTCACAGACGGTTAGTGATCAAGTAAGAGGATGAGTAAATGAACTGTTCAGTGGTTGCTGGCATTAAAATTGAAAAATATGTGAAAAATAATAACTTAAAATAGAATTCAATTAGACAAACCAGAGTCAAAACTTTGGTTTTGACGCAGGCAGCTGGAATGATCGAATGATTCTTTGATATTTCATTTGAAAAATTACAAAATATTTAAAATTAAGTGGGGATTTTAAAATACTATTTATTATCTTTTTTTTTTTTTTTTGGTTGCTTGTTTGTATTTTGAGGTAGGGTCTCACTCTAGCCCAGGCTGACCTGGAATTCACTATGGAGTCTCAGGGTGGCCTCGAACTCACAGCGATCCTCCTACCTCTGTCTCCCAAATGCTGGGATTAAAGGTGTGAGCCACCACACCCAGAAAAACCATGGGAGTTTTAACTAAGGGAGATTTTGTTGACTATGAATCCCTTAGGAACACTAACATTTAGTGTGAGGCAAGAAATGTCTTTTTTTTTTTTTTTTTCAAGGTAGGGTCTTGCTCTAGCCCAGACTGACCTGAAATTCACTATGTAGTCTCAGGGTGACCTTGAACTCACAGCAATCCTACTACCTCTGCCTTCCGAGTGCTGGGATTAAAGATGAGTACCACCACGCCTAGCACTACTTGTTATCTTCATTGTTTTGTACACAGCATGTTTTATCTTGCTATGTTACACAAACTTACAGTATTTGAAAAAGTCTTATTTGAAAATGCTTATATATTTTCAAATCTGTTATTTTGGCTTTTATTTAAACTTCTGTTTCTTTTGTAGCCTATGGTATAACTAATGAAGTAATGAATCTGAGGAGAGATATTACAAAGCAGGAAGTAATACTGTGCAGTTCTGTACATGGCTTCAAAAGAGACCTGGTTTCAAACAGGGTATTCAACCTAATAGCTATTGAGGTTTTGCTTAATTCCATAATCTCTTTATCCTAGCAGTTATTTTATTGTATTATTTTTGAGATAGGATCTCACGATTTTCCCTAGGCTAGTCTGGAAGTCCTGGGCTTATTCACAGCTTTCCAAATAGATAAGAGTATGTGGTACTTCCAGCCTTCACTTCTTCCTATCTGTAAGCAAAAATAATGATATTTTATACACAGAGATTATGTGAGAATTAAGTGAGATATGCATGAGAAACATAGTTCTATTTTTGCCCTATGGTGTTGTTCTGTCTCGTTTTGTTGAGATAAGGTCTCATGTAGCCCAGGTTAACATCATATTCCAAATCCTACTGGTTCAGCCTCTCAAGTGCTGAGATTATAGTTGTAGCACCATGCTCAGCTTCTGTGCCTGATATAGTTTTTAAAAACTTAGTAAGCATTGCCGGGCGTGGTGGCACATGCCTTTAATCCCAGCACTCGGGAGGCAGAGGTAGGAGGATCGCCATGAGTTCAAGGCCACCTTGAGACTACGTAGTGAATTCCAGGTCAGCCTGGGCTACAGTGAGACCTACCTCAGAAAAAACAAAAACAAAACAAACAAAAAAAAACCCTAATAAGTATTAGTACTATTCAATTATTGTTATAACTGGGAAATATCCACCACAAGGTAGGCATATGTTACATTTATTACCAGAAAAACTCAAAATCTGAAATACACTAAATTTTTACTAAACCATCCTCTTTCTTGCAGCCTAGTTTTGGTCCCACTTTGGCCATGATCCATAAGACCTCCACATTGTGGTCCTGCTCTGTGTGTTTCAAAGCATCAGGAAAGATTTTTCCTCCATCTGAGTCAAACTTTATTGTTGGACACAAACCACAATTACTTCATGTTATCTAACTCTTGTAGTGCTGTTGAAGAAATTACTATCTACCATTTTTTCCTGTCTTTTCTCAGTCTTTAGATGCCATAAATAAGGAGAATTTTGGTCATAATGTTATCTACCGGCTGCCTGAAGTCTTTTTGCTCAATGGGGCATAGAGACTGTGAGTAGGCAAAGAGAGAATCTCTTGAAGGGCTGGAAGCTGGCAGTGTTAACATGCCTCAGCATTTGATAGCAGCAAGCAATAGACACCTGCAGGTGGTGTCTTCTAGGGTGAGAAGTCTCCTGGAAGACCAGGTAGCAGGGCCCTTAGCTGTACAAGCATTACAACTTTTGCATAGGTCTAAGATACTAGGACCCCCAGCTCCTCAAGTACTATACCTCTTGTGCAGGACAAGAGGTTGAGGGTCCTTCAGGCAATAGCTTCAAGATGACGTTGCACCTTCCAGATAGACCCAGATGTTCAGTTTCCCCAGCCCTTGATGATGCCCAGTGTTGCAGTTCCTGAACCTGTGGTGCTTGAAGCCCTTAGCTCCAAAGGCTTGCAGATCTCTGGAACTCTTCAGCGGTAAGAGCCAGCAGTTTCTCTTCTCTGGCTTTTTGCAGCCTTCTAGTTTCCTCATAGTCAGCTCTCTGTCTGCTCTTGAAGTCTGCTGCCCTCCATTCTTGTCCTAGCTGCTGTCTCAGATGGGTCATCTGTCCTTTGTGGCCATGGCTGCTTTCCAGCTGCTGCCATCTGCATGGCAGTGGCTACTACTAATTCCCTCCTGCTGCCATGGGCTTCCAGTCTTGTTGCCCTCTTTTCTTCACCTCTGCCTACAGCAGGCTGCCTCGCCATCAGCAGGCCCAGGTGCCAGCAGCCACTGTGCGCATCCACTGTTTCTTTCTTCGTGTGATCAGCTCAGCCTGCAGTTTCAAAATTTATTTATTTCTGGGGTGGTGGGGAGAGGGAGAGAACGGTCATGTCAGGGCCTCCAGCCCCTGCAAATAGACTCCAGATTCGTGCACCACCTTGTGCATGTTGCTTAAATGGGTTCTGGGAAGTCGAACCTACGTCCTTAGGCTTCTCAGGCAAGCACCTTAGCCACTAAGCCATCTCTCCAGCCCACAGCCCGCATTTTTGAAATTTTTGTTTGATCTTAGTGTGGCAACACCAAGGGAGGTAGCATAGGAGAGTATCTCCGGCTCACTTAACAACTGATCCAGAGGGTTTGTATTGTCCTAGAGAGGCTGGAGAGATGGTTTAGTGGTTAAGAGCTTGCCTGGGAAGCCTAAGGACCCCAGTTCGAGGCTCCATTCCCCAGGACCCACGTTAGCCAGATGCACAGGGGGTGCACGCGTCTGGAGTTCGTTTGCAGTGGCTGGAGGCCCTGGCGCGCCCATTCTCTCTCTCTCTCTCTTTCTCTCTGCCTCTTTCTCTGTCTGTTGCTCTCAAATAAATAAATAAAAATAACAAAAAAAAAAAAAATCAAGTCGGATCATATAGGTTTCACCAACATGTATAATAGCAAAGCATCCAGCATAGCTTGTGTGTAAAGTGGTTCTATTTGGGGCTTAACCATCAGGAGCTGGTTTAATAGCTATGATTTCTCCACAGTTTCCTCAGAGCCTCCATGGAGTGTTCAAAACAACTGGTGTTGGTGCTATGGGTTTCAGAACTGACAATGATTCTCTGGACTCTGTATGGGTTTAGACCTCCCCAAGCCAGTAGCTCTCAACGTCTCAAGTTTTAGTCTACAATTAGCAAAGAATCAAAAGATGTAAACACAAAGAAGAATAAGAACTAATTAAGAAAAAAAGGATACCTTAGAGTAGAAATAAGAGAGAAGAAAAGTTCTAAAGCTAAGAGAGAGGTTTCCCCTTCCTAGCTGGGAGGGGTCCCGAGTGCAAAAAAACTGGGAACTTTACGTGGCAACTTAAATCAGGTCTTTTTTTTTTTAATTTTTTGTTCATTTTTATTTATTTATTTGAGAGTGACAGACAGAGAAAGAGGCAGAGAGAGAGAGAGAGAGAGAGAGAATGGGCGCGCCAGGGCTTCCAGCCACTGCAAACGAACTCCAGATGCGTGCGCCCCCTTGTGCATCTGGCTAACGTGGGTTCTGGAGAATCAAGCCTCGAACCAGGGTCCTTAGGCTTCACAGGCAAGTGCTTAACCGCTAAGCCATCTCTCCAGTCCCTAAATCAGGTCTGTTGTTGTTGTTGTTGTTGTTGTTTAATAAAACTTAGGCTACCAATCGGGATGAGCCTCATGGCCAAATCCAAATGTGTATGAAGGATCTTGATTGGTTGATGGGCCCATGATGACAGAAGACTGAGCAAGGGCCTGCCCATAGGAGTAAAAGGCCATGAAATGTTGAGGAAGAGTCAGGCAGCTCCTCCACATCACCACCACCGTCATTCAGACTGGAGTCTTGCCAGTTCAGGTGGCATCCATGTTCTGTAGGGCCTATGTCCCCAGAGGAACAACTGCAAAAGAAACTTACCTTGCTCTTAATCTCTATCATTGGCATATGGGAGTCTGGCTGACTATTGTTTAAGGCAATCAGGGCAGTAAGGGCGGGCCCTGGAGCTACTCGTTAGAGTATTGCTCTCTATCCAGTGTCTTTGCTTATTTACAGGAGTGCTTAAAATAAGAAAACTTAAAGGCTGCAGAGATGGCTTAGCACTGCTTTCCTGTGAAGCCTAAGGACTCATGTTGCACTCTCCAGATCCCATGTAAGCCAGACGCACAAAGTGACACAAGTGTGCAAGGTCACACATGCGCACAAGGGGGTTCAATTGCAGTGGCTGGAGATGCTTCTGTGCCAATATTCTCTCTCACTGTCTCTCACTGTTACCCTTGCTCTCACTCTCTCGCATGAAAAGAAAAAGAAGATCTAAGGTTTTAAGGGCTGGAAAGATGGCTTAGCCGTTAGGGCACTTGTCTGAAATGCCAAAGGATCCAAGTTCAATTCCCAGGACCCACATAAGCCAGATGCACAAGATGATGCATGCATCTGGAATTCATTTGCAATGGCTGGAAGCCCTGGCACACCCACTCTATCTTTCTCTATCTTCCTCTTTCTCCTTCTCTGTAATAAATAAATAAAAATCAAATGTATTTTTTTAATAAGAACTTAAAGTTGGAGAGTTGTCTCAGTTGTTAAACGGGTTTGCTTACACAGCCTAGTGGTCTGAGTTCAGTTCCCCAGGACTCAGGTAAAGCCAGATGCCAAAAGTGGCCCGTGCATCTGGAGTGTGTTTGCAGTGACAAGAGGCCCTCATGTGCCATTCATGTTCGTATTCACATTCTCTCTCTTTCTCTCTGCTTACAAGTATAAATCAATAAACATTTACAAGGTAAGAGCTTAGCACATCACTGACACTCGTGCGAACTTTTGACAGATTTTAGCAATGCTTTCCTACTGCTTCACACTAGCCCAGCCCCAAAGGCAAGAGTGCTTCTCCTCCCAGTTCTCTTTTTATTCACAAGCTGCATTCCTGACGCTTAACTTGCTTCTCTAAGAGCGTCCGGAAGTGTACCTGGGAAGAGTCAGAGGCCAGCATTTCAAAGCACTGACTAGCGATGATGGCACAGAGACCACCTAATCAAGGTCAGTCTAACATGAGGCATGAGGATCTCTCTGATAAATGACCCCAGGGGCCACCCCCCAAAACGTCCTGAATATGCATGTGTTCTAATGAGTACATAGCTTAGATCTTGACTCTGAGTTCTCTCTCTAAGCAGCTTGCCCTCTGTCCTTATGCCTGCAGAAGCCGAACAGGACAGAGAAAAACAGCCCTTCAGAATTTGAAATCTAAAGTTAAATTAAAAAAAAAAAAAAAAAAACACTGCTGTCATAAGTAAGAAACAGAACTTCACTTTATGTTTTGCCATTATCAGACTTGTGTTTCAAATGAGGATATACACTGTGTTAGAACATTCTACATGGTTGTTACAAAAGTCAAGTGAGAGGATTTAAAGCACAATGTCTTGAAAACTTGGGAATTTGGCATGGAAAGGTAGCACACGCACCAAACTTCAAATCCTAAGGGGCAGGTTTGCAGTGCCACTCTGCCCTGGGTAAGAGCCATGCAACTGGATCTGGGCAAGGCGAAGCCTTGTGAATGAAGGTCATCTGTAAAATGGGACTCAAGGGCTTCCCTCTTGGGGTGTCATGATGACTGAATGCACACTACAATCATCGGGCAAAGTTCCTGGAACACAGACCCCCTACATTAGTTGCTAATTTTGGCTTTGTCTTTTCCTCCAGAACAAATAAAAAGTTACATAAACACTAGACAGAGGTTTTCCTTATATAACTATGTCAAGAGTACAGATGCGTGGCTCTCGGCTCCTGTAGTGTGTTCATTGTGATATATCGTTTGAATTCTTGAGTGCATTCTGTTCCCACTAAGGACATGACTTACCTCGCCACAATTTCTAGGCAATGCCGGAAATCTAATTTATTTTTTTTACTGTTTGTTTTCTGTAAACATATCTTAAATCATTCCTCCTATTACAACTTTTCCGTTTCTACATTACCTTCAATTTCAGTATTTCCCTTTGACCCATAAAACAAAGCCTTTTACACAATGCTTTCTAGACTGTGCCCATAAATTCCTGAAGACCTCTTGACTCCAAGTTTGTTAAAACATTCCTCTCTTAGTTGCAAAGTGCATTGCTTTTTATTTTGCTGCTGCCTTCCTGAGATTTTAATGTTAATGTTATTTAAAAATTCTTGATTACAGTGACAGTTTCAAGGGAGGTAAAATTTCATATATGGTTGAATAAGCCTCTCTGAACTTGACATATGAAATTATTCTTGACAAATGCATTGCTTTTTTATCCAAGGAAAGATAATCAAGGTAGGGGTCATGTTCTATACTCCATGAAATAAGGAGCTGGATTTTGAAAAAAGAATTTATTTCAGGTTCAAAATAATAACATTGACACTTGCTGGGTTCTATAAAAAGGAATCGTGGCATCAATTTAATTTATTCTGTGGGTCTTGAAAATAAATAGATTTAAAGAACTTTATCACAATGTATGTGATTATGTATTCAATGCATACAATATACATTTCAAACCATCACCTTTGTTTTGTAGCTAACCTTGTTGCTGTCATGGTGTCACACTAGGAATATTGTTTTGCCTCTCCACATGAACCCTTTTCTGATAAGCTTCAATAGCTCGGCACAGTAAGGAGGTAAAACACCTTGAAAGTAAGCTCTTTAGTAGAAGGTCGCATGTCTTTCTATTCTGCAACTCGGGCTCTTTGGAAAGTTTCATTTAAATGACTATATTATTGTTGTTTGTGTGTAGGCGGCTCTTTTTCCATTTCAGAGCAGCCGAATGAAGCTAGTGAAAGGTACAAAAACTCACGAGTTAAGGACATCTGTAAGTACAATGTGAACAGACCTTATGAAAAGGTTTTCACCTCGGAGTGGCTTGAAAATTGTAGTTTGATGCAGGATGTTTTGCCACGACTACGTCTCCCTGGATAGAAGACGTGCCAAGTCTGTCTTCCTACTCTGAAATGAACAGATGCAATTTTGTGTAAACACGCATCTATTACATATGTGTTCTATTAATGCATAAAGGGGTCATATGTAATTGTCACCTAATGTGAAATGCTTTTTTATTTGCATGTCAGATTCCCCAGTCTCATTTTAGTTACTGGCATTAAGCAGAAATGTCACAGTTTCCTAAGACTATGTTTTGAGAATATGCTGATTGAACTTGCACCGATAATCTCATGATAAAAAAGTAACAAAAGCTATGTCTTTGTGCCATATTTTTATGTAATGTCGTTGCAATCTATGTGAGAATGACCTATGTTTCCCTGCTTTGTGGAGTCTAGGGCCTATCGCATCGTGAATTGGAGGTTAAACTAAATTATATGTTAAGAATATGTCCATGTGAAAGGAAACTAGGGGAACCCAAAGATAGGGAACAAAATAAAATGCTCTAAATGCATTAACATTGCTCTACTTTTCCATAAAAGTTAGCTCTGAAGAATACCGGAGAGGGTCTCTAGGTCCAAACAGAGCATTTTATTCCAGGTGAACAGTCTGGCAGCCTGTTTTCTTGCCGCTTCTGTGTTGCATCAATCATAAACTATTGGCAGTACTATGAAGAATCCCCATGGTACAAGAACAATCAGAGGGACGAGAATGACTAATTAACAAAATGGATCAAAAATGCTATGATTTTTTTAACAAAGCTCCATGATTTGTTAACAAGAAGGTCAAAATTTTTGGGAGGAAGCCAGGTCTCTTGCAAGGAAGCCAGAAGGTGGACTTAAAAAAAAAAAATTTAGGGAGAGACAGAAAGAGAGAATTGGCACACCAGGGCCTCGGCCATTGCAACCAAACTCGAGATGCTTGTGTCAGCTAGTGGGCATATGCAACCTTGCACTTGCCTCACCTTTGTGCATCTGGCTAACGTGGGATCTGAAGAGTTGAACGTGGGTTCTTAGGCTTCCCAAGTAAGCACCTTAACTGCTAAACCATCTCTCCAGCCCAACATTTATTAACACAATAAGATAATAACCATTTATGTGCTGAGTTCCCACTGTGTGTAGCTCCTCAGCATCACTTTAGGTGTTGGTATTGAGCACCTGCCTAAAAGAAGATCACCCTTTCCAGTTGCATTTGGCATCTGTCAAGGGAATACTGTGAGACTTCTGTCATTTTTACCTTTAATGATGCTTTCTGTTTTTATGATGATGAGCTAAAATGGTGTCACTAAATAAATGGCCTCTTCAGTCAGAATTAGCATAAGTTAGTGTGCCTTGTCTAAAGCACAAATATAAACAAAAACCAGTCACATTGTTGTGTGTGACAGATTGGCTCAGTTGACCAGCACAAAGTCAAAGATCCAAGTCTGCTGTTGTCTAATGATTTCTCATCCTTGCCTGCAATGTGCATCCCGCAAGATGAAGTGTCAGTGATTATAGTGGACCAATCAAGCAAGAATGGATAGATCTCTTCTGAAATGTCTCCCATAAACACCTCAAGCACATGAGCATGAGCATATGCACACATGCATAATTCATACATACATAATATATACATACATACATGCACACATACACTCACATACACTCACATACATTCTGCAAGATGAAGTGTCAATGATTATAGTGGACCAATCAACTAAGAACAAGTAGATCTCTTCTGAAATGTTTCCCATAAACACCTCAAGCACATGAGCACATGCATATACACACATACATAATACATACATACACACACAAAGATCAATAGTGTTCTTATTTTTCTCTGACTTCCTGTCTATAGAAAATCACTGATCTTAACTAATGAAAGTCTGCACATTAGAGTGTCAGCAGCTTAGGAACATTGATATATCATCTAATACCTTTGAAGATAGAGTGAATTCAAATCAACGATGTTGTCACACTTGTGTTATGCTGTCCCTTCTGTTGGTTAGTAAGTGCATGCATTCTGTATGTGTCAGTTGGTTTGCCTCACTTTGTAATAATTTTTGAGCTAATAAACAGGCTGACAATCATTTTTGTAGTTGAGTATACTAACAAAAAGTGAAAACAATTTAACTGCAACAAAATACTAGCTGGGGATTGGAGAGAGAAATCAGTGAGTAATGTATTTGCCACACACGAATGAGGACTTGAGTTTGATCTCCAGTACCATGTAAAAATGCCATGCACAGTGGTTTATATGTGCAATCCCAGTAATGGGGAAGTGAAGAGATAAAGCTCCCTGGGAGTCCCTGTACAGCCAGTCTAGCCAAATTGGAGGAGCTCCAGGATAGCAACAGGAGGTATACGGCTTTCCTGAGGATGTCCTCTGGCCTCTGAACATATATGCACCATGTGCATGTGAACCTGTACACACACACACATACACACACACTCATGCACACATGCACCTATATACATATGAAAATTTTGGATTTAGAAACTTCATATTTTTTATGTTAATCCTACTCCATGTATCAAAATCAGATCTATCTTCTTTTTTTTAATATAAAAAATGTTAAGTAGAAGCTAATATAAGCTAAAAAGCATATGGTACTTTCTGAAAAACTAGTAAGATGTCAGGTGAATGAGACTGAATGAATATCATACTTAAGTCTTGGCTTTCTGAGATGGAAAGAATGTAGTATTCATTTCAGGCCTTCAACTTAATTAGAACCTGCATTTTAGGGCAAAAACTCCAATTCCAGTAGTCCCAAAAGGGCTAAATTCAGCTACTTGTGCCAGCCCTTCAATTAAAGAAACAAGTATTGGTGGAAAACAGACAAAAGATAATTGATCAATGTGTTGGAAAGAGGAACAAAGAGGCCTAGTGTCACCAAGTTTACCAAACTCAACTTCTGGGCACTCATATGAGCTTTAGGTTTAAGAAGAGGAAGAATGGGGGAAAGAAGCAAGAGGACAAGGTCTGCTCCTCCTGCTATTATCTGAGCTTCTATTCTGCAAGATGCCCTATAAATTGATAAATATGTTAATCCCTAGCCTTGCTTGAGGGGGCCAATCTCTTTCTTACCTGCTCTGGGGTATGGACTCTCCATCAGAAGTCATCATTTCATCTTGGCGATGGTCTGCCTGCGTGCAAGGCTCTGATGTTCCAGGAACTCAAGGTGACTGTAGCCTTTGGAGGATGGGAGAAGCAGGCTAGTTAGTGATTATCATGCCTACATAGAATCAAGCTGGAGCCCCACCCAAAGTCAAAGGGACAGGCACAAACTAAAGGCAGAGAAGCCAGGCCTCCATCCCGTTTTTCTGTGCTTTAGGCCCAGACAAGGAATCACTGCTGTTTTGCAAAGCAGCTGCCAAGACCCATCATAGGGTATTGTAGGAGCTCATCTGGATTTTTATCTCAGCCTTTCTTTGTGAAGGACAGACAATATCACCTCGCCCCGTTGACTTTCAGACTCAATCACTACAAGATATCTAACCAGAACAAAACCGAGTGCTGAGTATTTTCAAACCCATTTGCTATTACTAACTTTTCTCACTCTATCCGTCCAGAATGCAGTATTCCGGTCACACATATTTCATATAGTTTTAAAACTCCCTTTAGTTTCTCAAACACTCTTCAGTGTGCCATGAAACACTCTCCTGCACATTGATACTGCTATGCTTTCCATAGGGTGGTGTCCATTCTTCATAATTTTTATGTTCTTGGAATTGTTTCTGACATTCTTAGTCTCCATGGTTTCCTTTGGTAAACATCTGAGATAAAAGTAGGAACTCCATTACACATATAACTGCCCTGAGTGCCTAAGAAGATGTGCTATCCAAGCCTCACTGGAATAATTCATATTTCTTACATTCTTTTGTTATTATCAACCAAACCTTTTTTATGTCCATTTACATCAAGAGATTATTATACAAATCTATTCCACTAGTGACTTGACTCCAAGAAAAAGATCACACTTTATGATAAAATATGAATCAGCATTTTGTCAAAAACAATCTTAGACATGAACTTTAACTTGTTTTTATGTTCACAGTGAGCGGAATAATGTACACAATGAGGTTTTCCTTTACAGACTGGTTTTCCCACTGAACACCTAAGTGGTTTGTCGGAGGTATGTTGAAAGATATGTAAAATTAAACCCAGCCCACTCTGTAGTCCACATTATCTTATAGCAAGTTCAGTGAGGCTCATAGAGAACTCTGTTCTTGTCCCCTCCAACTCCCTGTAATTCTGTATATATTTATGAATCACCTTGCTGAACTCAATGAGAGTATGGTGAAGAACGTAAACTCATTCATTTACCAGAAGGTCTAAGTTAAAGAAATTGGTATCTTGTTTTTTTTTTTTTTTCTAAAAGGAATGGTAGAATTATCTAAGTACATGTCTTCATAGTACCTTGCAGAGACCATTGTGTTATTCAGTTTCTCTTCCCAGAACCTCCATCAGCAATGAATGCCTTTCCAAGTCAGTGTTTTAAATTATTTATGATAAGTGTTTCTAAGTAGGATTAATATACTAGAACTCAGCCAATTCTCTGGCTCACTAAAGAAACTTTTATGTATTACACTTAGATGGATTTTGAGATAACTTTATACTTGGCTTCTAAAATGTGGGGAATGTTTTTTTCTCTTTTTTAATATTAGTGAATGTATGAACTTGATATTTCTGAACTGTATTCATCCTTGATATTTGATTGACTTGTTGGAAAGGATAGTGAGGAACACTTAATTTAGTCAACTACAATACTAGAAATACAACAGATATTATATACAATAAACTTGCCATTTTAAAAATCTTGATTAACTTTTTGTATTCTGCCTACTGTTTCCAAAATGGACAAATTATGAATTCAGTGTGAAATGAAAATGAGCTGTCTTGATTTTTATTTCATATATTCTAGACAGAATTTATCTTAGAGATGCTAAAATCTAAACAAGTGTCAAAATAGTAACACCTCCTTTCCTATTTACAATGTTCTACTTTCTCCAGCTCTCAAACACAACTTGAGAATTCACTGGCACCTTTCACTTGAACCAGAACAGGAGCAAACACCACATAATTTGGGTTTTTCTTTAATCATAAACCCACCTCTGGTACCACATTCCTTTCCTGTAGCTATTAAGATACAAACATTTATCCCCAAATATAAGAGTTTAAAAATCAGTTTTCATCTCTCATATACACTGCCTTATTCTACCAGGAGCTATGCTACACAGGCTTGAGGGTAGGGCTAAACCATCTGAAGGCTAAGATATCTTTGGTAGATGATTTTTTACATAGATAGTAGTTGATGAGGGTTATTATCTTACTGAAATTGTCCACCAGAATGTCTGTATAATACTGCTATGGTGGCTTAGTTCTTTCATGGTATGGTGGCTGCTTTTCAAAAGCACCATGATTTGACTTAAGGCTTAATATGGTTCGTCTGGGTGCATTGGACCATGGTACTCAGTAAGTGTGGTGGTTTCAGTGCAAGCACACCCCCCACAGTCTCTTGTGATAAGCCTCATACTTAAGCCCCAGCCTTTGGGAAGTTGAGCCCTTAGAAGCCGATCTTAAGGTTTGCTAGCCCAGCCCAGCTGCATGTTCAATGCTAACCCTTGTTGCTTTCTTCCTGCGTATATGACAAGATGTGATATCAACTGTCTGCTCTGGTTTTTTTTTCCCCACAAGGATGATATTCCCCCATAAAATGTTAAGTGGAAATACACCCTTTCTTTCCATAAGCTGCTTCTAGTTGGATGTTTTGTCCCTGCAACAAGACAGTAACTGCAATAGAAAATTAGTACTAACAATAGGATTGTTGCTTCTGTAAGCCTGGCCTTGTGGTTTTCCCTCTTTTGGATAGGTTTGCAGGAGAAATCTGGACAGATTTACAACTTTGGGCTAGATAGCCTTGGTAATGCTGCAAACAGAGTTTACCAGAGCATTCAGGTGACATTTTGGAAGAACAGTGGAAGCTTGAATGTGGAAGTTCAGGAGGGAAAGAAAGGACATTTCTGGGAATCAGGTTAGAGGCAGTTCATTTGATATTCTGACAAAGAGGCTGGCTGTGTTCTCATATCCTAAGAACTTGAGCAAAGTTGAATTTTTAAAAGTAATGGACTTAATGTGTGTTACAGAGTAAAATACAAAGTGGAAAGGTATGACAGATAGAAAGTCTGGGGCAGAGGGAAATAAGAACAAGCAGTTTCAGGGCTGATAGTCTAAGGCCACCTCAGCTACAATTGTTAAAGAGTTGCCACCTTTGAGAATGAGCCAGCTGCTCGGCATTGGGTCAATAGGAAAGCTGCCTTGAGTGTGTGAACCAACCCACTGGAGGCTTCCGATAAGAGGAACAGAAAAAGTAGAGGGCCTCAAAGAAGAATGCCAAAGGTGTTTTCAACATGCATATATATTCCCCACAGAGACCTTGAGGATGACTCACAGTTCCAGGCTCAGATGCTCTCAGAACCTGTGGTTGCACTGCAGAAGACTTTCTTTCCTGAATTTTTCATATTTCCAAAAACTAGAATCAGGTGACTGACACTGCCAAATTCTTCAACCACTTGCGTGGTGGTGAGGGAAGCAAGGCTTTGCAATGTTGGAAACCCCTTTAGCATATATACATATGTATGGAGAAAGAGAGGGAGTGCCAACCTCCAAGGCAGCCTGTAAGGACCTGCATTTCTCATAAGCCTGCCTCTGTGTGTCCACTCCAACAATACAGCAGACCTCAGCCCGTGGTACCAATGTGACATAAGCTTGCAAGCATATATGGCTTCCATAAGAAGACCACAGACAGGCATAACAGCTTCTGTCTTCATGTCTTGAGTTGGTTCAGGTGGTGGTTTAGATGTGATGATCCCCTCCCACCATAAACTATGCATTCTCAATGCTTGGCCCCCAGTTGGTGGACATTCGAAAAGTAGAGTCTTGCTGGAGGAGGTGTGTTGTTGGGGATAGGCTTCGGTGCATTATAGCAAGCTTCCCCTTGCCAGAGTCTTGCTGCCGTTTTCTACCTGCTGTGGTAGAGGTGATGTCCCCTAACACCATCCCCTCAAGACTGTCAGCTAAAATAAAAACTTTGCTCCCATCCGCTGCTTTTGATCAGGTGCTTTGCCCCAGCAATGACAATGGAACTAAACAGTTGGTCTGAGAGAAGCTATCTTCCATGCCATGAGAACACCTGGTCAGCCCTGTGGAAAGGCCAAGATAGAGAGGAAGAAAGGACTCTGGAAAATAGCCAGCATCAGTTTGATAAGTACCTGATAACTGAATTGCTCAATCTGCTGAGCTTTTGTATAAATGCAGACATACCCATTATCTAATAAAACACATTCAGTTCTATGCAATCCAGGAGCTCTTGAATGATAAGGCCTTACAACATTAAAAAAATATTCCTTTTGGTTTTTCAAGCAAGTAAATTTTGGGCTTATTAGCTCAACCAAAGGAAATCAAAAGTGCACATGCATGTTTATGAGACATAGGTTGATCCTGTAATCAAGCTGAGGCTGCATCACCTGGGATTTCATAGTAGACAGTCAGAGAGATCTCAAAGGGATTAATAAAGATAGCCTATGGATCTCGAAAGAGAAATGTTATCCAAAACCCAATGACTCTTTAAAAGAAACTGGAGAAACATTTTTGGAAGGTGGAGAAAAGGAGACTATTGTTATGTAGTGACATGAGGTTTAGCACCATTATCACCTGCAATAAAATGGGAAGTCTGAAATATAGTTAACAAGCAGGATCATTAGCTAAAGACATTTCTAGGCAGAGGGTATAAAAAGTGATCATATGGCTGTTTGTGCCTATAGTAGAATGAGGTTGAAAGAGTGATGCTAAGACAACAGTGACTAAGTGTCAGTTATCCAGGCATTCAAAATAGAGCTATCTAATTTTTGCCTCTCCAGACAGCAAACAACATTAAGTATTTTAAAAACTAGTTAATAAAAAGACAAATATCAAGGAATTATCTAAAAAAAAAAAAACATTGTCCAAAAGGAAGGGTGTTAGTATAAAGACTTTGTAAATATGTCTTTGCAAAGATATCAGAAATATTTAGTCATAAATCAAACATACAAATAGCTCTCTGAGAATCTTAGAAGTAGACCTCATAGACTCTCTCTCTCTTTCTCCATTAAATAACAAGATTTCTAAGATGATTGGATATCTCCTAGCTACTTTTCAGGACACACAAGGTACAGAACAACGTATTGTAACAAGGACTGTTAATTAATGAGGCTTTTTCTAAATGTGTAATATTGTCTACCCACACACACCAATAAAAGTTATATGAGGGCTAGAGGGATACTTAGCACTTAAGGAGTTTGCCTGCAAAGCCAAAGGACTCAAGTTCAATTCCCCAGGACCCTCGTTAGCCAGATGCACAAGGGGCTGCACATGTCTGGAGTTCGTTTGCAGTGGCTGGAGGCCCTGGAGTGCCTGTTCTCTCTCTCTCTCTCTCTCTCTCTCCTTCTCTGCCAAATAAATAAAATTAAAATATATTTTTTTAAAAGTTATATGAAACCCACAAAGTTTTCTAAATGCATTGAACTTACAGCAATATTACTAGTTTGGATTAAAAGAAGCGATAACACAAAATAAAATAATTTTATACTTTGAAATGGCTATGGGCAAGAAATGGGCTGAAAATCTACTCAATTACAGATAAGTCATCTATTATGGAGCAGAAAGGTTGGTAGGGGCAGTGAAATCCAGATTTCACAAGGTGGAGGTTACTGTCAGCTCTAAGTAAAGCCAGCCTTAATCAAGAACCATCAACATTTGCCCAGACAGACCAGAATTGCATTAGGGTAAGTGCCCCTGTGGTATCCTCTGATCCCCTTTTAAAATGGAGAGATTTGGATGAGAATTGAGCCTGAGATGCGGCAATGCAGATTCCATTCATTACTTTGATCAGAGCTGCCTGACTTAAGTGACTTTAAAATGCAGAGGAGTGGCTAGGGTCAGTGAGAACAGAATACCGAAAGGACTGTGGCATGAAGCAAATGAGAAGGCAACGGCGTGGACACATACTCACCTCTCCCAAAAAGACGCTGACTCAGGAATAAGTAAGCGTCACTCGGCCTTCTCGAGCAAATTCACGGGTGAAGAAATATCATAGAAAAGCAAGTGATATAGTATGTACGCATTCTGCAGATTCAGAAATTTGGGTGTCTAGCAATGACAAGGACACTGAACAGAAAGAGCAGCAGATGCCTTTGCAGTGGCTGGAGGCCCTGGCACGTATATTCTCTCCTTCCTCTGTCTGTCTCTCTCTCTTCTTTCTGTCTCTCTCTGCATATGAATAAATAAAATAGTTCTTTTAAAAAGCTGCAGAGCATCCACAATGAACCCCTAAAAGGTATACCTGACTGTTCCACCTGCCAAGGATTTAAATCACTACACGTTCCCCGCGACAAACATGAAGAGAACCCAAGCACCTCGGTCATCGTGTGATGAACGCTCTTTATCATCAGGAGATTAAGCAGTGAGTGCAGACCGTCCTTAGATCCCCGGAAATGCCATCTCTTTCCCATGGCTCCTGAAATCAGTGTATCAGTGATAGGCTGTTGTCAGGCATCTTGAATGTTTTAACAAGGGCAGATTGTTTGTTATTATACTGATAAGTAATAAGATTTAAAAAAAGAGATTCGAGGACTGGCAAGATGTCTTAGTGGTTAAGGTGTTTGCCTGCAAAGCCAAAGGACTCAGGTTTGATTCCCGAGGATCCACATAAGCCAGACACACAAGGTGGTACATGTGGCTGGAGTTTGCAGTGACTGGAGGCTCTTATGCACCCATTCTCTCTCCTCTCTCTCTCTGTCCCTCTCTCTCTTTCTCTCTGTCTGTCTCTTTCTCTCCCTCTGTCACTCAAATAAATAAATAAAAATTAAAAATAAATAAAAAATAAGTGATTCAAGAATATAGAGTACAAACATCTGAGGAGAATAGTCATTATGAGAACAAAGATGTATATATTTAGGACATAAGGAGATGTCCTTTATTGATGAATATAACATGGAAATAAGCTTAAATTCTGACTTGCTACTTACTACAGTATCTGAGACTTAAGCTCCCAAACTCAGTTTACATGCCTATAAAATGAAGACAAGAAAAGTCACCTTGCAAGAGGATGGTGAGTGCTATGAAAAGTGAGAAGAATATACCAAGTACAGGGCCTGCCAGACATGTGCATATTCCTCAGCTTAAGATGACACAGACTGTGTGGCTCAAGCAAAAGAAATTTATCTTCTCAAAGTCTGTGTATCTGAGGTTAGGGTGCCATTACTGTGGGGTTCTGCCTAGGGCTCTTTTCCTAGTGGGCAGAAGTCCATCTTCCTGCTGAGTGAGTACTTTCATATGCAAACCTATCCTAAGTGCTCACCCTCATGACTTCATTTAATTTCAATTACCTCCCTAAATCCCACCACTAAAAGCCATTATCTTGAGGGACAGGATTGAAACATATAAATTTTGATGGGACATAAACATTTATTCCATAACAAGGAAACTAAAATAATAAAACAAACAATGGAATTATATCAAGTGTTCTTATAGAAACTATTATTACAGTTAAATCTCCCCATTAATGACAAAATAAAGTCAGATTTTATTTGTGTGGATTTTTCATTTGCTCATTTCTTTATTTCTTAATTTTTTTTCCCCCTTTTGGACAGAGAGCAAGTGAGAATGAGAGAAAGAGAGAGAATTGGCATTCCAGGGCCTTCAGCCACTGTAATTAAACTCCAGACATGTGTGTCACCTTGTGTACTTGCGTCACTTTGTGCATCTATCTGGCTTGCATGGGACCTGGAAAGTTGACCATGGGTCCTTAGGCTTCTCAGGCAAGTTCCTTAACTACTAAACCATCTCTCTAGCCCTGTTCATTTCTTTATAAGTACAATACTAAAAGAGATTTTGGTTTCCCCTTAGAGATTTTTTTTTTTAAATAATCAACACCCTCTAGGTTCAAGGTGAAACTTGGATTGTAAGTATTTTGAGAATAACAGATGTGTCGCTTTCATTTTTATAGCCAGGATGCCTAACACAATGTCTGGAACATAATAAACATCTCATAGATGTTTGATTAATGGATAACTGCAATCATACCCTGTGTATTCATTCTTTTAATTTTTGTGTCAGTGAAAATCTGAATCAGAAAAGACACAGTAGAGTAACTCGTGATAAAGAAAGGCATATGGCAAAAATTGTAAGAGAGCCATTTTAAAAATTGAATTTTGAATATTAGAATCTTAAATTTCATATGCTATCTCTTTGTACTCTGAAAAGCGGTTCTTTTCTGCGGCATACGGGCCACATTGAAAAATCTAACTGATACTGGCAAGGAAATTAGCAGCCTGACTTGGCTCTGGTCTTTAATAGAAATGTAATCAGCAGTCTGCTTTTGTGAGTATAAGTGTTCTCACCAACCAGCCACTTAGGTAGTGAGGCCCGGGCTGCGGCAGCAGTCCAAGAGCATTAACACCCCCAGGTGACTATAAAAGGATACAAGTCCTCATGGGGAGAAGGATCTGTTTCGCATCTCCTAGTATTTTAAATCAAAAGGGAAACTTGGTCATTTTATATAGCTTTAGTCTGCTGAGGTTCTCCAATTTACCAATAAAAGACTTCACTGCCACCTTGCCAATAAGAACTCACAATGCATTTGTTAGCTGAAGAATGGATTCTCCTTGAAGTCATGCAAAACGGACCAATTAGCTCCCAGTAAGAGCCTTCAGAATTGGTCTAGATCCTTCCCATGAAACAAAACACCCCACCGTTCCTAGCTCCCAGTTTCCGGTAGAATTACCTCTTCTGATATAATTCTCCTCAGAATGTATCTTAAGCAATGTTACAATAGGGGCCTGGAGAAATGTCTTAGCAGTTGAGGTGCTTGCCCACAAAGCCTACCAACCTGGGTTTGATTCCCCAGTGCCCATGTAAAGTGGTGCATACATCTGGAGTTCATTTGCAGTGGCTGAGGCCATGGTGCCCCCATTCTCTCTGTATCTCTCTCTCTCTCTCTCTCTCTCTGTCTTTCTCTGCATGCAAATTAATAATAAAATACTTTTAAAAGAGATGTTACAGTCATATGCACCTTCTAATTATGCATACAAATAGATGCTTTTGTATCTTTATATACTCTTCTGCTCATTCTGAAATTCCTGCCTGATTGACAAAGAAAATCCCTCATATCACTCCACATTACAGTCAGGTGTCACTTCAAACACAGATATGAATCACACAAGGGGATCTAGTAGAAAACACTCTCATTTAATTTTCTCCTTAGAATTCCTGCTTTTGACTAGGATGTATCTCTTTATGTATATTATGAATTTTAAGTACTAACTAAAAATGTCTATCTTTGGGGGCTGGAGAGATGGCTTAGCAGTTTAGGCATTTGCCTGCAAAGCCAAAGGATCCCAGTTAAATTCTCCAGGACCCACATAAGCCAGATGCACAAAGGGGGCACATGCATCTGGAGTTCATTTGCAGTGACTGGAGGCCCTGGTATGCTCACTCTCTCTCTCTTTCTCTCTCTCAAATGAATAACTAAAATATTTTTTAAAATGTCTCTTTTACCCAAGTTCCTGACCTCCAATGACTAAGATCTATACCTTGTTCCTAAGACAGTGTCAGATGCAAGCATTTTGAAATTATATGCCCAAATGAGTTTGGCTTCTAACTACGTGGTTAAAGCATCCAAAGGTATTTTAAGAGGTAGGTAAAACATTTCCAACTTAGCTGTAAATTACATTAAAATATCCACACTTAGAATAACACTAAATATTTTGATCAAATTATATAAACCATATAAACATTTTGTGAGATTCTCTGATCTAGTATTTTCTTTTTCCTTTTTTGAGGTAGGGTTTCACTCTATCACAGGTTGACCTGGAATTCACTATGTATTCTCAAGGTGGCCTTGAACTCCTGGAAATCTTCCTACCTCTGCTTCCCAAGTGCTGGGGTTAAAGGCATGCACCACCATGCCCGGATTGATCTAGTCTGATTTTGATCAGTAAATGTTTCAAGTAGGGCTGGAGAGATGGCTTAGCAGTTAAGGCACGTGCCCACACAGTCTAAGGACCCAGGTTCCATTCTCCAGGTCCCACATAAGCCAGATGCACATGGTGGCATATGCGTCTGGAGTTCATTTGCAGTGGCTAGAGGCCCTAGAGCATCCATTCTCTCTCTCTCTCTGTCTCTCCCTCCCTCTCTCTCTGTCTCTAATAAATAAAAATAAATCTTTGAGAAAAATGTTTCAAATATTTCTTTACACCAACTCTGAATCAAGCAAAATTCGGAGTTCTATAATTTCAATGACAAATGAACCTATGACTTCTAAGAACCTGACATCTACTGGAAATAAAAAATAGACATGTAAAAAAAAAATAACTGATATATGTAATACAGTTTACTAAATGTTTTGCTATAACTTGATAGAAAAATAGCTTCCTAAGTAAAGGTAGACGAACTAACTCCATAGGGCTTCGAACAAAGCCCTTCAGAGAACATGCCCTTAGAAGATGATCTTGGTGAACGAGTTATCATTTATCTGAAGAGGAGGGAGCAGATGCAGAACACTGCAGGTGGAAAAGAAGAGTGAGTCACCTGGAAAACAAAAAGGTTCACATTCACCAGCTACTGCCCAGCTTTGTTTCCTGTAAAGTTTTCATTGAGCCCTTTTAAATCAGCTCTTACAAGGAGGCAAGGTTTCCCTTTGAACAATGGGTGGGTTATGCTGTTTATCTCACTCTGGCAAAGGATGAGCAATGGCATGAGATGTAATTCTAACCCATGGCTCAGAAGGACACTTCTTACGACTTCCAGAAAAGTTGAAAGTTATATGAGATAGAATGAGTCCTTTGTGCTGCCTGTAGACGCTTTTGCTTGGACATGCAACTCACAGAGCTGGGGCAGTCATCTTAGGACCACAAAGAGAACAAAAACAATGATGAAAATGGCAGAGAGGAAAAAGAAAAGAACCTGTATTTTTGATGTAGCATTATGTCACCAAAGCAGTCACAACTAAATATTTAACATGCAATAGTAAGTATTTCCTTACTTCAGCCACTCAAATTTTGTTTTCTAGAAACATTCTAACTGTCATAGTATAAAGATGAATGATATATATATAATATATATGGTAATTATACATATATATATATTATATATATCATTCATCTTTACCATATATTACATATATATATATATTATATATATTATTTTTTATTTATTTTAGAGAAAGAGAGAATGTGTGTGCCAGGGCCTTCAGCTGCTGCAAACAAACTCCAGACGCATGTGCCCCCTGGTGCAGATGTGTGATCTTGCTCACTTGCATCACTGTGTTGTGTCTGGCTTATGTGGGACCTGGAGATTCAAACATGAGTTTTTAGGCTTTGCAGACAAGCAAGACAAGACAAGACTAGCCCTTAATTTTTTTTTTAATTTTTATACATTTATTTGAGAAATAGGAAGAGGGAGGGGGAGAGAGAGAATGGGCATGCCAGGGCCTCAAGCTGCTGCCAACAAACTCTGCACACATGTGCCACCATGTGCATACTGGGGAACTGAATGTGGATCCTTAGGCTTCACAGGCAAGTACCTTCACTGGTAAGACGCCTTTCTAGCCCCCTAATGATATATTTTTGAGATAGCCAAAATATCATTTGTAACATATTAGAGGGAGAAAGTTTGAAAGAATGAATGGTAAGGGAAAAGAAACATATGTCTGGAAATAAAAATTAAAGTGAGACCCTAAAGGGCCTTCTTTCTATGATAAGGAATTCTTCATTCTTTTGTCTAAAGAATCATGGACCTAAAATGAAGGAGAAAAAGAAACCTGTGAAACACCATTGGAAGCTCATGTGAGAAACAAGAGCATTTTCAAAAGATGATAAAGCAAAAAAGAAAAATTTTAATTTAGTTATAGAGAGATATTTTGAATCTGGAAAAATATGTAGAAATTATTTATTTTATTTGATTTATTTGAGAGAGAGAGGGAAAAAGAGGCAGATAGACAGGGAGAAAGAGTGTGCCAGGGCTTTCACCCACTGTAAACAAATTCTAGACACATGCACCACCCTGCGCATCTAGCTAACGTGGGTCCTGGGGAATCAAACTGGGTCCTTAGGCTTGGCAGACAAACACCTTAACCACTAAGCCATCTCTTCAGCCCTAGAAATTATTTGTTTTAATATATCACATGAATAGATATCCTCCCGGCCACAAAAATGTTTGCACCATTATTCTTATGCAAAAGCAAGTCAATGTAGTCAGAAGTATTTGCAGAGAAAAAATTGCCAGAGGAGTTAGGCGACAGAAATAAAAGAAAGGATTCAAAGTTAGAACTGAAAAATTAAATTGGAAAATAAGAATCAAGATGTCTGTGTTTGTAGTTGATATGAGTAGACACACACACACACTATATAAACACATGCATATATATATATATATATATATATATATCTTCACAAAATTCACTAAAATAATTGTTACACCTGAAAGACTAATTTGAGTAACACTTTACAGGATATGGTACAAACTTCTGCAAAGCAAACGCAGCAGTTCCATACACTAACAGTGAGTTATCAAAAGAGAAATTAAGAAACACTCTTGTTTCTAATAGTTACAAAATTAACTAAATTCTTTTAACTAAATTTACGAAAGTGAAAGACTGGATATTATAACACATTAACAACAATTTAAATGCTCATATGTTAAAAGAATTGGTTTGTTAAAATATCTACACTGTCCAAATATACACTATCAAAACACCAATGATACTTTTCTACAAAAATGTCCTAAAATCCACATGAATCCCTATACATATGCATATAACTGGAGCAGCTTTGAGCCAAAAGGAGAAAGCTGGAAACATCATGACTAAAAAACTATAGTAATCAGCATAACATGACAGAGTCATAAAATGGCACACATAATAGTGGAGCAAAATTGAGATCCCAGAAATAATTCATGAATTTATAGCCAATTGATTTTTGCCACAAGAGCCAAGAATACACAATGTACAAAGGACAGTCTGTCAAATAATGTTGGGAAAACTGAATACCCATATGCACAAAACAATGAAATTAGACATTTATTTTACAATGGACAAAATTAACTCAAAACATATGACAGATTGAAACATAGCACATGAAACTATAAAATTATAGGGAAGAAACCTAGGGGGAAGGATCTATGACATCTGAAGATCAAGAAAATAACTCAGTTAAGAAAGTGAGAAAGGACCTTGCGGCGGTTAAGCTCTGCTGTCCACTTGCTCTGCTTAGGAGTCCACAGATGTTACTCTTGAGTGGGTCTCTGCCTTGCTTCTGGAAGAGGTAACTGAAGGAGGAAGTCCTTGCCCAGGCGTGGGCTTTATCAAAGGAAGCTGTGGGAGAGAAAAGCTCCTTCCTCCCAGCTATCTGCTGAGTGTGCCTTGCCTTGCCTTGAATGTGCTTCTCTCCTGTGAGGTGATCCTTTCTCTGCACTGAAGCCAAGTTTCCTCAGCCTTCCAGCCTGAAACTAAGACCAGTGTCTCTCTGGGAAGCTTCAGGCCTTCAGTGTTGGACTGGGACTACTGAGCCATCCGGCCATGTGGCCTGAGCAGCTACTGCGTCCGTGACTCTCACCCCTGCAGCTAATCCAATAAATCCCCTTTTCAATACAATTCATTCTATAAGTTCTGTTCCTCTAGAGAATACTAATATAGACATAAATAGACATTTATCAAACCAAGATAAACCAAGGCCAATAGCTACAAAAAAAAAAGACATCATGCCCGGAGGCATTGCGTCCCCCCAAAATAACTGACTACTGCTCCCACAAGGTATAAACCACAACCCCATGAGGAATACATCCCACCCCACTGAGCAGCATCCCCAACGGAATGGAGGCAGGGACAGGGGCAAAGAGGGTACCAACACATGATGTAGCCATACAAAATATGTTGTTAATAATAATAATAAACATTAAAAAAGAAAGAGAAGAAAATGTTCAACTTACCACTTACTGCTAATCAGGTTAATGCAAATAAAAACCACAAGGAAATACTATTTCATGCCTGTTAGAGTGCTATTATAAAAAGGACAAATATTGAAGATAATTAGGAAAATATGGATAAAACAGAATGTAAATTAATGTACACAACATAGAAAACAGTATGGAGGCCCTTAAAACATTCAAAGTTTTGACTACAATATGATCCAGCAGTCTCACCACTGATATATGCAAAGGAGCAAAGGCAGAATGGAAGAGTTGTCCACATTCTCCCATTTTTTTTGTACTATCATTCTCAGTAGCTGAGACATAGATTCAACTTAAGTCCCTGCCAAAACATGAATAAAGAAATGTGACACATGCACACGCACACACACTCAATAATATAAAGGAAATTCTATCATTTGTGACAACATAGATTACCCTGGAAGACATGATATTAAATGAATCACACTAGACAGAGAGAGAAAACTCCTGCGTGATTCTACTTACACATGGACTCTGAAAATGCTGAACTCATGCAAGTAGACAACAGATTGGTGGTTACCTAGGGGCAAGCCAGGAGGAGCTCTGGCAATGTTGGTCACAGGAGACAAAACTCTATCTAGTTGAATAGAACGAATAACTTCATAAATCAATTGGACAACATGCAACTACAGCTAATAACTTAATACGTTATTCTTGCAAATTACTATGAGAACAAGCTTCAAAGGTTTTTAATACTAAAAGAGTGGTAAGAGTGTAAGGTCATATTATTTAGCCCCATTTGCTCCTACAATGTGTACATCCTTCAAGATATCATACTATACGTAATAAACACATATGCTTTTTTTAATTTAATTAATTTTTAAAGAATAAAATTTGACAAGAGGTAAGGAATTATGAGTTAAACCAAAGGAGTGCTAAGTGTATTATTGTACTGGTCATTACATTTAATTACCCTTGTAAAGTGCTGTTTAATTATAGCTCTCTCAAGACAGATGTAACTGCCCTGTGAAATCTCAGGCACGTAAATGAGCAGAGGGGTCATACTTGAACCCTATTACCGGCTGTGTCTTGGCTTTCAGACAGAGGATGAATGCTGTTGCACCTAATTACTTAATTGTGTTCATCAGTACAAAATTAACTGACACATCTCCCATGACTGTCCACACCATGTGGAAGAGATGCTCACATTCGCTGTGACTCATTTTAGTGTTGTAAATACACTCCGCATTTTGAAGCCTTTGTTGGCATCTATTTATGCAGTGCCTCACATTTCATGAAGGTTTCTCAGGTAGGCTCATCCTGTCAAAATCATTTCTTCTGCAAATGTTTATTACGTGCCTAATAAGTGCTAGCAATTCGGCTGGACTCTGAAGCAAATCCGATATGCCACACCCAACATGGTCCTGGCTTCACTTATAGTTCACTTCTAGGGTGGTGTTCAGGTCCATGATTTAGTTCCTACTTACAAGTCTGAGTTAAACTAGAACAGTCTGCTAATATGTCCCTATTCAAAGTAGCATGTTAACGATCCTAGAGTTCTTGATCAACTACGAGATCTTCGGGATTTGACAGGCTCTCCTTTCTTTTGTGGCCTGACTTCATATTAGAAAGAGAGGAAGATAATGTCTCAGCATGAGGCTAATACCTTCTCTCAACCTCAGCAACTGCCTTTGACTTAGCAGACACTTCTTTGCAATGGGTTCTTTTTTTATTCTTTCCCTACCAATGTTAGCATACTAAAACTTTTTTGCTATAGTTCTAATTATTTTTAGTGTAAAAATCTTGTCTATCAAGCTGTGGATGTAGTTCTCAATGACAGAGAGCTTGTCTAGCTTGCTTCAGGTTATAGTTTCAAACCCTCACATTGAGAAAGCAAAAACTTAACTATAGATACAGGATAGTTATTGTTTTAAAAACTATAATCTTCTTCCCAGTTTAATAACATTTAAAATGTCTTATGGCCAAAACATAGTTTTGAAACAATGGATAGAAGATTGTTTGCCTGTTTGTGTGTTTGCTTTAGAATACAAGTGTAAAGAAAATTCTCAAAGGCTAAACGCTTAATTATAGATTGCATATTTCTCAAATTCTACTAACAATGGCACTAGCTTTCATTATGTTTGTCTGATGATTATGTGTTCTCATCCTTTGTTGCCCAGTATATTTTGCTTTGTGAACATGCTCTATAAACTTTATTCCTAACTACTTTTTGTCTAACCCAAAAGAAAGATTGCTCTACCTCCTTACTCACTTGAAATTAGAGAGACCAGATGACACGTTGTGGATAATGGTTTTTCACATGCATATATTCTATACCTGAGCATTTTAACTGCTGGTGACTCTCCAGGGCTATGTATATAAATAACTTGGTTAGTTGGTAGAGTGCATGCCTAGCATGGAAAAAGCCTTATTTTTCCTCCTGCCCAGTATAAACTGGGCATGCTGGTACTCACCTGTAAACTAAGCATGCAGAAAGTCAAGGCAGGAAAATTGGAAGTTCATCACCATCCTCAGCTACATAGCAAGTTCAGGATTAGCCTTAGATCCATGAAACCCTGTCTCAAAAAAAAAAAAAAAAAAAAAAGACAAAGAAACAGAACAGAGGAAGAGAACTAAAGGGAGAAAGAAAACGAAAGAAGAAAGAAAGAAAGAAAGAAAGAGAGAAAAGAAAGAAAGGAGAGAGAGAGAGAAAGAAAAAAAATTATCTTGTGATTTTCCCTCCTTTCCCCTTTCTGGCTACAAGAAACTGAAAAACTTGCCAATCATACATTCCAGATGGGGTTCCTATAAGATAAATAGTATATTCTTCAACAATCAGGGTTCCCTGGGTCTCTGGGTCCCTGAGGGACTGTAGACAGAAGAATCTTAACCACTCAGAAGAAATAGAGATTAGTGACTTGCCACAATAGTGGCATCATCCTAGCCTGACTGATACAACCTGCTGTCTTCATACTACAATGCTGTCAGTGGTGAACCAGATAACTCACTGTATTATTTTTCTTTTCTCAATGAATAGTGGGTTCCATCGGCCTCCTCAATTCTGGAGGTTATGTATTTAGACGTAATCACCTATCATTGTTTATCTTTTTGTTAGATAGAAAGAGAGCAAGAGAGAGAAAGAGAGAGAGAGAGAATTGGCAGGCCAGGGCCTCAGCCACTGTAATCAAACTCGAAATGCTTTCGCCACCTAGTGGTCATGTGTGATCTTGCTCTTCCCTCACATTTGTGCATCAGGTTTACATGGGATCTGGAGAGTCAAACATGGTTCCTTAGGCTTTGCAGGCAAGTGCCTTAAGCAATAGGCATCTCTCCAGCCCCATTTTTTATCTTTAAAATTCTTTCCCAAAGGACAACTTGGAAGGTAATTAATTTCAAAGACATCATGGTAGCAAATTCATATCTACTTTTTTTTTGTTAATTCTGTGTTTCTTTTACTGTTTCTAAACATTCTCCTGACTCTTTTTATTTAGAACCAATCCATAACTCCTTGGCATTGTCTCTCTAGCGTAATGTTCCACACTCAAGGGAGAAGCTGTATGGGAAAAGCATTCAGTATTCTGTATGGGAAAAGCCAACCATAATTGTAGACATCACAATTATTCATAAAGTTTGCACTCCCAAAGAAGTAAATTGGCTTTACTTCTGCTGAGCCATTCCGTTTACAGCTGTAATTCAACCTACTGAAAATGTTTTCTGTTTGTGTTCAAAGATCATGAAGATCATGTCAACTGAGTGATGGAACAGTTGTGCAAGATGGGAGACAAATTGTGTGCCAACTTATGCCAAGCATCAATAAGAATAATTGCAAAATTAACTCCATTGTACTTAGAACATTTTAAGTTTAGATTTCATTTTTCCTAAGGAAGAAATGAAACTGTCTTATTTCTAAGAACATATTGTGCCTAACCAAACAAATAAATCTTCCTATCTATAGTTAACCCCTTGGCTATAGTATGAAAATATTTCATTATGACTCTACTAGGCAAGCTTTCTTTGTGTGAGGTAGGGTCTTGCTCTAGCACAGGCTGACCTGGAATTCACTATGTAGTCTGAGGGTGACCTCGAACTCATGGCGATCCTCCTACCTCTGCCTCCCAGCAAGCCTTATTTTTTAAGAGAGCACAGTAAATAGCATTTTAGGTAAAGTTTAACACTGAATTCCCATTCACTTAGACATGGCTCACTGGAAGACTGTTTTACCAAGAGCAATATATCTAAGTGTAGAACTTTTGTTGGAGGAAAAAAGAATATCTTAACCAATTTCATTATGCTATAATAAAAGTGTCTTCTAAAATCTAAATGTACGTCTACATTATTTCTACAGATTCCCATTACTTGTCACCTCTGGCTTTATTTCAAGTTCCATCACACACTGGAAGAGAAATCACCATAGGGGTGTGGCCGAGGGACACAGACAACGGGAGAGGCAGGTGCCCACTTTCAAATACTTCAGAGTAATGCACACATCACTCATACTTCATTAACCAAGAACTACACATGGTCCAGGCTCGTGTCCATCGAGTAAGAGGCAGCAATTACTTGAAATCCATAACAGACTCTACCTAATGGTGTTACTTCACGTAATAACTTCACTTTTCTTGAGGTTCAAGTCGGCATGACTGATAAGGAGCCTCTTTCAACTTGACCTTATTAATGGTGAGGTTTTGATAATTTTTTTTCTTGACTTAGGGGCTGTGTACAAAGAAAGTGGAGCCCCACAAGAAGCGCTGTGCTTTCCCCCTCTCCTGAAGCCGTTGACCACAGGGAGCTGAATGCGTGACTGCTCTCAGTCAGGACAATATTCTGGATCCAGAGTCCCCAACTTAAGGTGGTGTGGAGGACATCCAAACTCTTGAACTGTAGATCATCTGAGGACTTCAGATCTGTGCTGGAGTGTTATCAGCCCATCTTCATTGGGTATTTAGACATCCTCACATCATCGATTACATTTTTATTTTATCTTATTTTTGGTTTTTCAAGGTAGGGTTTCACCCTGGTCCAGGCTGACCTGGAATTCACTCTGTAGTCTCAGGGTGGCCTCGAACTCACAGTGATCCTCCTACATCTGCCTCCCAAGTGCTGGGATTAAAGGCATGCACCACCACACCTGGCCATCAATTATATCTTAGCACAGTTTTGTGCACTTGATTTGAATTCCAGATCTTAACACTCACAGACTATATTCAGAAAATTGTACACCACCTAAGAACTCTGCATAAGAAATCTCAGGTTTTAGAGTCCTTTAAAACGCCCTCATCTTGGGCATGGAGCAAGGGCTTAGCCATTTGCCTGCCAAGCCAAAGGACCCAGGGTTCTACTACCCAGGACGCACTTAAGCCAGATATACAAGGTAGCTCATGTGCCTGGAGTTTGTTTACAATGGCTGTAGGCCCTTGTGTGCCTATTCTCTCTTCTCTCTCTCTCTCTCTCTCTCATAAATAAGTATATTGTTTTAAAAAAGAAAAGAGGGGCTGGAGAGATGGCTTAGCAGTTAAGTGCTTGCCTGTGAAGCCTAAGGACCCTGGTTTGAGGCTTGATTCCCCAGGACCCCATAAACCAGATGCAGAAGGTGGCGCATACATCTGGAGTTCGTTTGCAGTGGCTGGAGGCCCTGGCGCACCCATTCTCTCTTCTCTCTCTCTCTCTCTCTCTCTCTCTCTCTCTCTCTCTCTCTCTCTCTCCCTCCCTCTCCCTCTCCCTCTCCCTCTTTCTCTGTCTGTCTGTTGCTCTCAAATAAATAAATTAAATTAAATTAAATTAAAATAAAAAAGAAAACATCCTTATCTTAATATTAAAGGCACTAAGTTCTTGCCATGATCAATCTCTTAGAAGATTGGATCCAGAATACTCAGAAGCTATGCCCTTTTTGTTCTTCCCCAAGTATACTTATTCCCTTAGCCTATTTATTTATTTATTTATTTATTTATTTATTTATTTATTTTTGCCTTTGAAGAAAAGGTTTTATTTTTGGGTGATATAATACATGCAAATATTTGTAACAATTTTAAAAACTCACTTTATTGACAGTTTCCATAAATATAAACAATATACATTGTTCATAATCCTCTCCCACCATACTCCCTCTGATATCTCACTTCACTGAAAATTTTTTTTATTAGTTACTACACAGTGTGTATACAGCCATGTTGGTACCATCCTTGGCCTCCTCCCTGTCCTCCCCTTAGCCTCTTGACAGCACAAACCTCACTGGAAGAATGCAAACAAGGGTGATTAACAGCCCCTCACATGGCTCACCATGCCAATACTTCCACAGTATTCATGAATCTTAAACGGCATGGGGCTCGATGCCACTTCAATGTCGCCCATGAGACAACTTCTACCTTAGCTGACTTCCACAGGCATCCCACCGTTCCTGCTTCTCAGGCAGCAGCAGCCGTAGCTGTCCTCGTGCAGGCTGTGCTGGCAGTCGTCATGTGGAATGAACTCATTTCACCTTATAAGAGACCCGCGGGGTGCTATGGGGTGCTGGGGAGGAAAACAAATCATTCATGGAGAAGGAATCTTTTTTGCTAAAGTCCAGCAGTAAGAAAATAGATTGGGACTTGAATGTAGGCCGGTGTGACTTGAGAGCCCAGCCCTTCAGAGCTGCACTTTCCTGACTCTTTCCTTCTTTTCCATCTGCTGATCTAAATTCTTGGCTCTCCCTATATTATGAGAAGAACTCTGTCAAGCTTCTTATAAAGAAAAATTGCATTAATAGAATAAACATATGAGACCACTCATTTATTTCTCTTTATCTTCATTTTATGACAGTATTAGATACAAAATCCAAACCAGTAGGCAAAATAAAACCAAAAATTTTGGGCTGAATGATTAATGTGCTTTAAAAAGTGTTCTTTAATGCAAATTAGTATGTGAAACCTTTTTATGTGTACTCATAAATCTAATTTCATTTTATTACAAGTATAGTTGATCTTTAAAATTTCATTTGATATGATCTGTTTTCAGGGCACCTGGAGTCATTATGGTGATGGATGTTAAATAGATATTGTTGTCTTCACATGTATTATTATAAGATTAATTCATGACTATTAAAACCTCAGAGTTTATTTGCAGGACCAAATTCATGACTTGGCCAACACCAGACCTCAGATGGTTGGGCTCCACTGAGGACTGTTTGAGAAGAAATTTTTATAAAGGATTTGAGGAAGTAAAATAATAATAATAATCATTGACTGGCTAAGCTGAAAAGTCCCTAGTTAGAAGTCAGGCATCTGTTTCTGATTGGGGAAGTCTCCAGTTAGAGGTTAATTGGTAGTTTCTGAATGATGGAGCTTAATTCATGTTACTACTTACACTTTAGTTTCAGATAAGAACCGAAAGGGCTGAGTTGTCTTGCCTGGTTGTCACCCTTTTATTTGATGTTTTCTTTTATTGCTTATGTATTTGCGATGTGCATGTATGTATGCATGCTTACATGTCTACAGGGGTGTATATGTGTACATGTGGATGTGGAGGCCAGAGGTTGATACCTAAAGTCTTCCCCCAATCATCTGCCACCTTATTTATTGAGATGGGACCTCTCACTGGAACACAAGTATTGTCAAATCAGCTGGTCTAACTAGCCAGCCTGTCCTGAGGACCACCGGACTTGTCCTCCCTCATTCTGGGATTGCATTTCTGTAGGTCTGGGAATCAGAACCCAGGTCCTTCCTCACACTTGCATGGGAAGTGGTTTACTAACCGAGCCATAGCCCAGCCCCAATTAAACTTGTAAACACTCTACAAAAATCTCCTATTCTTTGCACTTCTTTCTCCTTTTTCTGTTATTCTTTGCATACTCTTAGTTAATTATTGTTATTATTTATGACTTTTCCTAGATTATATTCAAATTCCCGAGCAAACAAAAGGATTTTTAGCACTTATTTCAGGCAAAACAGAGGACAAGTTGAGAATATTACAAGAATACCTACGTGGTCGTAAAGCAGAGTTCCTAACAAAATAGGGATTGTTCTGGCATCATGCAACTAAAATTGTAATGATTTTGAAATATTATATTCAGTTTGAAATACTGACTTTATGAATGATTCATTACATTAGAAAGAATTTCTTTTAGGGCTGGGAAAATGGTTCAGTGGATAAAGCCTCTAGCAGACAGCCTCAGGTCCCTGGGATGAACTTCCAGCCCAGGCACAGGTATCGAGGAAGGGATATTTATTGAAGCTTACAGATCCAGAGGAAGTTCCAGAATGGTAGAAGAAACTGGCCTGCTTTCACAGGTCAGAATAGGGAGAGAAAAAAGCCACAAGCCACACCAGCACCATAAGCAAGCACACTTAGGAACTCCAGGCAGAGCTCAGGCACTCTTAACTGGAATTTCAGATCCACCCCCACACCTTAGAGCTGGGCCAACCACAGTGACACCTCCTCCAGCCCGGTGGCTGCAGTCCTCAAGTGCAAACTCCAATAAAATCCTGAATTAGTATTAGTATTAGTTCCTAAGACTCAAAGGTAACTGATTTTACAGTAAATACATTCGCTCAAAAGTAACATGTTTGCTTCTTTAATGTGGGCAAATTGTATTTGCAGCTATGATTTCAGTTTGTTTCCATGACATTTCCATGACATATTCTGTGACCAGGACAATTGTAATATATGTTACAGGTATTTCATGAACATTACTCGGTAGTACTGTTACAGCAAGAAAGACTCCAGTTTTGACTGGTTTATTACATTATAAATATGTTCCTCATCTATGAAAAGCTTTGATCCTGTTGCTTTAGGAACCCGATTTCTCTGATAATTTTATCCTCTTTAAGGTTCTTTTCTGTATGCAAAAGAGACGTTCACAGACTCTTTAACTCATATTGGAGCAAAAAAATGAGTAAAGCAAATTGGGTATAGTACACTGGGGACAGGGGCTAGTGAATACTGTGGAGAGGGTAAATGAACATCCTCTCATTAAGAAAAAACGTTACCAATGATTCTCAGGCACGAGAGTGCATTACTGACAAAAAAATATTTTTATAGATCAAACCTCATGACACAATGAAATTTGAGGAAAAATGGCTGAACCTGGAACAGATCATTCTCAGTGAACTTACCCAATCACAGAAAAAAAATCGCCACATAGTCTCACTCATCTACAGCACCTAACCTGAATCTACCGAAGATACCTTACATACCCAGCAAGCATCTCCTAGATTAGACACTAGGATGGAAGGGGAGGGAGGGGAGGGCATCAAAGGGGTGGGAAACACAAATCTAGACCCAAACGGCAATGGTACCATAATCTTCTACTTACTAAAAGACAGACCAAATGGCTGATCCTTCACCAGGCCCTTACAGGGAACACCTGAACCACAAGACACTGGAGAGGGTAAGATTAAGACTAACCTTAATCTCCTACATCTTCCCTCCCTCACTTCCCCTCTCCCTGTCTCTCTCCCTCTTATCTCTAACTCTTGTATATTAGTTATCTTTTTCCTCATTTTCTTAGTGGGCACTGACCTGTAACTCCAAGATCCAGCATGGGGCTATCATCCACAATGAGCTTTTGATCAGAGAGACCTACAAGGTTTCCTAAAAGACAGACAGATTTCTGTCAGAGTACTTGATGACCCACCAAAGGTTAGTGGTAAGACCCTACTGCTGAAGATACCTTATGTGATTGACATGCAAATTAGAATGGCATGGCTGGAAGTTGGATGAGAGTCAGTCCCCAGACAGTCAGCGCGTCTAGTGCCAGAAGGTGCTACATGGGCGACTGGGGGAAATTGACCAATATCTATCAAAGTAACGCATGGTCTAACCTACTTAGCAGCAAATAACTTGTTGTGATGCCCACACAAGTGCAGTGGTGGCACACAGCCATGGTGGGGAACCAACTGCTCTCAATTTGGCTAACTGATCCCCCCACTGGTATGGGACCCATAGCTGGAGCTGGGAAACAAGTCAGAACCATATCCAAACATAAGCCCACTCTCCAATATCAAGCTACCATCAATTGTGGGCTACAAGAGGGCCTACACCTATTAAATTCTCTATAAAAAAAAAAAAAGTAAGGGTTATCTCATTTGTCCTGGTGCTAACTTACTCTCCGTTGGAGAATCTGCTTCTCTTTTTCAGATAGATGTAGACCCTAAGGAGAGAGCCACCCCATCATACCTCAAAAGGGCCCCAGCTGAAACTAAGAAAAATTGGAGAAACAAGCAAGGGGGCTGTTTTCCTGATGAACCGGACACCAGCACAAGGGGGAAGGAGATCAGCACAGAGAAAAATCAACTCCTACCAAATCAGAGAGCCAGAGCCTCAGAGGCCCCCAACACCTCATCACTGAAGCAGACCAAAAATGAACCCAACATGGCTCAGGGAAATTTTGCAGGAAGAGGGGGCGGAAAGAATGTCAGTGTTACATGTTGGGTCATGATATGCAGAGACATTTAGCTTACCCATAACTGTGGGCTAACTCCACAATGCATGACCCATATACCTCAACAAGGAGGGGCCAAGGGGAGGGGGTAGGTCACGGATGAGCCTAATAATGGTACCAAACTGACTGTATTTGCTGAATACAGAACTGACTAAAAAAAAAAAAAAAAAAAAAAAAAACTCATGAGTTTTAAAAGTAATCAACCAAGCAAAGAAAATAACTGAAACATTGTACATACTGTACACAATAATTTTGTCAACCAAATGTGGTTCCAAGAAAATGTGCTTGCAACCTTCGGTGTATGTTACCTTCCTTGTGGTAAATTCCCCCCTTAAAAAAAAATCATTGCCCTCACAGGATTAATCTTTTCCAAACATTTTTGATGGTATATGGAAAAAATATGTGAAAAAAAGTTCTGAGCTTCTCAGTATGTGTGCATACTGCCCATATCTTATGTATTGAGCATGTGTGCACCTGTAAGAGGACACGAGATTTCTTTTTTTATTATTTTTTTTGTTCATTTTTATTTATTTATTTGAGAGCCACAGAGAGAGAAAGAGGCAGACACACATAGAGAGAGAGAGAGAGAGAGAGAGAGAGAGAGAGAGAGAGAATGGGTACACCATGGCCTCCACCCACTGCAAACGAACTCCAGATACTTGTGCAGCTGGCTAACGTGATTCCTGGGGAATCAAGCCTCGAACTGGGCTCCTTAGGCTTCACAGGCAAGTGCCTAACTGCTAAGCCATCTCTCCAGCCCACAAGATTTCTTTATGATACCACAAGAATTGCAATATCACAAGGTACAAGGGCATCTAGCATGATGTTTGTGGATACTGATGTGAGGTCAAAGCCAACCTTCAATGACTGTCTTCATAATTTCATTTTTAAAGGGAACTTCATGGTGGGTCATCATTTTTCCACCTCTTCCTATATGTGGCCTTATTTTCTTCACTGTACCTCTAGTTTTGTTTATCATCCAGGGCATATCTCATAGGCATTAACTTCAGCACTTTCTTAGTATTGATAATGTACTTCATGTTGTTAAAGCATTATTTTTCTATTGATCAGATGACAAACTAACATAAGGTTTCAATTTTTAAAAATATTTTATTTTTATTTATTTATTTGAGAGACAGAATGAGGCAGAGAAAGAGAGGGAGGGAGAGAGAGAGAGGGAGGGAGAAAGAATGGGCACAACAGGGCCTCCAACCACTGCAAAGGAACTCCAGATGCATGTGCCACCTTGTGCATCTGGCTTACGTGGGTCCTGGGGAATTGAAATGATGTCCTTTGTCTTTGCAGGCAAGCGTCTTAACCACTAAGCCATCTCTCCAGCCCTAGTTTTTTCTTTGTACTGTTTGTTTTGTGTATACATTATGATGAATGTGTTGTATTTTGCCTGAGTGTATCCTCTATCCTCTCAACTAGATCACATTCAGAATACAGTCTGGAATATCGTAGTTCACATTTGTTTATAGTTCTGTGTCTGTTACTAAGGTACTTACAAAGTATGTATCCCTTCTTGAAAGACCATACTTTCATTTGGCTTGTGGTTCTCTAGTAAGCACTTACTTACTAGGTAGAAATATGCTACTGTTATTTGAAGGTCAAGTAGAAACTTATCAATTGTATCACCAAGAGTATTTCCTTGGTAATTAGAATAGCAAAATGCTAGTTTGTGTAAAATAAGATTTAGAGGGTTTCAGATGGGCTAAATCAAAGTGCAGTAATGGAAATAGTGACTGGAGCTGTGTCTCATGAATTTTGGGTATAAAACAACAGAGAGAGAGATTCCACGCTGGGTTTCATGAGAGTTATGACTATGAGTCTTCTTCATGCATAAAAATGAGCATCTGTCCTGAAGGAAATTTTTACATCAAATAAATACGTATTTTTTAAAGCTCATAATTGGTACATGGTCAATCCAATTAGCCAAAAGTAGAGACGTCTGTACCATACCGAAAAAGAAATATAATGTGTCATTGTCCTTATAAATAAGTGAATGAAAATGTAAATTATCAAATGTCTGAGGCACATTGTTTTGACAAGTAAGTTCTTTTCTACTAGAGATTTTCTTTGATATTAGAAATGAATAGGGAATGTAACCGGAACTTTGATCTATTACATTCTGGAACTTAACATCACCTACGCCTTAGAAAGGAAGCCCATCAATCCGGGCGTGGTGGCGCACGCCTTTAATCCCAGCACTCGGGAGGCAGAGGTAGGAGGATCGCCATGAGTTCAAGGCCACCCTGAGATGACAGAGTTAATTCCAGGTCAGCCTGGACCAGAGTGAGACCCTACCTCGAAAAACCAAAAAAAAAAAAAAAAAAAAAAAAGAAGAAAAAGAAAAAGAAAGGAAGCCCATCAAATACATAATGAGCCAAACTCCTAAATTCAGGGAGTATATTACAAACATTATGGTATTTGTTTGCTATTGTATCCAGTAAGGTGCAAATCAAGCAACAGTAAGGAAGACATTGTTTCACTTCACATATTTTTGTATGCTTTAATTTGTTATATTATTATATATTTTCCTCTAAGTCTTTTCAAAGATTCATAAATTTCAATACTAAATTTTTGCTATTTTTATTTATTTTTGTCTACATATTATCTATCCATCCATCTATCACCTCATCACCTCCTCTGTTACAAGAATTGCTGTGATGCTTTTTTGTTTTTGTTTTTGTTTTCCAAGGTAGGGTCTCACTCCAGTCCAGGCTGCCCTGGAATTCACTATGTAGTCATGTAGTCTCACAGTGTCCTCAAACTCATGGCGATCCTCCTACCTCTGCCTCCCCAGTGCTGGGATTAAAGGCGTGCGCCACCACGCCCAGCTCTATATATTTTACTCTTTAAATCGAATGTTGTGACACTGTTCTGAAATAGAATAATCCCTTTTTTTAGTGGGGGGGGGTTCATGTTAGGGTGTCACTCTAGCCCAGGCTGACTTAAAATTCATTCTGTACTCTCACAGTGGCCTTGAATTCACAGTGATCCTCCTACCTTTGCCTTCTAAGGGCTGGGATTAAAGGTGTACACCACAATGTCTGACTAATAATCACTTCTTAAGCCAAAAAAAAAAAAAATCAGGATTCAAAAGACTTCTATAAAAATGGTCATAAAAGTCGTTATTTCTCCAGGTTGATACTGAGTGGTCCTTGTGTCTCTGATTGAAACTCATTATCCAAAACCAAAATCATCACCCAGGTTATATGCATATTATATGCACAAAAGACATGGATTTTATTTTAAAGTTCCAGATTTTAATTTAGTGAAATGTAACTTTTGTGAAAAAGAAAAAAATATTGTGTGTGTGCATATCAAAGAGAAGTAATGGTGTTTAAATGGCTAAAATAAGACAAAAAACTAGGGGGGAATAGAAGTTCAAATGTTAAATATTAAAGGTAAATTTTAGAGAAACCTTCAGAGAGTCTGAAACTTAAAAAAAATGATATTGATGCACTTACTCTTTTCTACTAAGAAACTTTCCTTGTGGCTTTTGTATCTCTCATAGATAGATTCAGTGAGGTTAATATTTATATTTTTTGGATTTCTGGATTCAGTTTTCAGTTTTATCTATATAGCTTTCTTGCTGTTACTAATCATCAATTGAGGAACTTTACACAACTATTTACATGTTACACATGCCTTTAAAAATCATTCCTTGAACTTTAGTCTCTGTATATTTTTTCTGGCTTTTGTTTTACTGTCGCCTTCTGTTTCTTGACAGAGATGAGCCAGACCTCACATCACCATATCTGTCACAGTCCTTGGTGACAAACAATAGTAACTGACCCTGACAGTCCTGAGCATAGAGAGATACATTGGAAGGTTGTGCACTTGACTGAATCAAAAGGAGTTTAAGAAGCTAGGCTTAGTACTGATCAGAAATGAAGGGCTCTTTGCAGGATTAGGCAGGCAATGGGCATTAGTAAGAGCAGCCTGACCTGAGGCCCACTGTGAGCAATGAGCTCCCAACTATTATGGGCATCAGACTCCCAAGATTCAAATCCTGGAGGAAGTATTCAACTTTCTAACTCCAAGTATGTTCCAGAATGACTTCTTCCTCTAGCCATTAAAGAACAATAATGGGATCTGTATCTTTTCCCAAGACTGTATAGAAGGTACACTCTGCAGTGACTTTGGCATGCTATTAACGTTATGAAATTGAATACTCTTCCATCAAAAATTACAAATCCCCAGCACAATCTGAGTAAGCCCCAGTTGCTTTAGGCTTAGACACATCTGATCAGAAGATACTTTTCTCTGACAGTACAATGAGCGCTCACAGATGTTGAGCAATTGGTCAGGGCCAAATGTTATCTTCCTTGTATGCTGGGTATGAGACCTTGTGGGAAGACTTTCACCTCTAACACTGTTTCTTCAGCTATAAATGTTTCTGAGGATTAGCGCCAAATCATGTGACCTACAAGAGACAATAAATGATAACAACACAGGCATGAGAAGATTCCTCTCCCATCTTCTTACCCTTCAGGGTCACATCTATCATATCAGTCATAAGTTCCTCTACGCTAATACACTAAGAGGCTATTCTCCAAACGTGAAAAGTGTACCTTTCACACTTATCTGAAAATACCACAGACTGATATTTATTCGTCAAATTTTCTCCTCTCAACCGATCAAAAAAATCACTATCCTTTTTTTAATTAACATAATATATTATTACCAGGCTGGGGAGAGAACTTGCCTACTATGCACAAGGCCCTGGGTTCAATTTCTAGTACCACAAAAGCAAACAACAGCCAAATTATGACCATCCCATATATTTTCCATTTACTCTCAAGAGACCACCAGAACATATTGTTTGAAAAGCTTTTCTCTTCAGAGCAGTGATAATTTATCCCATCATTAATTCACCACCTTCACGCTATAAGTTTTTGTTCTTTTCTCTTGACCAGTGCACAGTTGGATTCTTCTTGGGCTGTTAAATGCCAAGTCTCTAGTAGCAGGGAAAATGACTGACAAACTGATTCTGCTGGTGGGTGTCATAACCAGCCCTGGTGAATTGAGTATAAAGGGAAAAGTAAACGCAAATAATCACGAATTTCAGAGTCAAGGTGGACACACATGAGGTCACCACCATTGCTTTGTTCAGCCTTCTCGCTCAGGACTGCGTCCATGCTTGCTTCCCTTGGAGTCACTGGCCCTCTGACTCCTTTGGCTGGACCTTCCAGTGCTCTGGTGTCCACTCTGCTTCTTGCTTCTCTCAGCCCATTAGCTGGGGCCAGTGCTTAGTGGAAGATTTGCTGCACTTAGCAAGCTAGACCAGCCAGGGAGTTCATGCTTACAAAGCAAACATTTGCATTGAGGAATGTAGGCATTTTTTTTAAAAAATAATTTATCCCATGGATTAATATCCCAATTACAGATAATTAGCAGATATATATATATATGCACATAAATTCAAGTTATCATTAATTGAAGGTGATAATTATAGTTTGCATAATCTTTTGTAATCCTTATGATCCCTTGAATAGATGTCAATTATCTCCACTTTGCATAAACACGAGGTAGGTTAATGCAGGTGACTTTACTTTTTATTTGTAAGATTAACAGTAACATTTGTCTTACAACCACTTAGCAAATTAAGCTGAGTGGCACGTCTTTTGCTTTCATTTACAGAATTGTTTTGTGTGTTAATATGATGATTTGTGTTATGTGTAAGTATCACTCAATTTCAAAAGCAAGCAACAGACTCTACACTGATTAGTTTATAATGTAGAAATATTGTGGTAAAAAGATTGAATGAAGGTAAATTGCATTTAGCAGTATAGGATGAGACATTTTACCTGGCCTTTTTTTCATTTTGAAAGCATCATATTAAAGCAGATGATAATATTAGTTTTGCTTTCTGCATAATAAGATCATGTTAGCTGATAAAAAGAAAAATTACACTAGTTGCATACTTCTTGGGAAAACTACATACTTATTGTTGAAACCTCATGATACTACACCTACTTCAAAAACACAGCCTTGTGTGTGTGTGTGTGTATGTATGTATGTTTGTATATATGTATATGCATTTATGTATGTATGCATATATGTATGACAAGGAAGCAAATAGAAAAAAAGGTTATTATCTGGGGACAATTAAGGAGACCTGAAAGGGGGAGGGTAGTTGGGGAAAAAGACAGTGGGTGAATAACAGCAAGAACAATGTATATACACATGAAAAGATAATGAAACCTATTGTGTTGTATAGTATCAAAAAATACAATTTAACAAAGAAAAACTGCTTTGCAACTATCTTATTCTGAAGTAAACTGCAAGATTTAATGTAATGTTCCAAGAAAATAAAGACCATACAATACTCTTGGAATTTTACATAGGGTCAAGGACACCGTAAGTAGCATTTATTAAGAGAAGAATGCTCATAGCATTGTGTAACCTTCCTAGGTCATTTTCTATGCTGTCATCATCACTCTACCTTATCAGATCTTTTCTTCGCATCCTCTTAGGGTGTTAGAATTGATACAATTCCAATTATAAAGCAACGTTCTTCCATACCAGGGTCAGTCTTCCCTATTGGTTTGGAAACAACTGTTTTAATACACTAAGAGAGACCCTCATGGCACAGAGCAGGAAGACATCAATACTGACAGCACTTGTATGTCAAAATTTATGATATTATAGAGATCCAAAAGGATAGCATGATGATGAGTGTGAACAGAATATAAGCAATAGTCCCTCTGTGAGTGTGTATGTGTACAACTCTGGGTATACATAAGATGTCTTTATGTGTTCTTAGGACATACTTGAAAATGAAGTCTTGTGTACAAACACTTTGTATCAGGCATTTATTATAATTGTACCTAAGGGGATCTCACTTGTCGGTGTTTGCTAGCTATTCTTCCATCTCATTTGACACACTAGTCACTCTCCCCTTTGCCTGTGGTCTGTGACTGAGTTTCAGAAAGGAGACATAATTGCCTCTATCTCCTCAGAAACCATTGTTAAAATCTAGAAGCAGTTCATGTTCTACAAGTCCAAGGGTGTTACTGAGGCTGATGGTTAGAGGCCAGGGACACTGATAACTGTTCCACAACAAAGAATTCATCCCAGCACAGCCAACGCTGAGACCCTTCCCGGTATGGAGAGAGGTCACATAGGACATTAGGTGCTTCCTTGACTCCACAATGGGTTGATAAAATCCATGCTATGCTAAATTGTGGCCAGATCTCTAAAAACCATGAGCTTAGGGCCCTTCCAAAGGCTGTGATTTTTGTGGGTGTACCTGGATTTTAGAGGAGACTGATCAAGGGTAACTTCAGCAACATTAAGGAAGAAGCTGGAAGATGAACATTTCCGTTTCCAGTGTACCCTATCCTCAAGAATAAGCATTTTTTGTCTGGAAAAAAAAATGACAGTAACCTTTTCTTGACTGGTTGTTTGGGAAATGTGAATGCACTCAACTCTTTCCCAAGATTGCCATTTGTAACAAATCTTTGTTTTACCCCAACTCCTTTAGCACTTTGGTTTGATGAAATGGTCATCAAGCCACAATGTCCATGCTGGACAAAAAGATTTCATCACCAGACATGAGAAAATAACCTTTGCTTGACTCTGACATTAGAATCCTAACAGGACAATATGTAGCCATCAAACGTATGATGCAAAATGTCATCATGCTTGGAGAGAGCCAATTAGTTAGAGAAGTATTTCAAAACCCTTGCAGGAGCTGGTATGTTAAACATTCCCTATGGATTTAAGATTTAGAAAGAAAAATTGGAGACCTAGGCAAAATTAATTTGAACGTGAATCAATGCTTAGAAATAAAGATAAAGAAGATGAGCAGGAAGTGGATAAGGAGGCAGCATTGTATAATACCAAACCTAAGTCAGGCAGCTCTCACTAGTACAAAGTAAGTTCTCCCAAAGAAAGAACTTACATTAAATTTAGATCTCTGCTCTGAAGTAAAACAAAGGCAGATTTCTGAGACAGAAGCATGAAGCAGATTGATGGGGGTTGGCATGGCTGGGTACTTGGGTTTCTTTGTGGACTGGAGTTAATTAATATTTCCATGCCTAGGACCAACTGCTTACAGACACCTGGTCAAGTTGTTGGCAAGGGACAAATAACAAAAAAACTTTCTTAAGTTTTTGAAACAAAAATAAGGAAAGAAAATCCCATGCTTGCTACAGGGAGAAAATAAAGCGCTATCTCTGGCCGGGAAAGCTATTGCAGGAGTCATTAGAGAGGAGAAGAAATGAAGCTACTGATTTCTTTCTTTCTTTCTTTCTTTCTTTCTTTCTTTCTTTCTTTCTTTCTTTCTTCCTTCCTTCCTTCCTTCCTTCCTTCCTTCCTTTCTTTCTTTCTTTTCAATAGAGCTCATGGAAGGGTCGTACTCTGTGAAAGTGCCCTGTGATACCCAAAGTGTGTCTCCTTTTTCCTTTGTCATAGAAATTAGTTTGAGGGAGGCAGCATTAAATATTTCTAGGAAATGGTAAAGCACCTCACAGCCAGTGGCTGGCCTTAGTAATTGAAATTTTCCAAAAATCAGGGGGCATATTTGAGGCACTAAATGCTTCCATAACTGAGTGTGGCCAGAGCTACTCTTCCAAGCAGCAAGCTTGCAGGTGCAGACAAAGGCACCGGGACTACATGAGCCCAGTCCTGTGCCCCTTGTGTGTAGTGAAGCTGGCCATTTTCAGGAAATTATATGGAGTATTTCAGTAAATGAGCTTGACATTTTTCTGGGTATCTAAGCAAGTAGCATCTAACAATTTTGAAGGTCACAGAACAGGCAAGCATGACTCAGTTTTGAGAGCATATTTCTAAAGAACTTGAAGAAAGATGTTCCTAAGCCTCAGAACAGAGCAGCAAAAACAACCAAAAAAAAAAAAAAAAAAAAAGAAAATGGACACTAAATTAGTTTTAACATTCTCATAGTGAAGGCAAAAGAGAAGTCTGGGCTTTCTAAAAAGAAAATGTATACATATTCATTTCCAGACTTGTTTTTTTATCCTTAGCATATAATTCAAATAGACATCTACAAAATAAAGAACTTTGAGTAGCATAATGAAGGCAGCTTAAAACTTATGATTGTTTAAAAGGAAGTTCATTTTAATAATTTTTAAAAATAAAACAGCTCCTTTTATGTAAACTGTTTAAAGTTTTCAGATGCAAAGTGAATCCTATGCTCAATCTTTATAAAGTTTACTGAGGTAAAAGACTGTCCTATATCTTCTACTTTAAGATGTCAATACTCACACTTACTTGTACAAAAGAGTAACATGAGAGTCACACAGAATCTTCATTTGAATAGCAAAATACCTCTTTTACCTTTGGAGTTTTACAAAGGCTATAACATTTAACAACTCATTTAAGCAATGTTGTTTTTCTTCTGGAATACAGCTTTGGGTAAAATAAGTTTATACCATGTCTTAGTATTTATGCTCATTTAATGAACCTAAGTCCAGAAATACTAATGAAGTCACTTAAAATGGTACAACATAGGCGTTCAGACTCTATGAAGGAAAGTCATGTAAGCACTGTTCACTAACTGTTGACATCATTGGAGCTTCAGTAAAGTCAACATTGTTTACCTGATGCCCCCCGTCCACTCAAGGTTGATGTAAAGAAGGAACAGTTTGCTCTGCTTATAAATTTACCTACTTTATAGAATCCTGAGGGTCCCTTGGCTAACTAACTCAAGCTCATTTTATAGATAAGAGACACAAATCTCAAGTTAAAGAACTTAGTCTAAATAACACAACTAAGTGAGTAGCGTAAATAGAGAAATTATGATCCTTTCTATTAGTCAAAGCCCAGCACCTCTCAACACGACTACCTCCAGGTTATTAGTGCTGTTAGCCCATCAGAACTATTTGTCAAGTTATAGGATGGTATGACCTAAATTTCAAGGCGTCATTTTGTGTCACGGAAGGCAAGAATCCGAAGTTGACATGGTAGGTTATTCCACCCGTGTAGGCTTTTCCCTCCTCACTAGTTCTCCCTTGCCTTCTTGGTCCAGATTTCCCTTCTCACTGTTGGTAGCGTGCCCGCTTCACAAAGGGGTTATATCACTGGAAACAGACACGTGGCCTCACATGTGCTTCCTTTATGTGACTTGAGAAATTAACTCCTATTCTAGAAAAACTGACTTGTTACAGCAGCCTTAATTCTAATCTACATGTCCCTGTCTTAGGAGCAGAAAACTCAGCTTCCATCAACACTAATGGGCACTTGTTGTCTCAAAGGGTTCGCCTGCTGCCATTCATGCCATTACTGCAACTTCACCCTAGAGGAAGCAAACTCATGCTTTCTGAAAACAAAACTCTAAACAGCAAATTCTAAGTTGTGACTTTGTAGCTAGCTGTCCTATGTTTGTCAAACTAAGAATTGAAGAAAAGACTTCAAAGTTGTGAAATAATATTGTTTCCCATTCCACAATCTAGGTATTCATAAAATCCCAGTAATTTGACCAGGTTAAACCTGCTCGCTTTTCAATGCCTCTTGTAACCAATGTGTGAAGCCAAATTATGGAACAGCAATGTCGCCAAAATACCAGAGAAAGCTGGCTTGTGTAATCTTTTGCCTTTTGTCCTAATTCCATAATTATGATGGCTGACATTGCCATTTGCTTGGCATTTTTCTGAAACCACTGACTAGTTTTGTTCTTGGACTTACTTGTAAAGGTGATGAATAATTGAATTCCTTTGTGTTTTATGTTTTTAATGATCTAGATGGTCAGTTATGCACGGATCCATCTTTTGAGTGTTGGCTGTCATCTACTGTTGTTCAGTTCTTTTTTGTCATGATGTTCTTTCATCAAAGAAGGGCACAATGTGATTAGAATAAATTTTGATACATTAAGTTCCACTTGATTGATGTAGAGATGAGAACATCATTGCAAATGGAAAAATATAGGCCAAGTTTATACCAGAAAACAAACACAAATTAGTGAGTGCTTGCATGCATTCATGGAATCGGTATTTATTTTTATTGCCTGCCTATTATATAACTGGCACACTGGTCATCTCCGAGGCTACAGAAAAGATCATGTATGGTTACTGAAGGCTGAAGGGTGGAGAATGAAGTTTGTGTTTGGGAATGGGAGATATTTCTACCAGTGAAGAGGTTGTCCTATGAGCTGAGTTCAATGCCCAGTATCTGTTTAAAATGCTGGATGTGGTGCTGCACACCTGCAGTTCCAGCACTGGTGAGGTGACAGGAGGATTCCCAGTGCTCTCTGGCCATCCAGATTTAGCTTAACTAGTGAGAGCTAAGCCAATGAGAGACCTTGTCTTGAAGAAGATGGATTGAATTCCTAAGGAAAACAGCTAGGGTTGTCCTCTGGCATCTACACATATGCAAACACACACATGCATGCACTTCCTCATGCACATGCACTCCACCCTCACCAACACGCATACCCACATTCCAGAGAGGAGAGGTTAGGGATGAATAAGCACAGCTTCACTTAGGAAGATAATAAAGTTCCGGGCCGAGGTGGTGCTGGCGGTTGCACAAGGTCGAGAGTTACTGCCTCACAACTGTACTGTAAAGTGGCTAAAACTGTGAGCTACATGTTATGTTTATTTTACAGCAGTAACACAAATGAATTAGAGAAAGTCCTAAAGGAGTTCATAACCTACATAATGGGAGTCACTGAGAAGGAAGTAATCATTGTGGATTATCATGTAAAGAGCAAGGCCTCCTTTGACTGTTAAGTGAACAGAGGTGAGAGACAGTTAGACCAGATGAGGAGGACACAGAAGTGACACTGGGAGGGAGGAGTAGAAATGATATTGGTGAGTGCAAAGTGGGATGATTACAGGTGGAACTGTAGCTGTGCAAACACCCCCAGTGTAAGAAAAGTGCAAGAGTTCTCCCACCTGCCACAGCTGGCTAGGCCTCAGTCTTCTGGATGCTTCTTCACTCACAGGGAGACTTTCTAATGGCTCCCAACCTCCCTCCTATGCCTTCAGCCTTTCCTCCCTTACTAAATAATCCCCATTGACCTTCAAATATGTTCCACCACTTGTCTCTTAAAGAGACAACCCCGTCCTTCCCTGTTTAGGCTCCTGTCTAGTTCTGCAAGAGAAAACCTGTACTCAGAGTTACTTTTGTGGTTCAAGTTCTGGAAACCATACTTGGGATGCTGTCCAGTCATATTCTTTAAGAGATCTAGAAGGACAACATGAAATTCAAGGGCTACTCAGCTTGACTACAATTGGTTTCCCATTTGCCTGTATAATGACCACTTTCTAAGAATAATCAGAATCCTATGGGAGAAATTTGGGAGAGAGAAGTTCTATAATCAGATGGATATAAGAAGCAAGAGAACTATTTTTGTGATGGATTCTATTACTCTATTTTAACACGTTACTAATGTGGTTAAATATATTAAAGTTTAAATATGTTTGAGGACACATTATGATTGTTAAAAGTTAAAAGTAAATATATCTTGCCTAATTACGATATAGTTCTAGAAGATCACAAGGAATTCTTTACAATAACAACCTAAATTTAAGCACTAATTATGGTTAAATATTAACACTGCTTTCAATTAATAACACATGCCTTCATAGGAACTAAAGATTTTAAATCTTTGGTTTCCTGGTAAGATTTATCATCATTCATAATATTTTTATAAGGTTCACTAAGCCCGTAGGTGGGGTAACCATTTTTCATTTGTATCAAAGCTAGGATCAACTGCACATTTGTTCTGTGATATAAAACCACATGAAAAGGCACCCATGCTTTTCCTTAAATCAATCACTTTATCTCATATAGCAGTCTTAATATCAGTGCCCTGAAGCATTTTAAATATTCATGTGGACATGTTAAGATGCCTTCAAGTTTTAAGATAAGTGGATTATCTATGTAACCTAAAGGAATTATTCCAGTTCTACAAAGAAAAAATAAATCATTGAACAAGTCATAAATCTTTCCTTTATAACATTTCCCCATTCTATAGCAGAGAAACACTTTTTACTATTCTTATGAGAATAACATAATAATAACATAATCTTCTGTGCTTATATACCACTTTTCTAATAATTACCCACTCATTGATCTTCCTGACAGTGGTTAGTAGTAAAGAGGGAAGCAATATGATTTCTATATCATAATGAGGAAACGGAGGTAAAGGACTCATCAGAAATTTGCCAAAGATCAGAGTTTATCTACAACAAAGTTAAATGGGCAAAAGACAGGTAAGTAAAGAAACTTAAGGCAAATTAATCAGATTCTTTTTTTTTTTCTTTTAGTAAAAGGTGACAGATTTATATACTCTGAAGAGAAACCAGAGTATATAATCAGATTCTTTAACAAAGTCAAGGAAAAGAGGACAGATTAATGACAATTGTCTACAAGAAACACATTTGTACTAAGACTCCAATTTGTCATAAGCTCTATAGGTCAAAGAGCCTATATTACAGTAATGAAGACTCCCTGAAATTGCAGTGGTATATCACAACAAACTTCGTTTTTCCTCATGTCAAACACAGGCAAAGCTAGTTGAGTCTCCTTGGCTCTCCTTCCAATCATGGTCCTGACACCACAGAGCTAACCTTTCTGGAGAAACTGGTTTCCAATTCTCCAGAGAAGAAAAAAGGGGGCATGAAGAATGGGATTCTGTAGGAACCCCTAACCTGAAATTAGCTTATTTGAATTCTGACTTTACGCCACTGAAAGAAGGTTAATAACATGTCTCATATGTTAGCACATTCAGGTGACTACAGCAAATGCTACAGAGTGGGTTAGGTGATGAAAGAAATTTAGTTTTCAGTGTGAATGTTAGGGATTCAAAAATGAAAGTGTTTAGGCAGATCTGATGTCTGATAAGTGTCTGCTTTTCTAGTTTATAAAGCACACCTTCCTTCTATACCATCTCTTGCTAGAAAGGATAAAGGAACAGGGTCTCTCAGACCACTTTTATGAGCAACAATTGCAATCATAAGGGTTCTACCTTCATGCCCCAATTTATTTCTCAAATACTCCATCTTCTAATGCTGTCACTTAAGAGGTTAGGATTTTAACATGAGATACGGAGAGATACAAAAATCCAAAGCATGTAATCCCCAAGTTAGAGAGGTAGGAAAATGTAGTCTTAGGTGCACAAGCAGAGGGGAAAGAGACAGGATCTGGCGAGCATCATGGTGTATTCTTTCTCTCCCAAAGGTCAGGACAACAGTAAGCAAAAGGATAATAGATATATTCTGAAAATCATCAGATTAACTTTCAATAGAACATATATTTAATTTGATTTTTAAAAGTACATCTTAATTTTATCTTGTGCAACATCCCTTAATTCACAAGACATAAGTTTCTCATCTGTGAGATATAAGAGAAAAATAAGATATGGTCATTATGATGATACTAAGGATGGTGTATTAGTAACTTTTCTTAATTCTATGACAAAATGTCCAACAAAACCAACTTCTGTTTGAGGGTATAATCTATCAGGGTAGGAAAGGCATGGTAGCAAGGACCTACCTGAGGTGGTGGCTACTTTGCATCTGCAGTCAGAAAACAGACAGAAAGCAAGGTAGAGACATAAAGATGGTAGGTGATAAATAGATAGTAAATAATACATAGATAGTAGATAAATAGATAGATGATAGATAGATAATAGACAGAGAGATGTTTGTTTGTGCTCAACTCAGCTTCTTCTTTTAATTCAGACCCAGATCCTAGCCCATGAGATAGTGACACCCACATTCAGAGTGAGTGTTCCCTCTTTACTTAAACCCTTTTGGAAACACATTCATAGATAGGGGTATGCTTCCATGGGAATTCTAAATCTAGTCAAGTTTATAATGAGTATTAACAATCACTGATATAATTAATTGCTGAGTATATACATTAGTATAAAATAGTATGTAGAAACACTAGGAAACAGAAGTAGAACTTGTTATGTTACAAAAGTGGTAAGTCTCTTGTTAGAGAGAGTGAGCAAGAGCGAGAGAGAAAGAGAGAGAGGGAGAGAGAATTTGCACACCAGGGCCTCAGCCACTTATCGAGCTCCAGACATTGGTGCCACCTAGTGCACTTGTGCCACCTTCCACTTGCATCAACTTTGTGCATCTGGCTTATGTGGGATCAGGGAGAGAGATAGAAAATGGTTCCTTGGGCTTGGCAGGCAAGTGCCTTAGCCTCTAAGCCATCTGTTCAGCCCCAAAACTGGTGTATCTTAAAGAAAACTGGATATCCCTTAGCAGAAGAAGAAATAATGGTAGCAGATTATTAAAATCCCTGGGTGGCAATCACAATATTTCTCTTTATTTTGGCAAATCATAGTTTCTCTTCTCTCTTCAATGAACTCATTGCTGGACACCTGTACTATAGTTTACTATGGTGTAGAGGTTTAAGTGTTGGCAGTCTGGAACACGGGTCAAAAACAAAATGATTCTCAAGTTTCCTTTAGGATATAAGAAACTGAGAGTGTAGAATATAGAGCTTCTTTAAGAAAGAAAGAAAATAATAGCGAAATTTACACAGTGTCCTTAGAGATTTACATCAGATATGGTAACATCAGTGCTACAGAAGAAGAAGGAGAGGAGGAGGAGGAATTCCTGTAACACCCTTTACTGATTCTCTTGTAAAATACATAGAGCTTGATTCATAATTATCCGTGAACCAGAAATTTTCTATAATAGGGGCATTGCACCTTCGGCAATGGGACTATTAACGGTTCTGAAGCACATACTTGCCAAACCATGGAGAGAGTATCAACCACTGACCATCACAGTTCTCCTCAGTGCAAGCTAATATATAGTTTTCTCTTAATATTTCCTTTCCTCAGAACTGCCAAGATGACAGGATATTGAGAAATCAAGCTGGAACTAAGATAGAATCCAGCTCCCTCCTAGCTAGCTCTAATGGTGTTGAAAAATGCTATGTGAGTTGCTGGGGGACAAAGGTCACCAACAGCATGAACCACCAGGAGATCCTGCAAGCTGTGAAATCAACCAGCCAGGCAATACATTCATGCCTGTGCAATAGAGGCACACAGCCTATAAGGGTAATCAACTGCTCTCTGATTGGATATCAAGGTGCACTCTGTGGGAAGGAATTCATATATATGTTTTTGAGGGTGTCATCTCTTTTTTTTTTCTTTATTAGTTATGTACACAGTGTGTATACAGCCAGGTTGATACCCTCAGTAGCCTCCTCCCTGTCCTCCTCCCTCTGCAGGGACCCTCTTCGTAGGGGAATGTGGGTTATGCATTGTGAGGTTAGCCATTAGTTATAGGTAAAAGGCAATGTCTTTGTGCATGATGTCACAACATATGCTCTAACAATTTTTCTGGCCCCTCTTCTGCAAATTTCCCTGAGCCATATTGGGTTCATTTTAGGTCTACTTCAGTGATAAGGTCTTGGGAGCCTCTGTGTTTCTGGATCTCTGGTTTGGTAGGAATTGAGTGTTCTCTGTGTCTATTTCCTTCATTCTTGTGCTGGTCCCATGTTTACCAAGAAAGCCGCACTCTTGCTCATTTCCCCAATTACTCTTGGTTTCAGCTGGGGCCCTTTTGAGGTGTGATGGGCTGATTATCTCCTCAGGATCTGTGTCCATCTGAAAAAGAGAAGCAAACTATCCAACAGAAAGTGAAGTCAGCCCCAGATAAATGGGATAACCACTATTATTTTAGAGGAAATTTTAATAGGTGTAGGTCCTCTTGTAGCCCATGATTGGTGGGAGCTTGGTAGTGGAGAGCAAGCTCATTTTTTGGATATGATTCTGACTTGTTTCACAGCTACAGCTATGGGTTCCATTCTACTGAGTGGGTCTGTTAGCCAAATCAAGAGCAGTTGGTTTCCCACCATAGCTATGCGCCACTATTGCACTTGGATGAGCATCACATCAGGTAGTTTGCTGCTGAGTAGCTTAGACCACAAGTTGCTTGGACAGATGTTGGTCATTTTCCTCAGTCACTCTTGTAGCACCTTCTGGTACTAAATGAGCTAACTGTCTGGGGACTGACTCTCTTCCAGATTCCAGCCAGGTCACTCCATGTTCCATACCAACAGCATATGATGTCTTCAGCAGTAAGGTCTTACTACTAACCTTTGGTGAGTCATCCAATACTCTGACAGAAATCTGTCTTCTTTTGGGAAACCTTGTGGGTCTCTCTGATCAACAGCTCATTGTGGGTGTTAACCAAATGCTGGTACCAGGAGTTATAAGCCAGTGCCAAGGAAAAGAAGGAAGAGAAAGATTAAGGTTAGTCTTCATCATACCTTCTCCAGGGCTCTGTGATTCAGGTGATCTCTCTAAGGACCTGATGAAGGTTCAACCATTTAGTTTGTCTTTTAGGATATAGAATTTTATAGTAACATTGCCATTAATGGGGAAATTTACATCCTGTACTGAGAATCAAGTCAGAAGCCTAGGACTTGGAAGATCATATACCCTAGAGGGAAGCTTCCATTGTTCTCTGAGTAAAATGCCAGTCAAAAGTCTCTAAATGTGTCATCTATGTTTATCTCCTTAGTCTATGCTGCTTTCACTCTTGGCTAGAGTATCTGCTTTTTGTTGATCACAGTGAATGTTGTGGAGACTATGACCCATCAGAATGACAAGAAAAGAAAGCTGCCAGCCTAGTGTAACAGTCACCTCTCTCACATCTGCCAGGGCTCAAGAGACATTACAGAGGAAGAGGCAGATTAACTGTGAGTGCTGCTCTCACTGCTAGCCTGAGAACCTCCTCCAAGAAAATGGTGGTAGACACTGAGGAGACTCAAAACTCATCACAGCAGAAAACTCTGTGGCTGCTGAGGGCACAACACTAAAGGAGACTGATAACATGCCCTCTGAGGCTCAGAGAACATTGTGGAAGAGGGGCAGAAAGATTGCAAAAGCCACGGGGTGTGAAGATGTGCTGTGAGGTACTGCCTGTCCTCACACAGAGACTGACTGGTACATTCGACAACCCACAGTGGTTACCAATAAAATCACTGAGGGGGACCCTCAGTGGAATAAGGACAAAAGAGGAACATAAGAGAAGAACACAATGTGAATATAACTAAAATATGTTCATATTTTAAAGTTCCCAATTTAAAAATGGTATAAAAATATAGGACTAGGGAAAAGAATCTGTAGTTAAGGGCACTTGCTTACAAATCCTGAAGGTCCAGGTTCAATTCCCCAGTACTATTGTAAAGCCAGATGTACAAAGTGGCCCATAAATATATTTTTAATTATTTTGTTTATTTTTATTTATTTGAAAGTGACAGAGAAAGAGACAGAGAAAGAGAAAAAGACAGAGAGAGAATGGGCACGCCAGGGCCTCCAGCCACTGCAAACGAACTCCAGACGCGTGCGCCCCCTTATGCATCTGGCTTACATGGGTCCTGGGGAATCGAGCCTTGAACTGGGGTCCTTAGGCTTCATAAGCAAGCACTTAACTGCTAAGCTATCTCTCCAGCCCCCCATATATTTGGGGTTTGTTTGCAGTAGCAAGAGTTCCTGGTACTCCCATATCTACTCTTTCTCCATCTGCCTCTTTCTTTCTCTCAAATAAAGAAATAAATATTATTTTAAAGAAAAGAAAGTAGAGGGCTGGGGATATGATTCAGTGGTTAAAGTGCTGGCTTGCAAAGACTAATGACCCAGGTTCCATTCCCTAGAACCCACGTTAAGTCAGACACACAAAGTGTTGCATGCCTCTGGAGTGTGCTTGCAGTGGCAGGAGGCCCTGGCCCACTCTCTCTCTCTCTCTCTCTCTCTCTCTCTCTCTCTCTCACACACACACACACACACACCACTCACTTTCTCTCCAAATAAATAAATAAGTAATAAAAACAAAACATTCTTCACACATCAGCCAGGCCCCAGGTGAAATTACAGAGGAATTGGGTGGATGAACAAGAGTGCTGCTTCAAGGCTGGCATGGCGGCACACACCTTTAATCCCAGCACTCGGGAGGCAGAGGTAGGGGGATCGCTGAGAGTTCAAGGCCACCCTGAGAATACAGAGTAAATTCCAGGTCGGCCTGAGCTAGAGTGAGACCCTAACTCAGAAAACCAGAACAAAGAGTGCTGCTTCAATAGTGAATCTGTCAACCAGCATGAGGGTCATGGAGACAGACGCTGAGGACACTCAAAACACACCAAAGCAGAAATCCAGAACCTGCTGAGAGCTCAACACCAAAGTAGACTTAAAACACTCCCACCACGGCTCAGGGAATTTTGTGGAAAACAGAGTGGAAAGATTGTAAGAGCCACAGAGTGGAAGAGAATGTCCAGAGGCATTGGCCCCTCTTACAATGACTGACAGCTGTTTTCATGTCTCATAACCCACAAGCCTAGGGGGGATACCAGCAGGCCCACTGAGGAGGGCCCTCAGCAGAATGGGATCAAGGAGGAGGGGAATAATGATATGAACCCATGACGTATCCATACAGTTTTCTACTTAATAAAAAAAAAAGAAAAGAAAAGAAAATATGGTCGGGGTAGAACTAGATTCCTGACAGAAAAAGCCACCTTAAAATGTGTTGCCTTTGCAACCTTATATCCTACTAGAAAATGAATATATCAAATATTTACGTTTTTCCTGTTCAGATGAGCACATTTAAGTGGTCTCACCAATAGAGCTTTAAGTTACTAATGAAGTGAATTTGTCCTTCATGTTTGTGGATATCCAGCAGTGGTAAATAAGTGCATCAAAGCCACTTCCTGACCTCAGTACCAATACACTTCACTGAACTCACAGACTGTTTGGAGTATCAAAACAATCTCCCCTTGTCTCTGACATAAAGCAGGTTTGATTCTCAGCAATGCTGGTATTCTTAATTAACCGTAATAAATCTAGTCAAATCTTCATCAGCATTCAGCTGTTATCGTCTGTCAGAAATCATTGTTTCTTTTCTAAAGGAAACAAACATCGCTTTGTATTGTGGAAATACTGCTGCTCTTCCTAAGTGCCTGCAGGAAGGCATTTCTCATTCAAAGCATTACCTATGTGAGCTCTAGAGTTTTGCATTTTTAAAGATATCATGCAATATAGTAACCACACAGTCTAGACCTCTATAAACTTCACGTACTAACGATTTAAACTTAGCCATCAAACCATATTTTCAGATGCATTCAATCAAATATCCAATCTCTTTATTCAAGTATTTGTAAGGCTTAGGCATTTTGAACAATTATGATGTGGTTCACTTAGAGTTTGCAGAATATATTTATGTCAGAAACGTATGCTTTGAAAGCCTGGTGCCACTAAGGCCCCTTACCCTAAATGAAATGATTCAAAGTGGTTCTCACCAAGTGGTTCTCAACCTGTACTGCTGCATTAAAATTCCTCAGGGAGATTTGTAAAACCCATGATATGGAGGCCATACTCCAAGCCAAACAAAGCAGAGTATATCCGAGTGGGATGGAGACAGCAGTATTTTTACCCCCTCCAGGAGACCCCAAAGTGCCCAGACACCTGAGAAGTGCTTTCCCAGCAGGTGACTAGTTATTGAAGAACACGCTTTGTTTTTGATGCACGGTCTTGCTATACAGCTGCCTCAGACTTGCGAGGCTCTTGACTCAACCTCCAGACTCCTGGAATTACAAGTATTTGCCACCACAGTTGACTAAGAACAGAATTTTTTTTTGAGGGAAAGAAATAGATATTCAATTTAATACAAACCATTGCAAACCCGATCTTCAGCAATTCCCCATTGTTTCCTGTATCGTGTTGATGAACTATTTGCTGAGGAACTTTTCTTGTCCCCTTTCACTTCGGAACTTGGGGATTTCCTTTTATAAATAATAACATACATTGAATTAATAGACTAAAATTAGCAAGGACACTGGACTCTCTGGCAGGTGTACTTGCATTCCAGGGTGCCAAGGGGGCCACTATCGGATATGTGAACGTCTTTTCTGTTTCCTCCCCTTGGAGCCCTGTGAGAGCCCTTACAATTTACCTTTGCTCTAAGGAGGCAAAGTGCCTTAGACGCGCGTTCCACTGCTGGCTCTACAGACTTAACAATGGGATTTACGAGGTGTGTGCTCGCCAGTGTGTCTCCGACGCTCAGGCTCACTCATCCCCAGTGTTAAATTGGCTCTCTCGGTGCTATTTTAATCTGCACAGACCCAATCACACAGCTCACCAATGGCAGGTCCAAAGTGATGCGAGGAAGTAGCTTGTGTCAGAGAATGCCGCTATTAGCCACGACTGAAAAGACACGAATCCTGCTTTTTAAAAGACATGAAGCACTTTTATGATTATTGGATTGTGAAGAGAAGAAATGTCTAAAAGGTGAAATTCGGATCCTTCTGGGAATCCCAACCTGAGACCACCTCCAAATAATGATTTTAAAAAGTAATCCATTTTACACTCTAATAAGCAAAGGCTGCTAGAGTTCCAGCGACTGCACGAAAGGAGTTCAATCATTTGGACCTGGAGGGAGCCCTGACACACAGGCCAGGGATGTCCTGATGTTTTGTTCATCTACGCAGACACTGACGTGACATTCCCCATGTGAAAAGAAACACAAGGGAATCTTAACTCACCACCTTCCATATCAGAGTTCCAACTAAAAGCCTGGATTTGCACCTAACAAACAAACAACAGCGAAAATAAATTAAACAGAAACAAGTCCTTTTACTGGGATTTTGTTCTTTGGAGCTCATTGTAGCGGTGAATACCAGTAACCCCACCGAAGCAGACCCTTAGCAGAGTTGGAGTGAGAGAGAAGGGATCTAAAGGGTACAACCATTTTGTTAAAAAAAAAAAAAAGGTAAGTAATTAAAAAGTAAAACCAGCAGCTGGCACTAATCGGCCTCAACACCAGGAGCTGCTCCCGTAGCCCTTCCACCAAGCGTAAGTTCCACGCTTCACTTCCCAAATACGGAGCCAACCTGCCCCGTCTTAGGCTTTATGGGCTGAACAAGGGATTTGCTATCAGGATGCATTCAGAGGGTTTAGTTCCGCAGACAGGTTATACCATTTAGTGAGTCAGTGGTCAGTGTCTCAATGACTGGATTATCACTTCTGAGTCCCAGCAAATGGGTTTTGTAGGACTGGGGACGTAACTCAACGATAGAATGCTTGTCCAGCATGCACACGCCCCTCAGTCTGATCTCCAGCACTGGAAAAAAGAATGTCAAATTTATTTTTTGCTGTTGTTATTAGGTGCTAACCCAGGCTCTTAGCTGGATCTCTGGTAAGGAGGGAGATGAATCAATAATACTGGTTTTTGTTTTTTCCTTTTATACTGGGAATATCAACCCAGTGTCTGCACAGATGTGCAAAGTACAAGGATTGCCTGGTCTGTGGGCCAGGGCTCCCTCTGGGTCTGTATGATTGAACTCATCCAGCGCAAGGATTGACGTACAGTTCTAGTACTGACCTACTGATCAGGAAAGGAGGTATATTTGGCCTTCGTGCATGGTGGTTTTTGTCTTGGCCATTCTGTTATTTACCTCTTGTTCTTTATTAAAATAACCAGGATTAATAAATGAGAGCAGAGTGCCCAAGGAGGAAAGGTAGTTGAAAGAGACAAAGAGAAAAGCCGGTGTCCTAGACAATCATTCCAATTACACAAACAATCCTCCCCTCCCCAACGACCTTCCCTAATATTCCAGGCTTACGAAGGATTTGCAGCCACAGGTTTCTGCCACTCACAATCAGCTCCTCCATTTATCAATTTTACCTTGCACAGTAGTCAGCAGAATACAAATGCAACGAAACAGGAATAATGATAACCTGAGCACAGCCTCCCTAGGGTAGTAATGACTGCTGGCTGGAGCAGGTGCTGAAATGTAATAAAATTCATGTTAAGCAGCATTCCTATTCTGTAGTCTATCAGATGTACTCTCTAAGGTATCTGTTGGTGGCATGTGGCAAATCATCAGTCAATTCTATTTGGCTGTTCCAAGAGCAGAGAGGGAAATGTGCTTCTGTCACAAGCAAAAACTCGTCCTGGGCCAATTCGACTTGATGCATGAGGTTAAGCCAACTTCATGGCATCCACAGATTGAGTTGTGAAATGTCTGAGTCTCACAGCTATCTCATCGTGATTTCTGCATCCTTTACGACATTAACCTTTATTCGATCCAATTGTAAAATGCTCTTTTTTTGTTTTATTTGGTCTTAGACTGCAGTTAATACATATTGCTAGATGGGTGGTCAGGAAGACTGAAGTGTGTACCCTCTGGCCAATGCTACCCTTCAGCACACTCAGACAGATGGTATTCCTAATGGCATTGCTATACAGACACTAGGAAGCTCCTCCTACCTTGTTTTAGAAAAGCTGATCCCTCTTAACATGTCTTCAGTGCTCACATGAATGACTCTGACTGTTAGCACTCAGGCAAACCTCATGAAACTGGGCAAAGGGCAAAACCTCTCCTGAGGCGATCTTCTGTAAATCGAGGCGTTCCCATATAAGAGGAACTTTAATCGTGCAAAGATACATGTGCTTGAGGGAAGCTCACAGACTTGGATGGATGACGTAAAAGTAGAAGCTGTTGTCTAACATATTTCTGTTGAAATTAAATTAATTTAATTTAATTTAATTAATTAAAGAACATGTCTACTTCCCGTTGTCCCACACCTAGACTAAACCTCTTTCTTCTGGAGTTCCTGTCCCAAGAGAACCAGCAAGCAAGGCATCGGGCACAGGAGGCTTCCTGCCTTCTACGTGCATTCTCTCTTTCTGTCCCAGTATGTAGTGTGGCATGCTGCTTTCTAGAGTGAAGGATTTGATTTGTCCTGGCTTCCTTCAAGCTGTTCACGCCCACGTAAGTCTGACTATGGAAATGTGTGTAGGACTCCATACACATCACAGAAGTTGAGCCATCAAAGGAGGTTGACACTTGCATTGCCCCCCCCCACCGCCCCCTTTCCTGTTACTATTCTGGTCTTAGCAGTTTGAGTGATCAGTTTGAATCAGTTTGAAACTCGGTCACCAAAATTTATTCCTTATTATGCTCTTAATTCCTTGACCCCCTTTTCAAAGGGATGCATAACCTTGCAGGCCTTGAAAAAGTCTCAACTTCACTGCCTCTATACTTGTATCCACAGAGTTAAATGAACTAGACACACAACCTTAAATGACCTCACCCTATGCTCATGACAACTAACTCCTTTTTCAATTATTTTGTTAAAGTTGTGACAGAGAGGCAGGGAGGGTGGGTGGTTTGAGCTCATCTGTATCTTGTGATTTTTGCCCTGTTTGCCAGACCCTGGGGACACACTGGCTTGAAGAAAGACGGAGGGGATGGAGTTCCTGGTGTTAAGGCAAATAGGAATTTTTACTCTGGCCTGGTTTGGGCTGCCATGCCCAGCCCTTCCTTACTACTTTAAAATGCATGCATTGATTGGGGTGAGATAGAAATGCAGGACAAACTGTGGGGACAAAGGACAGGAAAGAATGGAACCCCTTATCCCGGACTTTAGTTGAAGCCTCTTGCAAGCTGAGAATCAGGACACTCAGCACAGTGAATGATGTTTGTCATGAAGGCTGACACCGTACTGACAGTTTTTAATTCGTGCGGAGGAATTTTTAAATGCCAATGTTAAAGTAGGAAATAAAAACAAAACAAAACGAAATCACCTCAAGCCATGAGTGCCCAATGGCTTCTCTCCTTTATCATCCATAAGACTATAGTTTCCTAGGAATCTCATGAGAAACCCCGTTTACAGTAAAATACTTGCCTTCATGCCTTTGTTTAATCCTTGTGACCCGTGACTTTGTCTGACCGGATTCTAACCCAGCCCAAGGCACCTTGGAAGTGTCTCCCTCTAGAAGAGGGAAGGTGTCCGGCCAGCCAGGGGGAGGAGAGGACCCTGTGGTCCTATCTGTGTGGACTGGAAATCCCACCATCATGCAGCAATGCTCATTAGCCAGAGACAAGTCACAGAGTTGACGAAATTTCTGAGGGCTCGGATTCTGCCTCCCATACAAGAGGAAAAGCAGCAACAGTAAGATAAATAGGTAAAATTATAATAAAGTATCTGAGCATGAAATATGCCATTTAACCACCTTTGGGTGTAAATTCCATTGAAATGAGGTAACGTTACATTAGAGGTCATTTTTAAAAATTTTTTTTGTATATTTATTTATTTGGGAGTGACAGAGAGAAAGAGGCAGAGAGAGAGAGAGAGTGAGAGAGAGAGAGAGAGAGAGAGAGAGAGAGCATGGGCGCGCCAGAGCTTCCAGCCTCTGTAAACGAACTCCAGATGCTTGCGCCCCCTTGTGCATCTGGCTAACGTGGGTCCTGGGGAATTGAGCCTCGAACCGGGGTCCTTAGGCTTCACAGGCAAGCGCTTAACCGCTAAGCCATCTCTCCAGCCCTAGAGGTCAATTATTAAACCTGATCCATCTATAGAAAGATTTTCAACTCGTACCCACTAAAGAGTCACTCTCACTTCCCTTTGGCCCCCGGAAACTGCCCATCCTACTTTGTCTTTGGGATTCTCATGAGGATATTTAATGCCTTAAAGTTACAACACTCTAATTTGTAATTATATATGCCTCACTTCAACTATACAGGAAAAAAAAAAAAAAAAAAACTCCATTCTAGGCCAGGCATGGTAGTGCACGCCTTTAATCCCAGCACTCGGGAGGCAGAGGTAGGAGGATTGCTGAGAGTTCGAGGCCACCCTGAGACTCCATAGTGAATTCCAGGTCAGCCTGAGCTAGAGTGAAACCCTACCTCGAAAGACCAAAAATAAAAAAAAATAATAATATATAAATAAATAAAATCTCTGCTCTTATTCAAATTTGTTTCTGTAAGGCTGAGGCTCCAAGGGGCCAGAGAGCCAGAGAGAAAAGGGATATAAAAGGTCCAAATCTTGACTTGGGGGGGGCTGCACAGCTCCTTCAAACATCCTCACACTCACAGTGCTACTGCTCAGGCTCTGTCAGAAATCGTAAGGATATTTGCCTCCCCCCACCCCCGCTTAACACACCCCACTCTGCCGCTAGCACAGTCTCCTGAAAGATTTTAATACTGCCATTGTTTAAAGGAGAAATTCATTGTTTGTCACAAAGTATATGTTTGCAGTAAGAAGAAATAAAATGAAAACACTTCAGGGATTTTCAAACTTGACAATATGTCCAAACTGAGCTCTTGGTTCCAACCCAGATTCCTCTTGCAGTCCTCCTTCCAGTAATGGAAAACTGTATTTTCCCAATTTATCAGTGCAAAGCCCTTGAAGTCGATCAGAATTCCTTCTGTTCTCATGCTAGATTCTTTTAAAAAAGACTCAATGTTTATTTATTTATCTGTTAGATGAGAGAGAGAAAGAGAGAGAGAATGGGTGTGCCAGGACTTCTGGCCACTGCAAACGAACTCCAGATGCATAAGCCATCTTGCGTATCTGACCTATGTGGGAACTGGGGAATTGAACCTGGGTCCTTGGGCTCCATAAGCAAGCACCTTAACCACTAAGCAATCTCTTCAACCCTCATGCAAGAGTCTTATGAAATTTAGAGTCAGTATGCTTCTTGTCACCTGTGTAGCTATGTCCTAGCCTAAACTACCAACATTTTACTCTCCAGGAATGACACTAGCCTGTTAATTGGACTTACATTTCACCTTTGGCATTAGTGAGCTGACAATTTAACACTGCAGACAAAATGATACTGATGAATCCAAAGCAGAAATCAGTTCACAACACAACACTTCTCTATCAGCATCCATGATTCCTGCACTTCAGAGGGTAAATAAATCCAGTCTTCATGGGAGGCTGAAATGCCTCCTCACTTGAGACCCACCTCTTGCATACCCTTCTGCTTAACATTAGACTCAGTAAGCTCTAGCTGCATTGCTATCTTTTCTTTTACCCGAGAACTTCAGACCTTTTCTTGCCTGAGGAATTTTTATAATTCTTTTCCTTGCTTGATAAATTCTTACTATCTCTCTCTCTCTCTCTCTCTCTCTATATATATATATATATATATATATATATATATATATGTGTGTGTGTGTGTGTGTGTGTGTGTGTGTATATATATATATTTATATTTATATATATATATATATATATATATATTCCACATGACTAATTTCTTTACCATTTTTAGGACTGTGAAAGTTTGTTGTTAATTTTTTGAGTTTTTTAAAAAAACTAAATAATCACCTCAGTGAATCATTCTATAAGCCATTCCATTTAGAATGGAACTAGAGGCTAACACAGGTATCAGAATCTAGATGCCTACTAGACTGGATGAATAAATGAATAACAAATCATCTTGCTATGAGATGACCTTGTTGATGACTGTCACAGGATCAGAAAGAAATGATGCCTCTCTGGGTACCTGAAAATATTCTAGCGCTGTACTAAACCTGTGTTGCCTGCCTCCAAAATTATTTTAATTGGGAGAGGTAAGCATTTTTCTTAATGAAGCTACTACTACCCAAGAGTTGTATTTATTTCCACCCAGTTGCAGAATAATCCTGATGCTTTTCCTGTAGTTCATTAGCCCTCAACCTTATATTTATGGAACTGATGTCAGTATGTCCTAAAAAAGATTTCAAAACCTACAAACACTTGGACCTAACATTGAAGCCTCTTGATTTAATTTACCTTCTTAGAGCTGGGTATTCACACTCAGGAGCCTACAGTCCCACTGTATAGCCAACAGTGAGATGAGTTGCAATAATCATGTTTGTTAAATATTTTTATACCCTTATTCCAAATAAATTTGTCTTATTTACTGACTGTTACACCTTCCACCATTGGATTACACCAAAAAAATAGAATAATAATATCAATAATAGACACTTATAACTTCCAGTGCTTGGGGATTTGATTACCCATGTGAAGACTTCCCTTTCTCATGCACTAGTAGCAATGAGTAAGCAGTCTGCTGTGACCCCTGAGGAATCCCTCCAGTGGTCCCCCTATACTCCATTACAACTATCTGGAGGAAACTCTTTTAGTATGAGAATGACTCTTTTCCTTAATTTCTCTCATGAGCCATTCTCTCCTCTCCCTCTATGTCAATTACCACAGTGGAAATTGAACATTTAAGATACAAGTGCAATTTTGTTGTGTTCAAACCCAATTTTTTTTTTGGGGGGGGGATGAACGACAGAGCACAGCTACCTTCTCAAATGGAGAATATAAATATGAAATTCAGGAGGATATTGAAAGTGTGTTTTCTTCCTCTCCCTTTTACCTGATATTTTATCTAACTTGTTTGTTTATTTATAAAACATGACTGCATAACCAAGACAAATACATGTATTTATAACTGAGCTCACTCATCTTTGGCCAATTTTTTTTTTTTTCTGTCTAGGAAACAGAAACTGTACTAGTTACAATTCTTATTTGCAAACAAGAGAAATCAACCGTGAACTGATTAAGTTGAGGAAAAGGCATGTTTATAACACTGTTGCTTTCTAAAAACACTACAGCTCACTACAGCTGGGCCATCTTGCTCAGAACTGTGCGTCTTGAAACATTTCCTCCAATGAGGGTACAAAATGAGCTGATGACAAATATTGCTTTGGCCTAGCTATTCCTGTCACCAGCATGGCAGAAATACTGCTTGCTTTACCAAGGAATGAGTCACTTTCCATGATTTTCCATGCGACTAACTTTGTTCTCCTAAATTAGTGTGGGAGCTCCCACTTGCAAGAGACTGGGCTATTTCGCTCATCTTACCTTTAAAACAAGGCTAAGAAGGTGAGGGCATTATTTTGCTATTACTCTGTATATAATTAATGTCTCTATTAAAGTTGACCCACCACCAACACTCACTCACTTCATATAGGAAGGAGGTTCAAATGCAGACAAAATGACTGAAGAAATTTTGGCACGAAAGAGTTTTAGGAAGCAGTGGGAAAACAAGACAAGAGTTCACGGTTAGCAATGCTTTTGGCTATAAGTAAAGCAATATTGTCCGGAAGGGATTTAAACAATAAATGCATTAATGTCACAATACGAAACAAGGCAGCTAAAGGTTACTTTCATCCTCTCAGTAGCTCAGGAAATTTAAGTCAAATCTTTTGCCGTTTTCCTTCTATATCTAACACGGCTGTTTCAGCTTCAGAGCAGGATGAAAAAAGAGGGAGGATTACCCGAACGCAAAAATCCCACTGATAGCCACAGCGCTCGTTCCTTATTGTAAAGTAATGTGAGCTTGCAAAGTAGTGCCTAATTCCTAACAAAATTTGTTCCCATTTTGCTGCCAACAGTACAGACGTCCTAACACCCAGTCATCAATTTCATGAGTCACAATTTTCACATTCCCTAAATGTGACCATTAAATGTGCATGGATGGACCCACGCAGAATGGGAAATATAAGGGAGCACACATTATTATGTTATCAAACAGACTGTGGAACCCAAGGCAGGGTCCCCTTCTGTATGGCTGCCTTCCGTACTAACCATGCACCTACAGACTAGCGTGGCTCGACCTCATCAGCTGTTTTGCTTTCCTTTTCCATCAGATATGTAGTTCACAGGGGCAAGCCCACTTACCTTAACTGTTGTGAGAGTGTTCGTAGTTCCATACCTTTCTATCTCTCTGGGCTTTCTGTGTGTGAGTTTGTCTGTATTGGGAGAGTTTCTGGAATTACTTAGGCAGCCTATTTTCCACGATCTTGTTTGGCATCACCTAAAGTACCCTTTTTAAGTTCCCCAGTGTCTTCCTCAGTCGTGTGTTTAATTGTCTCTACTGGGGCTCAGTTTCAGACTTGCATCGTGGACATGGGCTCATCTTACCTCCATGTTGCTCTTTATTTATATGGTGGTAAGTTGAAGTCCATCTCACATGCCTCCACTAACCGGGGGCATTAAGATTAAAACTGTTCTTTTTTGAAATCTTTCTGTATGTATCTGTGTGCTTGTACGTGTAAGCGTGGGTGTACACGTACCACAGAGGGCATGTGGAGGTCAGGCGATAACCTCTGCTATCAATCCATACCTTCCACGCTGCTTTGAGGCAGAGTCACTTGTCCGCTGCTGAGCCTGCCAGGCTAGGTAGCCCAGAGCTGTGCTGGAGTTAAAGACTTTGCAGGGGGCTCTGGGGACTGAACTCTGGTTGCCTCCCTTGTGCATCAAGTACGCTTACCTGCCAAGCCATCTCTCCAGCCACTGGCGTCATTCTGTTAATGATAACACCACAGTGATTCTCTCTTTTCCTGGGACTGTACTCATTGATTTCTTCAACAAGAATTTATAAGGCATTCTTTGAGCAAAACCAGACTAGCCAATGTGGGGACATTTGCCTGGAAAAAAGGCAGTCCTTGTGGGTCACTATGTAAAGGAAAGTGGACTTCCTAGAGGACACAGGGGGCTGGGGATTAGAGGGGGAGCATATGAGTGGCATGTGTTGCACAGAAACATAAGAAGTAAAGCTAAGAAGTGAAGGACTCAGGTCACGCTTGCTTACACAAGGATGAATTACATTGTGGCACACTTAAACAGAAGGTTGCTGGGGTGCCCATAGTTTACCAGGAGAGATGCAAAGCCAGGCCTGAGAGTAGGAGCTGGAATGCAGAAGTCTCTTTCTCCTACACCCCCCAAGCATCTTCCTCATTCTGCATGGCTCACTCTTCCTCGTACCCCTCAGGGAATGTGACTGCCAGGTGAGAGTCTATGTAATCATAGATACGCTTTCCCCTACATAAATCTTCTCTCTCTCTCTCTCTCTCTCTCTCTCCCTTTCTAACTCTTCAAAGAAAAGAAGAAAGGTATAGAGGAGAGAAGGGGAGAGGAGGTAGATCTGGTCTTCCTTTAAATGGTTGCCTGTTTTAGCAAACAGAAATAACGCATAACCTACAACTACATGGTTAATACCAGCAATCACACTAAGGATGGCCCTCAGTGGAGTGGGGACAAGGAGGAAGGAAATGATGTTAACAACACATGATGTGTCCATGCACAGTTTCTGCTTCATAAAAATAAATAAATAAAAGATGCCCATTTAAAATTGATTTTTAGATAAATAGCCAATAGTACCTTAGTAGGACTCTGTATCAATATGTCCTATAAAATATTTGGCACGATTTCTATACAGTTAAAAATTGCAATAAACTTGATCTCTATTCCTTATATACCTGGGCATTCAAATTCAAGCGGTAATCCTGAATATCAGAGGACAACCCCAAATCCTCATCACAGGACAGTGTAGGGAGATGGATCCACTCTGCTGGGTCAAATTGAAGGGTGGTGAAGATCTGTTCCCCATTCAGTCTCCACAGAGGTGAAGTTACCATGAGCATGCAATGGTGGAAACATTGTGCAATCTAGGAGCTACAACCTCCGTGACAGGGATGGCTGAGGAAACATGAGACAAGTCTGTTCATCATCTGCACAGAACATGGCCACAAAAGAAAATGCTGACCAGATTTGTTTTACCCAGTTGACAATCCACGTTATTACACACTACCATTGATTATAGGACTAAGTCATGAAAAACTCTTCTCTGATGGGTTTAGAAAGCAGAATGATTCCTATGTAATTGGTACATTGCTACAAAAAGCAAGTCATCGGGATGGGCTAAATGACTGTATTTTAGACTGGGGTCTTGCCAGGATGGTAGGCAGTCTATTTTATGGTTTTCCTGAGATCCAGAAAATCTTCCTTGAGCTTCTCTAAGTGGTGATTATAAAATAATAAGCAACAAAAAAATATGTTGGTGCTGGCATCAGGAGGGATGACAGAAACGTAGGCTGTTCTGAGTTTGGCAGCAGTATGCTTAATTACATTGACAACGTGTGGCTCTGTCATTTCCTGGGAACTAATTATTCTATTCTTTTTGGAAAGAAAATGTCCCGAAAGACATAGATTTTGAAATCAAAGACTTTAGAGACACTGTAGCAAATGATGATGATCCCGCAGTGTCAGACGGCTTGAAACGTTAAAACAAGGACAGCCATTTTAAACACTGCTTTCCAGAGGTGAGGTAAGTAGATATTTTAAGATTATTAAAGGAAGGATTCTTGTGGCGGTTCGACTGTGAGATGCTGAGAAGGATTTCTTTTATGAGAGGAGGCTTGTCAGGGGTTAGCATCTCTTGAAAGAACATGGCAAGAGAAAGAAAGGTTTCCATTCCCGGGAACACAGTAAGGTGTCGTTTCTTATAAGGTTCTAGGGGGAAAAGGTTTGGCTGGGCATACAACATGGAGAGGAGGCCCAGAGGCAATGGTGGAGAGATCAGGGAATAAAGAAGGCCTCTGTCCTTCCAGGCTTCTGACAGCTTGGGTCAAGACTGGAGCTGGGGAAATAGGCAAGAAGGCATTAGAGAGATGAAATCATGATTCAAGGTTTTCTCTGCCCAGGCGGCATCTAGCCTCTTAACAGTGACCACATCTGTGTTCTAACAGATATGGCCATGAAATAACCACAGAATATTCTCCTCATAACATTTCAAAGCTTAGATTTAATTCTTCCAAGAAGGATAAGGTTTTAAAATTAAATGGCTCTATGTGAAATGTAAAAGAATATGAAGTTTCTTAACTCACATCAATTTAAGTAGCAACGACCCCCTGTGTAAGTAAATAGTCCTTTCAGCAACAACTATTTCTCTCTAATGATCTGAGAAATCTGACAATGAAACTAGCAGAGTCTCAAATAGGAATGTGCATGTGTGAGATGCACACATGGAGATGAGAGAATGTATGTGTGTGTTAGAGAGAGAAATGCAGAGAAACCGAGAGAGAGAGAAGAGTGGGAAAGAAAGAATAAGCATATTTATATGTGACACCCAGAGAGATTGCAGGGGGAGGAAGGAAGGATCCCAAACCGCTGAATAATACAGCCACAAAGTCTGTTTCAGCTATGATATAGGAAGATACACGGTCTGAGATAACTGGACCATGCTGGGCCAGAACATGCTCCTCTGACTGCTCCCTCTGTTCATTTCTGTTTGTTTGTTTTGGATTCTTGACATAGGGTCTCACTCTAGCTCAGGCTGTCCTGGAACTCACTATGTAGTCTCAGGGTGGCCTTGAATTCACAGCAATCCTCCTATGTCTGCCTCCTGAGTGCTGGGATTAAAGGTGTGCGCCACCACACCTGGCCTCTCTGTTCATTTCTGGCTTGCCATCCTGCCCCTTCTCTCTATTAAATCTTGGCATTTCTCACTGTTGTACCTCCCATAGTCAATGCCATGATCAAACCATTCCTTCTTTGTGACTCAGCCCCTGTTTAAATGACACTGTTATCACACAACTCGGAGGACAAGTTCATATTGTAGACTACATGTCTGGCAAAGCTATTCATTCAGCTTCATGGGTAACACAAGCCTACCTCTTTTTTTGTTTTTTCTTGTGATTTCATCATACATTCTGGGTGCTTTTCCTATGGTTTCTTTTAACTGAAAAAAAATTGCCAATTTTACTTATACTCTAAAAACAGAAGGAAACAAAAATTGTATGGAACCATCCTATTGGTTGGTTTCCTTAAGAAAAATAAAAGGTTTAGAGTTCTTATTTGCATATATATCCCTTAATACCATGGAAATACAGTGCCAGGAGAGCTTCTCAAAGGACTGAAGTGTAAGAAGGCTACTGCTGGGCAGTGAGGAAGGGCAGCTCAGTGGACAACTGTCTAAACGCTGCACTATGTGGCACTGTTTCTGCTCAACAGCAGTTCCTGAGTCTTGCGAAACCTCGAAAGGTAAGAGGAGAGACTAGGGAAAGGTGTTGCCAGCTGACATGGGCAGAGGAGTAGAAGCAACATCTGTCACCTCCCAGTGGGCTCTGAGATACATTACAGCTTCTGCCCAAGGACACCAGTGTAAGCTAATGAAGCTAAAACACCCGGTTCTCAGCCCATTCACATGCTTGCTCCTCCCAGGTCGCATGCTCACCCTTGCTTGTGAAAGCAGTCTGGACTTGGCAGATGTGACTTGAAAATCCGGATTCTGGGCTTTCTTCTTTGGCCTATTTCCTCTCCACATGTAAATTTAGACCACACGCACACACAAAATCAATCAATCAATCAATAAATAAATGTAGACTCTCTAAGAAAAAGAACTGTTCAAATTTCTAGACCCAGTGTTGTATACCTGAGCATCTTCTCAAGGACTTCAAGAGTGCCTTCATTTCACTTCTCTGTGGGAGAGCTAACCAAGGCACCCAGTGTTTCCCTCATAATCAAAACCATCTGAGGACGCTCAAGGAAGTTTCAATAATATCTTGGTTTCGATGACACCAAGATTATGGTCGCTGTAATAGCTAATAAAAATTATGCAAAGGAAAAATTTCCAACAAACTATTTTGCACAAAATTAGAATCGTGTAATGATGGCATTCAATGCTCAAAACTTTCAATGGCTTTCCATCACACAATTCACTAAGAAGAAGAAGGAAATGATTGCAAGGAATGTCTACACTGCAGCCAGATTTAACTGTGCTCTGGATGACTGGAGTTTACATTCATTTCTCAAATACCTCCAGAAACATGCCAGGTTGGTTCTTACTTCTCTGCTCTATGCTTGGAATTCCATCCTGAGCCCCAGTTCTTTTTGTTCTGTGAGACTTACTTGTAAAGTCGGCAAACGTAGACGGGTCTGTGACTCCTGGCCCTCCTGCCTTGCCTCCTGAGTTCTGTGATGACAGACACGTGTCACCATGCCTGATACAAATACTATTCTCAATTCCAAAAGAAATGGATTACCTCTATGGTGAATAATTAAAATAGGAATTCCGCCAAGTACCTTGCCACAAAGACATCTTTTGGAGCTCAACTGTGTGGAAGTCCATTCTTGCCACTCAGCTGTACAGAAAGCAGTTTAACACCATGATCCTCATTTTCCCCAGGTTTAAAATGATGATTTCCTCATATATAATTGCAAAACAGTATGATTTTTACCTTTAAGAATAATTGTAATATAAATCATAAAGAGAGGATGACACATACTGTGTGTTAAATTAGTAATATGTATTTTATTTTCTCTACCTTTGTTAAAAGAATTGCAGCTAAAAATCAAGAAACTTAAAGCAATTCATCTAGAGGAGAAAATGGGGAAAATTCATAAGTTTTCATTGATATCTGAAACCAGTTAAAAATAGGGAACTGTTCGTAATTATCCCTCACAGTGCTATTCAGACTGAATTGTATTAAATGCTTGCTATAGATGTGATGTTGCTGTTACCAAAGAATTGACCACTGTCAATGAAGTTTCCGACCTCATTTTCAACACATGTTTTTCATTCATTACTTAAACATCTGATTGACTATCATTTTGCCTACCAAGCTCTAAACATCTACTTTATCTATGACTTGTCTCCTCATTTTTATTTTCAACTTCCTGAGGAGAACTATGTCTTTCCTTCTAGTTCTTTATCCATCTTTCTGAGACCTACAGGTAGTAAAGACTATCAGGGTTCAAGAAAGGAGTTGAAGCCAGGAGTGGTGGTGCACACCTTTCATCCCAGCACTCGGGAGACAGAGGTAGGAGGATGGCTGTGAGTTCGAGGCCACCCTGAGACTACATAGTGAATTCCAGGTCAGCCTGAGCTAGAGTAAGACCCTGCTTTGAGAAAAAAAGGAGTTAGGGGCTGAAGAGATGGCTTAGTGGTTAAAGCACTTGCCTGCAAAGCCTAAGGACCCAGTTCAATTATCCAGTACTCTCATAAGCCAGATGCACAACTTGGTGCATGCATCTGGAATTTGTCTTCTGTGGCTGGAGGCCCTGGCACACCCATTCTCTCTCTCTCTCTCTCCCCCCCCTCCCTTTCCCTCTTTCTCTTTCATTCTCAAATACATAATTAAATACAATATTTAAAAATATATATTAAAAAAGGAGTTGGTGATTTGAGCTTAATTGCATGAAAAAATGTCATTGACAAGAATACATGCAATATTGATATCTCTGTATGTAATATCAATATACATTAATATTTAAGCAAGATAATTGCAAGCCTCATTGGACTAGTGCCCAAAAAGTATTGTATAAGCTGGAGCAGGCTCCCCAGACCTTATGCCCATTTTCTTTCCTGTTGTTTGATCTAAGACAACAAAATGTGAGAGTAGTCCAAGAGTCTCACCAAGAGGCGAGAGGTGCCCTTTCCATATATAGCTACTAACATTGAAAGGGAAGGAAGCACAGTGAATCCCTCCCTTTCAGTTACAACAGATTGAATTTTAAGTTAATGGCTCCTTACATCCAGAAGCTAGAGCATCAAATTACACTTTTTAACTATTAAATATTAAATATTATTTCAGTATCTATTGTATTCACAACTTTTTCCTATAGGCTATTAAAGAATATAAAAGAAGGGGCTGGAGAGATATGGCTTAGTGGTTAAGGCATTTGCCTGCAAAGCCAAAGAACCATGGTTCAATTCCCCAGGACCCATGTAAGCCAGATGCACATGGTGGCGCATGTGTCTGGAGTTTGTTTGCAGTCTGCCTATCTGTCTGCCTCTCTCAAATAAATAAATAACTAAATAAATAGAATATTTTTTTAAAAAAAGGAATATTTGACAACTCAGTGATAAAAATGGATGTGTAAACCAGGCGTGGTGGCGCACGCCTTTAATCCCAGCACTTGGAAGGCAGAGGTAGGAGGATCGCCATGAGATCGAGGCCACCCTGAGACTACATAGTGAATTCCAGGTCAGCCTGGACTAGAGTGAGACCCTACCTTGAAAAACCAAAAAAAAAAAAAAAAAAAAGGATGTGTGAAAAGCTCAATTAAACACAAAAGTTAATTACAAGGCCAGTAATGAGGGACAGAGAAGCAAGAACAGTGCATCCAGTTTAGGGTAATTCAGCATTGCTGTTAGAGGAGACAACTTTGATGCTTTCAAGAAAAAGTTTTGGATCATATTTGATTTCTTCTGAGGCATTAATAATACCTGAATACAAGCAGTTCTGTTCTCTCCTATCCTATAATACTGCTAGCTACAATCCATTAATCATGCATCGGCTGTCACTGTTGACGTCTCAGATCTGAGGTGTTCTGATTCCTTCTAGCTGTGTCTTCATTCTTCACTTTTGCCAATGACCATAGCAGAAGAACAAGAATAAGCATACTCACACATACTAGCCTATCATTTGAAAGACTCTATGGTTTTCTGGCTTCTCCTCAGGTAAGAGTCAGCTATGTGTCTGGGATGAGGGGCTATCAAACCTGGAGGGCCGTGGTTTTCTGCACGTCACTGTTCCTACAACTCAGCTCTGGTGGAACCGTGGTTTCATACCCCCCTTCGGCTCTCTTCACTCAGAAATGCACTGATCCACATGTAGGTCTTCTCATGGTCCTTCTGTAATGCCTCCTCCCCGTCTTCCCAAAAGAAATCCCATAGAAGACATTTACTACTATAATAAGTATAAGCTGCCATTTGTGGCCTAAAAAAAAAAAAAAATTATGTCACAAAATGAAAATATAATAGTTTGTTGGGCTGCCATAAGAAGAAAATTTACTTTTTTATCATTGTGTTAGCAAGGCTTTGGAATCACATTTGTTTGCTCTGAGCCTTGGCTTGCAAAGATCCGTCGTCTGGGTACATCTTCACACCGCCTTTTCTTCAGGCACACACACCCCTGTCATGCCCAGATCGCATCTAAAAACAGCAGCCAGATTGGGCTAAGGCTCACTCTTACTACTTATTTTAACTTTTGTTTAACTTCATTATCTCTTTAGAGATTCTATCTCACATGACAGTCACAGTCTGAGGTAGGGCTAGAACATCAACATGAATTTTTGAGCAACCTAATTCAGTGTCTAACAGCAAGGAACCTCATGTTCTATATCAGGCATTCTTATGCCTTGAAATGTTTATTAGTACTCTACCACCACGCCAATTTTTCTTCATAAGTCCCAGTATTACAGGGGATACTGACCTTTACCCTCCTAGAAAAGTGCTTCATGGACAGGCAAAGAAATATACATCAACACTGATGAAAGCACTAGCAGTCACTCCAAGGGATGATCTACCCCACAGAGTTGGGTTTCTTCCCTTGTAGCTGTTCTGCTCTGCTCTTGGCTAGGGCATCTTCTCTCTGCCTCCTGATTGGTAGGCTAATGTGTACTTAAACTCCCTCATCCGCTGTGTGCTTCCTCTGGAGACTCGAGGTCTCTTCACCAACACCCTGTTTCGTTCTGTTCCACTACCCAGCTTCACAGAAGTAAGGTTAAAAACTGAAGTTTATTCTCTTCAGTTATGTGTGAAATTCAGAGTATCTGTATCACTGCCCAGCCATCACAAATAAGATGCCCTACTACACTGACTGAGCACCGAGGGCTCTTCAATCAGTCATTGGGTGTGCACACAGAGGTTGATTCAGAGCTGAAGACGTGTTCCGCCTCGAGATTCGGACTACCTGGTACTGGATTGCTGAACAGTTTGAGGTGAATGTGCACGAAGAAGGGCATACTTTGTTGGTGTATCAGAGGTCAGTGAAGAAATAGGAAAAACTCTGTAAGGAGTGTAGACATAGGGGGAGAGATGTAGGAAAGTGGCTAGTCAGTTAAATAAAAGATAGGAGCCTTCTTTCAAAACAGGATGAAGTCACCAGTGATTAGCAACAGTAGGTCACCTCTAGTCACTGCAGGAACAGCCTGTGGAGTAGTACCACCACCAATCGGGAGCTCAAACACCCAGGCAGAGCTAGACAGACCACAGCAGGACCCATCTGGCAGGAAATGGAATGTGCAAAAGGAGAAAGCTACATAGACAGAGCCTGCTACATTAAAGTCTAGGCCAAAAGCAGCTAATTCCACAAATGTCCTGGATGGAGCATGGAGCTCAGTGGTAGAGCGTTTGCCTATCATGTACAAGGCACCAGGTTCCATCTGAGCATCACCTAGATCCATCAACAAATAGATGCTATGGCTGAATACAACTGGGAGCCTAGCAAGTTAGTGAACAATACGTCAGGAAATGGGCCGTAGAGCAAATGGGACATGAAAAGATGAGACAAGAAATGAGTGCATTCGAGAGACTGAGGTGAAGGTTCTGTGTTAAAAGGTGCTTGGTTACAAAGCCTGCCAGCCTGGGTTCAATTCCCTGGTACTCACGTCCAGGAGTTTGCAGTGGCAAAGGGCTCTGTGACCATGGTGAGCTCTCTCTCCCCATAGCAAATAATTTTTAAAAATAAATATATTCAAGTTTTATAGATTATACCCTTGGATATACACTGAAAGAATTAATGCCGGAGGTAGTAGTTTCCTGGCTCTGAAAGGACAAGAGGCACTTAAGATCATAATAAAAGAAGCTAAACATACCTCAAATTGTATGTGCCATTGAGAATGTAACCAGTTCATTGAGCCCCCAAAGATGCCAATGTTCTAATCTTTAGACTAAGTGAATTTGAAAAGAAATGAAGATATAAGGGTGGAGGTTGGTCCTGGATTTTCCAAGAGGACCTAAGCCTAATCTAATCGCATGACTTCTTAAAAGCAAGGAACCTTCCCTAGCCGAAGTTAGAGAGACGTGTGAGTGTGGAAGAGGATGGGAATCACGCTGAGGAACCAGGTTGACCTCGAGCTGCAGGAAAGCACGTGGACACTGGTTCTCCCTGTGTGCCCTGCATCTCCTCCAGGGAGGCCCGAGTTGGATTCTTAATGTACAAATCGGTAAGAGCAGTCATTTACATTGCTGTTTGTTACCACCTCAGCAAGACACAAGTAACGGGCAGCAGCTCTGCGGAGTTTCAATACTCAAGCTTAACTCAATGACCAGCTGGAATCCAGTGTGGTGGGAGCACACTCTTTTCATCCCACTATTCAAGCAAATTGTGAGGACAGCCTGGCCTACATAGAAGAGAGGAGAACGGGAGGGTAGGGGAGAGAAGAGGGAAGAGTAGAGAGAAGGGGAGGGGAGGTGAAAGAAGGGGAAAGGAAAGAAGAAGGGAGAGAAGGGGAGCGGAGAAGACAGGAAAAAGATGAAAAGAAGAAATAGGTAGGAGATAAAGGAACACCCCAACCTCCACTGGGTGCTACACATAAGGCAAGGTGGTGCTGCCTTATGGGACTGTGGTCCCAAAGGAGTCAGTGCAAATATAGTGATCCCATGGGAGATGCTCACCGCATCTGATGGGAGATGGTGGAACCCAGGAAGAGACCAGTTGAGCAGACAGGAGGTGCCATGAGCACACTAAGTCCTGTGAGAGGACGTAGCCAGTGCCGTAGGATGGTGGACAGGACACCTCTGTGGGCTCATTTGGATCGTACTGTAAAGAATTTTTTTTTTTTTGAGGTAGGGTCTCACTCTGGTCCAGGCTGACCTGGAATTAACTCTGTCATCTCAGGGTGGCCTTGAACTCATGGCGATCCTCCTACCTCTGCCTCCCGAGTGCTGGGATTAAAGGCGTGCGCCACCACGCCCGGCCTGTAAAGAATTTTGATGGCACGCTTTCATCCACACCCCCTAGGATATCTGGATTTGGGGTAGCTAGAAAAAGTCTTGTGCAGAAGTCCCAGGTGATAAACTGTGAGATGACTTTGACTTTGAAACACAGTTTTGAACAATGAAAATCAGAAGTAAGTTTTTTGCTAATAAAGAAATTAAAAAGTTACTAATTACTATTCATTACTCTTAGAATTTGAGAATAAATCAAAAGTCATAATAACTTATGCTAGAATGAGGTTAACAGACTTTAAGTTTATCCCGAGAGTGACTTGTGACTGTTTCTTTAATGATATGACATTTAGGCTGGAGAAATGGCTCAACAGTTAAAGGCACTGTTTTTAAATTTATGTATTTATATTTTTTATTTATTAGTTTTGTACTCAGTGAATACAGTCAAGTTGGTACCACTGTTAGCCTCTTCCCTCCTCCACAGGGACCCGCCTCATTGAGGAATATGGGTCTTGCATTGTGGGGTTAGCCATCAGTTATGGGTAGGAGGCAATGTCTCTGTGTATCATGACCCAACGTGTGGCTCTGACATTCTTTCTACCTCCTCTTCTGCAAATTTCCCTGAGCCATGTTGGGTTCATTTTAGGCCTGCTTCAGTGATGAGGTCTTGGGAGCCTCTGTGTCTCTGGATATCTGATTTGGTAGGAGTTGATTGTTCTCTGTGTCGATCTCCTTCACCCTTGTGCTGGTACCAGGTTCACCAAGAAAACAACACTCTTGTAAAGGCACTTGCTTACAAAGCCTGATGGCCTGGGTTTAATTTCCCAGTCCCCATATAAACCAGATACACTAAGTGGCACATATGTCTGGAGTTCATTTGCAGTGGCAGGAGGTCCTGGTGCACCCATACTACTCTCTCTCTCTCATGTACTCTCTCTCTCTCTCTAACAAATAAAGTATGTTTTAAAATTTTCATTTAATTCTTGAAAGTAATCTCAAAAACAGTAGTTTATAATCTAAAAATTTTTTAATTTCTTTAAATAATTATGCAGTTTGAATCTACACATTGCATGTTACCTTGCTTTAAATTTTGCAGTTCTTTGAGGCTGCATTTCTAAAAGGCGTTCTACAATCTGCAAACCACTCTAACTCAAACTTGACTCCCTTCTTCCCTGTAGCTCCTCTTATATGGCAAAATGCAGTGATGCAATAATAAACACATTAGCTTTTAGAATGCTGAGTACCCCTGGGAATGATCCAAGTATGAGAGTAACACAGTTCCCTTACCTCTTTATCTAAAACTAAAAATTTTAATATTGTGATAAACCAAGTCATCTTCCCATTCCAGAAGCTTTGGCTATCTTTCTCCATGTGGATTTACTCATTATCTCTCCAGGATGCAAGTTTCAGGATGTCTCTCTTTTTAGCAAACAAAATATCAATATAAAATGAAGTATTGCATTACAGAACATCTGAAGCCCACCATGAACTGTCATCCATTTATCTCCCGTACTCATCTGCTCAGGGTCATCCACTTAGTGTCCCCATCTATATTAGTTGCTTTTCTCATTGCTGTGACCAAATACCTGACAAGGAGCAACGTAAGGGACCAAGTGTTTGTTTTAGCCTGCCGTTAAAGAGGATAAAGACCATCAAGGCAGGGAAGGCATGGTGGCCGAAGCATGAGGCAGCTGATCACATTGTATCCCAAGTCAGGAAGCAGAGTGCAATCAATGCTGGTGATCAGATAGCTTCTCCTTCTCATGCATGCCAAGACCCTAGGGATGGTGTCTTCCTCCCTCTCTTAACTTAATCCGGAACTCCCTTACAGATCTGTCTAATGATTCCTCTCCTGGGTAATTCAAGGTCCAAATGAGATTAATGGCCATATCATCTTTGATGAACTCTGCATCATACTATATAAGCTACCTTTTCTTTTTTAGTTTCAATGAAGTATATAATTTTTGAGGACAGGAAAAGTCTTAGAATGTTTTTATAGTTATATAAAAATGAAAAGGGAATACACATGCTTGTAAACAAGTAAAATGAGTGGAATAAAAAAAAGAAAAACAATGATAGGGTGTTCACTGATTGTTAAAAGTATTGTTTAACTTTGTTTTCTCAAAAATTCACTTAGAAAAGGAAATGAATTTTACCTATGCATACATACATACATATAAGTTTTATCTATATGCTTTTCTACAAATATATGAAAGGAGGAATTAACATTTTAATGGTGTCCGAATTTTGTATGTAGAAAGCTAAGTGAGTTTACAAAAATATTAGAAATAAAGAGAACTTAGTAAAGCAAGGACATACATACTTGATATAAAATCATTAACAACATATACCTAAGAAATCTATTGGAAAGTATGTGAAAAAAAAGGCAAACATTTGTGACAGTATAAATAAGTGAGGATATATGAGAGAACAGTTCTTATTCTAAAAGAGATACATTTAAATAGTAGCAGACGTCTTTAATTGAAAACACTGGTCATGTACTCCACGAGTGGAACTGCGGACTCTCACGTGCCAACGGGCAGCTTCTGGGCGGGCAGCTTCGCAGTAGCTTTCAGATGCAAGTGTTTACAGCAGATGATCTAGGAATTCATCTCGTAAAAATCAACTCTGTGTACAGCGCATGGTTACAATACAATCCAAAGGTAATCATCAGAACCTTGTTTATAATAGCTTTAAAAAATTGCATCAGCAGGGAACAGAGGAAATGTGCTGTTTTGGGTAAATGAAGTGGGAAAGGATTACCTTTACCAGACAGCAGAGCTAAAGAGGCAAAGACGAGAAAGACTGTACTTTATTACCCTAGGAACACAAAAGCATACTGGAGAGGGTCACCTATATGATGAATGAAGGGTCATTTTAAAATTTTCTTTCTGCAGTCATTTAACATACAATTATTTAACTTTATTCTATGCATTACACTGAAGAATACCCAGAATACTGTAGTCATCATGAGCTTTTTTAAAATTTTATTTATTTATTTATTTATTTATTTATTTATTTATTTATTTATTTATTTTGGTTTTCCGAGTTACGATCTCACTCTAGTTCAAGTTGACCTGGAATTCACTATGTAGTCTCAGGGTGGCCTTGAACTCTTGGAAATCCTCCTACCTCTGCCTCCCGAGTGCTGGGATTAAAGACATGGGCCACCACACCCAACTATCATTAGCTTTTAATATGCCAAAACTTTGTATAAAATAATAAATCCTACCAAAACATGCTATAAATTCTGTTTCACAAGCTCACAAATCTTATTTACCTTTCCAGTTTCATTGTTTATTGTTCAGTATATTACTTCCAGACATTTTCCACATATACAAGTATGTGACAGAGACAATCATTGAAGCAGAATTGTCTAAAACACAATTATATACTCATATTCATGTAAGCTGTCATTTAACATGAATAGCATAATGCGTCATTCTGCAGTTCTCTTTATTTCTTAAATATATATGAATTATTTGGAGAATTTCAGTTTCAGTACAAAACTTTGGGGAAACTGTTGTCTACTTTCCTATTATATGATAGGATTGTAGTCATTAGTCACTGCTCTGTTCATATACGGTTGGATTGTTTGTAATTTTTCATCATCATGAATGCAATATCAATTAAGCTCAATAAATATATACATTAGAAGTGAAATCATTCTGTTAAAGTATATGTGCATTTGAAATTTTGGTACAATAATCTACCCATTAAATAATAGTTCCAATCAACATCAACATAGAATGAAACTAATTACTGCCACACACCCTTACTTATTGGGTTTCATAACTCATGAGACAGAACCATTCTTTTTTTATTTTTATCATTTATTTATTTATTTGAGAGAGAGAGAGAAAAAATGGGCACACCAGGACCTCTAGTCACTGCAAACAAATTCCAGACGCATGTATCACCATGCACATCTGGCTTACATGGGTCTGGGGAACTGAACCTGGGTCCTTAGGTTTTGCAGTAAAGTGCCTTTACTGCTAAGCCATCTCTCCAGCCCAGACCCTTTCTTAATAGTGCATGCGGGACACATATTTTCTGCTACCAGAGTGGCCTGTTCATTCATTTTTTATAAATTTTATTTTCTAATATCATTTTAAATATTTTGTGTGTGTGTGTGCCATGCATGTGTGTGTATGTGTATGTGTGTGTGTGTGTGTGTATGTGCATGTTCATACACATGTGGGGTGGTGCAGGGGCATGCATGTGTATGGGAGTCATAGCACAACCTCCGATGTTATCCTCAGAAACATCATCTACCTCTTTTTGAGGCAGGGTCTCTCATGGGCCTGCCACTCACCAGTTAGGACAGAGTGGCTAGCTGGAGACCTCCAGAAAACCTCCTGTCTGCATCCTCAGTGCTGGGATTATAGGTTCTTCTTATAATGCTTGAAAAAATGAGTTGTGAGATATAATTTACAGTCTACCTTTTCCCACTGATTTACAGTGCATCCTTTTTACCCAGCTCTATACACCTTTTGTGCATGTGTGTGTGCATGTGACGTATACACGTATATTTGGAGGAGGAGCAAGTGTCAGCAATGCATAACATGTGGGAAGTGTATGTGGAAGGACAAAGGACAACCTCAGGTACCATCCTTAGGATCTGTATCTGCCTATTTAAGATGGGGGTCTCTTCCTAGCCTAAATTGTGCCAGACTGGCTGGCCAGTTAGCTCCAGGGAACCTGGCCCCACCTCCTCAGAGCTGGGAATGGAGACACACACCACCACAGCTGGCATTTTACACGGACACTGGGCATCCAACTCTGATTCCATGCTTATGAAACAAGCGCTTTGTCAGCTTTGCTATCTCCCCGCTGCTCCGTGCGTCTTCTGAACCTACTTCTCTGCTTGTAAATTGCGTATGTACTCAGCCATTCCAGCATTGGCATTGGTAACTTTGGTTTTAACATCCAGCATCAAAGTTCCCTCTCACTTTTCCATCTTTTTATATTCACTCTTCCAGCTAGACTCACAAGGTTTATCACATTCAATTTTTAAATATTCAGTGGAATTTTGTTGCAGCATCTATTTTATAAAAACATTGCATAAGCAGACATTTTACAAAACCAAATCTTCATAGCCAATAGCATGGAATATCTCTACATATTTTTAAAATAGTTTCCTTCATTAATTCAATTATGTGTGTATGATTATTCATGGTATTTTAATTACTAATATATAAAAACACATTTTCTCCATTTGACTTTGTGTCGCCCTAGTTATCTAATTGACTCCAATACATAGTACATTCATATTTCACAGTATGCCTTTATATTGTTTTCTAAATGTTCAAAATGTTTTTTTTCTTATTCTCCAATATCTACAATTCTTCAATAGCTAAATTTGATTGTATTTTCAACATATTACAGTAATACTTCTAGTTATAAAATATCCACAGAATGCTGCAGGCATATCTCCTGTTATTTCCTATTTTAAGTGTATAAGGCTTCTAACATTTTCAATATTTTGGGTTTTGATCACATAAATTTTGTCATTTTAAGGAAGATATTTTTCACCAGATAAAGAAGTTTTGTTTCTCTATGAAAGCATTCGTAAGCTGAGCATGGTGGCATATGCTTTTAATCCCAGCACTTGGGAGGCAGAGGTAGGAGGATCACCATGAGTTTGAGGCCACCCTGAGACTCCATAGTGAATTCCAGGTCAGCCTGGACTAGAGTGAAACCCTACCTCGAAAAACCAAAAAAATAAACAAATGAGTAAAAGCATTCGTGAACTTATTATATTTACTATAGGAACTAGCCCTGAAAATTCCTGTTTTTTTCTCCTCCAAGTGCAGTGGTTTGTAGACAGAGGGGACAGATATCTACACACGTAATGCCAGCAACCCTGAATGTGCCTCACCTCATGCAGAAGGCCCTCGCCAGATTTCACTAGACTGACAAGTAAACCTTCCCATGTTGAGTCACTGATGTTGGGATATTTGTTACCATAGCAGTCTGAATAATAGAGAAACTTTCAGATTCTTTAATGGTAAGGAATATTTGAAACAATGTATTGACAAGTTTAATATAAACACTATAAAATGTTTACTTGAAGACACCTTTGCAAAGGTGAGATTTTTTTCATTTTTGTTTCAGTTCTGCATATGTATTTTGATTATCCTTCAGGGCATTATGTAATATCTCTGAAAATATTCATTCTTTTTAATTTCATGTTTCAATTTTCACATTAGTGGTATAAAACTATATAATCTTTTAGCATTAAATCTCTGTATTTGTACCATGGGTTGTATACCGAATGTTGTTTATTCAAGCTTTTATTTCTATAGTTTATAGATCTCTTTTTTTTATCTTTGTTAATACTTCCTTTTCTCCTCATTGAGTTTATTTGAGCTGCTTTTCAACTAAATACATAGTTCATGGAACTATGAATCTTTCTAAGAAAATCTTTCTTCTTAAATGTTAGCATGGACATTATATGGGTGTCTACTCTTCAACAAGTTTAAGACCGTGTGCTAGAGTGTCTTCTTGATTCCACTGAGATAAATGTATTACTAAAATAATTTCTAGTAAGGTTCAGACATTTATTTGAAAATTATGTAAATGCTATTATGCTTTTCTGCTTAATGTATGTCTTGCTGCTGTGGTACCCCACTCGGGAGAGCGCTCATTTGAGTGGGAGCAGGGAAGAAGGAACAGGAGCATAACCCAGTGAGAAAATGATCAATTTGCAGTACATTCATATTACAAAGTTCTCAATTAAAAAACGGCTTGTATACTATCTTCTTCTTAGAATTAGTAGATATTTGACAGCATAACAACATGCTCACATTTTATTATGTTTTATGGACACTTGAAAACGATGTGACTAATCTATTGCTACAAACTTACATATGCATCCTATATTTAATGGAGTGATTCCTTTATTCAAATCCTTTCTATTGTTTTCATTAATTCTTTGATTTGGAAACTTCTAAAAGCAGTGGATTAAAGTCCTCTATTAAAATTGTGAATTATTTTATATCTAGGTTTTACTTATTACCCATTGATGTTATTGACAAAAAAGGACAGACTAATAAACTTCAAATCCTTTTATTCATTAACTTCTCAATAGCAAAATCTCTTTTTTATGTACCACATTAAGATTAAAGTCTATTTTTTCAAATATAAAAACAGTTCTCCTTTTATTTATATGTTCTAAGCATATTTTGGATCCAAACTACAAATTTTTTAATATAGCACTAACATTTTGTGGGGTATAAAATGTAAAATAAAAAATCACCCTTTTTGTGAAATCTCTTTTTGTCATGTCTTACAATGGCTTAATATATTCAAATTTGCTAGTAAAATATTTTATTGTACTTTAATATTCAATGTAATCTTATGTTTTAAAACTACTATTTAAAGAAAATCTTCATGCTGAGCGTGGTGGCGCACGCCTTTAATCCCAGCACTCGGGAGGCAGAGGTAGGAGGATCGCCGTGAGTTCGAGGCCACCCTGAGACTACATAGTGAATTCCACATCAGCCTGGGCTAGAGTAAGACCCTACCTCAAAAAAAAAAAAAAAAAAAAAAAACAAGAAAAGAAAAAGAAAATCTTCAAGATGTTTAGTATGAGATTTTTTTCATTTTATTTTTAATTTCTTTTATTTTTCTGAGTGGTTCTTCATTCATCTTAATATTTTCTTTTCCTTTTTCCCTCTCTTAGTTCATTCTTTTTGCAATGTGCCCTTTGTGGTGGTTTGAATCAGATATCCTCCATAACCTGTTTGTTCTGAATGCTTGGTCCTCAGCTTATGGCGGTGTGGGAGATGGAGTCTTGAAGGAGGAGGCCTGTTGTTGGGTGAGGGTCTAGGGGTGTTACGCCCAGTTCCGCCTTTCCAGGGTTCTGTTCAGTCTCCTGCTACTGACTGCCCACCTGCTGTGGCAGAGGTGATGTCCAGCCTCTGCTCATGCCACGCTTTCTCCTGCCATCACGGAGCTTCTCCTCGTGACTATAAACCAAACTACAAAACTTTCCTCCCATCAGCTGTTTCTGTTCTAGTGCTTTGTTCCAGCAATGAAAAGGTAACTATAACACTTTTCTCACTTCATTTATTTTTCATGAGTCAGGACTCTGTTCCTAAACTGACTTTATATTCCATAGAGTATATGTGAGGGATGACAAGTTTTTAAATTATTACCTTTACACAAAGGAATATGTTACCTTCACACTCTATTATAGTTTGACCAGATGGAGAATTTCATGGGAAGAAACTGATTATCCCTTTGAAGTTGTTTTCCAGTGTCTTCTGGCCAGTATTGCCGCTGAGAATTACAACCTTGCCTTTATTTGTGACCCTGTGTGAATGTATAGTTATTTCATTTCTGGTTCAAGTCAGGAATATTTGACTCTAAGAGGAAAACAAGCAAATAACCCTTTTCACTAAGAAGGCTGGTAATAGGATAGTGCCCACATCCTCCCAAAGTCATAGCAATGAGGGATGTTTTCAGGGTGATGTCAGATTAACCGGTCATTGAGGTCACTGATGCAGGCATGGAGATGACCTGTCCACACTACTGCACTCCACCTCACCCTCAGATCTCCTGCTGCCAGTGCTGATGGGCTGCGAACCAAACTGCACAATCCTTCCTTCCCGTCTCCTTGACAGAAATGAAGTCATTGTTAGCTAAAGCAAGAAGCACCCGGTTGTTTTTACTGGACACTGCTACGTAAGAGGCAATGGCGTGCTGAGACAGCAGAGGTGACCAGTCTGTCTCATCTCCCTCTGCCCCTTTCTGTGAAGAAAAATGAGATCATACATGTCAAAGATGTTAGGATCGTGAAAAGTAAAGTCACTTTTACAGAGAAACTTAAGTGAGCAGAATTCACGTTGTTGCTTTAGAGTTTAAACGTCCTGTTCTTTGGGATGTAGGTGACAACTGTATAATCGTCTTTGGCCCATTGCATGGGAGCAATGAAGATGTTTACAGTTACTGACACTCATTTTTGTACACATATTCAATTCCATACATTAACCCACCATTTCTGTTTGTGTCATGAACCTTCCAAACCCTGTGACTTTTCTGCTGGAAAAACAAACATTGTTTTTCTAAGTAGCACCTGAGTTTTCAGGCTGAGGCGACATCCGCCTCTGAGCTTGGGTACCTTGCACATGCCTCACTACCAACAGCAGCTCTGATCTGAGGTGAGAAGTCTGCTGGAGAGGAACAAGATTTGTCACGTAGATATTTGTGAGGAACGAATGCATTTTATAAAGCAAGAGTTTTAAAAAAAATGTATTGATTTCTTCTTCGATATTCCCCTTTGTACAATAATAATAATAAAACAGTGGCTGGTAGCTTTTTTGATCAGTACAAAAATTCAGAAATATCTGCCATTTGGATGTTGAGGGAAAGCAGCACCAATTCTGAGTTATTGGGTCATAAGAAGGGAAGTCTAGAGTGCATTCAGAGACGATGAATCTGAGGTACGTCAAACTTGCAAGAAGTGGCGCCTGGGAACCAGACCGTTGCCAACTTCCACAATGATTTGTCAGGCTTGATTAAAACCTGAAGTAAGCAGTCCTCATTAGACCCACGGAAGGATGAATTGCACTGCATAAACAGATCACTCGTGCCCTGACACAAGCGCTGGCACCACGCACCCTGCTAGTAACTTTCAATTACACTGATAAATGAGGAGTCCAACTGTACTTTCTCAGCACTATCCGTTTCTCCTCTAATACCCGGCTGCTTCTGCTCTTTATTGTGATTGAAGATAGAGGCTGCCATGAAACAAACAGTCATTTGGATTAGTGTCACACTCCAGAGTGAGAGATAATGGGGGCTTGGCACTATGGTGGGGAAGGGATGGAGGAAGGCTGAGGAATGCTCTTGATGTATCCCCAGTACTGGCCTGGACGGTTACTAAAGCCGTACAGCAAGTTCATCTTGCACTTCTCTTTCACCCACATCGTAAATAAAGTAGCTAAACTAGGGAGTGATTTGCAATGACAGGCAGTGTCTTGAAAGTGCCATTGGAAAATTTAGTATCACAGGTCAAGGACCAGTGAGTCAGTAGAATTTATTTGCCATATTTAATCATTATAGTGGTTCAGAAGCAAGGAAGACAGTAATAACACTCACTAGGCTAGTCACCAACTGTTTATAGGCATTAATTAAATTTACATCTCAGTTCAAACTCTTGGTTCCTGAAACACAGCCATTTTTCTTATTAATGTAGATTGTGAAAAATTAGACACTGTGAGTTACAGAGAAGGCATCAAAAATAGTCTTAGTTTCCAAATGAAGCTAGATTTCTTTTCCTTCCATTTGAAAACCTATCTCAACATGGTGATAAAACAACAATCCAACGCCTCCAATCTTAGAAAGCATGATGGCTTTAATGAAGTGTCTTGGAGAAGCAAAAAGAAAGCTCTATTTAGTGACTCGCACAGAAACTTAAAAAAATCTCCTCTGTCAATATGAGCCTGTTTGAATTGCCAGTCACACTCCAGAATGCTCCCCATTATTTTCTTAGTTCCAATTCCCTATCTTCTGTGTCCTGCTGGCTTTGTGCTTCTCCTGTAGGCTAATAATGTAAACGGGTTTGGGTTGTGTAACTTCCTCCACGCCTTCCTTCAGTTGCAGCACTGGCCACATAATTAAGACCCACAATGCACGTAGCATGATGAGCCCTGTCAACAGAGGGAAAGAAACACTGATTACTTAATTTTTAATATTTTTGAGACTGACCTATTATACTAAGGGATGCGGAAGGTCTCTCTGCTAAAAATACTTTGCTAAAATTTTACTAATTAGAGTTTCTGCTATGAAAGATTTGAAGGTAAATGCTATTAACGTTTTTATCTTGCCTTGACGCCAGCTAAATCTGTCTGAAGGCAGTCAGAACCTTCATCCTTTCATAGGGAAGAATTTGTAATAGAGAGAAACGTAATGGGGATGGGAAAGAGTTTATTTAATACAGATACTTGGGGAGGAGAGATGTGACTTTTGCAGATAAAGCAATTGAGTCTAATTATGAGAGAAGGGAAGAAATAGGGACATGGGAAGAGAAAATGAGCAGTAAAAGGTAGCAATTATTCAACTACAATCCTGAAGTTTGAATGGTTCTCCCCAATTTGTTTCAGGAAAATCAAGTTTGGGGGCTGTGGCATAGTGCTCTGTAAAGCAAGGGAACTTGACCAAGAATTCTGAAGGACACTTATTCCCTGATTTTTGTCAATCTGTCTTGAGTAATCTGTACTTTTACGCATCCCCCACCACCACCGTTGTCGTAATCCTCAGAAGTCTGCCGCAGACACATGGTACGAAGAGGAGTTTGTTTTCACTCTGAGCGAGCTCCAGCAATTGCTGAATGTGCCTGCTTTATTGTCACTATCAAAAACAGAAAGTATTTAAATTATCGGATTTATTGTCACACTGCACTAAGTGTATACAATAGACGTTGGCAAATTAAGATAAGCAAGTGTGACATGGCTCCTGACACATATACGCACAAGAAGAATAGAAACGTGAAATCAACTTGCCACAGAGCAGTGAAGTAGGTATAAAGCTATGCAGTAGTCAGCCATGGGGTGTTTCATCTGTTTAAACCTATACATTCAATGGATGATATTTGGGAAATAGTCACCTAAGAGGGAAAAAAAGTTCTGCTGTTAGAATGGTACAGCTGTCACTCACAAAACTGTACTGCCCCTCAACTTCATTGTTCTAAATGGAATTTATTGACTTTCTTACCTAAATTATTTCCAATAAGTTCAGTTTATTCTCTGGATAGGGGTCAAAAACATGTTTCACATCCCAAAGGAATGCAAAGTAGAAGTTCTGATCCACCACAGTGCATGGTTTGGCATCTAATTTTCCAAGGTGGATACTTGGTAAAGAACAGCACTCATTTGTAAGTAAAATGGCTGGGTAGAGAAAATATCAGTTCATCTTTACTCATAAGATCAATAAGTGAGATGCACCATAGAGGAAAGGAACACCTTGGTATAATGATGAGAAAGTGTTTTATATGCAGCATCAGCCATACTGAGATAAGACATAGTCATTGCAGGAAAGGATCCCACTCACGGCTCAGCTCACTGCCCGGCACTAAATCAATGTTGCAAATCTTCTCTACACCTGACAGATGACTGTGCATCAGCCACTGTGTTATTTGTAGGTTGTACCAGAGAGAAGATGAAATTTACAATCCCTGGTTCTTTCCTAAGAATCTAACACCTAGAACCAGGACAGTATTTGTAATAATCTGAATTTTGTTCATTTTAGTATTTTATTGAAGAAATAGATGGCTTGAGGAAAAACTGTATCAAATTTGTGCCACATGAATCTGTCCCTGTTTCTTTCAAAAACTAAAGTGATAGGCAAATATAAAATATGCTTTAATAACTGTCCATATGTACCAAAATAAAGTGGTTTTGTGTGAGTGTCAAGGAGAACTGATTCATCATCAAATCTTACAGTGAAGAGAAAAAAATTCTCTTTTTAAATTTTTACAAAATTGTATGTGTCTTTAAGTTATTAGACACTTCAACATTTAAATGGTAAAAAATGGTTGGCAGTTCTAACTCTTTCTACTCCCTCACCCACACATATCTCACTCTTCTCCATCTATAAACATATATAGAGAGTAACAAGATAGAGAAAATTTATAGGGATTTTATAATGTTATGTAAAATATACAATGTATGCATAGTTTTCCTCTATAATTTCCATGTCTTAAACACAGAATCTCAGTGATTCCAGCTTCTCAGATAATACACAACTTCACTCATGAAAAGAGGAGTGCCCACCTGGTGGCCTGGGCCGAAGGAGAAAGGTTGGAACTCTACTTCTTCTATAGGTTTTGTATTAATATGCTTATTTTTCAGTCTTCCCAGATCCCAAGTCTCAGTGATGTCTATGACTCCATGTGGTTCATTCGGTTTTGCTGCTGCATGTCACTCTCCCCCCACTCAGGATTTCAACTTCACTCAGTCTGTTGATTTCAGATTTCACCCATCTACTCTATTGTCATCTTCTATATTGTTCATTATTATCCTTGCCACTTGGGACTTCTAGGTTTGTTTTTAATCATCTTATTTTCCCATAATTTTGTTTTTTTCTGAGGTAGGGTTTCACTCTAGCTCAGGCTGACCTGGAATGCACTCTGTAGTCTCAGGGTAGCCTCGAACTCACAGTGATCCTCCTACCTCTGCCTCCCAAGTGCTGGGATTAAAGGCATGTGCCACCACACCCAGCTGGCTTTTTTGTTTTTGACACAAATTTTCGTATAGCTCAGGCTGGCAGCAAACCTGCTGTATAGGTGAGGATAACCTGAACTTCTGATCCTTGAAGCAATCTGTAACATGGTCCTTCTGCTTAGAGTTCCCTAAGTCTCCCGTTATATCATAGTGAATCTTGCTTATTTATCAACGCAGAGTTCAAACTTTGCTTCCTCTAACACCTCACTTTGGCCTTTATGTTTCCCTGGCAGAATCAAATACCACATTATCTGGAGTCCTTTAATATTAAGTAAAAACATTCATCGTAGCACCTAACTCAAGATGTTGAAAAGATTGTTTTATACTTTCACCAAATTTTGAGTTCCTCAAAGACAATGTCTGTGCTCCCTTCTTTTAAGAATCACCAGCAACTAGTGCAGCCTGGAAATCCGAAGAGCATCAGAAAACAGGGCTGAGGTTTGTCCCAGTGAAACCAGTATTCTTTCTATCCCGAGACAATCCAAACAGGATAAGGAGAAATTGAGTGTACAGTCTACTCAGAGTCGACAGTGAAAGTCTTTTAGATATTAATGTAGGCACTCCTCATTACCCTACTTGAGGAAGAATCATCTCACTGGACAGTTACAAGAAAAAAGACCACAAGGATTTGGTGAGGTTAATGACAAATGAATGTCAGAACAAGAGCAGTGAGCCTTGAGGTAGACAGATCCAAAACTGGAGCTCTTCTTATTTTTTTCTGCTTTTTCTTTTTAATGTAACATATCAGAGAACATAACATAAAAAGGAACAGTTTCTCATTTGCATTTTTTTCCTAAATCTCAGAGTATAATTGATGGTAGTCTTCAAATATAAGTTAAGAATAGAGAAATGTCCAAATGTTTGCTTTTTGACTTATTTTTACATTGTTCATTTCTAGGCCATTACATCTGCTATGGTTAGTTTAGCCTGCTGTGAATTTATATAAGCTGAGTCTACACTTACATTAAATGGCAGTTCTTCATGGATAGAGATGTTGCTCCCAACTGTTCCACCCCCAGGAGAAGAAGGGAACTACAAATTGCTTGACCTGCATCCTCAACCACATATTATAAACCTGTCATTTGTATGTTTTGAAAAGTATACCTACCAGGGCTCTGACTTTTTTGTTTTAGTTTACTTTCTTTTTTATAAAAAGCACACATCCATCATTCAATAGACCTAGGATGTATGATTGGTGCCATTTATCCTGTCTGTCTTCTGTGAGTACCAGCACAGTGACTGAAGCAGTCAGATTTGAGTTTGCATGGCTGCACTTGTCCGGACTCTCATAAAGTTAACAGAGATGTGATAAATGTACATAAGCAACCTCTTACACCAATTCATAGTCCCTGTTCTCTGAGAAATTAATGACTATTTAGCACTGTGATCAGTAATATTTTTTTTCTCCATTTTGGCTAGTCTCTTTTCCTTTCTTGGAACTCTTACTGGGACAATTCTAGGTAATCACAGAGTGATGCATGTCATGTGGTAGTAACATAGAAGAACCCAATTCCTTGGAACCCAACATCTATTTGCCATAGTGGAGTGGACAGCTGACCCTATGATAACCTTCATCCCCTGACCAAAGGGTGTTGGTGATGAGTAGAGACACCCTATAAACCACACCCTGCATAGAAATCAGTAGAAGGGCTGAATTCTGCTTTGGACTGTGGTGACCTTGTCATGAGAACACTGCTTTTTCTCCCCTCTCTCATTTATGTGCTTATCTACGTGATCTCACTCCCATCTACACTTCAGCCTTCAGTCCTGAAGTAAATGAGAGGCATTTCATGATTCAATGGACATCAGGTGATTCTACTGGGATTCTTTTCCTCCAGTTTAAGAGAAGGCTGGTCATTCCTGTCATCTTCCCAGGAGTAATTTGTGTTCATATACGTATGCCATCTTTTTCCTCCCTGTCTTATGTTCTGTAACAGCGTCTATACTGTGCATATAGTAGCAGAATTATAGGTTAAAAAAAAAACTTCCCTGTCTTGAAGATGAAATGTAGCGCCTTCCACCTCACCTTTGAGCAAGCACCATTGCAGATCCAATTTCTAGTTCCTGTCTTAACTGCTTTCCATCTCTGGGATTCATATTTGACCGTATTACAGCCCTTTTACAACATCTCCCAAGTGAGCACTTAGTATGTTTCTGTACTGGTAAACTGCATACATGCAATACACATACACACATATGTGGACACTTACTTTATCAGTGTGTTCATTTCTTATTGCTTCTATAGCAAATGATCAAAAGGGAACTGTCTTGAAACAAGCCAAAGAAATTTCATCTTACAGTTCTACAAGTCAGAAATCTGAAATAAGGTTCACTGGCCTGGAATAAGTGTGGGCAAGGCTGTGTCCTTCCTGGAAACAGACTCCTTAAGGGAATGTGCATTGCTTTGCCTTTTCCAGCTCTCAGAGACTACATGGTGCAGTTGCCTTCTCAATGTTGGGATAAAGCACCCAATGAAAAGCAGCTGACGGGAGGAAAGCTTTCACTCTGGTTTATAGTCTCAGGGGGAAGCTTCACGGTGGCAGGAGGAACCGTGGCAGGAGCAGATGCTTGACATCACCTCCTTGCCAGCACTCAGAAATCAGAGCAGGACAGTGAGCAGAGCGTTAGCAAGGGGGTGCTGGCTATATCACCCTTTCTCCAGCAACACACCTCCTTCAGCAAGGCTCTACCTCCCAAATATGCCATCAGCTGGGGACCAAGCATTCAAAACAAATGAGTTTGGGGAGGGCGTTGATTCAAGCCACCATACTACACATACTATGGCTCAAAGTCCTGCTCCCCTCAATGCCGGCATCAACAGCGTGAGTCTTTCTCGGATGGCCTTCACTATGATTCTCTCTGCTGGGTCTCCCTCTTTGATTTGTAAGGTCCCTTGGGATTAAGTTGGACTCACTCAGATATCTAAATGTCAGCTTACTTTAAAGCTTTATTTTTAAATTTTTTTATTTTTATTTATTTATTTGAGAGCAACAGAGAGAAAAAGAGACAGAGAGAGAGAGAGAGAATGGGTGTGTTGGGGCTTCCAGCCACTGCAAACAAACTCCAGATGCATGTGCCCCCTTGTGCATCTAGCTTATGTGGGTCCTGGGGAATCAAGCCTCGAACCGGGGTCCTTAGGCTTCACAGGCAAGCAGTTAACCACTAAGCCATCTCTCCAGCCCTCAAGCTTTATTTTTATCTATAAACACAAATTCCCTTTGCCAAATAATGGCACATATTCACAGGCTCTAAGAATGAAGAAGCAAACATCTTTGGTGGATGGATGTCACTTGACCTATACATTAAGTCCAAAGAAATTTGCTGAGGGTGCTCTCTACTACAATTAGGCTCAAATTATGTTTGAGGCTATATAGAGCAATAATTATGTTACTCTGCTCATACTGGAAACAAAATGAGTCCACGTGACCAGTAGCTGCCATCACTGAGAACCTGTGATGTACGAAGATGCGTTCTCCTAGCAGTGTTTGTATTCACAAACCCACCTTCAGAGTCGCTGAATTTCAGATTTTTGTTGAGCTACCTACTGAGCAAATATGGCTGTGGACAAGCTATATGCAGCTCTCTGGGTCTCATTCTCTGAGGTATTAACTAAATAAATGGTTATATCTCCTTCATAGTTATGATAAGTTTATGACAGTACTCTGATTAGATACCAAGATTCCTCATCCAAAGGATAATCAGCATTTACAAAAATTAATTGACAAGATGCCTCTTATTATAAGTAAGTTGGTAACATTTTTTTTTAATTTTTGAAGTCTCCCAAAATTAGACTGAAATGACAACTGAAAAGAAAGGGTTTAGGGGCTAGAGAAATTTCCTAGTGGTTAAGGCATTTGCCTACAAAGCCAAAGTTTGATCCCAGTTTGATTCTCCAAGACCCAGGTAAGCCAGATGCACAAGGTGGCACATGTATCTGGAGTTTGTCTTCAGTGGCTGGAGGCCTTGACACACCCATTCTCTCTCTCCCTGCCCCCCTGCCTCTTTCTCTCTCACAAATAAATAAATAAATAATGTTTTTTAAACAAGAAAGGGCTTGCTGGGCGTGGCGGCGCATGCCTTTAATCCCAGCACTCAGGGGGCAGACGTAGGAGAATCACTGTGAGTTCAAGGCCACCCTGAGACTACATCGTGAATTCCAGTTCAGCCTGTGCTAGAGTGAGACCCTATCTCAAAAAGAAAAGGGGGGAGCTTAAAGGGGGTAGGAAGGGGACACCAACAGAAGCACAGAACCTAATGGAAGAGGATTATGAGAAACACACAATGAACATGTGTGAAAAACTTCAGCGAAAGTTCTAAGCGTTAAAATGACAACTGAGACACGAAGTGTTATTAGCATACAACATAAACAGTGAGGGAAGAGGAAAACAGAGGGTTAAATCATTTTAACAAATACTTGAGAGATGAGAAGTATATGCTGGAATAGAAAGTAACATAAAAAATAAGGAATTTAAAACCCACATCCATTTCAAGCTGCACAAAAAGCTAACAGTTTGCCCCCCCCCAAAAGCCTTAGAACTCAACCAATAAGACTGCAGAGAAAAAAAAGACGCCAGTGCTTTCCAGAGGCACGGAGAAGGGGAAGGATGGAGAGGAGGAGCAAAGGGTGGGGCGGTGGAAACACTCTGTGTGACACCATAATGGTGGGGAGTGGCCATTACACATCTACCCAAACCTGGTGTGTGTACGGCAACACCAGGAGACTAGAATGGACTTTAAGGGATAATTATGTGTCCACATAGATTCATCAATTGTAGCAAATACCCCATTACTTTTGGGATATTAATAAGGAAGGTTTGGCCTATGTTAGAGCAAGAGTGTATGGAAAATCACTGTTCCTTCTATTTAGTGTTACTGTTACCATAAAACTGCTCTAAAAATAGTATGAAGTTGGGCTTGAGACATGGCTTAGTGGTTAAGGTGTTTGCCTACAAAGCCTAAAGACTCAGGTTCAATTCCCCAGTATTCACATAAAGCCAAATGCACAAGGCGGCGGCACATGCATCTGGAGTTCGTTTGCAGTGGCTAGAGGCCCTAGTGTACCCATCATGTCCCCCTGTAATAAATAAATAAATTTTAAAAGTACAAAACCTATTGAAAAGGAGCTGTTAGAATAGAAATGAGCATGAAATTAGAAAAAAACAATTTTGGATGAAATTTAAAAGTAAATGTTGATGAGTACAGGAAATAATATGTAACAGAAGATAGAAATCAAGAAAGATCCAGTAACATAATTAGGGATTATACCCAGCTTTCCAAACAGCAGGAGATCCAGAACCACTGAATAAAGAAATTACTGCAGAGGTGGCAATATATTTACCTGAAATAAGAAAAACAAATTTCCAGAAAGTCACTGAGAATGTCCAGAACAATAAGTTAAAAAAAATCTACAATAAGAAACATTAGGGGGCTGGAGAGATGGCTTAGTGGTTAAGGTACTTGCCTGTGAAGCCTAAGGACCCAGGTTTGATTCCCCAGTACCCATGTAAGCCAGATACACATGGTGGTGTATGTGTCTGGAGTTTGTTTGCAGTGTCTGGTGGGCCTGACATGCCCATTTTCTCTCTCTCTCTCTCTCATAAATAAGAATAGAAGCATTAGAAATTTCATTGAGGTAAGAGAAGGTACTGGAGGCAAATCATAGAAGATACACACTTATACATGCTTGCACACACACACACACACACACACTTATTGAACAATTGGAATCATGTGATATAAGCAACACTGGCTGTTTGAAGACAACAGAGGCAATTTTTTTTTTTTTTTTTTTTTGGTTTTTCAAGGTAGGGTGTCACTCTAGCCCAGGCTGACTTGGAATTCACTATGGAGTCTCAGGGTGGCCTCGAACTGACGGCAATCCTCCTACCTCTGCCTCCCAAGTGCTGGGATTAAACGTGTGCACCACCACACCCGGCTCCAAATTTCTTATCTCATGGAAAATTGTACCCATTCTAAAATTCTAAGCCACCATTATCATTTATGTCTTACTTGGAAACAATACCGTAGGGTTAGAAAAAAATGAACTTTTTAAGACGAGAGTGTTCCAGTGAGTCATTGGGAATACAAAAACGAACGAACAAAAACATACCGACATCAGAGTTACATTATCAACGCCTAGAACCTTGCTGTAGGACACCACTTGGCAAAGCCTTTCTCCAAGTGTTCCCCGTGCCATGCACCACAATAGACTACAACCAGTCCAGTCACCAGTCCTGTGAAACTGCTCAAGCTTCTCCAGAAAGAAAAAGCTGTCCTTCACAAGCAACTTATTTGTTAGTAGAAATCTTGTACTGATGTGTCCTAATGTTTGAAGTCCCATCAGTGTCCAATAGTTGCAAGGGAAGCTGCTAGAAGATCAGCCTGCATTGCACTGTGGAGAGAGGGCTCACAAGGCGAATGATCATAAAGATTTATGGAGGGTAAGAGAGAACCCATGACTACCCCACTCTAATGATAGGTATGCATGATTCCAGCCATAGCATTGATTAAATGTGAGTGTAGAATAAAGACATTCTTAGGCATTCAAAGGTTAAATGTCTTCCTTTCCGTGTGCTGTCTTCTAAAGAGATGCTACAAGATAAAGTGCAGGAAAACAAAACGGGGGTGGGGAAAACAATGGGTATCCTGAAAATATGATCAACACTGAAAAAAGGTCAAGAGAGGTTTCTGGATGACCCTCTGTTACATGGGGTGGTGGTTTGAATTATGGCATCATACACATGGGTATTTTATTAAAATTGAGTTTTCAACTTCAGCCCCTCGCAGGCAGATTCCTGCTAGAGAGAGCATGTCACTGGGTAGATCTGAATTCCAGTCCAAAGGTACGGGGTGAAGAGTTTGAGCACCAGGTTCCTGCTGGCTGCTTTTTGGTGTCTTCTGGCTGCTGGTGGTGTCCCTCTGCTTGGGTCTGTGAAAGGGAGCCAGCTTCTTCTGCCACTGATGGAACTTCTCCTGGATCCATAAGCTTGAAAGAAATATTTTGCTGAGCAACATGGATCTGTCTGTAACACATGACCAAAATACTAGGGAAGGGAGAGAAAGCGCTGGAAGGGAGTCTTTCAGATAAACTGAGGGGGTAAATGTGCATTACATGTTATGGTTTAACATTAAAAAAATATATCAGATTTACTGGAAAGTTTGGAAAGATAAAAATAGAGTAGTACAATAGAATAAAATAGTAGAAGAATGAATGAATTCAGTAGAGAAATATTTAGAAACAGCATGAAGTAGTAATTTGGGTGGCACATTAAAATGGGTAGGTCCTGAACTTCAAAAATATGAACTGTAGCCAGGCGTGGGTGCACGCCTTTAATCCCAGCACTTGGGAGGCAGAGGTAGGAGGATCGCCATGAGTTTGAGGCCACCTTGAGACTACAGGGTGATTTCCAGGTCAGCCTGAGCTAGAGTGAGACCCTACCTTGAAAAAGAAAACAAAAAAAAAAAAAAAAAAGAACTGTAAAAATACAAAGATCATGATACCCCCCATGAATATTTAGAAACATACACAACAATTATACAAGAAACTCTTAAAATAACTGAAGTTCACGTATTGGGAGACTAGAACTTGGGAATGAGGGAAAATGGGATAGATTATATTATATTGAAAATATACACGATTTGATTCTTTTTATTATATGCATACATGCTATTGATGAATATAGGATTCTCTGAAGAAAACTTCCTTGGCAAATCATGCTATGGAAAGTGGGCCCTTGGGTGCCTGGTAGCTGACAATAAAATTGTTAAGAAGTAGAATTAATGTAGCATACTAGAAGATGGCCAACTTCAAGTTACCAAGGAAATCTAAGAAAGGCAGCTTTAAAAGGTGGAGGGTGGGGCTGGAGAGATGGCTTAGCGGTTAAGTGCTTGCCTGTGAAGCGTAAGGACCCCGGTTCGAGGCTCGATTCCCCAGGACCCACGTTAGCCAGATGCACAAGGGGGCGCATGCATCTGGAGTTCGTTTGCAGTGGCTGGAGGCCCTGGCGCGCCCATTCTCTCTCTCGATCGCTGCCTCTTTCTCTCTCTGTCTGTCGCTCTCAAATAAATAAAATAACAACAAAAAAATTAAAAAAACGTTTAAAAAAAAAAAAAAAAGGTGGAGGGTGGAGCTGGAGGAATGCCCCGTGGTTGAGGTGTTCGCCTGCTTCATAAATGACTGCTATAAGTGATTTCTAATGAGGACATGACAAAGAAATGGTCACTTTTTAAACATCACTGACAATAGATAAAGGGCAAGTCCTTTGAAAATAGTGTTCTTGAGACTTTTGGAAGATTTAGGAGTATATTGAATTTTCAGAATTGATTGTTCCTGAAAATTGAATAGCAAGAAAATACTCACCTGGCATCTGATTAATTGTAAAGCATACTTAAATAATGTATCTGATAAATTTAGCGCAGTGCTCACCCAGAGTATATGCTCAGTATAAAATAGATATCACTCAAAATCTAATGTTATTAGAATAATAACCCTTCAAGGTAACCAATACTAACTTATATTTTCATACAGACTTTTTTTTGTCAATCCCAGATCTTTGCACTGTGCTGACAGAATCGCTGAACTCATCCTGAGGCCGAGGTGGAACCACATGCACACACTGAGATCATTTCCTCTAGGTACGATTTCTAAGTGAATATGGCAAGATGAGGGTACAGGCAACATTGCCCTGTAGAATCTAAGATGCACTCAGTGTCCCTAGACAGATTGAATGGGAGAAACTGAGTAGGAGTGGACACGGTGATAATTTAGAGTAATTTTTAAATATGTCCATATTTCATGTGGGAGACTTGCTGTTGTTTTTTTTTTTTTTTATGATATCTTGTAGGAGGATAACTGCTGTCTCAATTCTGTTTTAAGAAACTCATGGCTCTAAGCAGTCAATATGCCATTAGATTCCTGAATATCACTTTGATTCTATTAAAAGTATGTTATCTCCAACTAGCAAAATAGAGAACCTGAACCAAGTGAAAATGATAAATTAAAAAATCGTCACATGCATATTTTATTATTTATAAGGATGCTGGAATATTAGATTTAGGACTGATTCATCAATCACTGATGAACTGCTGAATAAGTCCAAATTTGTCACTTTTTTTTTTCCTGCCACAAATGTCAAAAAAAGGAATTAGTTGGAAATTATTTGACCTGTGTCTTATATATCACTTATTTTTTTTTCTCATGTTATTTAACAGACCATCAAACTTTATAACTACATGCTTTAGAACAAAAATCAACAACGAATTGGGCCATAAACAAAGGCATCTGAAAAGTATCCAGGAAGTAAAATTGGGGGAAGCAGCAGAAAGTTAAAATTATAATCAATGGGAAAACTAACATCCCCCCTAAATCACTCAGATTAAGTAACTTTTTCTGTACCAGCCAATAGACTCTTGCGAGCTTGGGCCCCGTAGGTTGCCAGCTTGTGATTGCTCATTAAAAGTGCTCCAGTTATCATCATTATTGTCAAAGCCAGGGTTTCATCCTCCTCCTCAGTCTCGTTGATATCTCAGTAATCACCTGCACGGATTCATTCACCTCCTTCATTCTTTGAAAGCATACTAGCTAGGTTTCTGATACAACAAGGGCCACAAGGGTGGACAGTGCATGGGGAAAATGTGGGCTAAGTCTAAAGAGAAAAATAATCACTGTTATAACCACACAAGTAGATACATACTTACAAATAAAACATATACTGTTATGCAGAGTGCAAGATGCTGGGAGACAGTATAATAAATGGGGTGGTTGGAATCAGACGTCCCCCATAAACTCATGTGTTTTCAATGCTTTGCACCCAGCTGGTGGAAACTGGGGAAGTGGAGCCTTGCTGGAGGAGGTGTGATGCTGGGGTGGCCTTCGGTGTGTTACAGCCAGCTCTCTTCTCTTGCCAAAGCTCAGCTCACTCTTTTGCTTCGATCTCCAACTGCTTCAGCAGAGGTGATGTCCAGCCTCTGCTCTACCACCCTTTCCCTGCAATCATGTAGCTTTCCCTCAAAACTTTAAGACAAAATAACCCCTTTCCCTGACATCAGCCGTTTTTTGGTCAGATGCTCTATCCCGGAAATGTGAAGGGAATGAGATCAGATTGTTCTGTCTGAGGTTGCTCTTGTTCTCAAGGGCACATCTCATCTATAGGAGACTCAGTTCATTGAAATCCACTAGCTTCTGTCTCAAAATATCTTTATAGATTCAAATTTCCATGTAATTTTTGTCTATTTTTCCTCTTATGGTTTGGAGAGCCTTTGTATTTGACAGTGGAGACAAAAAAAAGCAAACCTTGAGGTTATCTGCTTTCCCACATCATTTATCACTATTGTGAACCACACACTTTCTTTCATTGGTCTTTTGCTTCAAACACAGATTTTTTTTTTTTTTACAAACATATCCCTGGTGGTCTTCCCATGCTCCTTCTAGTCCAATATCAAGTTGCATTATAAGCTCTTTGACAATGTTCTTACTGAACAATTAAGCTTAGCAAAAATAAAGATTTGACTTAGATTTGAAACCTTAAACACTAAATTGTTTTGTCATAACCAAGTTACTTTGTCTTACTCTGACTCAGTTTCCTCATTTCAAACTGAGAACAATTCCTACCATGCATACTGTGATATAAATGAGATTATATCCTCAGAAATGTCCTGTACAAGGCCAGTCACAGACAGCAGACCAGCACCAAACAAGAGCAGATAGGTATGTTGAACATTAATAATAATGGGTGTTGTAGACAGTACCATGTTGCTAGGATGAGCATCCAAACCAGGCGCATTTTATGGGAGGAAGGAATTTATTTCAAGATTACAGATCCAGAGGAAGTTGCATTCATGGCTGATGAAGCTGGGTCCCTTTCATACGTCCAAGCAGTGAAAGGAACCACCACTATCCAGCAAATACCAAAAAGCAGCAGGAACCTGGCTAGGACTCACACTTATCTGCACACCTTTGGGCTGGACCATGGGATCCACCCCCAGCGACACTTCATCCAGCCAGATGGGTGGAGACCCAAGTTTTACAAGCTTTCATAAAACACCTGAGTCTATTGGGGATGTGCATTCAAACTACTACACTGTGGTATAAATGAGATTAAATCAATAGAGATGTACAATACAAGGCCTGTCACAGACAGCAGACCAGCACCAAATAATTCATGACTTATTTCTCCAGACATTCTGAGGGCACACACTGATTCTTCCCCCATTTACAGAATGTCTAAGCACAAGACAGCTAATAAATAGAGCAGCCAGGTATGCTGAATATTAATAACACCGGGGAAAACAAAGGGAATTCTGAATTTGGCAATGTACTTATTAAGTAGAGAAGGATAGCTTTTATCCTATAAGTACTAAATTGTATGTCCCTTTTCTAGTTAAGCACAGTGTGTTTACCACTAATTGTCACCTTAATGGCTTCTGCTCCAATACATGTAAACGCACTGTGTTTATGGGTCTAGACAGCTGTTGTGTCCTTTTTCTCATGGAATACAGACCCTGCCTGGCTAGCGCTTGTTTTCCTGCAACAAGCAACCCGGTACCTGACATTTATAAGGAATTAACCAAAGCATTCATCCAATTTAATGTCTGCAGGGAAAAGGTAACTTCAGCCAAATACTGGTTGTATGAGGCAGAGAAAGAAAACCTCATCCTACAATCTGTGGAATCAATTATGACAACGAGTTATAAGCATAGGCCCATATATCAAGGGATAGAAAAGGAAGCACTCATTTTTCTGGTTATAAAAGTATGAAGAGGCTGGGCAAATGGGGTGTTAGGGAATTGTAATCAGGATACAGTGTATATATGTATGGAGGTTATGACTAATAAACAGATAAACAACAAGAGGTACCCTTGTACACACAAGAGCATGCTCTTCTGTCAGGATGTCTCCCTGAGGAGAAGTTACTAGCACTATGATTGCTGAGTGTGTACTGAAGAAAGTCTGAGATATTTTCCCTAGTAGACTTTCAGGATCACTACACCAACATGCATTGCCAAAATCCACTTATGACCATGATGTGTGCCTCATATGCTCGTGATGATTTCTTTTTTCATTTTCTGTTTTTTGGTTTTTCTTTTCACAAATTCAATGGGGGAAAGAAAAACAAATTTTTAAAGCAATTTTGTTTACTTTTTAATTTTTATTTCTCTTTTTGAAAGAGAGAGAGAGAGAGAGAATAGATGCACAAGGGCCTCCAGCCACAACGCTAGGCGCATATGCCACCTTATGAACCTGGCTTACATAGGTCCTGGGGAATTGAGCCTGGGCCCTTCAGCTTTGCAGGCCTCATCACTAAACCATCTCTCTAGTCCAAAACTGATTTTTTTAAAAATTAAGCATGATTTACATTTTCACAAAAAATATAATCAATATCTTGTAAATTGAGTATCACACATATTTTGTACATCGTGAACTATTAGGATAATTTTCTTTTTTGTGTTAAGGATAACTTTTCATACATTAAGGTTTGTAACTATTCAGCAATTTTTTTTTTGAGGCAAGCCCAACAGCATGGCCTTTTTTTTTTTTTCTTTTTAATGCAAGAGTGACAGAAAGAGAGAATGGGTATGCCAGGGCCTCCAGCTACTGCAATCAAACTCCAGACACATGTATTGCCTTGTGCGCATGTGCGACCTGGCACAGTTCCATCAACTTGTGAGCCTGGCTTACTCAGGATCTGCAGAGCCTAACATGGGTCCTTAGGCTTCATAGGCAAGCACCTTAATAGCTAAACCATCACTCCAGCCCAGCAAATATATTTAAGCATATTCATCATGGTAAGAAATGTGCTGTACATATAAAAATGAATTCATAAAAGTGTTTCCCCCTCAAGAATCTTGCATTCTATTACTGCTAGAAAATTAGAATACATTCTCAATGGAAGAATATATAAAATACAGATTTTATTATTTGGGGTCCTATTATGTATTAAATAATTGTATCACTGAGCTAAAAATATTATAGGTCAAAAATCTATCATATGAGGGCTGGAGAGATGGCTTAGTGGTTAAGGTATTTTCCTGCAAAGTCCAAGGATCCCGGGTTCAACTCCCCAGGACCCACGTAAGCCAGATGCACAAGGGGGCGCATGTGTCTGGAGTTAGTTTTCAGTGGCTGGAGGCCCTGGCGCACCCATTCTCTTTCTCCCTCCCTTTCTCTCTCTCTCTCTCTCTCCCTTGTTGTCTCTCTCAGATAAATAAATAAAAGTACTGCAGTACTCTAGCCTTTTGAATTAATGCCACAGGTACCTGAGAAATAGTAGGGCCTAGAGCCATAGACAACTTGTCCAGACAAGTGTTCACACATACATTTAGCCCTCTCCACGTCTACACCAGTGACTGTCTTGCAGAAGGAACCCAGTACAGGTTAGATGAATAACATGAAAAATGACTGATTTAGTGAACAATTAAATGAATGGGTTGAACAGATGTCTGTGGATCATCTTCCATGTCCTAGGTACTGGGCTAGGCTCTATGGATATCGGGACTAGGAGCGTACATCAATGGAAGAGCATTTGTCTAGCATGTACAAAGCCCTGGGTTCCATCACCAGCACTTCAATAAAATAATAAAATAAATACCTCCCAAATACACACAGACATACACACACACACACACACACACACACACACACACACAGACATATACACAGAAGCTAACAAACACAGACACACACACACAAGGATAATGGTCTATAAGGACAAAGCAGTACTAATAAGGCTGAGAAGGACCCTTTGCCTATTGTGCTTCTTGCCCCATGACTATTGGAGCTATGATAATCCATTCATAGACATGTATCATTGCTATGCCAAGGATAACCAGTATTCCCAGAAGTGTACATGGAAACAGAAGTCTTTACAAAGCAAATTCCATTTTCAATAAGCTCTTTAAAAACCATTATATGGTAAATACCCATGCAAAGTAAGAAATCATATCTAATCAGTTTCACAACGTATCTTTGTGGTTTACTTAAAGTAAGATGAATCTGCAGTATTATTAAATAATAATGCTGCAAATGGTTATGGCCAGGAACTCGAGGCAAGATTGTAATGAGTTTCAGTAAAGGTTGAGGGAATTTGTCTCCAACCTCCAGAGACATTTCCTCTTACTTAGAAGTATGAGCTCTTGCACACTATGGAATAACATATGCAGATCAACCTAGATATAAATATTTGTTTAAAAAATTATGATAATTTCCTTCACAGAATAAAGAATTCAGTTTAATTCTATTAACTGTTTGCTCATTTTAGTAAGAACAGTTATTAATATGATGCAATGGGAAATTATTTCAACTCTTCTACAGCTGTACTGGCAAGCCTACACACACATTTACTCATGATTAGAACATTTCCTGAGTTCGGCAGAGTCACATAACTAAAATAAAGACACCCTGAATGTCACATGCTACAGTGACCCTCCTGTGCCAGGAGAACTGGCTAAGGTATCTCTGAGACAGAGGAGGTCAACGAGATAGAAGACAGCAACTGCCACTTGATAAGGATGAACTTCATATGTGGACGCCGCATTGTTGTCGTCATAGTTTTGCCTTCCATTTTTTTAATTAGTTATGTACAAAGTGTGTATACAGCACATGTTGGTACCATTGTTAACCTCCTCTCTGCACCCCCCCACAGGGATCCTCCTCATTGTTGGAATGTGGGTCATGCATTGTGTGGTTAGCCATCAGTTATGGGGAAAAGGCAGTGTCTCTGTGCATAATGTCCCAACATGTGGCTCTAAAAATCTTTCTGCTCCACCTTCTGCCAATTTCCCTGAACTATGTTGAGTTTGTTTTAGGTCTACTCAAGCAATGAGGTCTTGGGATCCTCTGTGTCTCTGGATCTCTGGTTTGGTAGGAGTGTAGTGTTCTCTGTGTCTATCTCCTTCACCCTTGTGCTGGTACCAGATTCACCAAGAAAGCAGCACCCTTGCTCATTTCCCCAATTCCTCCATGGTGGGTTGCTTGATGGTGTGTCTCAGAACATGAAAACCCTCGTGTTCAAGATGGCTCTGAATAATGATCTGCTTTTGACAAGTAAAAAATACACTGTAAGATATATTGTAGGAATAAAGAAAAGGCAGAAGCAAATCTTTGGCTAACCCTGGAATCTTGTTTGCTTGTATTAAAAAGTCATGCCTCACTCACTGGGTCCTAAGTCATGCTGGTCAGTGCGCATGACAGGCAGCATAGGGTGGTAGAGGGAGCAAGAACATTAACATCACAGAAACCTCTGATCTATACTGTGACTTAGCCACACAAGAGGTGTGCAATACTGAGAATGTAACAGCGAGTACTTTCCTCATCTCAGAAAGAGGAGTAAGAACATAGACATTACAGTGAAGAGGAATGTAGGGCAAATGCCCATGCAAAGTCAGAGATCACATCTAATCAGTTTCATGACTCATCTTTGTAGTTTACTGAGAGTAAGAAAAATCTGCAGCATTATTCAATAATAATGTAATATCCTTCGCATGGTCACATGGTGGTTGTTCAATTTTAAATAAATATTTGTTTGGCTTCATGTTACTAATACCAAATGAAAAGTAGCTAGTTCAGTAATTAGAGTGATTCCTTAGGGTATGCCAGCAAACATGTCTAGCTTCTCTCCTTTTACTTGCTTCCAAATGAGAGCATATTTTAACAATCCTCCCCGCCTCTATGGGATCTGGTGTAATACTAGTGCCCAGCTGTCCACAGCCTCTCCCACTTGGCGTGTCCTCTTCCTGTGCATCCGCACCCACCTCTGGACTGGCCCAGAATGAGACAAAGACATCCACCTTCACCACACTTCGTCAACACAGCATTGTAAAGTGCTACACATGCAACGAGCCATGAGAAAGAAGTAAGAGGTGTGCAAAGCGGAAAGGGAGGAGTTAAATGACCCCTGTTTGCAGATGGCACCATTGTGTACACAGCAACACTGAACTACTCCATCAAAAAAACCTGTTAGAACTTATTAGCACATTAAGTGAAGCTGCAGAACAAAAAAAGACCAGCACCAGAAAAATAGTAGCATTTTTACTCACCAAAAATAAAGTAAGAAAGCAAGCATAATTACAGTAGCTATGTGATATCAAAATTCAGGGAGCCAGGGCTGGACAGATTTCCAGGTGGTTAAAGACGCTTTCTTACAAAGCCCGATAGTCCAGGTTCAAGTGTCCAGTACCCATGGAAAGCCAGATGCACAAAATGGCAGATGCATCTGGAGTTCATCTGCAGTGGCTGTGAGGCCCCCATGTGCCCAGATTCACTCTCTCTATCTGCCCCTCTCTCTCTTTCTCAAATAAATAAAAATATTTTTTAAAAAATTTACGAAGGAGGGCTGGAGAGATGGCTTAGTGGTTAAGGTGTTTGCCTGCAAAGTCAAAGGATCCTGGTTCTATTCTCCAGGACCCACGTAAGCCAGATGCACAAGGGAGTGCATGCATCTGCAGTTCATTTGCACGGGATGGAGGCCCTGGTGCACCCATTCTTTCCCTCTCTATTTCTCTTTCTCTGCCTCTTTCTCTCTCTCAAATAAATAAAATATATTTTAAAAATACAGGAAGTGAAAGTTCTCTACAATGAAAAATACAAGATATTGATGAAACCATTTGTAGATGACACATTGGGTCATAATTCGCAGAGACATTTCTCCTACCCATAACTGTGGGCTAACTCCACAGTTCATGACCCATATACCTCAACAATGAGGGGCCACGGGGAAGATTAGGACATGGATGAGCCTAACAATGGTACCAACTTGACTGTATTCACTGAGTACAAAACTAATTAATAAAAAAATAAGTTAAAAAGGTAAAAACAAAAAGGAGCGTATCCTGTGTTTGTGGGGTAATATTGTTAAATGACTACTCAAGACAACCTACAGTTTCAATGTAATTCTCATTAAAATTTCACTTCCTTCACAGAGGGGGGAAAGAAAAGCTAGAATTCATTTAGCAGGATGGGATGGGGGCTTAGTCAAAGGCTTGCTGTGCAAGTGTCACAAGCTGAGCTCAGATCCTCAGGACCCACATAAACGCTGAACAGGGGAGCCTGGCGCTGGCCGGACCCCAAAGCTTGGGAAATAGAGAAGGGGTTAGCTTCTTGGGGCAAGCTAGCTAGCTGGAGGAGCTGAAATGATGAGACTTGGTTCAAATGAGAGACCTTGTCTCAGTAAAAAATAAAAGGGCAGAATGACTGAGAAGCACTCAGCATCAACCAACCACTGGAAATGCATACACATGCATACGTGCCCACATATGTGTCTACACACAAGTGAACCCGCACTACACGTGCGGATGCAGAAAAAGTTAATTTATTTGGAACCACAAAAGAGCCAGAATACCCGATGCAATCTTGAGGGAAAAATAAAAGAAACGGAGTCATCAAAGTACAGAGCTTTATTACATATGACAGAGATGCAGTCATCAAAACAGCATGGCACTGGCAGAAGTGCAGGCAGCAGACCAATGGAACAGAATACAGAGCCCAGAAATTCATCCGCATCCATACACATAACATGCAATTGAGAAGAGACAGTATCTTTAATTAATGGCTCTGGCAGAAGATGTGAAGAAAATGAAACTAGATGCCTTCGTCTTACTGTGCATGAAAATCAGCAAAAAGGTCCAAAGCCCTAAATTCTTAACCTCAGACCTATATATGTCACGCACCTATAATCCCAGCCACTTGAAAGGCTAAGGCAGGAGAAGCATCAGGGCCCATGAGTTTCAAACCGGCCTGAATATCAACATAGAAGATCAAATCTCAAAAGCTAACAGGAAAGATGAAGCTATGAAGTCACCAAAAGAAAAGATAAGCGGACATTTCAGACATTGTCATTGGCGGGATATGTGCAGCGACTATTCCAAAAGCAGAGCTGGGGAAAGTGCAAGTCGATACAGAAGATCATATCACAGGAGCACACTGGGGGAAATGACCAAGAGAACCAGGACAGCCGACAGAATTCAAAGCAGCACCTGCAGACCATTCAGCCGACATCGGATCGATATCCAGAGTACAAAGGGAACAAAATAAACTGGACGCCGAGTAACAACTAGCCTAAGTTTAAAATGAGTTCAAGAATTAAATAGACACTTTTTTTTACAGAAGCCATGCACATAATCAAAAAGTATATGGAAAAAAATGTTAAATTTCATTACTCATCAGGTTAGCACAAACAAAGTGACAATAAAATAGCATCTGCTCCACTTAGAATGGCTATCATTGAAAAGAAGTAAAAAGGCTGGCCGTGGTGGTGCACGCCTTTAATCCTAGCACATGGGAGGCAGAGGTAGAAGTATCACCAGGAATTTGAGCCAGCCTGAGACTATATAGTGAATGCCAGGTCAGCCTGGGCTAGAGCGAGACCCTACCCCCCGCCAAAAAAAAAAAAAAAAAAGCAAAACAGGAATGCCTATGAATATTAGAAGAAAGAAACTCATGAAATATTGTTGGAAATATAGATTACTCTATCTATAAACAGTACAGAGATTCACCCCAAATAGGGAAAAAAACTAAAAATAGCTCTACCATATGATCCAGTAATTTCAATATTTGAGAATATTTCCAAAGGATATAAAATCATAATACCCAAAGGATCATTGCACCTCCATGTATACTGCAGTCCTCATAGTGGTTAAAAAGTGGAACCAACATAGAAACCAATCAATAAACAGGTAAAGAAACTGTGAGATGCAAATATTATTTAGCCATAACATGGCTGAAATTTTGTCAGTTGAGGCAACATAGGTGGAACTAGACTTCACAACGTTAAGTGGAATACATCGGACAGAAAAGGGCAGTGACAACATACAGATTGTGAGCCAGTTATAAACCTCCAGCCAGTTGACACATGTCTGCACCCTTTTTCTACTAGAATGTCTATAAAATGTCAGGACTGCTTTGTCCTTTTAATAACAAACACATTCTTCTGGCTTACAGAGCAATACAGCCTGAATAAAATACTGGCTTGGAGAGTCTCAAGGAAATGGATTCATACCAGTATAATGACAATTTAATGATGCATTTCTTAGTTTCTCTAGAATGCACATTGCAAACAATTTTATTTTTATATCTTTAGTTTTTTTTTTTTATTTGAGAGGAGAGGATAGTGAGAGAGAGACTAGAGAGAGAGAGAGAGGTAGTCGTGCCAAGGCCTCCAGCTGCTGCAAATGAACACCAGATGCATGCGCCACCTTCTGCATCTAGCTTACATGGGTCATGGAGAATCAAACCTGGGTCCTTTTGGCTTTGCAGGCAAGTGCCTTAACTGCTAAGCAATCTCTCCAGTCCAAAAATTTATTAAGGAGACCAATTCAAGAAATGAACAGTCAAAAAAGGGCACCACGGAAAGTACAAATAAGACCATGCATCTCTGAACTGGCCACAGCTCAGCAAACTCCACTGACCACTCAGTTGACCACTCAGTCTCCCTGGGCGGCTTCCCAGGCTGTGAGCAGAGCGACTGTTTACAGTCCAGAAGAAAGGGAGGCAGGAGCCATTCATTTTTCTGGTTCCCTCATGACCCCTGCTCCAACTCGTTAATATTCCCTACTTCGTGATGTCACCAGAAAACTAGGTCCTATTCCTTTCACCTTGACATACTGGCTGTTCCAGATTGGAGGGGCTGAGAGAAACCAGGTCCCTGTTAAAGCCATGGTTGTCACAGGCTCATGAGGAAGTCTTAGGAACAACGGCATTTTCTCAAAGCAGTCCTGAGTGAAGTCCATGTGAGTCTATCTTGGTTCCTTCTGGGTCTTCTCAGAATTAAATGAATCCTATGGGGATAATTCTTAGGAAGATAAGGTGGGAGGAGTCAGACTGAGCAGGAAAATTGTTCAAGGTACTCAGCAGACCTGGTACTTGGGAAAAGAAAGAGGGGAGAAAGCAAGGTCGATCTGAGGGCGCGTCAGTCTGTGAGAAATGTCTGACAAAGCTTATGTCAACCTCACTGTATCCTCTGGAACAAAGACTACCAGCTACAGGCGTCCACGTTGGAAGAATTCACGGGGGCCTCCTACTGCACCTTTGCTCAGTGAAGGGCCAAGAGTCGCTTGGGAAGATGGCAATCTGCCCAAGGCTGATGGCAGATCTGATGCCACTACAGATGCTATAGCTAGCGGCATCCTTTATAGCTAAAGAAAATATTCTTTCTCGGGCTGGAGAGATGGCTTAGTGCTTGGTTAAGGCACCTGCCTACCAAGACAAAGGACCTCAGTTCGATTCCCCAAGTCCCACATAAGCCAGATGCACAAGGTGGCGCATGCGTCTGGAGTTCATTTGCTGGAGGCCCTCTACACCCATTCTCTCTCTCTCTCTCTCTCTTTATCTTGCTCTGCCTCTTTCCCTCTCTCAAATAAATAAATAAAAATAAAATAAAATAAAAAAGAAGTTATTCTTTCTTGAAGGGAGATCCAAATGATGTATCACTACAACCCCTATGCACTTAGAGACCTTGCCTCGGGAGCCACCAGGACCCAGCAACTCACCTCTAGGTACATACTCCAAATGGATAAAATCAGAGAAGCATCTGCAGGCCCGTGTTCACTGTAGCTCTTCACAACAGCCAAGTTATCACATGATGTGTCCATCAACAATATGTACAGGTAAAGAAAACGTGTCATGTGTACACATGCACACATCACGTGCACACATCATGGGCACACAACAGATGTGTGCATCTTGCTTAGGTGGGTACTGGAGAATCAAACCCAGGCCTTCAGGCTTTGCAAGCAGTCGCCTTTAACTGGGGGTCCATCTCTGCAGCCCAAGACAACATATATGTGTAGAGACATAGTGGAATATGGCTTGTCCACATAAAATAAGGAAATCTTGCCATTACAGCAGTAATGAAGGAGGATAGGAGAAAGCTAGTTTCATTTAGGCAGTTTCAGTTATAGACTGAGGCCCAAAGAGAACCAGGAGATGTCACCCCAAATGCCACCTCGCTCTGGCACAAGGTTGGAAATGAAACTCCTGTCTTATCAATACTGATCTACAGTGCTCTCCACTGCACAGAGTCTAGCCCTCCACCCAAACAAATGGCCTAGATTGGCAGGCCCGGGTTGGCTGGCACTCCAAATCTACAAACCCATCTGGTGTTCCCTTGCAAACCTGCATCGGACTCTAAAAGGCGGTGGCCTTCCTGTCGCTCCCTCCCTCTTGGCGCCTCCCTGCTTGGACACACATGAGCCTGGCTGTTGGGGGGTGGGGGGGAACAGAACACTGTTTCTTGATCTGAAATGTTCTGCTTGTCTCTGTCTTTTGGTGCGGAGTCATTTCTCACTTTGATTACTGTTGTGATTTTCCTCTGATCTCCCACTCCAGATCCCCCATGTGGGTGCTCTCACCCACTCTAGATTGCTATCTGTGTACTTTGTTTAGACTCAGGGTAGCCAGGAGTGTAACTCTCTTCACTGCTTCCTTCTCCCCTAAATCTCCTGTCTCTGCTTTAATATCTGCCCCTCATTCTCCCTTGAGGCTCAGTATTTGCCCTCTTAATTTCCCCCCATGGGAAAGCGCATAGCAGAGGCCATTTGAGCTCCTCCTAAGCCTTCCTACACGAGCTCCTAGATTCTACTTTCCACGTGCTCCCGGCCTGTACTCCAGTCTTTCCTCTAGAAACCTCAGCTGGGGGGCGGGGGTGCTGAAAAGATGGCCTAGCTGTTAAGGCGTTTGCCTGCAAAGCCTAAGGACCCAGGTTCAATTCTCCTGCATCCACGTAAGCCAGAGGCACAAGGTGGTATATATGTCTGGAGTTCATTTGCGGTGGCTGGAGGCCCTGGAGCTCCCGTTCTCTCTACATTTACCTGCCCCTTCCAAATAACTAAATAAATAAAACTTCAGTTTTTCTTAAAAGGAATCTCATAGGCTATGCAATGTTTTCCACATGAGAGCATGGTTCCTACCTCCCTTGTGTTTATGCTACTGTCCTAGCTTCTCCTCATAGATGCCAATCTCCCCTTCAGCATCACAGTTGGTGATTTTTCCCTAAATTACTTTAATAATTCATGATTTATCATTCTTGAATCCATCCTTATTAATTGTTTATTAATGGCAGGACAGAACTTAAAACCTGGGGTTCACAAATTCTAGGGAACCCCTCCTAAGCCCCCAAATCTTGCATCAATAGCACAGTTGAACTTGTATGGCATTATGTCAAGAAAAACAGAAAGACAAATAGCATCTATTGTTAGACTAAAAGTAGAGGTTAGTAGACTCAGGGTTGGCTGAGGGCTTTGGGGAGACATTGGTGAAGGGATACGCAATTGAAACTTGACCAATAGGAGAATACTGCAAGGTGAGGCCGGCCATCATTACGGTGTGGCTGAGTGATGGAGTAAGGCAATGTTAGATCTTTCTCAGTTCTTGAGAATGGCTAAAGAAATCTGTAACTATAATGCTTGGAAGGAAAAGCAATGGAAAGAAAACACAATTGGTAGAGAAGCAAGGCATGTAAGACCATGCCCAGGAAGGAAGATGTGTGTATGTCCATACGTAGTTCTGGATGATAAGAAAAAAAATACAGTTCTTGGTTTAGAAGAAGTTTATGAAATTATTGTAAAAGGAGACCAGAAAGAAAGCCAGGTTGTAATCATTGTGCACCACGTAGGGGTATCAACTTACTAGATTTTGTTGTTGTTTCCCACATTGCGTTTCTACCATGACTTTCCAGAGACTTCATTAGTGCTCTTGACGGCTCTGGACACAAATGGATATCTAATGACTTCCCGTGGAAGGATCAAATCTCCTTGGAGAGAAAGCTGAACTGGAATTTCTCAAGCAATGCCCACTTCTTTCCCAACACGGCAGGTGGCCTGGCAGAGAGCAGCAAGCACAGGAGGTCCCCACAGGCGTAGGCTGTGCGCTGGGAGCTTGGGAGCCAAACGTCACGATTCCGTTTCCTGTGGAAAGCCACGGCATCCACAGTGATTGACTTTCACTAGAGAGGTGCTTTATGGATCAGGCGTGGTTAACCCTGATTGAACCCGAATTGTATTGATAATGGTATCAGTTTAGCTCCTCGTTTACCTGTGTCATTCCTTGTTTCTAAGGGAAATGCATTCCAAAAATCATGGACAGGCTTGCTGTAACAGTGTAGCAGACAGCTTCAGGTTCACTGAGATGAACTTCCAGACCAGGCACAGTTAGGAGGAAGGGATATTTACTGAAGCTCACAGATCCAGGGGAAGTTCCATAATGGCAGAAGAAGCTGGCCTGCCTTCACAGGTCCAAACAGAGAGAGAGAAGCACAAGCCTAAAAGCCACACAGCACAGCACACTTCAGGAACTTCTGCTGGGCACACTTTGCATATCTTTAGATTGAAATCCTAAACCCACCACCACACCTTAAGATCTACCCAGTGACACTGCCTCCAGCCAGGTGGCTGCAGATGCAAACTACAAACTAATAAGACACTGAATATATTGGGGACCATCTATTCAAACCACCACAAACAGTAATAACAAATACACTCCCATCTTCTGTATCCATGGCAAGACAAGTTATAGAACAAGGACAGGCATCTCTATTCTACTCAAAGCTAGCTTCCCGTGCATAAGATGTGAGCAGTCCCCTGGGCTCTGTGCTTACAGGTACCCGCCTTTTCTTGACTGCTCTGCTGAAGCCATGTTGTAATTCTTCACAGTATTGGAAGAAAGGCCGCGCACTTCCACCTGGCCCTGAGCCCCATAAATTATGCAGGAAGTTCTGGTAATATTATCATAAAATTAACAACGTCCTTTCCCATGTAGAAACTCCCTGTGTCCTCACAAAAGCTGATGAGGTAGGTGAGAAAAGTTTTGCTGTCTGTTTTTGTGGAATGTAAACTGAAGCTCTAGGAAAATCAGGACTTTTCCTCAGAGAATTAACACATAGTGAAACTGAGACCCAAAGCCGGGACTTCAGACTTGCAGGCCAAACTCTGCCGGCAGCTCACCCTCCTGCCTCCTGAGATCTGAACTGTGGTTCAGGAAGACACAACATGAAATAAAGAGCCTCCCTTCCTAGCAGCTCCACACTACGAGTGGCATTCCACCTCAATTTTGCTTTAAATGAAAAACTATTGCTATAAGTTTATTTTTTCTAATACTTAGCACACTTTAAATTTGGCAATTTAGTCATTACCTAAATCCCACTAATCTTCATATATAAATGTCTTTTCCTTAATTGGCAGGGGGTATATCTCGGTTTCCTGTGCTGGTTTGACCTCTGTCAGTACACATATATGATCTTCCTAGCAAAGTGGATGGCTTTCTGGAACTTTTTCTTAGCTTTCAACTCCAAGGAGAGTTGCTAATTAGGAATCCCGCAAGGCATAGCTGAAAGATTTTCAGTTGTGTGCGATAAAGCACATCTATCCCCTTAGGATATGTCTGGGAGCATCAGGTGAGAGAGAAGAGAAGAAATGATAAAATGGCAGGATATGAAGATTACAGGACCCCGGGGGTGGGGGGAAGGCAACGTGTCAGGAATGACCAGGGGTCCCTCACTTTGCACTGGAGATAGATATGAAGATAAGAACTTTCTAAAAGCTCTCATTTGTGAGTATAAAAGCAGATTTAAAACCTCAGAGGACAAGGTTGCTTTTCTCTATAAGTTGTATTATACATAAAGTATCATATTCAACACACCAAGGTCTCTATCATCTGGGAGGAAGGTTAAAGACATCACAATGGTGAATGTAACTGAACTTCAAAGTTGAAAGATAAGTGAGATATTTACCTAAATGTGCTGCATGAAAGACCTAGAAAAATTAGTATATAATGCTTAAACCCAATGATAACCTTTGAGTTCAGAAAAAAACAAGTAAAAACAAAATATAGCACCTTACTAATTTATTCCAGATCTTAAACCCATGTAGCACAGACTATAAATAAAAAGCAACACTTCTGAAATATGCACAGAGACCCAGAAAGTAGAAGGCTCGGTGTACTCACTTCATAGTTTTGATGGTTTAGACTAATCTCAATGAATTTATTGCACTCTATTTTTTAAGTGGGAGAAAATAATAAATTCCACATTCATTTGTTTAAAATAAAATCTTATCTCATAATGTTAGACACAGAGTATGTGCTCAAAAGGGATATGGCTATTTTTATTATCATTGATCCCCAAATCAAGTTATCTTATGATACTTAGCTTACATAGAAGACATTCTTACCCAACCTGACTCATGTCTTTGTCAGAAGCACAGAATTTCCATTTGCATATGACCAAGGTGACAGGTATTACCCTCATTTCCAGGTAACAGGGTCTGAAAATTAGAGTGGAAAACATGCAGATCTCTTATATTTAAACTCCACCTTACTCATGTGGAAACCAATGGTGTTTAAAATTATCCTGTATATCCCCCTCGATCACAGCACTGCTTCCAACTCAATGCTGCAGAGCCCACTTCCAAGCCAGCTCAGTCCTCAGAGGACCCGCTGTTTGAGGCACCATGGTGCACGGCGTGAGGAGAAGCACTAAGCAGTCTCATTACATGCTGCTTTCAATGCAGAGTCATTTCTTGTAAGCCGCAATTAAACATTTACAATTCATTTAAGAGCAGTAAAAGATCCGAGGTTCTAAAACATAATTGCAGAGTGGGCTTTGCAGGGTTTTCTTTATATCTAAACATTTGCAATCATGAGATGTTGATGTATATGTAGAAATTTCCCATGGAAGGAGAAAATACTCCATACTTTTACTTAGGGCCACTTTGAATTTTTGTCATTGAAAGTTATAAACAGCATTTAATTTTGTGGGGGGGGAGGCATATGAATGTATGTTTGTATGGATGTGTTCATGGGCATGCGGAGGCCAGAGGTTGATATCTGGTATCTTCTTAAGTAACTTTTCACCTTATTTTTGTTTTTTTAATAAAAAGGAGTCACTTGCTGAACTTGGAACTTGTCAATTCAGCAAGCCCCAGGGATCGTTTTGTCTCTGCCTCCCAGCACTGGGAATCCAAACATGTGCACAAGTTTGAAACGGGTGCTGGGGATATGAACTCCGAACTCAGGTCCTCATGCTTACATACCAGGCATTTTATCCACCGAGACATTTCCTCAGCCCCATAAACAGCAATTTACAGCTATGATATATTGTAAGGATATCATTTGATATAGATATGATGAAAACATGACTTTTTTTTTTTTTTTTTTTTTTTGGTTTTTCAAGGCAGGATCTCATTCTAGCCCAGGCTGACCTGGAATTCACTACGTAGTCTCAGGATGGTCTCAAACTCACAGCGGTCATCCTACCTCTGCTTCCTGAGTGCTGGGATTAAAAGTGTGTGCCACCATGCCCGGCTCAAGCATGACATTTTGAATCATTTTTATTCCTATATATTATTATCAACAATTGAAGTCTTTGTTTTTCCAGAATATTATCACTTTCTGATTATAATTGTATCAGTTTAGAAAGTGGTTTGGTCAATTTGGCCAGTTAATTGGTTCTCAGTTCTTTTAGCAACATATCCATCTATCTGTCTATGTATCTATGTATCTATCTATCATCTGTATATCTATCTATCTATCCATCTATCTATCTATCTATCATCTATCTATCATCTATCTACCTATCTATCTATCATCTATCTATCTATCATCTATCATATAAATACTTATACTTTATATAATGAGTACTATTTGGTAATTTCAGCAAGTTTTGCTAAATCTGTCTGCTATGATACAATAGTTATAATCTTTATCTCTTGTTTTCACCCTGAGCTATTAGCTTACTATGAAAGAGATCCCCAAATAATTTCAACATGAGGAATAAAACCAACATAAAGAAAAACATCATAGCATTAAGAGACAAAAGGCATGACTACTGTTTTCTACTTGTAAATTTTACCATATTTTAATCTTTAGCTGGCTACTTTATTTCTGAGCCATTTCTTCTTCATTTAAATATTAAAATATTGCTAAGGCAAATTATACAATCTATACCATTATGATGTCCTAATGATCCATTATTTTTTTATACAGGAAGAGAAGGGAAGTCGCTAGAGATCAATGTGGCTGCATCTGTTGCCTCGCTTCTGTGTTAGAAGATGACTTCACATCTTGGAATTAAGTGACTGTTTCAGGTCAAATGCCTTTGTTAATGGATGCGAATTGAGATGTGAACCAATCGTGCAAGGTTCATCACTTAAAAAGTGATATGGCCAGGACTAAAACTCAGGCCTCCCACATGCTTTGGCTGCAGATCATAGAGGAACCAGGCTGGAGCTGAGCTGGACCCTCCCTCCCTCCTGGCTAGGTAGCACAGGACAGGGGAAGGTGTCACACAGGCGACTAGAAAAGCCATCAGTGGTCTTACTTAGCTGTGGACCCTGTGCCACATAGCAATCTTCCAGACAAAATGTGCCTATTGCTACAAGAGTGGCATGCCTGTTGTGAGGGTAACCTACTCCTTGCTGATTTGCTTGGAAGTCCACAGGGAGAATTCATGCCTTGTACTGTAACCTGGTGAAGAAAAGCCCATGTCTGGGGAAGTCACAGATCCTAGCACGGGGAACCGACTACTGGTGTTGCTAAATGAGCATGTTATACTCTTAACACTGCATCCCGAATGTTTATGTTGATGGCATGGATTAGCACTGCTCTCATACTTGGTCAGAGAAACTCCTTCATGCATTAGACAGTAGTTAGTGCAGAGATGCATATCTATTCAAAGTGCTGAGACATAGAGACTGTTGAGTGCTTAGCCCCAAATGAGACTTCTATAGCATCCTCTCAAAGACTTGGGGATGATCACGGAAGAGAAGGTAGGAAGAATATAAGGGCCAAAGGAAGGGGAGGTTTGGTATGGAGCATTGCCTTCTCTGACAGGATATGGCCATTGGCCCTACAAACTCACAGCAGCTTTGGTTACCTGCTCAAGATTGGGCCCATGAGCACTCCAATATAGCTGGAGTGGGAGACCATGAGGCTACTGGTAAATAATGGTTGTGTGTGGGGAAGGGGGCATTTTCTTCAGTGATTTAGCTAATGATAAATTGTTCATATTATGATAAATAACACCCCGTCCATACTTTGTACAAGAGAAATTTAAGGCTACATTGCCACTCTTTTCCCTACTTCTGAATGCCGTCTGTGCCAAATAGCACTAGAACCTTGGAAGGAGAAAGATAAATACCAGGAGGAGTATTTGAGCCTCTTAAACACTGGACCCCACCTGCTTGTAGCATAGACCTACAATCCCAGCACTCAAGAGGTTGAAGCAGAAAGATCAGGGGTTCAAGGCCAGCCTGGACTATATAGGTAGTCCCTATCTTGAAAAATATAAAGAAAAAGAAATCCCAAAGAGTAGATTAATGCATTGAAATGCATCGTAAATTTAGCTAAGGACACATTTAATGATCCAAATTAACAGTGCCAACGCTTCCTTTCTATACATCTTTCTCATTTCTTTTATATTTCTTCTAAAATATTTATCTGACTTCTCAGCTCTGCATCAGCATTTGTGATGATAGCGAATCAGTCCAGATCTCACTTAAATGCTTGGGGACCAGCACTGGTGTGGCAGTAAGACACAGGCAGCTCCTGTGACTTACACTGTGTGAACTCCGCCATAGCAAAGAGCCGGGCACTCCTCTATGTCTGTTCCCTTTTTTTGCTTTGTTTTGCTTTTAATTTGTTTGATTTCTTTAAAACTCTATGCTAAATCTTACATATGGATGTATGGAAAGGTAAGAAAACATTTCCATAGATCTCAACCCTCAACTCAAATCACCAAAAGGTGAAAGCATATTAAATTTTTCCCTAAAAGGAAGTTTTAGGAAAACTGACATTTCTGTGCATGCTTGTGTCATTAAATTAGGTTCTCAGTTTAAATATGGTACACTGTAAAATTTCTTACCAACACTTGAAGTTAACAGACTTGCTAGTTTTGCCAATCAAATTAGTGTTTGCCTTATTTCTAGTAAAATGAAGCATCTTTTCACATAATTATTAGCGATGTAATATCACTTTTGCAAATTGCTTGCTCATTTTTATTTTTACCTGTTTTCAAAACGATATTTCAGGGGGCTGGGATGATAGTTCAGTGGATAAAACACTTGCTGTTCAAGTGTGTGAGAAATGAGTTCAGATCCCCAGCACCATGAGAAGGTCAGGTAGGCATGGTAGACTGCCTGTAATCCTATCCCTTGAAAGGCAGACATAGGAGATCTCAAGGAAACGTGGACATGCAGCATAGGTATGGCAGGCGTTAGCTTAGAGCCCACATGGTCAGTACCAATCCTGAGCTCAGGGGGCTGATTTGGCGGGGGTGGGTGAGGCTGAAGACCTAAGTCTGGAGAATCAGCCTGGTGCTAGAAAACAGACCTGCTGCCCAGTCTGAGGAAGACTAGCCTGGAGCTTGGAACTGCAAGAATCTGGCAAGGAGGAAGACCTCCTGTTTGAGGCATAAGAGACATTTCCTCATATAGGGCCATGGAAGCCTGCCTGGCACTGGAAAAAGGCTAGAGTTGTGGGCAGTCATATAGCCTAAGGGCATTGTGTGGCACTTATAGTCTCCAGGCTGTGTTACAAGGCTGGGGGGAGGGATGATAAATTAATCCATGGGTCTTGTCTGTGCTTCACCCAAATGACAGTCTCTCACCTCAATTCCTTAGTTCTCACAAATATATTTTCACACTTTCCACTTGATATTTCTGCGAGGCAATGTATGTTCAGTCTGGATACACATGGCTCAGTAGAAAAGCAGCTGGTAAGCATGTGTGAGTCTCTGCATTAAGTCCCCAGCAGAAAGAAAGAAAGAAAGAAAGAAAGAAAGAAAGAAAGAAAGAAAGAAAGAAAGAAGAAAGAGAGAGAGAAGGAGGGAGGGAGGAAGGGAGGGAGGGAAGGAGGGAAGGAAGGGAGGAAAGGAAGGAAGGAAGGAAGGGAGAAAGAGAGAAAGAGAAGGAGGGGAGAGAGAGGGGGAAGGAAGAAGAAAGTGAGAGGGAGAGAGGAAGAAAGGGAGGGAGGGAGAAAGGAAGGGAGGGGGAGAAAGGAGAGGGAAGAAGGGAGGAGAGGAAAGGGAAGGGAAGAAAGGAAGGGAAGGAGACAAGGAAGGGAGAAAGGACAGGGGGAAGGAGGGGGAAGGAGAGAAGGAAGGAAGAAACAGAAAGAAAAAGAGAAAGAAGGAAGAAATGAAGGAGAAAGGTGGAAAAATAAAATGTCTCTATAACATTTTCGCTTAATACCAAACTTAGCCCTCTTTTCATTTGGCACTTTGCCTCAGGAGTAACAATTCTCGAGTTAGTGATAAATTACTTATGGAAGATATGTCAATAGTAAAGCTATGCTATTATAATTTTATTATTTTATTACACCCACAGTTACTGGAATTTTCCTGAATGATGTTTAAAGTTCTTAAAAGATGTGTTGTGTACATGTAATATGTGTTCAGAAATAAAATTCAAAAGCAATATAAATTTACAAAGGACTTTTAGACATGCAAACATGTATCTTTTTTACTGTTTGTAACTTACCACAACTTATGCTTTCTTTGCCCAACCCTTTGAATTACAGATATTTTATTTTAATCTTTCAAATCAGTTTTTTAAACATTTACAGGCAGCTGATACCTGATGGGCAATACCAACAACACACATACACACACACACACACACACACACACACACACACACGGAGTTATTCTGTTGATTGAACACATGCTTTTACCAACTGCTTTACTACTGAGCCACATGCACCCAGCGTGAGCATACACTGACTCGCAGAAATATCAAGTAAGCATGCAGGGCTGGTGTTAGGACCGGTAGTGGGGAAATGAAAAGGAAATAAGCAATAGCATTGAAGACCTAGGTTGCTCCAGCCTGTCTTTTTTTTTTTTTTTTTTTTTTTTTTTTTTTTTTTTTTTTGGTTTATTACACAGAGACAGAGACTCATGGAAACTTCTTTGCATAGCAAATCAATACAAACAAAAGAGAGCTGGTAATCATATCTACAAAAGCAAAATAAACAAGTCATTGTAAAAAAACAAGAAGACACTACATAAAATCAACAAATGAAAGTATCCCCAAAGCCTGCAATCCACCCCCCCACACACACACACATACACAGTCTTTAAATGTCAGTCCACAGGAACCTGTTGGAGCCTGGTCCCAGGTCTATTTCATATTCCCCAAGAAGGATGGATTCCGGAACAGCTTCTGAATTCCTGAGTGAGGGGCACTGGTGGCCCGATGGCTGGGTCTCACCAGTGACCACACTTCCCTGCAGCTAGTGGTATAAAGATTCCCATGTGCACCCTCTCTCTTTGGAGAGCAACTGTCTCTCCATAAAAATTCCCATGCCAAGTGAGGTCATTGTTTTCTTCCCCGCCATGTAATTCACCTAAAACTAGCCAGGCCTGGTGGCACAGGACATTAATCTTGGCTGTTCGGTAGGCTGAGGCAGGAGAATCGCAAGTTCAAGGAAGAACAGCTTAGGCTACAGAGTAGGTTTAAAGCCTGACTGGGAAATTTAGTGAGACTTCGTCTCAGAGCAAAATAAAGTATTTTACTGGGGCTTTGGCTCCATGGTAGAATACTTTCCTAATATACTCAAGGCCCAGTATCTGTGTCTGTCTCTCTCTGTCTCTGTCTCTGTCTCTCTCTCTCTCTCTCTCACACACACACACACACATACATATACACATCCTAAAACTTTAGTGTTGTGTCCTCAGATCCTTTCTCTAAGAAGTAAACATTTGTTTCACAAATTAATGATAATCCCCACACGTGTACATATGCACATATACACACACACACACGAGATGGCACAGAATGTCATTCATAAAAATAACGGTATTATTTGGATAAAAAGCACAGTGTTCAGAAGATAAATGATTATTAATCCTTTGAACTTACAGTAATTATGTTATTTTAATATTTTATTTATTTGACACAGAGAGAGATTGAGAATGGGCAGGCCAGGGCCTCCAGCCACTGCAAACGAACTCCAGAAGCATGCGCCCCCTTGTGCATCTGGCTAACATGGGTCCTGGGGAGTCGAAACTGGGTCCTTTGGCTTTGCAGGTAAACGCCTTAACCACTAAGCCATCCTTCCAGGCCCAATTATGTTATTTTATTAAAACTCTTTCAACTATATTGCTCACATCTTCCTCACAACTTCCAAGTTGCCCTTGCTGTTATAAAATGGAACGTGTTACCATTTCCACAGACACATGTTTCCACAGAACACAGGGAAAGATAGATTTTTACGAGGTAATGAGCAACTCTGGCAAGATCGTACAGAAAACAAGGGAATTTAGAGTTTCCCGTTCCTTTTCTTTACACTTGTTCCTTTGGTTTGGAGATAAGAGAACTTTCACCACACTTCCAAAAATTAGGCTCCACCTTTTAGCCCAGTCTGCTTATCTAAGCTTCAATCCTTACTGTGCTATTCAGTCCTTAGCTTAAAACCCGCCTGGGTTCCCCACCCTTTCGGACTGGCTGCTCCCGAAAGAAGCCCTGAGCTGTTGGTGTTGAACCTCCCACCCTCCGGCCTGCAGGGAGGCTTTCTTACCCACTCCGTCATCGCCTGCCTGGAGCCTCTCCAGCTCCTCTGAACATGCTCGTTCTCAGGGTGTTTGACATGGTCTCCTCAGCACTGACACATTATCGCAGAATGCATGCAGTTGTGTGCTTTTTGGCTTGTTTTATTTTATTTTATTTTATTTTATTCTATTATTTCTGCACACTATTCCTCGAGGAGCACCTACAGTGACAGCATCAGCTGTCCCTAATGAGAACTTCCCTCCCCCCTGGGTCAAGCTGTCTTGTCCAGAAAGGCTGCAATGGTGACTTTACCGCTCTCCTTGAAGAATCCAGATCCAAGACAAGGGTCACCAAAGTTGCTTCAAAGCCAAAAGGAAAAAGAAAAGAAAAGAAAAACCAAGCCACAGACTTTTTCAGTGGTGAAGATGTTCACTGTGACAGTTCAGTCCCTTACGAATGTGAAGAACTCTCTTCATAACATTATTGCTCGCTGAGTACATTCAGGATTTGCCTGATAATAATGTGGTCAGCTGCTGTAGGATCCTCCAAATATCAGTGAACAACCTTTAATAAGACATAAAAAAAAAAAAATCTCAATATGGATCTGTCCTGCTTTCCCATAAGAACAGATATTTCACAAGAAAAAGGGCAGAGCCGCCAGATAATCTTTAGATTAGAAGCGGGCACCGGGGGTGCTCCAGAAGCTGCCCCGAGCTCTCAAAGCCAGCACGTTGTCTTTGGGTGAAGCGATGCCCTTTTCCCAAAGTCATACCTAGTTGCTAATGCCCCCTCCCCAAGGAGCGTCACACGTGTGCCCGCGTGGCCAGAGCAGCTCTGGGCCATGAAGGCTCTCGTTAGGAGGGCGTTCCTAAAACCACCCCCACATCAGGCCATCTTCTTTAACGAGTTGATATTTATACAGTGCGGTGGCACGAATAAGGAAGAGCTGAAGAATCTGAAATCCAAATCTGAAGCTAGTTCCCATGCCTTACATGATTTCTGGCATGAACTTGGCTTACACTTCTCTGCGAGCTTCAGTTTCCTCATCCGGAGAGCAAATTCTTTAGCAGTGCTTATAAAGGTGCCTAAAATGCTTGCAGAAAATATAATGCCTTGTCCACATAGAAGTGGATGTTATTCTTACATTGGCAGTCTGAGATAGGATGTGCAAAAAAATAAATAAATAAAAACAGAGCTAGACACAGGAGATCTGTGAGCTGTCAGGAAATAACTGCATTTCCCAGAACCACAGTGGGGAAGAAAAAGAGGGCCACGGGGTGATTCAGCTAACATATTGTGCAGAAAATGTCACCACCACAAGCATTCCTGGGTAGCAAGATGAGACACATAGGTGAAGCCATATCTGAGACCCTGAAGAATGTCTTGCGGCACTAAAGAGTTTGATGTTTGTTGCAATAAAATTCAAATATGAGTGTAATCCAGGCACTTCCAATACTCTCACCAGATGACCTTACAGGTATGAAACAGGCAGAAATCATTTCTTTCTCTCTCTTTTTTCTTTTTTTAATTTTCTGGCCATAAAAAAAAAATGAGAGAAAAAAAGTGCCAACATGTCACTTTCCTGTGTCGTTATTTTGAACGAATGAAGTGACACAGATTTCAGACTGAGTGGTCCATGTCAGGGACGGGGTGCAACGTAAAGACTTCCATCAGAAGGCCCTGAAATGATTCACAAAGAAACTCCCGGCTCTCAGCTCAAACAACGTAACGTCACCACGGTACGTCCAATTGCGCCATCTATCCAAAATACTGGGAAAAGTTGGAGGGCTCACACCGACCAAAGATGGGAGAATGCCAATAAGTAAACAGTGTCCCCCGGGTCACTCTCAAGGCAGCAACAGGAGAACAGAGAGCTCTGGTGTCCTGACCTAGTCCCAGGCTTGCTCTGCCGCGGTGCCCCTTGACCCTGACACTGGCCCCGGCCCTCCTCCTCTCGCTTCCCATCTTGAGGTCCCCCACTTTCTGGAATCCGGAAGACAGTGTCTCTGGGAATCCATCCATGCTTTTCTGCTGTGAAAATACTTACGAGTGGGAGGTGAAGATTGGAAAAGATGGCAGGGACTGGAATTGGTTCTCTCTTCCAGTCTAAGAGTTAAGGTGCGCTATGACACGGCGCGCATGCCTAGGGTTACAAAGATGGACACAGACACCCCGAAGAGCATCTCCGAGCAGCGGGAGTCCGGGGGCAGAGCCGCAGATCCGGGGTTTCCGTCTTGCACACCTGTAACTGTGCTCAGGACCATCCTGAGACAGACAGGTGCAGACCCTGTCGAGGAAAAACCATAAGTGGAAGTGGACTATAGGATGTGACGCATTTTCTATTTTTTTTTCTTTTTCATTTTTGCTATTTTCAACCCAAACCAGTTTAACTGCGCATGTATTTTGTGATTCTTTGAGTCCTTTGTGGTTAAGAAGCTGTTTCTCAGTATTGATAGACAGCCACCATCTAGTGGCCAAATCTGGTCACTACAGGCTTTCACAGTTGGGGGTAAGGAAAACATTTTATTTTTATTTTTTTTATTTTTATTTTTTTTTTGGTTTTTCGAGGTAGGGTCTCACTCTAGCCCAGGCTGACCTGGAATTCACTATGGAGTCTCAGAGTAGCCTCGAACTCACGGTGATCCTCCTACCTCTGCCTCCCGAGTGCTGGGATTAAAGGCGTGCGCCACCACACCCGGCATAGGAAAACATTTTTTTTTTTCCTAGATGTTCGAAGACAGTCAGTGAAAATCGTGTCGCGTGTCATTTACGGGGGACACAAAGTAACGTTATGGTTCTCATTTATCTAAGCACCAATTATGAAAAACAGAAACATTATATAAGTGACACAAATACCTCTCCTTTGAGCAGTCTAGGAAATAGAGATTCCTGACCAAAAAGTCCTGTGGGTTTCTGGCTCAGGTTATGTGACAGTACCGGATTAGACTGGGGGAAACTGGATCAGTAGCCACAATCAAAAGGTCTTCAGTATCCAAACTCTTGCAGCTGCGCTCCCACACTTACGTTGCCGCATGATTCACGGTGGCCCAAACATGGAAACAACCTCAACATTAATGAGGAAATGAATGACTGAAGATAATGTGGCATACACATAAAATGAAATATTATCCAGTCTTCAAAAAGACGGACATTCTACCACCTGCTGCAGTGTGGATAGACCCGAGGAACATCATGCTAAATGGAAAGGTGTTGAGCTATAGAACACAGGACGGTGTCACCAGGCTAGGGAGTGGCTGGAGGAAAGGAGTTAACGTTTGGTGACGAGTACCAGTGTGCCATCAGACAGGAGGCCTTAGCTGTTGTTCTACAGCCCTTGGATGTCAGACTAGTGCAAGAATCCAAAGGCTCTAACCACAGAGAAATACAGAAATGCTTGTTGAGACAGAAATGCTAACTACTCTGATTTCATCATCGCACGTCGCATACACGCATTGTTACCACACTTCGTCCCCTCAACAAGTACAAGGACAAATATGTCATAGTCGGCTGTTGAGTGTCCCCAGAGGACCATATGCTGCAGTCTCCGTGCCAGAGGGCTGTTTGCTGGGAGGGAGTCGGATCTTTAGGAGGCAAGGCCCCGGCAGAGGCCCTGAGGTCCCCGTGGGCACATGCTCCTGAAGGAGATGTCGGGGCTGGCGCCTCTTCTTCCTCATCTGCTTCCTGGCCATGAAGAGGTGAGCAGATCCACGCCGTGTTCCCCACCAGAAGCCATCAAAACGCACACTAGGAGCACTGAATCTGTGAGGGGAAATTAGCATTTTCTCCTTATATGCTACCTCAGGCATCATCTTCTAGTGATGGAAAGCTGACACAAAACACCACATGACAGCATTTTGTAATGGATGTAAACTGCTGTGCAAGTGTGGTTTCCGTGGACTGGAGGAGGGGACGGACGGGACTATGGCCCAAGGGCTACAAAGGTATAGCCATGCAAGGTGAGTGAGTCCTAGAAACCTGTATGACACAGTCCCTACAGGCAACAACACTCCACTGAAATGTTGCTTCAAAGGGAAATAGTATATTAAGACTTATTTATTGAAAATAATAATAAAATAAATGACAATTGTGGGTTCATGGGTACATATATTTCTGCAAATTCACCGAGTTGCCCATATTAACTTTTCGCAGCTTCTGTATGGCAATCTTGCTCTGAGCCTTTGCTGTGCTCTTTCAGGACTCACAGAATCTCCCTGCCGAGCGTCCCTCTCCCTCTTGGCCTCCTCTGCTTTGGTCCTTGGCCACTGCAATCCAGCCATGGTGGCCCACTTGATGTTACTGGTTCCCAAATGTATTCCGGCCTCAGAACCTTTGCAATTATCACTCAGTCTTTTGCTACCAGTTCTTTTCAGCACTTTCTTCTACTCATCCTGGGTTTCTGTTTAAGTATGTTCTCCTCAAAGAGGCTTTCCTTCTTTCACCACCTGATTTTATTCTTCATGCTTGTTATCAAATGAAGGCATTGTGAAGGCATATTATCTAGTCACAGGTTCAAAGACAATGTCTTCAAGTCTTCAGCGCAAATTCTACAAGGGGAGAGAGGCTAACTGTGCTGGCTGTTACCTACAGAGTGCTAGTTGGGGCTGAGTGAATGAGCTCAGTGCATACCCAGGCTGCGTTGGACAAAGGGTCATTTGGGCAGGCCAAAGTCTATAGGGAATCACGTCATAAGGTTGAGAGTAATGAATTTGATGGATAAGAAACAGGGCCTGGGATAGAGAGATAGCTCAGTGGTTAAAGTTGCTGGCTTGCAAGGTCTGATGGTCCAGGAATGATTCTCCCAGTACCTGTGTAAAGCCAATGCTCAAAGGGGGACTTGTACCTGGTGGGTCAGGTGCTTTTTCTCTCTCTCCTCCTCCTCTCTCCCCTCTCTGTTTCTCCTTGCAAATGAATGATAACTTATACATATATATATATATATATATATATATATAGAGAGAGAGAGAGAGAGAGAGAGAGAGAGAGAGAGAGATACTCAGTGGAAATATCCTGCCTAAGGTTCAGTACCCAAGAAAGGATGAAACAATGAAACAATGGACAGTATGAGCTTGAGGCTTAGTCACTGGTAAGAATTGGGATTCTGCTTTCTTAGTTAAGCTAATATCAGCACAACTGTGATGGCGAAAGACACTGAGGACACTCAACACCTGTGAAACCAGAGATCCAGAGGCTCCTAAGAGCCCATCACTGAAGTAGACTCCAAATGCTCCCAGCATGGCTCAGGAAATTTTGTGGAAAAGGAGGGGACAGAAAAATTGTCAGAGCCACAAGTTGGGACATTTTGCACAGAGACATTGCCTCTCTCCCTTCCATAATGCATGACCCACAGTCCCCATGGGGTTGACCTGAATCCCCAACAAGGAAGGCCTCTTCAGAAAATGGGCAAGGAGGATGGAAAGGATGGTACCAACATGTGATGTTTACATACAAAATATGTCCATGTCTAATAATAAAAATAAATAAATAAATAAATTGGGGTTCTGATAATAGACTATTGGTGGAGAAGGGGGCACCAGGGACTCTCCTTGGCTTTGTACTAGAGAGACCCTCCACTGAATCAGGAGCAATCTCTCCATGAATTTAGAATGGCTTCATAATGTCAACAATAAGCCCTTGTGATGGGTGCACAGTTTTCAGATTTTATAAGAAGAAAATCATCTGGAGGTGGGCCGGTTAAAGGATTAATCAGGCACTCAGATCCCTCCTGGGTCTGCAGAACTCTGCAGTCTGTACCTTTAATTCATTCACAAGGAGATTCTGTGGACGGCCTGGACTCAGGCTGCGTTGAGTCACACCTCCTCCGCTGCTCAGGGTGCACAGTACACACTCAGTTTTTCCTCCTCCCATTCTCACCTATGACTGCTGCACAGTGAATTCTGTAGGTCTTGTATTTATTCATACTTAACTTCATTGTAGAATACTTTAAATAAAGACACATGTCGAGACTCTCTTAAGGAAATACCGGCCAAGGACAATAGTGAGCAGTTCTCCTGACGTGCTCTCCCCACAGACACACACCTGCGTAGGTTTGACTCAGCCTCAGAAACCTCTGTCGTCTGTGTGGATCGATCAGAAGAGAGAGTGACCTCCATCTTAGTCATAGGATCCTGTATCTGTAGGGCAAGATCACACGTCTTCTGTGAAAACCGAGGCCTGGCCTTTGTGATGTACGTGTTGTTAGAGCGAAGCCCAGGAAGCAGTGTTTGCGTAACTGCGCTGTGCTGGGACAAGGCGTGAAGCCATTGCCTACCTTCATCAGCTTGTCTGTTTTTCGTACGTGGGGACTGGTCCTAGGACACACATCATAGACAAGTGCTTTCCCATAAACTACATTCTCAAGCCTCCTTTTTTTTTTTTTTTTTTTTTTGACACAGTGGACAGGCTGCCCTTGAACTCACTCTATAATGTAGACAGACCTTGAACTTAGTGACCTCCTGCTTCAGCTTCCCAAGCGTCTGAGACTATAGGCCTATACCACTAAGTCCAGGTGGGTTTTTGTTTGTTTTTTTTTTTTTCTGTTAAAATATTTATTTATTTGCAAGCAAAGAGAGACAGAGAGGAAGGTTGGGTGGGCAGACAGACAAAAAGAATGGATGTGCCAGGGCCTCCAGCCACTGCAAAGGAACTCCAGATGCATGCGCCACTTTGTGTATCTGGCTTTAACTGGGTATTGGGGAATCAAACCCAGGTGGCTAGGCTTTGCAGGCAAGTGCCTTAACCACTTAGCCATCCTCTAGTTCCTTTATTTTTACCTATTTTTTTTTCAAAAAAGAGATATAGAGAGACATCTATATCTTTAGAATTACTTGGATGCAGTTCTGCCTAGAGACTTTCCTGGTTCCTTTTAAAATTACATATTTGGCTAAGACAAGGTCTCAATGTGTTTGGGATCCTTACACCATGAAGAAATGGTCATGAAAAGCAGGAGCGAGAAGCAGGGAGCCAGGGCATGGGAGCTAAGGCAGGCCTGTGAATCTCAGCCTGCCTGACCTGTCAGGAAAAGAAAGTCGAATGAAGTGGCTGGCTGCCGCTTGAAGAGGTGGCGGCTAAACAGAGCTTGGGCTATGAAGAGTGAAAAACGGCGTGCCCATTAGACCCTCACATTTTCACTTTACAGCGTATGCATATGTTGGACCAGATCCATTTCTTTTGTCCTGCCTTCCTGCCAGTGGCATTGAGCTGGTAGGATTCCCAGTGGATCTCAGCCACAACTGTTTTCTATCTTAGAAAGAAACTTAGTCAGGATGCAATTGGGAGCCCCTCTAAAAGTGAGTAGACATGGGGCTGGGAAGATGGCTTAGCGAGTGGTTAAGCCTAAGGTCCCAGGTTCAACTCCCCAGAACCCACATGTGACAGATGTACAAGTTGGCTCATGTGTCTGGAGTTCGCCTGTAGTGGCTAGAGGCCCTGGAGCACCCATTCTCTCTCTCCAATGAATAAATAAATATATAAAAATTTAAAAGTGAATACACATAGATTAGAGTTGCTAAGGAGAGGTCTTGCAGCTGAAGAGGGAGCCTACCTGGGCAATATGACTCAGGTGCCCACTGTGTCCTCACTTATTGGCATGGTATGGGTCCTGCCCAAGCTCTGCCAGCCATGCCCTGCAGAACCCTCTTTTAGCCAGGTCCTCGTGAATGTACTGATGTTTGGAGTGGACAAGAAACAGTTCCATGTACTTCTTGGTTAACTTCCCGTAAAATAGTCCATAAATGAGCATGGCTGTGCCAAGAAAACAGAAAGCACTTAGAGAACACTTAGCACTTCCAGCGCAAAGCGTTTTGTGATCCTGTCTGTGCCAAACCTCTCTGAAGAGGATGTCGGCGCTGCCCTCATTATTCCACTAAAGACGCGAGTCAGCGGCTGTTCCCAAAGTAACCGGGTGCATCGATATCTGGAATGGAATGTACGGCACTCCCGTCCCTGGGCCTGCTGAGCCAACAGCCAATTTGGGTGTAAGAGCATCATTACACGTTCTGAAGGTAACCAGCCTGATGAAGCCATTCCCTGATGACAAGGCAGGCATATGTTTAGCACTGAGAAAAGATTAAAGTTCTCAACTGCATTTAAGCCCAGGCACTGGTTCAGTTGAATTTTTTAAGAGTCCAAGTTATATGAGCCGAAGGAAAGATTACGTGAAAGGAAACTGAGAGAGTATGGGTCATAGGACTGAGAACTACAAACTAGACATGGGTTATGAATGCATACAAAATCAGTTTTCTTTTTACCTAATGGTTTTATGACTCTGGAAACAGGTGAAAGTTTTGGCTCATCTTATTAAAAACTCTTAATAAGATATGACAATAAACCTCACTTCACAAATTTATCTTCTCAAGGAAACATACTGCTTAAAGGGAATTTATCAGAGGAATTTTGTTCCTCTGACTCAGAAAAGTAAGACGTCAAGATATTATTTTGAGCCAATGCAATAGTACGAAAAATCCTTCTATTTTTATTTGCCACTTGTGTTCAGTAAACCCTCCATCCTCTGCCCCACTCACCGCCTACTTCCCCAGCAGTAAATTTAAATGCGGTCCTGCCCACGTCACCACTGTTGCTTCTGTTCCCCTCGAATCAAGCTTTATCTTTTCCTTGCCTGTGTCTTTATCAGCATTGTGAATTTTGATTGTCATTTTATCATATTATAAAGTCCTATTCCCAGGCTGGAGAAATGGCTTAGCAGTCAAGGCACTTGCCTGCGAAGCCTAAGGATCTACGTTTGATACCCCAGCACCCATGTAAGCCAGATGCACATGATGGCATATGCCTCTGGAATTCGTTTGCAGTGGCTAGAGGCCCTGGCATACCCATTCTCTCTATATCTGCCTCTTTCTTTCTCTCTCTCAAATAAATAAAAATATTTTAAAATGTTAAATCCTATTCCGCATACTATATTTAATACTTCATGGGCTATCATTTTATTTGAAATTAACCTAAAAGAAGACATACTCCAAAAAAACAATATTTAAGCCCATATATATTTATTCACATACATTTTTTCTCAAATAATGTAATTTATAAAATCAATTTGTAATGATTTCACAAGATGCGTAGAACAAAGTGTTGTTTTCAATTGATTCACTAAAACTTTTATTCTCAAACAAACTCATATCACCCAGTTTATTCTTTATTTTAAAATTCATGTTTTTTTCCAAAAAAAGTATTAAATTGTTGTCTACAGTACTTTAGTTGTCACATGTGGAATTAACTAAGGCCAACCCACTTACTAACAACTTACTTTAAAAAAAAAACTCATAGTCAGGGCTGGAGAGATAGCTTAGCAATTAAAGGGGTTTGCTTGTAAAGCCTAATGGCCTGGGTTCTATTCCCCAGGACCCACATAAAGCCAGATGCACAGAATGACAAATGCATCTGGAGTTGGTTTGCAGTGGCAGGAGGCCCTGGCACACTCATCCCCACTATTTCTTCTTGCAAAGAAATAAATTAAGCTTCAAAAAGCCACGCTGAAAAACCCTTGTAGTTAATGAAAATTATTTCAGACTCATTGGCCAGTGGATCTCATGTACAAAGGTGATCTGTGAATGACAACTGTCAGAGACGATTTTTTTTTTCTTTTTCTGAAGGAACAAACAGGGCATCATGTCCCTTGGGTTTGGCTTGCGTCTTGTTTGAAGATGATGACCTTGTGCACATTGATCCAACCAATGCTCTCCTTGTGAGTACACCCACGAGATAGCTATAGGCTGTGGACCAGTTTCTTTTTCTTTCATTGTGACCTGAGGAGTTGTTTTATGACAGAGAAATTGCTATGGGAGACCCTATTCTTCTCTCTGGCTATCAAAGATGCATCCATGAATATAAACATGCACACGCACACACACATACACACATACACCCTCTCCCACACACATCCCCTACATAACCCCCCTACGTCCCACATACCCCCCTCACACAGGGCTTACCTAAACATCTATATATAAGATAGCTAACCTCAGTTACTGCTTGACTTTACATTTGCTTTAAGTCAAATCTTCAAATTATGTAAAGATCAGGTCATTTAGAAATTAATAGAAATATCCCATTCTTCCATGCTGACATATAGCAACAGGAGTTACAAAATATTATTTGAAGATAAATGAAAACTCTCTTCATTTTCACTTATCACTTTTATTCCAGACATTAAGTAGGTTCATTGTGACTGAGCCCTAAAGTTAATACAATGGATTATTTTATGTGATACCCAGCTAGACCAGGGTCAGGTCAACCTTCTTTGAGGATAGCCTCCATGAATATCAAGAAGCAACTACACAACTCAAATGCCCCTGACTTCTGGCCAAAAGTTACTTGTACCAAAGTGGGAATTGAATCAAAGTGTTCAGTTTCTGTCTCCTGAGATCTTCACGTGGGCCACGGAGCAGCCGTCCACAAGCACATGGAACTGTTACGATCGGAGCAGTGAGGTCTCGAAGCCCTGTTTCACTCCTGCCAGGAATTTCTACAATCATCTCCACTTTCTTACAACAGCACTTTGTGCATTTTTATTTTTATTTTTATTTTTTATTTTGTTTTTCGGGGTAGGGTTTCACTCTAGTCCAGGCTGACCTGGAATTCACTATGTAGTTTCAAGGTGGCCTTGAATTCACAGTGATCCTCCTACCTCTGCCTGCTGACTGTTGGGATTAAAGGTGTGCGCCACCACGCCTGGCTCTTCGTGCATTTTTAAATCTGGCTTAAGCTTGCTTCTATACTCTTAGCCAACGTGAAGAAGGCTCATGAACACTTGAAACAAAAGAGTTTTAAATATTTGTTACCATCACCCAATTGAATTGGGTCAATTTCACAAAGACACATCATTTGGGGAGTGCCAATTCTTCATCTACCTCTACCTCCAAACTCGTTTCACAGTCAGGTGATTAGTTTCTCTTTAATCTTTCAGGGAATAGAACTGAGAATCACAGACTTGGTTCTGTGTACTTTGCTGAGCACAGAAGAATTGAGCTGACCTGATTTCGGAAAGGAGTAAATACAACCATCTACATGAGCTGACTAAGTTGCTTCATTTTTACGCTGCCTCCTCTTGTTTTTCATTGTTTTTCTCAGCCCTGAAGCAACCACTCTAGCTCCCATTTTGGAGAGCAAGGCGGTTAGATGATGCTTGATTGTCTTCTTGAAGTCTAAACAAGTTAAAAGGGTTTTCACAAGACAAGAGGGGGAAAAGACACTCTCCT